>CADEBD010000327.1:997147-1639279 GCA_902825455.1 Arctia plantaginis
TTCAGTGGAAACACCATTAGTTTTCAATATTAGACGGAATTTTGAAATAATTTTATAAATGTGTATTTATGTCTGCAACGCAGTCAAATAGAACCAAACACTTAATTTGCCTTCGCTCTCCCAAAAAACACTTAAAAATGACTTGTTACACTGGAAACCACTTTAATAGCTCTTGAAATAAAACGTATATGTCCTGACATTCTCTGACATTCTCGTGAATATTCAATGGACACCATCCTTGAGCAGTGAGTTTAATAAAAGGTCTTGAAATCAATTTTCCGGCATATGTTTATTTCACTTTAACTTATATACAGTACAGGCATTTTCTTACTAATTTTAAATCAATTTATGTATCACTTAATTTAATTTGATGAAAAAAAGATTTGGAAATATTTAAAAATAGTTGAAAAGAAAGGCTAAAATCATCCCAGAATATTCCATGACGGAATAATGATGATCTTCACATAGACATCATACAAATCAGTTTATAGTATATTAGCGTTTACTGGCGCGTATACACAAAACGTAGCCTATGTTACATGACAATGTAGCTTTCCATTGGTGAAAGATTTTTTCAAGTCGGTTTAGTAGTTTAGGCGTGAAACAGTAACAAACAAACAAACTAACTTTTATATTTATAATTTACTAGCTTTTTCCCGCGTCTCCGCCCGCGTATATGCAGGTTATCATAGTAATAAGTAGCCTATGATACTCGCTTCCCATTGGTAAAATATTTTTTAAAATCGGTTTAGTGGTTTAAGCTTGAAACAGTAACAAACAAATAAACTCACTTTCGCATTGATAATATGAGTATGGGAAAATGGATATGGTTATCATATGTTGTTACAAAAATGTATGTTTATTCGTCGCTTTTAATCCAGCTCAGCTTCATTTGGGTCTAGATAGCGATGTAAAATGCCCGAACAAGAATTAAACAAGCAAACTTTTAACAAGATATCTTCAAGCGCAAAATTACGGTCTAAAGCCATATAAGTCGTCGGAATACTTCGTAACGTTGACATCGCTTAATTTATGACGCAAGTAGACTAATACTAAGTGCCATTTACAGGAAATTGTTAAAAGTAAAAACGACTTCTTACACAAGATGTCGTACATTACCTCCTTGAGAGGCTGTTACGCACAAAAACCGAGTCTTAACAGTCAATCTCCACATGAATTCCATCATTATCAAGATCCAAGTGGCCGTTTTCTACTTGCACAATGAAAGTAATAAATGAAGATTTTTTGTGAGGAGGATTAAGGACGATTTTTCTTTGCTGTTTCTTGATTATGGTTTTGTATGGGAGAGTTATGGCCGTACTGAAGTGTAACGTAGCTTGACTTACGCGGAAACGTGCCTAGCTCTCGTCCTGTCGCACTAAAAGTCTATTGCGGCACTTATGACCCTTGGAAGTGAAATATTTCCTTCAATTTGGACTGCACGGATGGCGTAGTGGTTTAAGCGGTCACCTCGCCGCTTCCTACTACGCCGAGTGTTGTGGGTTCAAACCCCACATGGGACGACACTTTGTGTGATCCACAAATTGTTGTTCTGAGTCTGGGTGTTCTTTGTGTCCGTTTCATGTATGTTTGTAAAGTCCCCGCGACACAGGAATGTATTCCTAATGGGGGAGTTGTCTTTTTAAAAAAAGAATAAAAAAGAAAAAGAATTTCAATGGAGACCAGTCTTAAGTATAATAATTGAATCCTCTTGGTCATTGCTGAGCCGAAACTGAAGTGTCAAATTGTATGACAAATGTATCTTTGGCCTCTGCGATACAAGCCTCGAGCTAAGTGCTGTGGCCGCTGTAAAACTTATTGTATCACATTTTTTTAAAGTAAATTTATTCTATTCTATTCTATTCTTTTTTTTATGGTATAAGGGATAAACGAGCCGACGGGTTAGGTACCTGATGGTAAGCAACTACCGCCGCCCATAGACACCTGCAACTCAAAAGTCACAATTGCGTTGCCGCCCTTGGAGTCCCTCCCGCTCGAGTCAGCGGGAGGGGGGGATTTGGGCTCCGGTAACCTCACTCACTCAGTGAAGGGCAACGAAAGAATTGCTTAACATCGGTTTTCTGTGAGGCCATGGTATCACTCCGATCGAGCCGGCCCATTCGTGCCGAAGCATAGCTCTCCCACGGTAAACATAGCTCTCCCACGGTATATTCTAAAAAGATATTCAGTCGAATTAGATACCTATTCCTTTTTGAAGTCGTAACAAGTAGTAGTCATAGTAAGTAAAAAGTAATACAAAAATTGAATCTGATGACTTATAGGCATATACTTCCTGCGAGCATTTTTCCCAAACTAAATAAAAACTAAATAATATTGTACCACATTCACACAACGCCATCTAGTCCCAAACTAAGCAGAGCTTGTACTATGGGTACTAGACAATTGATATAAATACATACATACTTTTTTTTTGTAAATACATACTTAGTATACATAGAAACACCCAGACCAAATCGAACATTAAATGTTCATTCACACAAATATTTGACTTGAGCGGGAATCGAACCCGCGACCTTCGGAATAGCAGTCCGTTACACAAACCACTACGCCATTCGGTCGTCAAAACTAAGTAGGAGTCGGCTTTAAGTCTACTCTGATACGTCTGGAGTTTCTGCCATCAGACTTCCGCAACCCAAGTGCAAGGCGATATCGAAGTTCTACAAGTATCCATAAAGGCCCATTTAAGTATCCTTAAATGGGGCCACTTGACCGGAGTCATACCAAGACCTCGCAGAAAACTGCTGTTAAGTAGTTATACGTTGCTTTTCACCGAGTGATTGAGGTTCACATCAACATCATCACATCAACAGCTTTTAATAGTCCACTGCTGGACATAGGCCTCTCCTTAGAAAGGAGGTTTGGCCTACTATAGAACGCTAGCCAGACGGGTTGTTATAGGGTTCGTGTCAAGTCAACATTTTTGGTAATGTATGATCACGAAAAAATCTTTAAATGTTTTATCAATAAGTTTTTTATTTTTGTAAACGGGAGTTAAGGGTTTAAGCTTGAAACCAGCGCTTGGTAATCCCAGTGAAGTCCAAGCATAGGCTGACGCTTAGACCTTTTACTTTCGGTATTATAGTTTTTCTGTATAATTCTACAAAAGTGCTGTAATGCTGAAATCAATAAACTGGTATTTTATTCTAGGTTTTATTTCTCATTATAATACTGTTACTCTTACGACACATACATGATGAATAGGGGTGACTCTCCGTATATTTAATCCATCATCATACGGATATGAGTAAGTGAGCTAAAACCCTTCCCCCACTCCGTATTTTAGATCGAGGGACTTAAGGGGCGGTTAGCA
Organism: Arctia plantaginis; assembly: GCA_902825455.1. NCBI lineage: Eukaryota > Metazoa > Arthropoda > Insecta > Lepidoptera > Erebidae > Arctia > Arctia plantaginis. The sequence goes on from CADEBD010000327.1 coordinate 1,000,479, forward strand.
CTTATGACTCTTGGGTGTACATGGTTGGTAGTTACACTTTAAAAAAAAAACTTCAACTCAACTCAAACTATCTTGATTTCATAAAAAAAAAACTGAAATCGTCTCTTGTGGAGACTAAAATCATAGATCAACACACACAATAAAAACAACCTCTGTTTTGTCAAATATTTAGCAAACTAATTTTATACGGTTTTAAAATGTCTTATATGCCTGTGTCGATCTACAACCACCCATTTCCAAGGGGTAAAGCCTCATGAGAAGAGAAGGCAAACAAACTCACGGCCACTCTTTTTAAATTAACAGATACATACAATGACATCATTAATGTATACACAACATTGTTTTGATGTGTGGCAGTATGTAAGTTTTAAGGACTAAAAAGTAAAAAGGCAATGAAGAGAAAACAAGAATAGTATAGGAAAAAGATGGAACAAAAAAGAAAGTGAAGTAAAACATAAAGAAATAGAATATTATATAAAAGACACACTAGCCCATATCACATTTCTACTACGAAATAGCCCGTGTTGAGTAATAGGCTTTCTGACATAGTTTACGTTTTATTGTGGATTTAAATTTGTTTATACTAAAATCTTGCAGTTACTTGGCCTTACAGTGCAACGGGTCCTTATTAGGTCTGTTCTAAGCCTCTCAGACTGTTGTCACTAAACACTCCCACACGCCCATCATGATACTTATGTAAGTTTGAAGGACTAAAAGCCAAAAACTTTTGAATCCATCAATATTGCTACAACGTGAGTTTACATGAGCGCTGAGCTAGCAATACTATTACGGTTCTGCTAAACGCTAACATAAATTTAATATAAATACAATTTCAGGATAATTAAACTAAACAGTGTCTACCTCTATATAAATTACACAGGTGTATAGCATTTGTATTAAAGCTTTAAGCTTGGCTGTTGTGAGACTTAATTAATTATTTTGTGTACATAAACGCTTTTGTTGTGTAATATTTGCTATCTAAAATGAATTGTACTAATTTGATCATATAAACTAATATAATACATTAGAGTAACTGTAATAAAAACATATTTTAACATATTGCAAAATTATTGACCTTTTTTTTAACTATACAAGGTAACTATGAACATAAGAAAATAACCGTAGATTTTGTAATTTGTTTATCCTGTTATGTGCGGAAATCTATTCGGTGGTTAAGTCGGATGTTATGGCGAGTGATCCTGTCTGCTAAGCTAGAAGTTCTGGGTTCGATACCCACCCAGAACCGAATTAATTGTGTGATAAGAAGAATAAATTATCGCCGACCGTTTGTTCTGATCGTCACACTTACTTATTACTTTGATTTAAACAAGTTATTTGAACAATTGTTATAGTGACCTACTTTTCTGAAATACCTGATATTTTATATACCTACCTTTCTAGAACAGAGATTCAGGTTTGAAGCCTTAATGAGCCTATCAACGAAGCTATTATTGTAGGGTTCAAACAGACAAATGTATGGAAATAGACACACCTGTTTGCAAAACAGATGTATTAGGCCTATGCAAATTACCGCGGGCAGCCAGAGAGTGGGGACCTCTGGTGGCAGATTAATTGCTGCGGTAGGATGGCAGCCTGATCGCACTGAAAATGTGATCGGGCCGCAACATCTGGATAGGCTGAGAGGCAGGGAGAAGCCACTGGCTTTCCCTGAGATTGGGCCTAGTTAGGTGCGGCGTCGGTGTGGTGACGGATTAAGAATACGGAATGTCACCACCCCTGTTTATCCCGTGGGTGTCGTAAGAGACGACTAAGGGAGCAAACTGTGCATCACAACGGCACTGCAAAGAGAAGGAAAACTTGAAACAAACCCTATATCAACCCGTCTTTCCAGCGTGGTACAGTAGGCCAAAACCTCCTTTCTAATTTCTAGCAGTGGACTGTTAAAGGCTGTTGATGATAATGATGATGATGATAGGTGCGGCGTCGATCTGGGGGACTTGAAATCACATGGCCCGGGTTCTCCCCAGAGCAGGGCACCTAAGGCTGGCCGTCGGAGTGGTTTTTAGTGGAATCACCACATACTCCTGGCTCCTATATCCCCAAGGAGCCGGAGATCCGAAGGGATTTTTCACTCCGTCAACAAAAAAAAAGGCCTGTGCAAAATTATAAACCACGTTATAAGGGTTTTATTTTTCCTTGGGATCTTAATGAACTAAAATCTATGGGCTTATGTTATTTTGACCCATACTGTGACAGGAATTTTGAACATTTCAAGATAATATGAAACCGTTAAATTCGTATTTTATCAAGGTATAAAATCGTTTCATGATACTTCACGACTACGAAAGCAATGAAACTGTTTCGACTGCCTTATAAAGTTAAACAAAGAAAAGTTCTTACGCCGATAAGCATATACATCACTTCCCAACATCAAGCATGATCTCCTCGCCTGGTCGGAGCATCCTCCTTGTGTGTTGAAGGGACATAACACCAGTTCCACCAAAATAGGCTTGTGTCCACTACTAACAAATGGCTTGGTTTATAGCTTCAAATTATAAATGAAGATACATAGATAAGAAAAAGTCTATTTCTCATGAAAGTTAAAGATTATTAATATTAAAAAAAAAACATACAAAATAGGCATTAAGTCACGTGAGAGCATACACCAATCAGAAAGTGTTACATCACGCCACGCAAAACATCATTGTTGTTGTTGACGGTTTCATACAATAGAGCAGGTTACTCCTTATTCCTTATTCATTTTTAGAAAACAGTTGACACTGCACCCAGGTGTAAACAGTTTTGTTTTGCAGACTGTGACGTCATTTTAGACGCCATGACATATTCAGCGTTTTCAAGGGAAATTTAAATTGGGATAAAATAGATATTTAAGTATATAATTAACCAAGTTTTTAAATTGAGTCAATTAGCCTATTATAATTCAGATTGAGATTGACGTTCTTGAAGAGGTAATCATAAATTGCATGGAGTGCACATCAAACAGCCCAGACCTCAATCTGATGGTACATGCATAAGACGAGCTTGGACGATGCGTAAAACATCTGAAGCCTCCCTCAATCACGCTTCGCGAGCTTTAAACTGCTTTTATAGAGGAGAGAGAATATTGCTCAGGTTCGTATAAGGAACTTTGTGTACAAAATGCGAAACTGCGGTACTGGTAGCATGTAGGGCTAACACAAAGTGTTAGAATTTAAAAAAAAGATAAAGAAAAATATAATAGTTTTTTGGTTTTGTTTAACAATGATAAAATCACCTTTTGTTTTTGTTTTATTTGCAGTTCAAACAATTAATAGGCTACTTCATGAATATTTAAAGCAAGAGTCTAGCAAAAGGGCTTTGTAAATAGAACAACAAACAAAGCTATAATTGATAATCCCTCATGGATGGACAAATAAACTTGTGTGAAAATTTTATTTGTATATTGTAGAGCTCCTTAGTAAATAACTAAATCCATAAATAGATATTATATTTGATTTCTAAAATTTTATGTTACTTTTCAAAGTTTTTTTTTAAGTAAAGTCCGACTTGTAAAAATATTTGAAAATATTTATTTACATAAATTAATATAATTTATCATTTAAGGGCAGGGACAGTGTAAGTCCCACACAGAAGGGGGTCATCTATAAGCCGTAGATGGCCCGAGGTATGTCGGGGTACCAGGGTTTTCTTTTCTAGGCAATACCTAGTTCCCCGGCCACTGGTACCTGCAGACGGCGTGCGGTTTTTGGTCAGTTCGAGTCCAACATAATCACCCACTCGGTGGTATCCGAGAGGAGCTCCGGACAGAAAAAAAAAGGGACAGTACAAGGGGCAAACAAGCAGACCGGTGACCTGATGATAAGTGACAACCGCCACCCATGATCCTCAGGATCCGGAGGATACTCAGTTAGCAACTTCACATTTGCTTATTACCGGTTTGCCATGTGGCCGTGTTATATACATATATATACAAATATGTATATATTTACAACTTAAATAAATATTGCTGTATATTTGTGTTTCGAGCAAACTAAAACCCGTTTGAACACACTTAACCTTATTGCAAACTAGGTGTAATCGATTTACTTATTAAGATAATTACAAACCACCAATTGGCTTATATGGATCACTGGCTAACCTTCATATTAATTAATTAATCAGGGCCTCAATTCTGCTATTTTATGTTAACGCCAAGCCACTGTCATTCCATTGACACACTATTGAGATGGCATTAAGACGCCATTGATACCGGTCAAAATACCTATCAGTATTCTACTAACATAAATTCACAGTGTCAATACTCTGTCGATATATTAGGTGTACAAATAAGTTTCCGCCGTTTTTTACAAAAAAATAGAGGTTTATTCTGAAAGAACAGTACATTATGTTTTATTCAAAGTATTGTCCATCATTAGCCACTACTTTGACCCATCTTTCTCGCAGCATTCGAATACCAACTCTTCATCTTTTGTAGCTATCCACGAATCGACCCAATTTTTAGTATCTTCATATGATGTAAAGTACTGCTCAGACAGGCCATGTGCCATCGACCGGAATAGATGATAATCAGACGGGGCAATGTCTGGTAAATAAGGCGGGTGAGGTAGCACTTCCCAATTAAGTGTTTCTAAATAATTCTTGACCAGCACCGCAACATGCGGACGAGCATTATCATGTAGAAGAATAATCTTGTCATGTCTAGAGTAGTAATGGGCGCGTTTTTCCTTTGAGTGCTCGGCTCAATCTCATTTGTTTGAACACAGTTGTTCGATAGAGAGCTTCAGTGATGGTTTCGCCCGGTTTAAGCAACTCATAATAAATGACACCAAGCTGATCCTACCAAATAGACAGCAAGAGTTTTTTTCCATGAATATCCGGTTTGGCTGTCGATGTTGAAGCATGGCCAGGTGGTCCCCATGATTTTCTCTTCTTTGAGTTATTGAAGTGAATCCACTTTTCATCACCAGTAACTATAAGATGTAAAAACTCTTTCGTTTTTGCCTGGCAAGAAGAATTTCACATGTGCAAAATCCGCGTTCAACATCTCTCAGCTTCAGTTCATGTGGAACCCAACTTCCTTGTTTTTGTATTATTCTCAACGATTTCAAACGATGAGAAATTGCTTGTTGAGTCACTTGTAATGTACGAGCGAGTTCTTCTTGCGTTTGGCGCGAATCATCCATCAATAATGCTTCCAATTCTGTGTCTTCGTTCGATTTCGGTCTTCCACTACTTTCTTTGTCTTCCACATCAAAATCACAGTTTTTAAACTTTTGAAACCACTCACGACAAATTCCCTCGCTTAAAGCAGCTTCACCATAAGCTTTTACAAGTAATCGATGGGCCTCAGCTGCAGTTTTCTTCAAATTAAAGAAGTAAAGTAATAGTTCCCGCAAATGACGCTTATTCGGTACAAAACTTGACATTTTTGCACAAAAAGAAATATGTTATACGGATAAAGAGTCACTAATACTCTAAGTGTATGTTGTTACTACATGTCCAAACTCACGATATCACATGTTACATCTGACGATTTTAACGTAACCTCTTAGTGAGGACATCTTTCGTTAAACGGCGGAAACTTATTTGTACACCTATTAGTAATATACATAGATCATCAATAGTGATATAAACAGCATTGCCATACCTGGAAAATTAAATTTATCATTTTCTTACAAATATAGAATGTACCGTTTACCAAACTTTTACAAAGACATCGACGTCATTTGTATCAGTGACAAGTCATCGGGAGGCCGTTGGTCTTACATAGTTAGTAGAATAAGAAAAGTGCAAAACTATTCCGACGACATTCCATCGACAGTCTATTGATACAATATTAAAATAACAGAATTGAGGCCTAGGTATCAGGTATCAGGCTAAAAAAAACGGAATATATTTTCAAAGGAAATGATTTACTTATTTTTCCAAATATGGCAATCTTTTTGATATCACCACTGATGAGCCACTGCCATTCCATCGCCACTGTAAAGACACTGAGTTAGTTGTAGACTACCGATATTTATACCGATGCCAATGGCCACTCGATGGCATCTCAATATGACAGTGGCTTGGCGTGAACATAAAATAACAGAATTGAGGCCCAGGTTTGTAGTGGGACAGTGTGTCGGAATTGACCCGACTAAAACTACACGGTGTGTCATACTGCGCCTTCAAGAGGAGGGATCTGGGAACTTGCGCCAACCCTTAGTATAGTGTACTTGTGGCTGGTCCAGAAGGCGATAACTACCTGGACCCCTCCTAAACTGGAAGCGCAAAGAGGGCACACCGTGTGGTTTTAGTCGGTTCCAGTCCGACACACCGCCCCGCCGAACGAGAGCCCCGGCGGGGTGACGGTCCGAGGGGATTTCCACACGTAAAAAAAAAAAAAACGCCGCATGAGTCATGTTTTTCCGAGCGTGCAGCCGGCTCCATCGAATTATAAGACATTGTCAAGTCAAAAAAAAGAAAAAAAAGTGTACTTGTGGCTGCAGTTATTATTGAACATAAAGTACATGCTTTTACGGTTACTAAATCTAAAGTTTGTGATCTTCTGTTAATGATTCTAGACTACAGAAGCTCCACAAATAACTATCAGCAGCGCAGTACACATGACACTGACCCTGAATGTCATTTCACCTATAGAATGTTTATGATTAAAAATTATAACGACCTTCTAAGATAGAAAAGTACAAAACACGTACAACAGATAATATTTATCTAATAATGACTTCACGGTTGGCGTAGTGGAGTGTTGTGGGTTCGATCCTCACATGGCACGATACTATGAGAGATCCAGAAATTGTTGTTCTGAGTCTGGGTGTTCTTTGTGTCCGTTTCATGTATGTTTGTAAAGTCCCCCGCGACACAGGATATATTCCGAATGCCTTAATTGTCTTTAAAAAAAAACAAAAAGAGACTAAAAACTTTAAAATTATATTTATTTATGCTACGTAAGCTTTCTGTAAATAAACTCACCTCCGACTAACAAAAAATAGCCCCCGACCTAACTTCATTTGCATAACACAATCAACATGTCTGCCAGTTCTAAATGTGTTTTCTTAGAATTGTTTATTTACTTCACATGTAACGCTTTACAGATCTAGTTGATTCGAATAGCGATCTTGCTATACCTCAGATATATCTTTTCAATGAGTAAGTAGTTCAGAATGTATGAGAAACCCATCACTTGGATAATGGGTACTCCACCACCGTTCAATTTTTTCGAATTTTTTGGCTTTGCAAAATTGACTGATACGGCCTTCAAGCCTTTATGAAAGGAGTGTATTCCCACCTCAAAATACCGCAACTCACACTTAACTGCACAGCATGCATGGCGTGGTGATTTAAGCAGTCACCTTGCCGCTTCCTACTGCGCTAAGTGCTGGGGGTTCGTTCGTTCAAATCGTTATTGACTGCACGGATGGCGTAGTGGTTTAAGCGGTCACCTCGCCGCTTACTACTACGCTGAGTGTTGTGGGTCCGATCCCCACTTGGGACGACACTTTGTGTGATCCACAAATTGTTGTTCTAAGTCTGGGTGTTCTTTGTGTCCGTTTCATGAATGTTTGTAAAGTCCCCCGCGACACAGGATATATTCCTAATGCGGGCGGTGTCTTCTTTTTAAATAAGAAAAATAAAAAATAAATAAGTTGTTCTGACTTTGGGTGTACTTTGTGTCCGTTTCATAAATCTTTGTCAAGTCCCCCACAAATGGTATATTCTTAGTGCGGGAGTTGTCTTTTTAAAAAAGAAACATTGCCCCCATACCATCGAAAGAAATCATCAATAAACCACTGAACTCACTTCTATAACAAAGTCGGAAGCAACATAAATGTTTCCTCATATCATCCTTCTCTGATATTTGCACTTTTATCATTGTCAAGGCAAATGATATGACTATCAGTGATAATGTCCCACATAATCGATATATTAGACTATACGTCACAAAGTGAACTAATTATTATTGTAGAGGTTTAATTAAAATATAATGATATTAACACTTGGACACACGCCTTTGTATGTATGTAGGTGTATGTATATATACACCTGATTGTGAGTATTTATGTAGGTGTATCTGCATGGATATAATAATAATGATACCTTTACACATCTCACAAACGGCTGTCTGATCCCAAACGAGCCTGTACTATGGTAACCAGACTGCTGATAAACATACTTATATATTTCTAAATACATACATATTATAGATAAATTGCACCCAGATATAGAACAAATGATCGTGCTCACATCACACATCAAATCAACAGCCTTTAATAGTCCACTGCTGGATATAAGCCTCTCCTTAGAAAGGGGGTTTTGGTCTACTATACCACGCTAGCCAGACGGGTTGGTATAGGGTTTGTGTTCCCAACTGCGAGAAATCCTCATCGCAGTTGGGAATATGCTGGACGGACGCCTGGCTGGCCTGGAGGCGAGACTGCCCCCTGCGCCGATTATGCGCCCCCCGCTCGCGTCGGCACAGCGGCCTAAGGCCGCCGCTCCGACCGCGCTCCCCGTAGTGGGAGGCCGCGTCTCCTACGCGGCGGCGGCGTCTGCCCCGACTCCACCGGCTCCCCAAAAGCCGAGGAGGGGGGCCAAGGCACCGGCCCAGGCGCCGGCCAAGGCACCGGCTAAGGCGCCGGCCAAGGCACATCCCCAGGCGCCGGCCAAGACGGGGCCTAAAACGGCGCCGAGGAGCATAGTGGCATTCCCTCCGCTCCCCACTCCGACACCCCTGCCGGGCCCCTCCGCACCTGCCCCCTCCAACGAGGGTTGGCAGGAGGCGAGGGGCTCCAAGAAGTCCCGAAGGCGGGCCAGAAAGGCTGCCCAAAAAGCAGCCCAAGCCCAGCCTTCGCCACCGGTGGCAACGGCCTCTGCAAAGAGGCCGCGGAAGCTGCAGCCGCCCAAAACCGCGGCTGTAGTTGTGACCGTGTCCCCGGAGGCGGCTGACGGCGGGCTGTCCTATGCGGCCGTCTTCAAAAAGGCCCGGGACAGCCTCGCCAACGAGTTTGGGGCGGTGGGGGTCAGGATGCGCCTCGCCCAGACGGGAGCTCGAGTTCTCGAGTTCCCTGGGGCTGAAGGCGCAAAGACGGCGGACTCCTTCGCAGAGAAGCTGCGGGGAATATTTGCAGCCACAGATGGTGTCAGGGTCGCCAGGCCTACCAAGTGCGCGGAACTGCGCATCTCGGGCCTGGACGACTCAGTGACGGCCGAAGATGTCCGCGCTGTAATCCGGGAGAAGACGGGGTGCAGCGCGGACAACGTCAGGGTCGGCACCATCCGCCCCGGTCCAGGAGGGCTTGGCGCCGTGTGGGTCAGCTGTCCCGTAGCGTCGGCCAAAGTACTGGCCGACGCCGGCAGGCTGCTCGTCGGTTTCGTGAGCGCCAGGATCACAGTCCTGGCGGCGAGACCGATGAGGTGCTACAAATGCCTAGCATCGGGACACACGCGCGTCAAGTGCGACAGCTGTTTTGACTGCGGCGGACTGTGTTTCCGCTGCGGTCAACCGGGGCATAAGGCGGCAGAATGCTCTGCCGCCCCTCACTGCCCAGTGTGTGCGGCGGGCAGTAAGCCCGCCAATCACCAGATGGGGCAGAGAGGCTGCAAGCCTCCCCGCAGTTCTCGGCAGACGTCAGGGGCTAGCCAGTCGACCCAGGCTACCCCCGACGTCAATATTGCGTCGACGTCGTCGCCCATGGAGGAGGTTGTAGAGACGATCCAGTAATGGATCAAGTCTCCAACCTCCTGGTCCAGACGAACCTGAACCACTGTGCCGCGGCGCAGGATCTTTTCCTGCAAACCATGGCACAGTGGTCGATAGGTGTTGCCGTAGTCGCGGAGCCCTATTCTGTCCCTCCCCGTCCAAACTGGATGGGTGACTGGGACGGCTCCGTGGCAGTCGTCGGTTCCACGACGGCTCATTCCCCGCCCTTGTCGCTAAGAGACAAGGGCACTGGATATGTTGCCGTCGAGTGGGGGGGGATCACCATATATGGTGTCTATTTCTCCCCCAACCGGAGTTTGAACGACTTCGAGGTTTTCCTAACCAGTTTGGAGACCTCGATACGGCGACTAGCGTCTGGGCACGTCCTTGTGCTGGGGGACTTCAACGCAAAGTCTATTGCGTGGGGTTCCCCCAGGACGGACGCCAGTGGCGAGGCCGTAGAGGAGTGGGCGGCCTCGGTGGGCCTCTGTCTTCTAAACAGAGGCTCCACCAACACGTGCGTGCGACAGCAGGGGGGGTCGATAGTGGACCTCTCGTTCGCTACCCCTGCCCTCGCCGCACGAGTAAGGAACTGGCGTGTCCTGGAAGAGGTTGAGACGCTCTCGGATCACCTGTATATCCTATTTGAGCTCTCCCGGACCCAGGACTCCAGTAGGGGTTACGTGGCGCGGCGTTTATCCCGCTTTCCGCGGTGGGCTGTTGCCAGGCTGAACCGGGACCTACTAGAGGAGGCAGCCATAATTCACTCGTGGCTGTCTCCTCAGGCTCCGACCGAGGAGGTCGACGTGGGGGCTGGTCGCTTTCGCGATGCGATTACGCATGTATGCGATGCGGCCATGCCCCGCGTTCGAGGTCGTCGGCCTCCAAGGAAGGAGGTCTACTGGTGGTCCCAGGAGCTGGCGGACCTACGTGCGGCCTGTACACGTGCCCGGAGGTCCTACACGCGCAGTCGGCGGCGTCACCGTGGAAACGGTGAGGAGGACCGGCTTCATGAGGAGTACCGACGGGCGCGGAAAACTCTGAAGCTGGTCATTAGCCGCGCCAAAGAAGAAAAAAGACAGGAGATGCTGGAGGGTCTTAATCGTGACCCCTGGGGTCGCCCTTACCGCGCGGTGCGACAAAAGCTCCGCGCGTCGGGCCCCCCCCTTACGGAGACTCTCCAGCCCAGCTTCCTGCGAGAAGTGGTTGAGGACCTTTTCCCACAACGGGCGGAACACACTCCCCCGTCGATGGCCTCCTTGGCCGGAGACGACGGGGAGCACGGGGAGGATAATGTTCCGCCCGTCCGGGAATCGGAGGTAGGGGCGGCTGTTCTACGGATCCGTTCCAAGAACACCGCCCCTGGGCCAGACGGGGTACCGGCCCGAGTGCTGGCCCTGGCCCTCAACCACATGGCAGACCGCCTCGGGGAGGTGTTCGACGCTAGCTTGGCGTCGGGACGCTTCCCTGAGTGCTGGAAGAGCGGGAAGCTGGTCCTATTGCGGAAGCCGGGACGGCCTGCCGATTCGGTCGCGGCCTATAGGCCCATCGTGCTGCTGGACGAGGCGGGCAAATTGTTTGAGAGGGTTCTTTCTGCCCGCATCGTCCGGCACCTTTGCGAGGTGGGCCCCGATCTGTCGGACGCCCAATTTGGTTTTCGGGCGGGGCGTTCGACGGTCGACGCCGTGTTGCGCCTGAGGGCCGTGACCGAAGAGGCCGTAAGCTGTGGCGGCGTGCTGTTGGCGGTGTCATTGGACATCGCCAACGCATTCAATAGTCTGCCATTCAGCTGCATCAGGGAAGCACTCCACTATCATGGGGTGCCAAAGTACCTGAGGCGGCTGGTGGCAGACTATTTAGAGGAGCGTACCGTCGTGTACGAGGACCGAGAAGGTAATTTGAGGTGTCGGCCCATGTCGTGCGGTGTTCCACAGGGGTCTGTTCTTGGACCCCTCTTGTGGAACATAGGGTACGACTGGGCCCTTCGCGCCGATTTCCCCCCCGGGCTGGGTGTAATCTGTTACGCAGACGATACCCTCGTGACAGCCCGGGGGGCAAACTTCCAAGAGCTGGGCTTACGGGTGGCCCTAGATAAGACGGAGGCCCTGTTATTCCATGGGCCCCGTCGTTGTCCACCCCCTGGCGCCTCAATCGTGGTCAACTCGGTCCTCGTACCGGTTCGGGCCCAGATGAAATATCTGGGCCTGATCCTCGACGGGAGGTGGCTCTTCGACGAGCACTTCCGACAGCTTGCTCCAAAGCTGGTCGGCGCTGCGTCTGCCCTAGGGCGACTTTTGCCCAATATGGGTGGACCCAGCGTCGCGACAAGACGGCTGTACACGGGGGTTGTCCGGTCAATGGCACTGTACGGTGCACCGGTGTGGGCGGCGGCTCTGACCGCCCAGAATAGGGTACGCCTCTGGCGCCCTCAGAGGGTAATGGCGGTCAGAGCCATACGCGGTTACCGCACCGTTTCGACGGAGGTGGCGTGCGCGTTGGCCGGCACTCCCCCGTGGGATTTGGAGGCGGAAGTGCTCGCCGAAGTTTATCGGCGAGTGGCTGACTACCGGGCGGAGAGCGGATTTCGCCCTCCGCCGGAGGATGTGCGCGAGTGGCGCGAAGCCGCTCGCCGAGCCACGATGGCTCGTTGGTCGTTCCGGCTGGAGGCTCTCCAGCCGGTCATCGCCGAGTGGGCAGGGCGGCAGCACGGGACCCTTTCCTTCCGACTGACGCAGGTGCTTTCCGGGCACGGTTGCTTCGGAAAGTACCTGCACACGGTCGCTAGGAGGGAACTGAGTCCCGCCTGCCACCACTGCGACTGCAGTGAGGACTCGGCCCAGCACACGCTGGCGGTCTGCCCCGCATGGGCGGCGCAGCGCCGGGCCCTCACTGCAGTCATCGGAGTGGATCTCTCGCTACCGGCCGTAGTACGCTCCATGGCCGGTAGCGACAGTTGTTTTACCGCGGTCGCAACCTTCTGCGAGGTAGTAATCTCGCGGAAGGAGGCGGCGGAGAGGGCCCGGCAGGACGACCTCCACTCGGACCCGATCGGCCGCCGGCGAACCGGGCGGCGGAGGCCCGCCTACCACAGCCTCATGCCGCCCTGAGTGTGGCCGCGGGTGGACGGGGTGGGTTTCCCCTCCACCCGCATTAGTTTGGCCAGCCGCGAGGGGGCGGCGTCCGCGTGTGCCGGACGTCGCCTAAAGAGAGGAAAACAACAATATTGAGACGGAGCCCGCACCAGGAGCGGGCTGGCGCTAGGAGGGGTCCGGATGTCTTAATAACAGCTGTTCCCGGATCCCTCCTGTTACAGGCGCAGAGTGGCACACCGTGTGGTTTTAGTCGGTCCGAGTCCGACACACCACCCCGCCGCAAACCCCGGAGGGGTGACGGTCCGAGGGGATTTCCACACGTTAAAAAAAAAAAAAAAAAAAAAAGGGTTTGTGTCAAATTTCCCTTCTTTTTACAGTGGTGGTGTCCTGCGTTGTTTTGCGCCCTTAGTCGGCTCTTACGACATCCACGGGACGAATTGGGGTAGTGACATTCCGTATTCTTAATCCGGACCTCATCGTGCTCATCACACAAATATTAGTCCTTGGTTGGAATCGAACCCACGACCTCCGGCTTAGCAGTCAGGGTCACTAACCACTAGACTAACAGGCACGTCATGTTATATGTGTGAATGTAGGTGTCTATTACTTAGATGTTAAGACAAGTTTTACTACAGTATGGTACATCTTCGTTGTTTGTAAAAGATCACAGACTGCGATAAGACCACTCATACAGTTTCTTAACTTATTTTCAGATTGTATTTTTATTCATTCCGTGGGTGTCGTAAGAGGCGACTAAGGGTGCGAAATACGCAGGACACCAGCACTGCAGAGAGAAGGAAAACTTGACACAAACCGTATACCAACCCGTCTGGCCAGCGTGGTAAAGTAGGCCAAAACCTCCTTTCTAAGGAGAGGCCTATGTCCAGCAGTGGACTGTTAAAGGCTGTTAATGATGAACTTAATAGGGGACAAGATTATTACTGTCAACCGGGAACATATTTTCTAAATAAATATCAATATAAGAGAAAGTGTGTCCAATATGAATATGAAAGTATCCATACTAATCCATACTAATATTATAAATGCCAAAGTGTGTCTGCCTGTCTATTACCCCTTCACGCTTAAACCGCTGAACCGATTAAGATGAAATTTGGTGTAGAGATAGTTTGAGTCGCGGGAAAGGACATAAGATAGTTCTTTGCCAAGAAATCATCCTTTAAGGGGGTAAAAAGTAGGGTGGAAGTTTGTATGGAAGAGCAATAACCGCTGAACCTTTTTAGCAGGCACATTTTACTATAACTAACATACATGCGGGTAGAGACGCGGGCAAAGACTAATCTTATATATAAAATTCTCGTGTCACAATGTTCGTTCCCGTACTAATCCGAAACGGCTTGACCGATTCTCATGAAATTTTGGGTGCACATCGGGTAGGTCTGAGAATCAGCCAACATCTATTTTTCATACCCCTAAATGTCTATACAGTCTTACAATCTAAATTATGATACAATTAGTAAAGGGACAGACAAACAAAAGTGTTGTGTACAACTTCAATACAGAATCAAGGAAGTATTTCAATTTCATCAAACACTATCTTGTAAACGCAGTCGAATAGTAATAAATCGCTTTCCAACAAATCTGTACGTTGGAAATGATAGCTTTGCAAATATGAATTATGTTACGAGAATGTTATTACTTGAATATTCATGAGAGGCGCTATGAAAGCCTTATATTTTCATATTATATATACATAATATACGCTGATGGCTGTAATGACGATGTGGTTATGTAAAGGCGTACTAATTTCTTTTTTCTTTTTTTTTTTACTGTGCTTGCTGTGGTCTCCTGTAAGTGAAGGAGTACACTGACTTTAAACCCATTTTGTTAATTACTGTTTTTTTTTACTTGATATATCTTTCGTAGGAGATCCTAATAAATAAATAAATAAATTAAACACACCCACATTTTACCCGTTATTTTGAAGAAGCTTGAAGCTGGATTCTTAGCTCGCCTCTGTGATATCCAGATGGGTAGGAGCTCTAACATTACCGCTCTATACTCCACGGTATAGGCCCCGGATCAGGCGATCAAAGTCTACTAAGGTTATAAGAGGCGTCTTTCTTATTTAGCCCCAAACCCTCCTCAATAAATTCATTATTGATAAAACACCGTGTGGTTTAAATTGGTTTGATTAGAACATATTACTTCAACTTTGGCTTCCACGAGGTTTCCACGTCGTGGAAGCACACGTTAAAATAAGGTTTACATTACAGTAGTCATAAATAATGCACTGCTGATACTTAAAAAGGAAACCCTATAAGTACCAGCAAGTCTTTTATGGCACAGTTTAGAACCACAGAACATTAGAAATAAATTCTGTGGCCACAACCGCTGGATGCGAGAAGCCCAAAATCGATCTAAGTGGCGTACAATGGGAGAGGCCTATGTCCAGTAGTGGACTGCGATAGGCTGATGATGATGATGAACCGTTGAATAAAAATTCGATTCAAACTAATTGGTTATTAAAATTAAATGAAATAATAATTAAAGTGAACCTAGTATCGTAATATTTATGAGAATCAGTGTTCAAGGAGGCTTTTGCAATTGTGTGAGTGCGTTTGAAAGGGAGGTTTGTGTGCATGTGTATGGCATAGTGTGCGTGTGAATGTGGAGGGGTGCGTGCATCTGTGTTTGTATGGCTATTTGACTGGATGAAGTAAATTCTCAGTTACATCATAGCTAAGTGTACGAAGCCAATCAGTGACAACCTTCTTACAGTTAATCTATTGGTTCCTAAGGCAGCAGTTTTTAATAATTAAGAGAAGAAATTATTGGCTGTATACTAAAAAGCTCGATCTTTGGCCAACGGGTTCTGAAGTATAAGAAATATCCCTCTTCTTTTTCATTTTATATCCTTCACGAGCCGTCGAGTTGGTATATACTCGTAAACTGGAACCCTTGAATCGATGTTATAATACCTACCAGTATATACCTACCTATATAATACCTACCAGTATGTATATATAGTCCGTGTACAGACGGATTAAGAATACGGAATGTCACTACCTTAATTCATTCCGTGGGTGTGGTAAGAGCCGACTAAGGGCGCAAAACAACGCAGGACACCAGCAGTATGGATTAGTATGGATACATTCATATTGGAGAAAAATTACGTCCAGAAAAAGAGCCTGATTGTACTCATCACGCATTTATATATATATCTCACACATCTCACACTCGGCCATCTGATCCCAAACTAGGCAGAACCTGTACTATGGTAACCAGACTGCAGAAACATACTTATATATTTTAAATAAATACATATTATAGATAAATTACACCCAGACACAGAACAAATGACCGTGCTCATCATCATCATCATCATCATCAACAGCCTATACTAGTCCACTGCTGGACATAGGCCTCTCCTTAGAAAGGAGGTTTTGGCCTACTATACCACGCTAGCCAGACGGGTTGGTATAGGGTTTGTGTCAAGTTTTCCTTCTCTCTGCAGTGCTGTTGTCCTGCGTAGTTTGCTCCCTTAGTCGCCTTTTACGACACCCACGGGATGAATAGGGGTGGTGACACTCTGTATTCTTAATCCGTCACCACACGGACATTTTTCCTATTCATATTTGTCCTGGGTGGGAATCGAACCCCAGACCAGACCAACCCAGACTGCTAAACCGGAGGTCGTCCTCCGGTTTAGCAGTCTGGGTCACTAACCACTAGACCAACAGGCCTGTTTTTTTGCTCTGGGTATGAATTGAACCCACAATCGTTTACATAGCTATCAGGATCACCAAGCGCTACACCAACAGGTCAGTTTGACGTGAATTTGAAGCAGCCGCAGCTTAATGGTGGACTGCCTCGGTGGTGCAATATTAGCGTATGTGACTGCTGTGGTCTCGTTTTCGATTCCAGGGTCCCCGCTGAATATGGAAATAATGATATACCAATGCTGTATGGTCACATAAGCATTAGGCTTAGCCGGAGGGGTTAACAAGAACACTATTTTCGTGGAATCTGTGGAACGGGTTATTGTCTGCTGTGTCTGGACCGATACGGCCTATCCGTATGGTGACGGATTAAGAACACAGAGTGTCACCACCCCTACTCATCCCGTGGATGAGTAGGGGTGGAGTCGACTAAGGGAGAAAACTACCCAGAACAACAGCACTGCAGAGAGAAGTTAAAACTTAACCCGTCTGGCCAGCGTGGTATAGTAGGCCAAAACCTCCTTTCCAAGGAGAGGCTTATGTCCAGTAGTGGACTACTAAAGGCTGTTGATGTGATGTGATGATATGATGTGACGACCTTCAAACCTTCAAGAAAAGAGCGTTCTCATTCCTAAAAGACCGGCAACGCGTTTGTGACTCCTGAGTTGCAGGCGTTCATGGGCGGCGATGGTGACATTCCATCAAGTAACCCGTCTGCTCGTCTGCTCCCTCTAACATAAAAAAAGACAGGTCACTTGAGCCCCTTCCCTAGAGTCAGGGGAAGAGTCTTTTTTGGGTGTCTCACTCTTTGATCACTCCGGTTGGCTCTCTTAGTCGTAGTCTTAATAGTCATCGTTTCCTTTCATACCATATAAAATCATTAATATAAAAATATTTAGAGTGCCTATCACCGCCTATCATACCAGAGATTAATGATTAGATAAATACATTGATTTAAACTTTAAATATGTAAATTTAAATCACTTATTAAATTTAAATACAGATTCGCAATCAGTAACAATTCTCACTAAAATTCACGCATCTTGACTCGTGGTATCGCAAAACTATACTAAGTTCAATACGACCGGGATATATAAATTGGGTTTACCTTATTCCGTAATAGTTCAAAACAAGTTGAATTATAAATTCAAATTTGTTTGGTATTTAGTCTTTCACCTAATAAAACTTATTCTTTGAGTGAGTAGGATTACGTATAAGGCACCCAATGACAGCGTTACATAAACAAAGAAACAAAAAAAAACAAGTTCATTAAACCATCAAAGTTACATTTTGATAAATGCTTTGTCTCCTAAACTAGGTTATTTACCTGTATCTTAGGAGTCAATTACTTCTTTATTTCCAGATATAATGGTTTTACAATATAAATTGTAATAATAGAATGTATTTGTGGATATACGTGTACATGTCAGTGGTGCGTGTGTGTGTATGTGTGTGTGTGTGTGTGTGTGTGTGCTTAAATTACATAAGGTATGTAATTTAAGCACATTCATCAAAGCTGTCGGTCTTCCAAGTTAAATAAAAATATTTACTTTCTAACTTCAGTGCCCCACTGAAAATATTGTCGATATTCTTTTTAGTACTTTGCCGCTCTTTGAATCCCTCCTCCTAGCGCCAAGGGAGGTGCGGTTTGGTCTCCGGTCACCTCAATCACTCACACCGGTTTTCTGTGAGGCCGTATCTCTCCAGTTGGGCAGCCCATTTATGCAGCATGCATTGAGCATGTATCCCGGTTAAATGTTAATATCATCATTCAGATTTATAGAAGGGACTTATTAAAACTCAAAGAGGATAAAAAGGCATTTTAGTTTCAAAAGAAAAAACAATACGTTTCATACTTAAAAATACTCCTCAATGACTCTAAAACTAAGTAATCTTACGTGCAACCCTCATTGGCCCTCTATATTTTTTTAATGGCCAAATAACATACACAGCCTCTACTTGTTACAAAGCAAAACCCGCCCTTTTATTTTTAATGCAGGTTTTGAAAGCAAAGTTCAGCATTTGTTATTCTGGCCTTTGAGACCCAATTACCAAATATATCACATACGACATTCCAGCTAATTGGAGTGGCAGATTTTAAAACTTTTGCCATTGGTACACGAGAATTTTCCATAAAACGAGATGAATTATATAGATTAAGGTCACTTTATAATTATCGGATTGACAAATCTAAAGGTTTTTGGTGATATTTGTTTTATACTGGGTTATCTTTATCAATAGACTAGCTGACCCGCGCAACTTCATCTGCGTCTCTCAATAGTAATAAATTTTCTCCGTTTTTGAAACATTCTTCATTGGTGCTCCGCTCCTATTGGTCTTAGCGTGATGATATATAGCCTATAGCCTTCCACGATAAATGGGCTATCTAACACTGAAAGAATTTTTTAAATCGGACCAGTAGTTCCTGAGATTAGCGCGTTCAAACAAACAAACAAACAAACAAACAAACTCTTCAGCTTTATAATGTCTAGATTTTATTGCGAGGTTGGAGCAGTTTTATCAGAGGTGGTGCTCTTGAATTCGTCATCGCTTCATTTGGTAGTAAACGATAATTTGCTGGTTAAAAATATGAATGGGTTACCGGTTAACGTTTAACAATTTAGTTAAAAGAAATCTGCTATTTTGTGGTAAACAACAGAAATTATTTTTTCTTTGGCAGCATGAGTGGCTTCCACTATTACGACCCAGCAAATCAATCACCACGAAAAACCGTTTCGGTTAACAATATGGATTTTCCTAAGCCAAAATATTCTTGTCAAGCCGTGTCCTGGAGTTTTATTTTTTTCAATTTCTTATAAAATAAGGTCAAATATCCAAGTGATCTCATGCAGTTAAGTCATTTAAGTGTAGGTTTTTTTTCTGATCAAATCTAAAACACTTAAGACAATTTTTTATCACTGACCGAGTTTCTTAAATTTTCTTCTCAGGCTGTTGCCACTTGGATATCTCAGGAGCATAGTTTTCGGACATATAATAATAATAATAATAAGCCTCCTATCCTGAACTGCTTTCTTCTTTCTTTGTATTGTGGTTGTCTCTTTACTTATAAAATATCTCGGAGTTCAGTGTGCCTCTTGGCAAAGGCCTCCTCTAACAATTTCCATTGTAATCTATCTCTAGCAACCCTTCTCCATTTTGGGCCTGCCGTCAGTTTTAGTTCATCTTCCCATCTCTTGCTTTGTCCTCCTCTGTTCCTTCTTCCATCTCTAGGGTACCAGTCTGTTATAATGTTGCTCCACTTCTCTTGTGTACCGCGCAGCATGTGCCCAGTCCATCTCCACTTCAAACTATCTATTCTAGTAAGTACGTCTGTGACTTTTGTCTTACTTCTTATGACGGTGTTTCGTATCTTATTTGGTTTCTTAATACCTATCATATCTTCGTTCCATAGCTCTTTGGCAGTGTTCCAGCATGTTTCTGTGATGTTTCGTAAGAGCCCAGGTTTTCGGACATAATTATGATCCCAATAATAATGATTTTATATATAAAATTCTCGTGTCACAATGTTAGTTACCATACTCCTCCGAAATGGCTGGATAGATTTTTAATGAAATTTTGTGTGCACATCGGGTAGGTCTGAGAATCGGCCAACATCTATTTTTCATACCCCTAAATGGTAAGGGTGACCCATCCCTAATTTTTTTTTTGTTTTGCAATACAACGTTTGCCGGGTCAGCTAGTATATATTAATTTTTTTTGGAAGTCATGTGGTTTAGTTTGATTGTGATTACATTTAAGTTTTACAATTATTAAATTTAACATATCGATCTACCAATCTTCCCCTGTCAGCTTTTGCTTGACTCATCAGTCTAGAAAAGTTTTTATTTATAAAACAAACTAAAAACATATTATAGTATTGACATGACATCAAATGTTATCTATCTTCTATTCTTATCTTCTATTCTATCTCATGGATATCTATTACTAGCTGACCAGCGCAACTTCGTCTGCGTCTCTCAATAGTAATAAATTTTCTCCGTTTTTGAAACATTCTTCATTGGTGCTCCGCTCCTATTGGTCTTAGCGTTATGATATATAGCCTATAGCCTTTCTCGATAAATGGGCTATCTAACATTGAAAGAATTTTTCAAATCGGACCAGTAGTTCCTGAGATTAGCGCGTTCAAACAAACAAACAAACAAACTCTTCAGCTTTATAAAATTAGTATAGATTAATAAAATAGAGTTTTTATTAACACATACCAGAAAATACTACACATGTTTTATAATTATTAAAAAAATTACTCATTTATCAAATATTCAGGACGTCGTTCAAATTTTTAGAATGGGGGAAGGGAAAACAGATCAACGACATCAAGGTGAACAGCAGAGATATACTAAAATACAAATTTAATGACTGTAATAGAGAAGAGAAACAGCAAATCCTGCATACTAAATAGCTGAAAAGTTGGGAAGTCTGCCAATTCCGGTCTAATCCGTTCTAAGGCTCAATCGATTTTTCAGTTATTTTATCTATGTTTCTTCCAGCAACAAAAAGTTGAAGGTCAAAAGGACTTCAATTTATGCAAAAATTAACCTAATTCTGCAGATAAAAGGAATGAATTGGTTTTGAGAGTTTTGAGCAAAAATAAGTTTTGACATAATGTCCATTCTCTTTTTTTTTTTTTTTTTTTGTACCGATGTACATGAAATTAGACATAGAGATAGTTTGAGTTCCGGGAACGGACATAGGATGGTATTTATCACAGAAATCATCCTTTTAGGGGATGAAAAGGGGACTGGAAGTTTGTATGAGGAATAAATAACCGCTGAACCGAATTAGATGTCTGATATGGAGATAGTTTGATTCTTGAATAAGGACATAGGCTTTTTAAAGCCATTACCGACATACACGCGGGCGAAGCCGCAAGCAAAACCTAGTTGAATATAAACTTCCTTTTATTTCCTTGGCAAATAGTCACAATAAGTTTGGGACATATTAGAACAAGTCTAGATTATCAAACATACTGTACTGTGATCATCATCATCAACAACCTTTACTAGTCCACTGCTGGACATAGGCCTCTTCTTAGAAAGAAGGTTTTGGCCTACTGTACTGTGAATTACATAAAATTGTTGTTAAAAAAGCTTTTAAAACATATTTTATGAACAAAAATCCAGGTCAAACATCAAACGCAGAACGACCTCCGTCCTCCATAAGCGCAGGCCTGGGGGTGACAGGTGAGGCCATCTGTCATCCTAGCAGATGCAGGCCGGGGTGGCGGCGAGCGCGTTGCGAAGCGCGCTCGCTTCCAGGGAGCACAGGGAACATGGGGTTCCCAAACGGGGGGGGTCGTCTACTCGTATGTAGATGACCCGAGGTATGTCGGGGCACCAGGGACTTCCTTTCCGGGGAACCAGGTATACCCTTATACCTGGTTCCCCGGCTATTAGTACCCGAGACGGCGTGCGGTTTTAGTCGGTTCGAGTGGTCAGGTGGTATCCGAGGGGATTTCCGCACAGAAAAAAAAAAAGGTCAAACATCAAACGCAACTAGTTGTATTAATTAATTATGTATATTTAGATTCATCCCGTGGGTGTCGTAAGAGCCGACTAAGGGAACAAACTAAGCAGGACAACAGCACTGCAGAGAGAAGGAAAACTTGAAACAAACCCTATACCAACCCGTCTGGCTAGCGTGGTATAGTAGGCCAAAACCTCCTTTCTAAGGAGAGGCCTATGTCCAGCAGTGGACTAGTATAGGCTGTTGATGATGATGATGATTTAGATTATTATGATATACATATATTCCAATATTTACACTTATACTAAACAGTGCAGTACTATACTTTTACAGTTACATTTTGACACTATTTTATTTAATTATTCTAACTAGTTTTAGAATCCATACTAATAGTATTAACGTCAAAGTGAGTGCGTTTATTTGTTTGTTAGGCTTTCACGCCTAAACCACTAAAACGTAAACTTTTAAAAGTTATTCAGGGATTGAAAGCTATATTATCAGCGAGTACCACAGGCTACTTTTATTTATTTATTTGGAAACTTAACAGCTATGTTACATATATCATGGGTGAAGTTAAACATTTCTTTAAACTCTTAGCCAATAATAAAGTTTCGCGACAAGTAAAAGAAAATTGCGTGCACCACTTAAACATAGGCAATTGTAAGTATTATATACAATCTCTAATTTAGTTATATTAGGTATATTGTGCAGAGTGAGAAGTATTCCAAAAGAAAGCAACTTACAAAAACTATCTTAATTTGGATTCACAAGTATGATTGCAACTTTTTAGTTATTTGACGACCGAATGGCGTAGTGGTTTGTGTAACGGACTGGTATTCCAAAGGTCGCGGGTTCGATTCCATATTTATGTGCATGAACATTTAATGTTTGATTTGGTCTGGGTGTTTCTATGTATAATAAGTATGTATTTATAAAAAAAATAAAAATAAAGTATATATGTATTTATATCAATTATTTAGTACCCATAGTACAAGCTCTGCTTAGTTTGGGACTAGATGGCGTTGTGTAAATGTGGTAGAATATTATTATTATATTATTTGTCTTTTAAAGGCACTTTTTGAGAAGTGGAAGATGTCAATCTCGTCAAAATTAATATTGTAACAGCTAGGCAAACGAGTGAGAACAGAATTACCGTGATAACTGACATAGGCTACTGAGGGAGCCACGGCAACGGGTTTGTGATTCCTGAATTGAAGGCGATCATGGGCGGTAAAAGTCACTTTCCATCATGTGACACGTCTGCTACTGACTGCATCATCCAAGTTCATCGGTGATGAGGTTATACTCTTATATTCCCCAAAAACTTTGTCCTCGTGGTTTTCTAAATGCCTTGAGCCTCTAAGTTCTGTTTCAAAACACCTATGAGACGTTGAGCTTTTCTATTCGAATTCCAAGGCGGCGAAAAGTAATTCATGTAAAAAGTTCCGAGTTATAGCCTTGAAATAAAATTACGTTGGGAAAATTGAAATTTACGGAAAATTTTGCACAAGTATTCATATGCTACCTGAATATCGCGTAAAATGTAGATTCAAACGCTTTCACGTTCATTTTCTATGATACTTTTGGTAGTATGTAAGTTATGCTTGCCTTTTAAGCATTGTTTTCTTTTGTGATATAGGGGGGAGGGGGGCAAATGAGCACCAAATAGTTTTTTTTTAGAACTTCGCCCACACGGCAGTCTGGTCCCAAACTAGGCAGAGACTGTATTATGATAACTAATCTACCGATAAAACTCATATATACATATATATATATATATATATACTATAGATAAAGTACACCCAGATACAAAACAAATGACCGTGCTTATCACACAATATTTGTCCTGGGTGGGAATCGAACCCATAACCTCCGGCTTGGCAGTCAAGGTCACTAACCACTAGACCAACAGGCCCGCAACGTCAAAGGCTCATCACTTTATCAAAGATGTAACTAAAAAACTGTGAAAAAGTATGTGGAAACCCAGTTTTATACTAGTTTCACGACTCATTCGCTACGAGTCTATCTGTGATCACGGCCAGTACTACCTTGTCGAAACGTCGGGCAATTCAAAGATATATAATACCTTAATTAGTGGCCAGGTTAATCCACCTACAGTCTTTTGGGAACGCTACGAGTAAGCGATGATGCGGAGGAATTTTTTGATACTTGTATGTAAATAGTGTGTGTTGTAAATATTCTAACTTAATTAATTTTTATTCTTAATTTCATTTACATTTTTATTTAATTCAAGTTTTAAGAAAAGTTTGTGTCCCGAAAAAAATAAAAACCACCTACACAATTATATTTCATAGAACGTAGAAGTTTCAAAGTAAGCACAGTTTTACGACTGACTGATTACGAGCGACTCTCACTCCTTGATTTACAAAAATACCAATTACTCATTCAAATGAATGTAACAATTACCATTAAATTATATTAAGTACTTCGTATAATCAATATTAGATGTTAATATTAAATATTTAATAACTTAAGAGAGACTCATTTTCAATTTTAATTTGATAACGAAATTTAATAAACTGTTAGGCATTCTTATCATATGAGCCAAAATGAAAGTAACATAAGTTATAAGGGTGTTCACAGATCGGTGGGAGACGCCGATGATTTATTTATTTATTTATTTTTAACTTTTTGCACAAGTACATGCATCGGCGGACTTAATGCCTAAAGCATTCTCTGCCAGTCGACCGATTGGGCGGTGCTGAGAAAGAATGAGGTAGGTGCATTTATGGTAGGGTAATAAACGATGGTGGTTTTGTTAAATACTAACTATCTTGGAATTTGGTGTATACGTCGTAATACCACACACATACACATATATAGATTTTTACATACTCATACATATATACACACATACACATATATATTAAAAAAAAAAAAATTGCCGATGAACTAGGAGCTCGTTGAATTTGCCATTTCGCTCAGATGTAATATGAATTGTTTTTGTTTTTATTAAAATAAATATAACTTATACTAACATTAGTATGTAAGCAAATGATTACTAACAAAATATGGAAAAGAAATTCTGAGATAAATTATTATTATTATTATAAATATAGACAGATAAAACTATTCTTTGTTAGATGCTATTTATGAAGTAGTTAAGTATGTGAAGTTGTAAAAACGTCGTCTATGTAAGTGTTAAGTTGATTGGTGTCGTTTCAAAAACTTAAAATTCTGCATCGATTGAGGTTAAATTTGACACGATAACTCGCTTCAAAAATTGTGTTTATTTATTAAACACTTTTGTTCCTTATTCTGATCAATGCAAGCACAATGTGCCACAGCGAAGTGTGGCGGGTACAGCCAGTTATCATAGAAATCAGAGTACAATTTATTTCAGCACGGTGAGAACCGAAAAAAAAATAAAAAAAATAAATTGAAAACAAAACAATCCTCAGATAAGAAACAAAAAAAAAACAACTGAATAACAACTCCTTTTGTTTATAAAGTCGATTACCACCAGTTCAAATACATGTACCTACTGTTTACATCGTGACGTTTACTAAGAAACTACGCTGAATAAACATTATAGTCCCACCCCAATAACTTTCTCTCTAGGAGGGAGAGCATCAGCAGAATTAACGTAAACATCCTTTTATTTTCTTCCTGACCTTATTTAGGCCTCACATGAATATGAAAGGCTGAAGTCGGAGTATGAACATTTGGATTTTTGGACTTCGGTTCAATGAAACTTATTCGAAGTGTCTTACATAAAGTTACTGTGAATAACTGATGTCGCTTTTAGGTTATTACCTCAAAAACAACTCATAAATGTTTCATGAAGTATCTGAACATGAAGTAGAGATGACCCGAAATAACACAGGGTTAGCTAGAGGGGACAAACAGGAAACTACTAACATATGATCCACATTATAAGCAAGTTAAGGATTTAGTTTAGCAAAACAGAGAAAATAGGCTTTAATCGCGAACCGAATAAAGCATTTGTCGGAGAACGTGGAACGGAACGTCAAGTCTAATCGATTTGGGCGTATTCGGATGGGGTAATTGGCAACACAACGGTTGACAGCTCGCTGTTATTTTGAACACAAGGAGGTCAACGGTCACTTTTGGTCGAGCAAGAGCGGAGGACACAAGTGGAGCCAATCTATTCGACTTCGCCGCGTTACTAAAATAATCTGATTTCATCTAAGCCACGTGTACATATTTAAGTGTGATTCCTTGTTAATTGGTTGTAATTTTACCTGTTTAGTGCAAACTCAGTCTTATTTCCTGCATCTACGATGGATGAAGAGCTGAGAAATAATAACCACCCTCTTACACCCTCCGTTACATTTAATAAAAAAGGTAACGATGGTTGATTTCTTTTACGGTATAGAGGGGCAAACGAGCACACTGGTCACCTGATGGCAAGTGACTATCGCTACTCCCCAGAATCAGGTTGTTTTGTCTAAGGTAACTTTACTCACCCGGTGATTAGCAAAGAAAGAATTCTTTGACAGCCGTTTTCTATGGGGCCGTGGTACTATTCCGGTCGAGCCAGACAGGGTCCTTCCAGGTCGAAGCATGGCTCTCATATGGTGCTAGAATTTGCTGTCCGATGATAGGTTACACATCATTTATCGGCTGCTGTAAGTATTGATCTTTTTTAAATAATTTCTAGTGTTTTTAGAACCTCAAAGGATTATGATTCCACACGTTACATCAGGTAGGTACATACAAAAAAAAATGCATAAAGATTGATCAAATCTTCAGACACGTGTAATCTAGATAATAATTAATGAAGATTTCAAAATCTAGGTGGCAATACCGAACCGTTGGTAACCCAGCTAACAGATGATTTCAAAGCTTTGGGACGCAAAGCAAGCACCGTGATATTTGTAATCGAACCTCCTCGTGCAGCGGAAATTCAGCGTTCATTGCAAATTCCCCGGGGAAATACCGCCATGCATTACAAATGAATTCATCTTCGGTATAGTTTCAACTATATTAGTCAGGTCTTGATTGCATCATGCTGTATTAATTTGTAGTAGAGCTTACAAGGAGTTAAGGCTTGTTTCTTTTACAGCCAATACTTATTTTCCCAATAATTGTAAATGTTTCAGTCAGGTGTGATTTGAAGAATATAAATTGGGATGAAGAAGACGGTTAAGGCGGGGAATCTAGGTTAAGGTCACCGCACTGCAAGTTTCGGATGCAAAATGGGAGTGATATTGCTGATTTTTGTAGTATAAGGGCCAAAAGAACAGACGGGTCTCCTGATGGTAAGTGAGTACCGCCGCCCATGAACATACAACTCAAGAGATACAAAAGCGTTGCCACCCTTTGAATGCATGAATTGATGATGTTTATGAACCTCCTTTTTAAGGAGAGGCCTATGTCCAGCAGTGGACTAGTATAGGCTGTTGATGTTGATGTTGATGAACGTCAGTCACTTGGTTAAAGAAAATATATCGTGTGTTACAACAACGTCTAACATACATGAAATGGGCACAAAGACCATCCAGACTCAGAACAACAATTTGTGGATCACACAAATTGTTGTCCCATGTGGGGATCGAACCCACAAAACTCAGCGTAAGCAGTCGCGATCTTTCGTCGCTTTTTACCAAGTGAGTTTACCAATGCTCACCCCACCTGCCCCCCTCCCCTCCAACTCTAAACTCAAAGGGAAACACGCACTTAAGTCTCTTGATTTGCTGGTGACAGGCGCCCATTCTATAAAAAAGTCACGGAAGCGAGTATGGACCCTGCATTCTTGAATGCAGAGTTCACCAATGAACGTCTGGTGGCTTAAATTTAAAATCATTTTCTGAAATAATAGAATACCTTAGCCTGGCCTTTTATGGTTAGATGTCCCGCCTCTCTCCTATAAACTAAATTATTGCCTGTAAGAATGTGACAAAACGCATATGTACACACAATAGATTGAGAAGGAAAAATATCACGAATTGGTTAGCTCTGTAAATTTAATAATAATATCCGCTTAACGTATAAAACGCACTACTAAACCCAAGCACACTACTCGTATCAACACAACAACACAAGACGCAATTTGCCTATTTCTTGTTTTGTTTTGTTTTCATAATTTATAAGAAAAAGAATTAGAGATAAACCATCTACTGAGTAATTTTGGTCCGGTTTAAGTCCGTCAAACAAATCCTCTATCTAAGAAGCTGGTGAAGTACTTAATTGCATTAGATGTTAAGTCCGTTGGATTACCATAAAAATAAGAAAAAAAACAATATTCTTTTCATAGTAGACCGAAAAACGCGTACCTAAATTATGTATCCAAAAAAACGACAACTTTACGCGAACTCACCGTGCCTCCTCCACACTTGGCGTCCTCGGCCATAACCCAGCACCTGGCACTACCATACCACTACACACCATACAATATAAACTAAACGCACAAAAAATAACGTTTATTAATTTCAAAACAAAACGTTCGTCAACTGTTTTTCGAAAAAGCAATGTTTATTTTTGAAAATGGAAGCGATACGCGTCCAGTCGGCAGCGGAGCGTCGCGGGGACTGGGTGCGCGCGCTGCCCCAGTTGTCATAGAAACGAAGGTTTGCGTACAGTACCTTTATTGAGGAGATAAGTAATATATCGAATATGAAACTTTGAACCATAATGCTGTTTATTATGTTGGTATTTGGGTTAATGCATACATTTATTTGGCTGTATTCAGTTCAAATTGATTCACTTTACTGTTGATAAACAAGGGTTGGATGTGATCTGGTTTTATGTATTTAAGAAAAGCGAATTCTTGGAATTTTACTGTTCATTTTTCACAGAAGTTAGGCTGGGCAAAAGTTAACGAGAAATATTTAAAAAGTACTGAATAATTATTTCTTTGTATTTTGTTGATTCAAAGAAACCCAATTCTAATAAATCCTGACAGTAATCAACCTTTGAGATATTGAGTAGTAAATTACCACTTTGTACTCGTAAATGTGTTGAGACATAATTAAAAAGAAAGGTTTGGTACGCAATGCATTTTTTAAATCCATGCATATTTGTCAAAAAATACCCAGAGCGATGACAATCAGTGTATTTTTATTCAATACAAGGGTGAATCGATAGTTTTGGTTTACTTTAAATTTTAAATAGGATCGTACTACAATCGTGTGGGTGTGCGTGTATTTTAAATAACATAAAAGTATTTAAACCTGCTTTTAGCTCTGTATACGACGCCGTGAAGTATCGCATACATAAACTATATATTATGGCTATCCGGCTCGAAGGACCACATGAAGGGATGAAGGTGATATCGTAGATTATTGGTAAATGAGCTCTATATTTAACTGGTATATTCTATTTAGAAGAAATAAAATTGTTACAATTTTATATTTAAATATGATTACAAACTACTGATGTTATATATACAGACATAAGACAGGCTCCCCGCCACTTAGAACTCGAATTGGCAGACAGGACTAAGGTTAGAGTAGAACGGACACTAACTAATTTCACAGACGTAAACAGGGCCATTTCGAAAGTGGTTCATTGGTTTGACGTCAACAATTTTCTTCTAAATGAACGAAACACCAAGTGTACACGTTTCACTATGCCAAACGTCAAGCCAGTGAAAACTACTATCATGATTAAGGATGTCGGGCTGGACCTTGTGGATACTACGATATTTTTAGGTATAACACTAGATTCTAAGCTACAGTGGGGCCCACATATTGATAACTTAACAAGTAGACTCGGCTCAGCAGCATACGCAGTAAGAAAAATTCGAGAGTTGACTGATGTTGATTAAGTTATTTTCATAGCATAATGTCGTACGGGATTCTACTCTAGGGGAATTTAGGGAATCGTCGTTCATTGAGGCAGAAATTTTAAGAAATAAACATAATGACAGCGGCAAGTCAATATATATATGAAAATGTAATAATGTAATTGTTCATAAAAACAGAGATAGCTTTTTGAAAAGAAGTGATGTACATTCTATAAATACCAGAAATAGAAATAAACTTGTAGTACCCGCCTCAAGGTTCCACAAGATAAACAATTCTTTTTAACGTGGCTTGTGTCAGAAGGCCTATTACTCAATTGTTGTTTACATAAAAGACAAAAATGCTTGGGATTAATTACCGCGGGCTATTTCTTAAGTAAAAATGTGGTGTGATTTTTTTTTTATGTTTCACTTCATTTTCTCTTTTATTCTTTTTTTTTCTTAATCTTTCTTTTTCTCTTAATCTTCTTTCCAAATCTTTTTCTCTTCATTGTCTTTTTAACTTTTAGTCCTAACGGACATACTTGCACACATCAAAACAATGTTGTGGTGTATTTAATAATGCCATTGTATCTATCTGTTAATTGCAAAAGAGTGACCATGAGTTTCTTTGCCATTTCTTCTCATAAGGCTCAACCCCTTGGAAACGGGCGGTTGTAAATCGGCATAGGCATACCATAGATTTTGTATTAGTTTAATTTTTCATTAAATTTATTTGCTTACTATTTGACAAAACAGAGATTGTTGTTATTGTGTGATTGTTCTATGACTTTAGAATCTACACAAAACATGATTTCAAACAATTTAAAAAATTATGAAATAATTAGAGTTTGAGTTTGAGTAGCTCAAGTGGACCGGGTGTGTGATTTTACAGAACAGTAAGACAGTAATATCAACTAGTCCATAGAGCCCATGCTAACTAACATCTGTTTAATTGTTAAGCTATCTGCTATGGCTAGATTATTTTGAAGATGAATGGAGCCTTAGAGACCTCAGACATTACAACATAAGCCAGTATAAGTGGCACCTTAACGAGCATTTGCTTACACCATAATACCCCATATATATACCATGTTTTACGATAAGTCGTTTACTGTACAGGCAGTCCGACTATGGAATGTTTTGCTAATAGCTGTAAAACGTGCTAAAACATTGCCATCTTTAAGAAATAGGTCAAAGAACATTACCTGTCATCTTAATTTATTATTTACCTAAAACAAAGTCTATCTGTAACGTATTCCTCTGTAATGAAAATATAGATTTTATCATCAACCATCATCAACAGCCTTAAATAGTCCACTGCTGGACATAAGCCTCTCCTTAGAAAAAAGGTTTTGGCCTACTATACCACGATGGCCAGGTTAATTGTAAAGGCTTTGAAGTATTAGAGGTACATTTTATTAAGACAACTGACCAATCGTATAAAAGTGTTCGCTATTTCAAAGGTCATCAGCGAATACACAATCTCATAAACTTAAAAATCAATTCTGCATTTCTATGTTCATGGTATGCACCTTGTAGGTCTCGTTAAACAAAATTATAATCTTCCTTCTTAGTCTTATGTCTATATCCTTGTAATCACATTACTTGACTGGGACCAAATTTTGGCTAGCAAAGTGTAGGTAATAAGCAATACGTCTCTGTCTATCACTATGGGGATACAAGCGCGAGTGTATTTATGTCTGTATAAGTAGGGCTCCAGAAATAAACTTGCTCCCAAAAAGCCTCAGCGCCGTATCTTTAAGCTACTTATAAGTATTGGGTCTGTTCTGGTTTTATTTTTACTTTATTGCTTTTAGGTTAAAGTTTGATATTGATATTGGTTTGTTTTATCTTTCTGTCTAAATAGGTAATCTAAGGTATTTATGGCCAAATTATAACATACGAATAGCATAAATATCTTTATTAATACTCAGACAATTTGGGGCCTTATGCCAAGTTTATTCTCAATTCAATGTTTTGGTCTCATCCTTGTGGTGACGGATTAAAAATACGAAGTATCACCACTCCTATTTATCCTGTGGTTGGATTAGAGACGACTAAGGGAGCAATACTATAGAAACTATGCACGATGACAGCACTGCAAAGAGATGATGTTAACCCTATATCAACCCGTCTCGCCAGCGTGGTATAGTAGGCCATAATCTCCTTAGTATAGTAGTGGACTATTAAAGGCTGTTGATGATATTAATAAATGTTTTGGATATTTAGGAAGTAATATTAGTTTCACCATACAGTGGCCCTTTATTAAGAAACGAAGCGCTCTGTCCTGCAATGTCATGGAGCTCTTTTTTTTGCTCAAAAAGCCAATTTAACCGTATGAGACCCAGTCTTCGGCACTGCTTCGGCTCGGCAGTGATACAACTTCCTCATAGCAAAACCAATGTTAAGAAATGTTTACCTTGCATTTCACACCCAACCCCCCACCAAGCTCTGATAGAGGACACCTAAAACACTTATAATTTTTAGTAAGCAGGAGTTTATGGACAGAGTCAGTCACTTTACATCGGTTGATCCGTCAGCTCGTGTGCCCAAAAAAGAGTCGTATCCTTGTCTACCTCTGTAATGGCAAAAAAATAGTATTAACTGTCAAAATCCATACTGACGTAAAGATTTTATGACGGTAGTCACAAAGTTCCTTTTCTCAATCACATTACTTCGGTGATTAGAGAAGTTGGCCTCGATCCCACCAACTGTATCGAATTACAACTTTTTGTTAAAACTTGACGCTCCTGGAAAATATTAATGAGACACTTAGAGCCGCCCAGGGCCAAGAAAATATTTACATAAATCCTGCCCGTGATAATGGTTTGTAAGTAAAACAAGTATTACCATACCGAAAAAATAATTAATATATACCCACACATATTTTTTAAGCCAATTTACAGGAATTTTCGAACCTAAATCTTCACGCAGACATTTTTGTGTGAATTATAAAACATTGAGGTTTTAAAAAGACAAGTAATTAATTTTAAAAAAGAGCAAGCTTTACAATAGTCGAATATGGTGTATTGTGTCATCATCATCATCAACAGCCTATAACAGTCCAATGCTGGACATAGGCCTCTCCTCAGAAAGGAGGATTTGGCCTGCTATACCACGCTGGCCAGACGGGTTGGTATAGGTTTCAAGTTTTCCTTCTTCTCGCAGTGCTGTTGTCTTGTGCAGTTTGTTCCCTAAGTCGGCTCTTACGACACCCACGGAATGAATAGGGGTGGTGACATTCCGTATTCTTAATCCGTCACCACACGGTATTGTGTAACATCTAATATATCTGACAGCAAACTCTAGCACCGTAAGAGAGCCGACCGGAGTGATAAAAGAGTGAGACACCCAAATCTGCTCTTCCCCTGACTCTATCTTTTTTTATGTTAGAGGGAGCACACAAGCACACGGATCACCTGATGGAAAGTGACTACCGCTGTCCAAACTCAGGAGTCACAAACGCGTTGTCGGCCTTTTACGAAGGAGTGCGCTCTTTTCTTGAAGGTTGGAGGTCGTATCGGTCCGGAAATACCGCAAACTACAACTTGTTCCTCAGATTGGTAGTGCGAGGTAAAAAGTGTATCGAAAAGCACACAGTACCACTACTGTGCGTTTTTCGAGACATTTATCCAGGGCGCCACTTGTTCAGGTGATGGGGGTAAATGTTTTTGCCGTGTGGAAAGATGGCGGCAAGATGCGGCCGGTATTAGTACGAAAAAATTCTCGGAGCACTCTCCATGATAAAGTAGGCCAAAACCTTCCTTGTAAAGCCTTGTACTATGTCCAGCAATGGACTATTAAAGGCTGTTGATGATGATGATGACTCTCCATGATATATGCGATAGAGAATGCAGTGAGATAGAGTGAGACAGAGATAGAGTGAAGCCACAGCCTCTGTCTGCTCGTTTGCCTCCCATACCGTAAAAGAAATCAACTATCGATCCTTTTTTATTCAGTTATGCTAAACTAAATTTTTAACTTGCTGACAATGTGGTTCATATATTAGTAGTTTCCTGTTTGTCCCCTCTAGCTAACCTTGCGTTATTTCGGGTCATCTCTACTTCATATTCAGATACTTCATGAAACATTTATGGGTTGTGTTTGAGGTAATAAACTAAGAGCGACATGAGTTATTCACAGTAACTTTATGTAAGACACTTCGAATAAGTTTCATTGAACCGAAGTCCAAAAATCCAAATGTTCATACTCCAACTTCAGCCTTTCATATTTATGTAGGACCTAAATAAGGTCAGGAAGAAAATAAAAGATTGTTTACGTTAATTCTGCTGATGATTTCCTTTCTAGAGAGAAAGGTATTGGGGTGGGAAATAATATTTATTCAGCGTAGTTTCTTAGTAAACGTCACGATGTAAACAGTAGGTTGTACATGAACTTGAACTGGTGGTAATCGACTTAACAAACAAGAAAGGGTTGTTATTCAGTTGTTTTTTTTTTTGTTTCGTATCTCAGAACATATTTGCTTTCGTATTTTATACTTTAAAACTCATAAGTAGTCCTTTTCTCCGGCTTAAGACTATTTTAATTCATCTTGTTAATTAAATTCAAAAAAGGAAGAGGGTATGCTTTTTTTGTATTATTTTTTTCGAGCAGTGGACTATTAAAGGCTGTTGATGATGATGACGATGTACAATTACAAGCC
The DNA here is from genome assembly GCA_902825455.1 of Arctia plantaginis. Lineage (NCBI taxonomy): Eukaryota > Metazoa > Arthropoda > Insecta > Lepidoptera > Erebidae > Arctia > Arctia plantaginis. Next base: position 1,034,773 of record CADEBD010000327.1, read on the forward strand.
CAGTTATGCGTATGTAACGCGAAAAGCTTTTAGTAAGAAGTAAACAATGTTTCCAAAACTACTTCAAATTACTTAATTACTTAAAACATTGTACAAAAATGTAGGTTAACCATAATAGAGGGACTATTAAGTATTTATCGCGAACACAATCAACACGAAACAGCTCCGCTGAGGCTTTGTAATATTATAAAAGCTATAAGTTTTTGCTGTCTCGACCGATTGCGTTAAATATTGTTCATACTTTCCCTGAGTTTCCCCTGAATTATGTTGCTGGATTCTATTTGAATACTAGGTAAATGTACATTCTGTTGGATTCAACTTTTTGATAGATCCTCTATGGAGCTTTTCAGAGCATGGAAGAATTTTGGAAAAATTTAGTCAGTTCTTATAATTCGTATAAAGAATTTGATAGAGTCTGAGATATACTGAAGCTATCAAAGCAAGGATTACATAAGTCTGAGGGCTCTTTAGTTTGTCTAGAAAAAAATATGTGAATATTTGATTCTGAGTCATTCGGTTTATGTAATTTCCTATTCATTTAAAGCGATTAGAGACTCCGGTTCGGTCCTTTAAATCAGTTCCGAACCCACATTCTACATTTTAACTATATAGCCAATGTATCCTGTGACACTAAGCAGAATCTAACCACGTATCATTCATCAAAATCGGTATAGACATTTAGTAGTTACGAAAAGCAGGAAAGTCAAATATACAAGTCGGGAAAATATATGCAAATGAATATAAACTTTTGTGAGTACTATTCATATTAATTATTATTATTATAACTGAATAACTTGACACATTTTACACACGGCTGTCTGATCCCAAACTAGGGAGAGACTGTGCTATAGTAACTAGGCTGCTGAAAAATATACATATAAATATGATAAACATATTTATAGATAAACTATATCTAGACACAGCAGAAATGATTCATCATACAATTATTTTGTCTTGGATGGGGATCTAACCCACGACCTTCGGCTCGTCAAGGTCACTAACCTACAAGCCAGTTAAAAGAAAAAATAAAGAAAATAATTATTATTAATAATAAATCAAGACAGAATTTTTTAAGATGCTTTTCAATCTTTTGTAGAGGATAAAATTAAAAATTTTGTTAATTTTTCGAATCGATTACTTAAAATCAAAGGCCATTCAGCTTTTACTATACTCCGTTTTTTTTTGTCTTTTTGTACCTAAATTCACACAAGCGCTTCGGTCATCCCCACTTTGGAAACATTCATCACTTTAGGAAAAAGTTGATAAAGAATTTCAAACCACCCTCAGTAAAGTTTTGAATGTAACTTTAAACGATCGAGCTTGCATTCATTACCAGTTCGTTTGCGTGGTCCTGGAGTACGCAAAATTGTAGATGTCAGCCTTCCAGCATTTCTGTCTTCTTTCAGAGACAATGGAACGCGACACTACGTATTTTAAAACAAAAAACACTAATTAATACATCAATAAATCTTGCTGATCGTTTGTTGGCTGTGGGAGCATGGGAATTAGGCTTCTGGATTTAGGCACTTACATCGCCCAACAAAAGCACCTTAGTGTACGATATTACATTTCGCCTTGCCACTTGTCTTCGGTTAGGTGCGACTCGTATTTCTCCTCTTGTTCGTCACTGCGGAGAAGCTATTGACAGTCTTGGACATCATAACCTTTCTTGTAGCAGCAGCGCTGGCCACATATCTCGACATGCCAATATTAACGACATTATCCGTCATGCGCCGGCGTTCCAGTTGTACGTGAACCCAATGGTCTGGTACGAGACGATGGGAAGACACCGGGCGGTATGTCGTTACTGCCATGGAAGATGGGTAAGCCTTTGGTGTAGAACGCAACCTGCGTCGACACCCTTACGTTATCATATCTGCCAGCTATAGCTGGATGTGCTGGCGCTGAGCTGCATCCGTAGAAACCCTCAAACGGCGTAAATACCTGAATTTAGTAGGAATTTACATTTTTGAACCTTGTAGGGTCGAGACGCTAATTTAAGGTATGTATGGTAAAGGTCATCGTGCTCGTGCTATGTATAAACAACCAGCTAAGCAACTGATCAACACTTCTCGTGATCAGAAGGCCTGCCATTTTCTAGCACGGAGAATTAAGATTGCCATTCAATGATGATGATGATGACAATAGATTTCTTTTTCAGTTCAATTGTATTTAAAATAGGAGATGATCATGTAATATTTTTTTGTTTCAATAATAAATTAATATAAGACAGTTTTACTCACATGCGCATTCTGACATAAGCACTCGTGTAGTACTTTACCAGGATGCGCCAAGTGGCTTTACTCCTTCATAAAAGCCTCCAGTAAACTAGCCAGGAATGCTGGCAAATACGCAAATGAGTATTTCCAGTACAACCTTAATTTAATGTCTTTAGTTAATCTGTAAATAAATTCAAATCCAGCTTCGTCTGTAGTGATAGGGTGGACAGCTCATAAACCAATTACTGTTACAGAGAATATGTCCTGTTCGCCGCCGAGGATATAATACGAAATGCTAATTATATTATAGCTCGTACTAAGACTGTCTGATAACAGAGAATTTAATTTCACACAAATTAGTTTGCGAGTAACTTGCTAATAAGATTACTCTGCGTCACAAACATCTGTGCGGCTTTCCAGTGCCTTTTCAGATGTGTTTTTAATATTGCAAATTGGTTTTTGCTCGCAGATTCGCTTGCGGTAAAATTATTTTTGCTGTTCCTTTGGAAGTATTTTTATTGATGCTTTTTATTCTTTATTATCCCTGGATTTAGTGTATAATATTATGATGATGATAGATTAGAAAGTTAAGGCATAACAGAGTGGTAGCCAAATAAACTCTTTCGCGATTTAATTGAGAGAAAAAAGAGAAGGTTCTTAAATCAACTGAATATATTTTGTGCGTAAATTACAAAGACTATATACGGACTATATGATTATTATTATTATTTTGTTTTCTGTTTTTAAATCCCCTCGGATACCACCTATGGCATGGCTATGTCGGACTCGAACCGACTAAAAACCGCACGCCGTCTCGGGTACCAGTAGCCGGGGAACTAGGTGTACACTTGCGGATCAGACACAGGTGATCTCCGAAGCACCCTTTCCCAGTAATCACATCATAGCCAGAGCTATGGCTTCTGAAATATGGATAAACACTGTATATACACTGTGGAGGAATGGGTGTCATGTCCCTCCAACACAAAGGGAGGATCGGAAGTGATCATGTCTGGCGGGCCGAGGCCGAACTGTTGATGTTGGGAAGTTGTATTTTGCCAATCGGCGATAGAATTCTTCATATCGCGATACAGGATTAGCAATTCTCATTCAGGAGTTACTCCATGGTTCTGTGAGTCTTCGTTAGATGGCGCTGTAGTATGTTTCTGCGTTTCATTCTATGTGGAAGTCGCCACATACACATGTATGGATACACACTGTATATACGAAACACCTGTCAAATTTTTAATGCTCCTGAATGATTTAGAAATCGTGGATACAATTCTTAAAATAAATAATCATGTAATGAGCACGATCTTTTATTCTCTTTGGGCATTTAGTTTAACATGGCCAGTTAAAAACGCTATTTACTTTTTTTTAAATACTGCTTTTGTTATCTCCCTTCTAAGATTGTCTGTCCTACATCTCTTTTAGAGATAAGACAGTCTATTGTGCTCACTTTATAAGTTCAAGTTCCTTTTGAACAGTACGTTGTTGTTAGTGTACAATGAAAAATATTTTGTCTGTCTATCTACTTTCTAACAATGTAAGAAGAACGTCCCCTAGGTAATTAAATTTGACACATCGTAATATTGCTCAACTACTAGAAGCAAAGTTTATTTCTCAAAAGCAAGAAAACGTAGCCGATATTGCGACTGCACAAAAATAGAAAGGTCTCATTACTTTTCTTCAAGTTCCTTTTACAAAGATGACAGCAAAGCTTATAGACTAAAAATAGACGCTCAGTTACAAAATGTTGCTACAACTTTTACCTCAGGCGCTTACAGTGGATTCTTTAACATTTTCTAAAGATGTTTGTACATTAATGTAATCATTTTCACTATATATCTTTATAAGGTTGAAAATTAAGGACACTTTATGTACACCATATTAAATCTTAAATTTGTGTTTTAAAATGATTTAATGTTACTACATGTAACGGTTACAGATCAGGCTGTTTAATATCTAACCAAACCGTTTGCTTAGAATTTGATCTCCATATAAAGGTTTAGTTCGTTTTATTATTAGAACGACATTTATCATAAATATTTATTTATTTATTTATCTTAATGCATATGTTGTACAAAGGCGGACTTAATGCCATGAGGCATTCTCTCCCAGTCGACTCTCTTCAAGTGGTGTAGAAATTTGTTTATATATAAGTGTTCTTAAAAAAGGCAGCAAAGCGTATCAGGAAACTTTAGCGACAGTTGTGCTATTTCATATTTATAAATGAATCGCTTCGCCCCGTAGTGTCACCCGCGATTGTTGTTGTACCTACTTGCTGTTGCTCAGCCTACGAGAACACTCGCCGAGCACCCAACGAATTTTTACGATAAAATGACTTTTCTTTTTAAAATTATAGAAATTGATTTTGTAATTTTTAGTTCAGCTAGTTACAAAAGCTTTTAAACTATAATTTATTTTTGCATTTTTAGTCATTAAGGATTGTTATTTTCTTATTAAGACTAAAAAAGGAACAAGTTATTATTATTCCTAAAGTTAATTTTTACGTTAAGTGGTCATGTTATTTGTTAAAGTAACAACATCGCTGAGTGTTATCGACAAAGTAACCGGTAAAGTTACAACATCGCTGAGTGTTATCGACAAATAACAACAAAATGTAACATAAATTGCCATTCTCTTCTTTAATCTAACTCTTCTTTAATCCTAAACAGTTGTTAAGCACCGTTTTGCTATTCTTGGCTCAGCAGGATACTGTTCCTAAAATGTAAAATAAATTATTAAAATGCCTACTTGTAGGAAGCAAGTGAAAAGGGTTTTGTGTTTCGTATATATGTATATAATATAGTTAAGTATGTATATACTATACGGGTGTAAATATTACTAAATAAACACACTTATGTTATAGTTTACAGTGTGTTGGGTGCAAAAAAGATCGCTGAGTAGATATTTAGGTTAGATTAGTAAAAATAAATAAGTGGTTTGAACTAACCTTGCTCATAGCTTTTGTGTACTCTAATCTAAATTTAAACCCACTAAACGTAAAACTAATAAACACGAATTCCAAGAAAAAGAATTCTACTAACTTTGTTGTCATGATGATATCCAACTTTTCCAAGGTCCAATCTGCTGAACTAGTCAATACGAATCATATGAAACTAACTCTGGGTTTATCAGTATTTAGTTTTGAAGAGAATTAGTAGGTTAGGTCCGGTAATCTCATTCACTCAGTTAAAAGCAACAACAGAATTCCTTAACAGTGATTTTCTGCGAGGTCGTGGCATGACTGTGATGATGATGTGGTGGTCATGACTGCACGGATGGCGTAGTGGTTTAAGTGGTCGCTTACTACTACGCTGACTGTTGTGGGTCCGATCCCCACATGGGACGACACTTTGTGTGATCCACAAATTGTTGTTCTGAGTCTGGGTGTTCTTTGTGTTCGTTTTGTGTGTGTTTGTGAACTGACATAGGATATATTCCTAATGCGGGAGTCGTCTTTTAAAGAAAATTTAAATAAAAACTCTCCGTTAGTTCACTAGTAGCTACGAAAGATTTCCACCATCCTCCTTCTGGCTCTATCTGGTGAGCTCCAAGATGCCAAATTATTTTACTGTCGTCGAAACTAAATCAACAGCATACCGCTGTCCACTGCTAGACGAACGTCTCCTTCAAGGAGAGCCAACTATCCCGGTCTTTGGTAGTCCGCATCCATCCGCTGCCAGTTACTTTCCGCAAGTCGTCGTTCATCGCGGCATCGTATTGCAAGTTGTCCGTTTGCCTAATCGCGGTCTCCACTCGAAAAGTCTTTACTAGTACAAATCGTCGTCGCTGACGAAACAATTGTCCCTTCTCTGTATGAATACCGTATTGAACCAGTCCAATACTGGGGGGAGGGGGGGCTCCGTGTGGTGACGGATTAAGAATACAGAGTGTCACCACCCCTATTCATCCCGTGGGTGTCGTAAGAGCCGACTAAGGGAAAAAACTACGCAGGACAACAGCACTGCAGAGAGAAGGAAAACTTGACACAAACCCTATACCAACCCGTCTGGCCAGCGTGGTATAGTAGGCCAAAACCTCCTTTCTAAGGAGAGGCTTATGTCCAGCAGTGGACTATTAAAGGCTGTTGATGACTCGAAAAGATAAGGACAATGACTCAAAGACATGACTGGCCCACTTCCACATCAGCTTACTGATCCTCCGTGCGATGTCGGTTACTCTAGTTCTCTTTCGAATAACTTCGTTTCAAATTTTATCGAATAGTATCTCACACAATTGAAATACAAAATATATTCATTAATTCATTGCGATACGACAACAAGAAGTAGGTGTAAATTGACTTCTGAAATTTGTTTACAAACTTGGTTATAAGAGAAGCTAATAAAAGCCTGTTAAAAAAAGAAATTTCGCTATTAGGAAACAATAAAAACAACAATCACTTCTAAATCGTTCGTGAAGCGTATTTTATAGCGGCAATTTTATTTCCAGACAAAACTTTTCATAGTTCAGAAGTCAATTTAATAAAGTAGAATGCTTTTAAACTGGAGGAAAACCCGCCTCCCCTTCATTAGGGTGGGGGAGATTTAGGTTCCTTCACGTGACCTGTATTTATTGCTCTGAAATGTCTTTAAGTTTTTGTATAATATTTTGGTCTTTAACTAAAAAAATCTTACGTCCACCTCAAAGAATGCCTACATACTGCTTTGAGACGCAGATGTTAATTACACGGATGGCGTACTTGGCTTACTACACTGAGTGTTGTGGGTTCGATCTCCACATGGGACGCTACTTTGTGTGATCCACAAATTGGTATTCTGAGTCTGGATGTTCTTTGTGTCACAGTGCGCGACACGGGATATATTGCTAGCGGCAGATGTCTTTGGTCGCTGTGACTACAGCACACGCCATTACCATCACATGATGGTTAAGAAGATAAATTGGGGGTGGGAAGTGTTAGATACCTTCACGTTACGCGTATATCTAACTCTTGAATGTATTAATTTAGCTTCTTATATTATTAAATTTCAGCGTAAAACTGCAAAAATGAAAGTACCCTCACCTCAGAAGATAAGGCAATACACTGTGTTTCTTGAGGTGCAGTTGTTCACTGTGAGGGCTGTCACCTAACCAATAGAAGTTCCGTCCGCCGTTTCTTTCCCATTCACATCAACAGCCTATAACAGTCCACTGCTGAACATAGGCCTCTCCTTAGAAAGGAGGTTTTGGCCTACTATACCACGCTGGTCAGACGGGTTGGTACAGGGTTTGTTTCAAGTTTTCCTTCTCTTTGCAGTGCTGTTGTCCTGCGTAATTTGCTCCTTTAGTCGGCTCTTACGACACCCACAGGATGAATAGGGGTGGTGACATTCCGTATTCTTAATCCGTTACCAGACGGAGTTTTTTCACATTACCATAAGAAAAATATCAAGGAACAACAAAGGATCTCCAAGGCCAAGAATCGTACCATTCATTGACCAATAAATAACCACCAAAATGGAGAAACTAATGATAAAAATAATATCTTTGTTTACGTGTTTATCTGACATAATTTCTTGTTCAGACTTTTATCTGAAGATACTGACTGTTGTTTATTGGCGAGTCTGATTCTTGGCATAAACATCACTTTCTTACTTTCAGCCTGATGCTGAACCAAATTGTAAATATTGTTGTATTTACGATACTCATTTTCTGCGCTCCTTTTTTTTTGTGGACTGCTTAGCCTTACAGCAGGATATTGACGCTGTATTTCAGTGGAGCCACGATAATGGGATTGAACTCAATCCTTCTAAATGCCATGTTATGACATTTGATCGTGTGCGGCATCTAATAGAACACGACTTTAAATTAAAGGGCAACAACGTCACCCGTTCAACCTCTATAGAGGACTTGGGTGTCACATTTGACCGTAAACTAACGTTTTATGACCACATAATTACACTAGCAAAGGAATCTTTTGGACACTTGGGTTTTATCCTAAGAAATTCTCGAGAGTTTAGTAACCATCATGTTATAAGTAAGAGTAATTTATGTGGCATTGGTTTGCTGCAAGCTCGAAAGTGCATTTATTTTTTAAACACAACGCATTAGGAATATATCCTGTGTTGCGGGGCACTTTACAAACATATATGAAACGGACACAAAGAACACCCAGACTTAGAACAACAATTTGTGGATGACACACATTCAGCGTAGTAGAAAGCGACGTGGCGACCGTTTAAACCACTACGCCATCTGCGCAGTCAGTTATATTACAAGGGTATTGAATTTCTGGCGACGGTTTCAAAGACAGCGGCAAGTATATTAAAAACAGTTTACAATTTCGCGCTTAATGAACGGATATTTGATCAAATTTGTTCACAGTATAAAACACAAACTCATAAACTAAAGAATGGTTTTTCAACTCTACTATCTACTACATAACGGTTATTTTTTTTATGGTATAAGGGGGCAAATGAGCAAACGGGTCACCTGATGGTAAGCAACTACCGCCGCCCATGGACACCTGCAACTCAAAAGTCACAACACGTCGCCGCCCTTGAAGTCCCTCCCGCTCAAGTCACTTGGGAGGGGGAATTTGGGCTCCGGTAACCTCACTCACTAACTCGGTTTTCCTTACATTATAAGATTACGTACTTAGAATTAAGACCTGTATTCTAAAATGAATGAATTCTGAAAGAAGAGGTTTTCAAACTATATTTAAACATTGATAATTCAGACAAAAAACATTCAATACCGAAAGATGGAAGAACGACTTGAGATCATTTTTTTTTTGTTTGTGCGGAAATCCCTTCGGATACCACCTGTCGGTGGTTATGTCGGACGTGAACCGACCAAAACCGCACGCCGTCTTGGGTACCAGTTGCCGGGGAACTTGGTGTACCCTAGGAAGGCAATCCCTGGAACCCCGACGGACCTCGGGCCATCTACGGCTCGTAGGTGACCCCCTCGTGTGTGGGAACCACGGTGTTCCCCTTCAACAATCTAAAGGGAGCGTGCGCTTCACAGCTGCTAGGTTGACAGATGGCCTCAACTGGCACCCCCAGGCCTGCGCTTATGGATCGGTCGTTTTGCGTTCCCGGGCCTGAAAGACCGGGAGAGTTCTTAAGCTCTCCCGGTCCTTTCAAGCATAACTTACACGCAGGTGGAGACGGCAAAATTCCACGCGCTTTCACTTCGTACCATGGCCGTAATCATGGCACAAAGCGAGCGAATTCCCACTCCGCCACGCATTCTGCCAGCGTGTGGAGCACTGTGTCCATGGTCCGGTGATCCTCAGGCGTGGCTTCTTGCGTATCAGACACAGATGATCCCCGAAGCATCCTTTGAACGTGATCACCTGCGTCAGCCGGTATGAGAGGGTCCCGTGTTGCCTCTCGAGCCAATCCTCCATAACAGGTCTTAACACCGCAATAACGGCGTGCCCGAGACTTGAGACCCTACAACGGGCGAAAAACATTAATTTGAAAATAAAAAGAAGTTTACTTAAACAATAGATACATTTTATTTTAGGCAGAGATACATGTTCATTAGACGCTAGGGAATTTCAATACGGAAAAAATATTAGATTTTGCCCGCGACTTCGTCCGCGTATTAAATATCATAGAGCATACAATGAGTCAAGATAATAGGAATATGTCTAAAAGAAGATACAATCTAAAAAGTATTCCAATTTCCGATCCCCATTATGCACCCTAAGGGGTGGATTTTTTAAAAATCCATTCTTAACGCACACCTACGTCACCCAGGAACATCATCATCATCATCAACAGCCTTTACTAGTCCACTGCTGGACATAGGCCTCTCCTTCGAAAGAAGGTTTTGGCCTACTACACCACGCTGGCCAGACAGGTTGGTATAGGGTTTATGTCACCTAGGAACATTTGTGTAAAATTTTATGCTTCTAGACCCAGTGGTTTGAGCTGTGCATTGTTCGATCAGCCAGTGAATTAGTCTATCTGTTTCTTCTTTTACTACAAACTAACCTAGATAATATGATGATTCCCACAGTCCCGTGGCATATTTTGCTCTTACCTTGACTACGCACAGGAAAAGACTCTTAAATGTGAATACATCCAAAAAGAAACTGAAGTACGGAGTTCTGAATAGAAACTTCTTCTTTAAATCGATCGTTTCATCAACATCATCATCTTCATCAACAGCCTATAAGAGTCCACTGCTGGACATAGGTCTCTCATTAGAAAGGAGGTTTTGGCTTACTATACCACGCTGGCCAGACGGGTTGGTATAGGGTTTGTGTCAAGTTTTCCTTCTCTTTGCAGTGCTGGTTGTCCTGCGTTAGCTCCCTTAGTCGGCTCTTACGACACCCACGGGATGAATAGGGGTAGTGACACTCCGTATTCTTAATCCGTCACCACACGGAAGTATTGATCGTTTAACACAAATTAATATCACTGTCAGAACTTTACTGCGAATAGTAGTATACGAAAACAATTCCGGAGACGAGCGTGAACTCACAAATTTATCGATATTTTCTTTAAATAATGTCACTTGACCTGCACTGTGTCAACATAGTTTTATTGTTCAATTAGAACAATAAAACCATGATACAATTAAAGCCTACTGTTTTATTTTAACTATTTAATTGTAGATATAATATCATACCTTGTTTATATATCTTCCCTTTTCTTGTCACTGTCTTGTTTTATAGTAATTGTCTTGTATTATCCATTTATATTTCTTTTCTTGTGTTCTTTGTGTATTTATAAAATATTTTGTTCTTTATTTATACATATTATATGTTAATATAAAACAGTAGTTAGTTTAGTCTGACTGTGTATAAATATATGATCAGTTGAGTTTGCTTTCGTTGCCGTATCCGTGTAACCGTGCGACTACATCTACAACGATGGGAAATTGTTGAGCGGAAGTTATGTGAATTTATTATAAATCTATATCAGTGTTTAAAACTTATTAATATTTAAGTTAAAAGGTATGTTTTTTATTATTTTTACTTATTTTCCTGCACTTTTTATGCTCGTGTTTTGTAGAGTCATTGTCAAAGAAATTAAAAACGGTGATGAATGTGGCAATGTTTCAATAACACGTACAAAAAAAGGTGTAATTAAATTAGATTACAAATCATAACATGATCATCACTATCATCATTAACAACAGCCTATAATAGCCCACTGCTGAACATAGACCTCTCCTTAGAAAGGAAGTTTTGGCCTACTATACCACGCTGGCCAGACGGCTTGGTATAGGGTCTGTTTCAAGTTTTCCTTCTCTTTGCAGTGCTGTTGTCTTGTGCAGTTTGCTCCCTTAGTCGAATTTTACGACACCCACGGGATAATTTAGGGGTGGTGACATTACGTTTTCTTAATCCACCACACGGAGAGATATAACATTATAGAAGAAAAATAAGAATAGTTAAGAAATTTATAGAAGATTAGTTCATTTATTTGTATTAAGTATGTAATTATTGATTAATTTATAAAATGTATATTTGTAAAGTCCCCCGCGACAAAGGATATACTTATTCCTAATGCGGAGTTGTCTTTTGAAAGGAAAAAGTAAATAAAAAAACTAAAAGCAGTTTAATTTAACAAATACACATTTTAACTCAGTGAAACGGTTATACATATAACATAGATTTGACATAGTCTTAGAGATATATATACCTTCTATAAATAAAACTATTTTAATATAACATTACTATCTCAGAATCCATCAATGACAACTGTAGATTGGATGGAAAACAAAAAACCCAAGCTGCATTTAGTTTTTATAAAACTTGCTACAGAACTGGTTTTATCTCGTATAGTGACTAATTAACTATTTCAGGATAAATAAAATGAATCATATCACATAAATAGTTTATGTACAACAGTGACCATTGTCAGTGGTAGATTACCAGACGCAATTTGTTGAACAGGATTTGGATTCCCTTATACTGCATTCGTTTTACAGATTATAATATATCAATCTGAATTACAGTATAAGTGGTAAACGTATTATTAAATAATAATACAATTTCAGGTAAAAACAAATAAAAAGTTAGAGACATTCAAATAAAAAAATAACAATCATTACATTAGACTAGATTAAATTAAATCAAATTACTAGATTCAATTCAAATTACTAGATTAGATAAAAGATAGGAAAAAAATAAGATTAAGAATTATATTCAAAAAATATAAATTTAAAAAGTCCAGGGTAAATATTTTCCTTCCTTTTTCCTTAGATTGTATATTTCGTTCTTTAATTACTCCATACGTACAATATACTACAATTTCTTCTTTTTTTTTCTTTTATCATCTAGACTAGTTTTACTCTATATTTTTCAATTGTTATCCCATATTTTATATTGATTGCATCGAACTAGGTCGGATTTTTGCAATACACGTGACAACTTTTTAACAGTTTACATTAAATCTCTCTCTCATCCTACACCACCCCAAGGTAGGCTGGCAGTGAATGCCTACGGCACCTTTGTACATTTTGTTTGTGCTTAAAGTATTAAATTAATAAAAAACTACACTATTCCGATTTTCACTTAATAGTGCTGTGTTTGTTAAACCTTGTACTGAGCTCTTTTTTTTAAATTTCCAACTTTTATTTTAAATCAAAATTCGAGATTTAGTACTTTCTTCTCGAAAGTTTATCAACAAGAAGTTGATTGATCAACAACCGATGTTGGTCCTTGAAATGAATGTCCTTCTAATTAATCCTTGTAATTAATAAGTCCGTGTGGTGACGGATTAAGAATACGGAATGAATAGGGCTCTTTTCATCCCGTGGGATAGAGCCGGGGGGTAAGAGCCGACTAAGGGAGCAAACTACGCAGGACAACAACACTATAAAGAGAAGGAAAACTTGAAACAAACCCTATACCAACCCGCCTGGCCAGCGTGGTATAGTAGGCCAAAACCTCCTTTCTAAGGAGAGGCCTATGTCCAGCAGTGGACTGTTATAGGCTGTTGAAGAAAGAAGTAATTAATTATATAATTGTAGAATATTAATATGTTTATAAGATTATGTATGACTATGACTATTATATAGAGACTATGACGATTAGAATGTTTCAGAGTCACAAACTTGGTAAGTATGTGTGTGTTCGTACTCATTAAGGTGTGGTCTTCAGACAATTGTGTGATTTAATTATAAATTTTCTTGATTCTTTTTTTAGTCTTGTTTTTTTTTGTATTTCAGACTAAATTTTATTTACTTTTTACTTTAAACCAAGTTACATATAAATATATTATGGTCTTATATTAAACATCTAACTTTAGTACCCTTTCAAAGCACATTGATTGAGGAAATTCATGTTTAATAGAATTCTAAACAACACTGAATGTCATTTGCTCAACGATATAATATTAGGTATTTACCTTATAAGTTGGAGATTTGCATGAAAATTTTAAAATTATGTCTTTTTTCATTTTTATTTTAGCTGATCTAAGTACTGGCCCAAATTATCTATAGAATTTTGGCAGTTTAGCTATCCCTTTACTGTAGAAGTCTGCTGGACGGGTCTCGCTGATGGTCATTTAGTTCGCGTGGCACCCACTTATCTAGCTTTTTGATCATTTCGCACGGAAGTGCTTCCATGTTGTTTTAACACTAATTCCAAAGCCCACAGCAAGCTCAGCCGTAGATTGAGTTGGATCCGCTTCCATCGCTTCTATTCGTTGTTTTCGCCTCGTTCCTTAACTCAAAATTTCCAGATCTAAAACGTTTGAACCAATAATGGAACGTGTTTATGGCAAGAAGTGGTAGACCCGTATACGTCGTTAATGTTTGTTCGTTCGTGTTGTTTATTCATGCGTTAAAAAACCACCACTATTTCACTAAAACAAAACACTGTCTAAAACAAATGACTGAATTTTAAATTAAAATAACAACTTTTGAATAAATTTTATTTGAATTTCTGAATATATTCTAGTAACCACAGATAATTAAATCTGAGAAAGCTGGTTTTAAAACTCTCCTACATCATAGGTTAATAATATTAATAATATCTCTTTATTTCAGACCATGGTGTCCATTTTCTTAGTAACAATATTCTTAGAGACAGTGTTAGTACAGTACACAAATAGACATACATAAAAGACACATATAAGACACACAACAAACATCGCTGCGCCATTCCGTTAGCAATTGCGCAGCAACGATTGATGTAACTACAATCCAGCCGACTAGAGATCATGTTCAGGATACTGTTGACGCTGCCGCTGGAGAGATATGCATCTTTTACGCATCGTAGCATAAAACCAATCTACGCGATGTTCAGCAAACATCTCCGATGCACTATCGAAACGCTGCAGCCCCATCAGCACTCTAAAGGCGTTATTATATTTGACTTAGAAGGCACTGTACGACGCTTGGGTATAGTCAGCCCACAGGATGCACGTGTAAATTGGAGTGCAATGCGATCTAAAAGTGTTAGTTTGACTGCTGTCGAGCAACTTGCAAACCTGCGATCTATCATGTTGTTCCCTCTCTATGTCATCATTGTTCTTGAGGTCAGTGGTCAGCACATGTCCTAAGTACTTAAATTTATATACCCTACGCAATACTGTACCTTTGAGCGTTAGATTGGGAAAAGAAAACTCCTTACCAGTACTGCTTCCTCTGGCCTCAAAGACCATAACTTCACTTCTTATTGGATTATATGTTTATCCATGATGTTCGGCGTATGCTTCACAAATTGTAAGCAGTTTCTTTAATCCACATACAGATGCACTCAACAGCACCATGTCATCAGCGTAGTTTATAATGTTAACATTAATTCCATCTATGTGAAAGCCCATACGTGTTAAGACCTCTTAATTTAGTTGATTTAAAAATAAAGTTTCCAAGTATGTCGTATAGTTTTAAATATACAGAATATACTTTAAAAAATTAAAGCTTCAGTCATGCTAACATAAAGTATATAAAAACTGGTTACGGTTATTTGTTACGATACAGTTCTTATAGTTGTTTTAAATACGATCGGCAAAGTAAGTAAAAAGTCAATTGAATGAGAAAAAAATATTTTTATTCGATTCACTTCGATAAGCAGACCTTTGTCTAATACTTTTGGGCGTTTTTTTCCTCATTGGCTCATTGACTCGTATTAAAACTTATTGTGTCGTGAATGTCGGAATAGCGTGGACGAAATTAATCGTGCGTTATTGTATAAAGATTTATATATTGTCCAGCGTTGGTGTGTATTTGAGTAAAGTAAATGTTAAAGTATATGTTTTTGATTGTATGCACAATAGAATAAATTTATATGCTTATAAGGTATATATTAGATATCGGATAAACTTTAATTTTGTCGTATTGTAGTATCACGTCCACCATGGTTATGTTATCACCATTTATGAAGAAATGTAGTGCCTAAGATATATCTGGTATAGGGGCAAACGAGAAGACTAGACGTGATGGTAAGTGACTTCCACTACTTATTCATGGCTGTATAATATTTATATTAGGTATATCATACCAAACCCACAAACCCTTTACCAACCCGTCTTGCCAGCGTGGTATAGTAGGCCAAAACCTCCTTTCTAAGGAGAGGCCTATGTCCAGCAGTGGACTATTAAAGGCTGTTGATGTTATGTGATGTGATATTATACCAGCAATTATGCCAGGAAATAACAGTATACTGTACCTACAGCTTTATTTATCTTACTATTAGTCTGTATTAAATTCACATCACATCACATCAACAGCCTTTAATAGTCTACTGCTGGACATTAACCTCTCCTTAGAAAGGAGGTTTTGGCCTGCTATACCACGCTGGTCATCCAATGGGTGTCGTAAGAGCCGACTAATGGAGAAAAGTACTCAGAGCAACAGCACTGCAGAGATAAGGAAAACTTGACACAAACCCTATATATAATTATTGTCCTTTTTTTATTATTGTGTGTTCTATGACACTGTCAACATCGTCCACCATCTGGACATAAAACTAACAGAGGGTAACTTCTCAGACCCTGGAGATAAATTTAAAATTTCTGTGACCACCAGAATCGTCTCTTAACAGAAATTTTGAAATCTTTTAAATAGATGATTTTATTTTTTTCTTAAAAGTGTCTCTTTAAATAAATTACTAGAATACTTTAAAATTTTAAAGAGGCACCAATCCAAAAGATGATAACTAAAAGATGAAAAATAAAGTACATTTTACGCTTGTTGGTAAAGCTAGGAAATACTTCCGTCCGTCCGTCCGCGGAAGTGTTTGAGAAAGGGTTACATTATATCCTAATCGTTTACATAAGAAAAAATTCTCATAATTCAAAAAATAATTAAATAAACTATTCATATCCTGATTGCAGAGAATCACACCTTTATATTCATTCGTACTCTGATTCATATGATACAAACCTCTTGACAACTCGGTCGGGTTGAAGTGAAATGTGGTTTATTGTGTTATAGGTGACGGGTGCCGTTTTTCTACAAAGCCTTTAAGTGTATCGTGAAGTGATTTAGTCAGTGTCGGGTGGTCGGAGAAGGAAGGCTTTGCCGTAAATAAGATGGATCCCAATCCCATCCTATTTGTATTTATGGTGAGTAGTTTGGTTTATCTTTTTGAACTTGACCTCTAAACTTTTACTAAAATATTTTTTAAACTATTAATTAATATTCCATGAATAGGTACTCTGTGCCTGTAAAGTGTATCATCAATGTCAAAAAGATCTTAAAATATATACCTATGCTACTAGAAATAGTATCTTTTTTGTGGTATGGTATAAGGGGCCAACGAGCACACGGGTCACCTGATGGTAAGCAACTACCGCCGCCCATGGACACCTGCAACTCAAAAGTCACAAGTGCGTTGCTGCCCTTTGAGTCCCTCCCGCTAGAATCAGCGGGGATTTGGGCTCCGGTAACCTCACTCACTCAGTGAAAGTCACTAATTTAAGATATTTTATTAAATTTCATATCCTTGCATATTATAAAATGAAGTCCCCGGGCTGCGTCTGTATGTCTGTATGAACGAAATAAACTCAATAGCTACCAAACGGATTTTTGTACTGTTTTCACCAATAGATAGTGTGATTTCTGAGGAAGATTTAAATGTATAATTCATGATGGTTTTATATAAATCGACTGAACTATAACGATTATTGTTGGAGAGAACGCAAAAAATCTTATGTTCTATAAACCGGGTGGAAAAAGGATCACGGTTACCGAAATCATCGCGGGCGAAGCTGCGAGCGGAAGATTTTTTATACAATTACTAGCTGACCCCGGCAAACGTTGTTTTGCCATATACATTATTTCAAAAAAATTGTCAAGAAAAAAATTTGGGTTATGAAAAATAGATGTTGGCTCATTCTTAGACCTACCCGATATGCACACAAAATTTCCACGAAAATCGGTTGAGCCGTTACGAAGGAGTTCAACCACGCACACCGTGACATGAGAATTTTATATATTAGCTTAGTCGTTCGTCGCAGTTTCCACATACGGTTTTAGTCACAGCTCTGGTCTTCGCTTTCGTATTTGCTTCATACTCAATATAAGAAAATGATTTTTCTTATAATATTTTTCGTAATTTTTTAAATGTACATCGTTTTTGGCCCCGCAACCAATCTGTGGAACGGGTTATCGGCTGCGGTATTTCCGGACCGACACGACCTTCAAACCTTCAAGAAAAGAGCGTACTCCTTTCTTGAAGGCCGGTAACGAGAGAGAGATGGTTGAGAATACCATACCGTTATCATGGTCTTAATATTTTTAATATTTTTCACTTAGCGAAGGTATTGTCCTAAGAATAAACTTTTCACCCTCATCACCTGGATAGTTGGCGCTCCACTACTGTGCGCTTTTCGAGACACTTTTTGCCTCGCACAACCAATCTGTGGAACGGGTTATCTCTGCAGTACTTCCGGACCGATACGACCTTCAAGAAAAGAGCGTACTTCTTCCTAGTGAGTTGCAGACTTTCGTGGGCGGCGATGGTCACTTTCCATCAGGTGACCCGTCTGCTCGTCTGCCCCCTCTAACATAAATAATAATAATATCACATAATAATATCAATTAATAATTTAATTTCAGATTCTGTTTTTAACATTTCTGACAAACGATTCGACAGCACTTGAATATGATGGGTCCAGTCTAACTCAGGAATATCCATGGAAGCGAGGCCTAGTACGATACTCCAACTTGGTAAAAGTAATAATAATAATTGAAATATATAAATTAAAATCATAAAACTAGTTTGACTGACCTGTTGATCTAGTGGTTAGCGAGCCTGACGCTAAGCCAGAGGTTGTGGGTTTGATTCCCTTCCAGGACGAATTATTGTGTGATGAGCACGATCATTTGTTCTTTAGCTGAGTGGTATTAGAAATATATAAGTACGTTTATCAGCAGTCTGACTGCCATAGCCCAAGCATTGCCTAATTCGAGATCAAAGGGCTATGTGTGAGATGTCTCAAGTTAATTTATATTATTATTGGCCAAAAAATAATAATTTGATATTCGTTAAAATACAGTTATAGTTTTTCATTGTCATCATCATCAACAGCCTTTTATAGTCCACTGCTGGACATAAGACTCTCCTTAGAAGTTATGTTTTGGCCTACTATACCACACTGGCCAGACGGGTTGGTATAGGGTTTGTTTCAAGTTTTCTTTCTCGTTGCAGTGCTGTTGTCCTGCGTAGTTGGCTCTCTTAGTCGGCTCTTACGACACCCACAGTATGAAAAGGAATCTATCACCACACTGACAATATAGTTTTTACTATAGTTATATATTTTAAAAAATTTGGTACACATTTTAATTTACAGGTACACCATAAGCTGCGTCGTAGTAAAAAAAGTAAATTGTATAAATCAACAAGTAACAATGAAAACCTTTCTACCAAAAATATGGAAACATTTGTGACGGAAAATATTGAAGATACACCTAAAAGTGTCACAGGAAGTGTTCCTAAGGACAAGGTTCAAAACATTATTAAATATAAACTCGACTGCAAGAATGGCGTAGTGGTTTAAGCGATCACTCAGTGCTGTGGGTTCGATCACCACGTGGAACGATATTGTGTGATCCACAAATTGTGGTTCTGAGTCTGGCCGTTCTTTGTGTTCGTTTCATGTATATTTGTAAAGTCCCCCGCGACACAGGATATATTTTATAAAGAGTCTTTTAAAAGGAAAGAGAGGACAGCTAGATTTTTTCTAAAACTTATTACATTCCCAAAGATTGGCGTCAAACAGCCGTTTCCATTACATAAGGGCTGGCTTACTCGCTTCCTTACTTTAAAAAGACAAGTCCTTCACTAGGAAAATATTATCCTGTGACGCGGGTAACTTTACAAACATTCATGAAACGGACACAAAGAACTGGGTGTTCTTTCTTTCGACTCAAAACAACAATTTGTGGATCACACAAAGTGTTTCCCATATGGGGATTGCACTCACAACACTCAGCACCGTAGGAAGCTGCGAGATGGCCTCTTAAATCACTACGCCATCCGTGCAGTCAAGTTATGTGCTGCCGGTCACGTGAAAGTTGTAAACTAAATTGTAATTTTATTGAGATGTCAAAAGTCAAACTGAAAAATATAAAAAAACTATGTTTTTTAACAATTTTGTACTGTTATAGGTGACTGGAGCGATAAGGAATCTAGCTAAAGAATCAGACCCCAAAAGTATCAGAAGAGACAGCAGGGACTACTTTAATGATAACTCTGATACCGTTACTGTTGAACAATATACAACAGACGTGACGAACAATGATGAAGAAACATCCACTCCAAAGCCACGTAAACGATCTCGAAAATCTAGACGTAAAATGAAAAAGGTTTAAACTTTTTACTTAAAAAATTAAAGTCACATATCAACCCTCACGTCTCTATCCCCGAAGAGGAGAACAGAGTCATATTAGTGACCACATTTTGGGTGACTATAATTTTGGTCCCAATTCCGTATTAGTCGTAATACGAAAGCCTATTTCTTAAGAAATATACAAAATATTTCTACAGATATACATGTTATAGATAAATTATAACGAGACCCAAAACTACCTAAATACTCTTCAACGTATCATCATCATCAACAGCCTTCAACAGTCCACTGCTGGACATAGGCCTCTACTTAGAAAGGAGGTTTTGGCCTACTATACCACGCTGGCCCGGCGGGTTGATATAGGGTTTGTGTCAAGTTTTCCTTCTCTTTGCAGCGCTGTTGTCCTGAGTAGTTTGCTCTCTTAGCCGCCTCTTACGACACCCACGGGATTAATAGGGGTGGTGACCCTCCGCATTCGTAATCCATCACCACACTGACAATATAGTTTTTACTAGGGATATATATATATATATTCAACATATAATATTTATATAATATAACTCAGCAATTAGAATCGCTAACACAATATAACAGTCTTGCCAGCCCAATTCATATTAAAAACTTACTCTATTTTAAAATAGTCTACATATCAATTTTTTGTTGACAGAATAAAAATAAAATTAAAAAATACAAGACACAATTTAAAATTACAAAAATAAAGAATAAGAAACGTAATAAAGGAAGGAGGATTAAAACAGAACTACCGGATATTGTTGAAGCTATACTGAATGAATCACAAGAAATGTATTTAGAGGTGAGAAATAAACAAGTAAACACACAATAGTAATATTTTACACTATGCTCAATTTAATATAATAATTTGTCATAGACATTGCCTGCATTACCTACTAAACGTACAAAAATTATTAAATCTACAAAAGAAAAGCGCAGAAAAGGTAAAAAAAGTAAAAAACATTCCAATCATATTGGTGACGGTTACGAAAGACGCCACAACAAAGGAGGAGGTTGGCAGAAACTAACATATCGGAAGAAGAAAGCTGTAAGAATATAAAAATATGCCATCTAGAGATAGTTGACGACTAGATTTTATATTTTTTTCATGTTTTTTTTTTTTTTTTTTGATTAGGGTAAATCAAAACATCCAAAAAAGAAACATCATATAATACTCACCACCACTCTCAATACTGAAGATTATTTGGAGACTGTTAACAGCGAAGAAGTGGAAGAAACGACAAAACATATGCATAAAACTAATGACGAAAGAACAGAGGTTTGAAATATATACTACAACAAAACTATAATTATTGAAATATTAATTTATTTATTTTTACATTATTCACTTTTTTTTTAGATAATTTATGTAACGCCAGTTCCAAACTACAAAAAATACAAGCCAGAATTTAGATACATTCGCATAGATAGTGAACCACTCATTTATGGTAACCTACACACTCGAAACTCAGATATGGCTCGCTCTTCTGAATCGGATACTTCCAAAAGCGTATCAAAAGAAACTGAAGAACCGGATTCAAGCCAAAAGGTGTGAAAAGTAAAACAAGTATACGGTTTTAAATTGAAGTTGGTTCGATTTTAATAACGAATGTCGTCTTATTTTTAGGAAGTTACAAACTGGGCTGAAGCATACAAACTTGGAAGTAGTCCAGAAGAAAATCATGATGAAGAGGATGTATCAGACACAACAGAAAGTAGCGAAACATCATCAACAGAAACAGATGAGTCGGATCATGACCACGATTCCTTAAAGGTTTGATACTATCCAATTAACAGAGAAGGAAAATGTCTACTCAAATAGCATAATATCATATTTCTTTATTTTGCAGATACGAAGAACTGCAGATGATCAGTGGTTCGATCTAGAAGGTGATAAAGTCAAATATCCAAACAACATAAAAGATAATTACAGAGTTAAAAAATCAAAGGCTGTAAGTGATAATCCACATGAAACAAAAATAGTTCTATACAAAAATTATCACAAGAAAAAGGTAATTGTGAATACATATATATTAGAAACAATATAATTCATTTTCAGAAATTTCTCCATAATAATTCTGTCCAGTTTAATCAATCATTAAACTATCATTAAAAGTATATAAAGCACAGGTAGATTTACAACAAAAATCTATCAACACTCTCGCATAGTTGTCCCATGATCAAGAAGTTACGAATTGCCTAAACAACTGCCCTTGCCCGATCGTAATTAGACACTCATATCAGTGGTAGTATTAGATTGATGTGTTCGATTGCTGATTCTTTCCACATTTCTTCTGCAGTTCATTTGTTTACAATTCTGTTTGTATCATCATCATCAGCCTATCGCAGTCCACTGCTGGACATAGGCCTCTCCCATTGCATGCCATTTAAATCGATTTTGTGCTTTTGTTTGTCTAGACATACTATTCACAAGAAATTTGCAACCGATTGAATACATTTTTAGTATTATAACTTGATTCAAAACAAAATTGCCATATTATTTTTTCTCATTTGTCCTGAAATGCGGTCACACTCACACGAGATTATGTTTTTCTTTTCAATTTTCAGTCCGATCAAGATGTTGCAGAACGAAAGGATAAACCAGTTAGTTCATACCACAATATTATAGGACAACAGCCCAAAACGATTACTACAAAACGTGACATTGAAGAAGAACAGCACAAAACAGTTTCTCCAAACCATAGGATAGAGTTAACAATGACGAACAAAACGGTATTTACGATAGTAGTTTTTTTTATGGTATAGGGTCAAACGAGCAGACGGGTCACCAGATGGTAAGCAACTACCGCCGCCCATGGACACCTGCAACTCAAAAGTCACAAGTGCGTTGCTGCCCTTGGAGTCCCTACCGATCGAGTCAACGGGGATTTGGGCTCCGGTAACCTTACTCACTCAGGCAAAGGCAAATAAATAATTGCTTAACAAAGGTTATCTGTGAGGCCGTGGTATCACTCCGGTCGAGCCGACTCATTCTTGGGCTTTGGATTTGATATTTACGTGACCCTGCTCATGCTCCCGTGGACGTCCTTTTACACAACACTATACTAATTTAGCTCAGCTGCACTTTTTCAAAGAAAACTACTCCTTCAAGAGGCACGTCCCTCATACATTTATCTTTTTGTTGACGTAGTGGAAATTGCTTCAAATCTTCGGCTCCTTAGGGACGCGGGTCCCAGGAGTATATCTTGTTCTTGCTAAATAACCACCCTGACAGCCGGCCTCAGCTGCCATACTCTGGGAAAGTCTGGACCGGGTCATTTCATGGTATCCTGAATCGACGCTGTCTCTAACCAGGTCCCGAACCTCAGATGTACCTAGGAGATGTTTTTTCCTTTGCGTTGATTGCCATAAACAAACTAAAGACTCTTTTCAAATATACTTTTGCATTCTTTGCTTACAGAAGTCACATTTAAGTATACTGGAGGACAGGTTATCACCAGTGTTAGAATATGGCATAAAAAAAAATAACACCGGTCAAGAAAAAAAACCTGCAAAAAGATTCACCCCCTCCGACGATATTTTAATGGTAAATAAAAGAAACATTTTTATGATTATCACGAGTTTTCTGTATCGACCTTTAGAAATAGTATACGGCCAAACGAATAGATGGGTCAACTGACTATTAGCGACCTACAGACGCCCATTCTCTTTATCTTTCTTCTTATCTTTTAAAAAGATAACTCCCGCACTAGGAATAAATCCTGTGTCGCGGGAGATTTTACAAACATACATGAAACGGACACAGAACACCCAGACTCAGAACAACAATTTGTGGATCACATAAAGTGTCGTCCCATGTGGGGATCGGACCCACAGCACTCAGCGTAGTAGTGAGCGGCGTGGCGACAGCTTAAACCACTACCTCATCCGTGCAGCCATTAATACCTGCAGCAGAAGAGACAAATACGTTGCCACCCTTGGGGCCTCCAGTAAACGCTGGCACTCGGTGAATAACAACGAAAAAATGCTTAACTGCGGTTTTCGAGGCCAAGGTTGACGGGCCTGTTGGTCTACTGGTTAGTGACCCTGACTGTTAAGCCGGAGGGTTCGATGCCCACCCAGGACAAATATTTCTGTGATGAGCACGATGATTTGCTCTGTGTATGGGTGTAATTTATCTATAATATGTATGTATGTATGTCAAAAAAATATATACGTATGTTTATCAGCAGTTTGGTTACCGTAGTACAGGCTCTGCCTAGTTTGAAATCAGATGGCCGTGTGTGTGATGTGTGAATTTATTATCATTATGGTTTCACTTCGCTCGAGACAGCCCATATTAACCGATTCATTGCTCTCCAGGTTTAATCCTTTTAAAAGATCGCTTTTATCCATTGTGTATTGATATTTCAGATAACTTTTGAAGAAGATCAAACTTCAAGATATGAACCATCGGTTCATTACAAGTCACATTATAGGCGTTTGCGTAAAAAACTTTTCGGAAGAAAATCTAAAACCAGATCAACACGAAACATAATGAAATTGGTAAATATAATCTGATTTGTTCATACCAGATCTGTTACTAATGTTCAAATATCTTTTTATCTCCTCTTTTCTTGATAATACTAAATTAGTTATTTATTTCTTCACAAAATACTTTGTGTTAAAACAATACATTAGGTACAAATCAAATCTATTAGTAAATATATTCCGATGACACTAATTAATAAAATATGAAATACACTGTCAATAAATTAATAAATATAAGTATTAACATAAAAACGTAATCTATCATGTGGAAATTCTTCAACACTATAGTAGTCTTATTGTATGTTATATAGACAATAACTATGTTGTTAATTCGATACGCTTCGTATTGTCTCAACGGATTAAGAATACGGAATGTCACCACCCCTATTCATCCCGTGGGGGTCGTAAGAGCCGCCTAAGGGAGCAAACTACGCAGGACAACAGCACTGCAAAAAAGAGAAGGAAAACTTGACACAAACCCTCTACCAACCCGTCTGGCCAGCGTGTTGTAGTAGGCCAAAACCTCCTTTTTATGGAGAGCCTATGTCCAGTAGTGTACTATGAAAGGCTGCTGATGTGATGTGGTGATGATGGTCTTAAAATCTATGGCTATATAGATTCACAGACAGAATTGATAACCACTAGACCAACAGACAATGTAGTACTTAATTAATTTTACATATTGTATTTACAGCCAACATTTACAGAAGTAATGGCAGTTCACGATAGAGTAATAGCAGAGCATAGCAGTCAATTTGAAGATATTCATAAAGAGATTATTGAAAACAGTACGATAAATGATGGCTCTGACTCCGAACCTCGGTCAACGGTAAAATTATTTCACTCTATTTTCTATACTTCTACATAAATTTATACTGTATCTAATGAGGCTAGACATTAACAGTCTATTCGCGTTAAGAAAATAGTGACGCATGAGGTGTATTCAGGCTGGAGTAAAAATTTTAACAATTTATATTAAATTTTAACAACAATAATACTTTCATTTTTTTTTAAATACTTTTAATGTTAAAAAAGAAATTAACAAATATTGCGTGGTATGGTGTAAATTATACAGGACTAAATGTTTATTGTAGTATTTCTATATATTTAATAAGTGGTTATAAACAGCATATTTACCACGTTTATTTACGGGAATTCTTTGCAGATATTTCGATACCGTTGCAAGCGCAAAGGTCACGGATAAACCTTTTATATATTTGTTTCTGAGCTATCTTAAAATAATTATAATATGCTATTAAACTCTCTACGACTTATAGAAAGAATAAGAATCCAGACTGGGTTCCAAAAACCAACGTACGGTGTGATTTTTAAATCATGGTACATTACTATGTTAATGATTCTAAAAACACGTACAGTTTCTGTTATTATCTAGCCAATTCTCATTGAATAATGGGCAACCTATTGCCTCAATATAAAGAAACCGGCAAGAAGGAAAATTCTTCTCAAGATCTGAAAAATATGATCATTAATAAATAAACTGACTCCAAATTCCATTCTCTTTTATTGACATCTTTTTTTTTTCTTTTAAAAAGATAACTCCCGCACTAGGAATAATCCTGTGTGGCAGGGCACTTTACAAACATACATGAAACGGACACAAAGAACACCCAGACTCAGAACAACAATATGTGGATCACACAAAGTGTCGTCCCATGTGGGGATTGGACCCATAACACTCAGCGTAGTAGTGAGCTGCGTGGCCACCGCTTAAACCACTACATGCAGTTAACATCGGTTGCGAACAGTCTATGTGAGATTTATGTTTCTGTTTAAAATAAATTTCCAGGAGGTGGTCACAGAAAAACCTAGATGGAGATACGAACCAGTGATAGAATTCGTTCCTGTGAAGAATTCATTTCGTGGACAAACACAAGATGACGAAGAGACACGGGTATTATATTATTCCTAAACATAATTTCATAAATACTTGAAATATCAAAAACAATGGTGCAATAGAACAATAATATTCCAGAAAAATTCACAGCCACCAATGTAAATATACATTTATAGGCACACAAATATTTGCACCAAATAGGAATCAAATCTAACATATCATCATCATCATCAACAGCCTTTACTAGTCCACTGCTGGACATAGGCCTCTCCTTAGAAAGGAGGTTTTGGCCTACTAACTAAAAACAAAAAACTAAAATCTAACATAGCAGTTTAATAAAAGTTAATTAATCATATTTATTTTGACTGCCTTGGTGGTGCAGTGGTAGCGTATGCCACTGGTGTAGTGAGGTCTCGGGTTCGATTCCAAACCAAATGTTTGTACCATCTGCAATATTTATTTTGAAGTTTGGGTCTTTTCTATGTATAATATGTATATATTTAAAAAAAAAGTTTAAAGGTATTGTACCAGTCAAGCCTCAAGTTTGAAACTAGATGGCGTTGTGTGTCAGATTTCCGATAAATATTATTATTATTATATCATTTCCATCATCAAGAGTGACTTTTGGAGAGCCAGATGAACAAAAGCGTGGACTGGGCTACAGTTTTTTTAAGTGTTTTTTGTACCGTGAATGGGCCATGTTTCGGCCCATATGGCCCGGCGCGAAAGGAGTGATGAGTAAAGCTTCTATCGTTGCTGGTCGGACCAAATGTTTGTATGATCTGCAAATATTACTATGTTTAATATGTATGTTTTTAGAAAAAAAAAGTATACGGGTATTCCATCAGTCAATCTAGCATTTCATTGTACAAAACTCTGTTCAGTTTGAAACTAGATGGCGTTGTGTGTCAGATATTATTTAATATTGTGAAATATTATTTTTCTCTATTTGTTCTGTATCTGAATGTAATTTATTTATTAAATATTTTCTTTACTAATTTACAAGTATGTTTATCAGCAGTCTGGTTACCATAACGTAGATATGTGGAGTTATCTTTATTATAATCTGAAAAAGAGAAAATAATTTTAATCTAATCTAGCGAACCCCAAAAAAAAATCACCAAGTTAGATAAGAAAACTGCAACTTTTTTAAAATCTAGAAAGCAAATTACATGTAAATATTTTTCTTTATAGGAAATACAAGACCCTCTAGTAGAGAAGTACGAAACACATTTTGATGAAAGTAAACATTACGACAATAGTCCAGAACAAACGCATGTAAAGAGATCAACACTACATGAAACCGTAAAAGTGGTGAAAATATCACACGTAAAAATTAAGAAGAAAAGGAGGGTTTGTATCATTTTTAATTATTTAATCTTAATTCTCCACAACACTATCGTTACAGGCCAACCCTAGAGTAACAGTGTGGTACTATAACATATAAAGCCGTGTGGTGTCGTGGGACACCCGATAGGAACGAAGTTGTGACGATCGAGTAAAACTGATTCGACACGATTTGATGATGAACATGATTTTACAACGCCATCTATGAAAGCGGCTATTACCTACATATTTTTAGTTGGTTTCTAATTAAAACAATTTATACATTGGTAAAATCTCCTTGAGAAATGATTTCCTATCTATTCGATAGATGGCGCTGAATGACTGACAAGTGACAATTCAAAATAAATACTGAGATGAAAGTAATGATTTCCTATCTATTGGATAGATGGCGCTGAATGACTGAAATAAAAAGCGTCGTTACAACTTTTCGTGAGAATTTTTTCCGTCTAGCCCCCTTTCACAACGCGCGATGATAAACTTGGGTACTTTTGTAAACTCATTCAGAGTACAAGAAAAAATGTCAATATTTTGTGCCACCTTGTTAAGCGTAACTAGAGTCCTCGATAGAGGAACCTTGCTCAACAAATTTGTCCTAGCAGATGGTACCGCCAGTATACGTATCCGCCGTCTTCACAACACATACTTGTCGGGAACACACAGGATTTTAAGCCGTGATAGGTATGTAGGTTCATGTGGAACTTCTATTTTAAAAGACTTCGTAAATGGTGATTTTGAAATACCAGAATTTTAAACTTTTGAGTTAAATAATATAATTCAAGCTAAAGAGCAAATACATTCTACAAATAAAAACCGATCACTACCCATTTCCTATCACTGTAATCTTATACAAGATTGTGTTATCTCCATTTCTGTTGATTTTGTTATAAGTACTAATGAGGAAGACCTAAAAATACATTAATTCATAAAAACATGATATACGCATTTTTTGAATGATGATCTAATCAAAGTTCTAACAGATTCAGAATATATAAACTACACACTGCTGCCCTAAGTTTTATTAATTGCAACATAAATGAAAAAATGTATATGATATGACAACACCACCATTTGTTTGGTGTAGGAGACATTATGTTTTTTATATCATCAACATCAGCCTATCGCAGTCCACTGCTGGACATAGGCCTCTCCCATTGAACGCCACTTAGATCGATTTTGGGCTTCTCGCATCCAGCTCCTGCCAGCCATCTTGCGCATATCGTCACTCCACCTGGCCTGTTTTTTACACATAAATAAGCCATTTATTCGTTAATACTAATACTACTTTTAATACTCATACTACTTTTAATAATAACAATCTTCTAGAATTTTGTGTTCGTTTTTAAATGTTATGTGTTAAATTCTGATTATTTTTAGCAATTTCAATAATATGGTAAACGAATGAAGTAATTGTATTAACAAAACCCATTTTCTTACAGAACTTTTTAACAACAAATCAACCAGAAGAAACTACACCCGTTGAAGACTATGGTGACACAAACACAGAAGCAGTCAAAGAAACTGAAAGAACTCCAAACAGATACAGCAACACATATCAAGTTCATGAAAATGTCATAGATGTCCCTGATAATAGACATATTCCTGGACCAGTTATACCTAACTATGTGGTAACGTCCAATCATAAAATCACCATTTCACCTAATATGACAAATAAACTCGGTGATTTCAACCCATACAATGGCCCGGCAGAAATTGAAAATACAGAACATCCAATTGTAAATATAGTACACAGTATGAAAGATTATTTTACTGTTATTGGTAAAGGACTATATAATACCGTTAAAGATATTTTCAAAGAACAAACGAGACGAAGACGGGCTCTTGAAAGTCAAGAAAGTTATTATATAATTACTAATTATTAAGAAATTTTGGATTTAGGTAAAATAGTTACTTTGACGTCAATGGATTATCATACACACGCACTTACGCCTGTATCTCTGAGGGTAGACAGAGGTTATTTTACACCCACTTTGTTAAGTACATATAATTTGGTCCCACTGGTGTAATAAGAAGCAAGGCTATTCATCAACCGGGTAATTTGGGAATTTATGATGGGAAAAATTGGGGGTCGGAAATTAAAATCAAAAAAAGGCACAAAGAGAAATCAATAAGGGTAGATTGAAGATTTTAAGTAATAGCTCTAACACACAAGGGTCACATCTATCACTTGAAGTGACTATTGCCGTGAAAACCTAAGTCTCTAGTTATAAGGTTATCAGTTGAATGGAATAAAATTGTTGATTTAATGCTTTTGTTTATTTCATTGTCACCCATGTCGTCATCAACAGCCTATAACAGTCTACTGCTGGACATAGGCCTTTCTTTAGAAAGGCGGTTTTGGCCTACTATACCACTCTCGCCAGACGGGTTGATATTTTCGGGTTGTTTCAAGTTTTCCTTCTCTTTGCAGTGCTGTTGTCCTGTGTAGTTTGCTCCCTTAGTCGGCTCTTACGACACCTACGGGATGAATAGGGGTGGTGACATTCCGTATTGTTATTCCGTCACCACACGGATACGTACGTTGTACCCATGTCGACATGAGAACACCTACCCATGTTCTTCGCAAAAGAGTTTTAGTAAACACAATCTAAAGATTGTGGTTCCAATTTTAAGAAGGTTATTGGTTGCCAATTGATTTTGAAAGCGATAAGTAACATCTATTTATTGATATATAATAGTGGTTTAAACATCTCTCTGTTAATTACAACTGCTTTAAATATTGTGGTTTTGATTTAAATATCATTATGTTAATAATTTTATTTGGGGTCGGCCCAGTCTAAGATGATACCCCGTGGGTGTTGTAAGAGCCGACTAACGGAGATAACAACGCATGGACAACAGCACAAATTATGACTGGTAGAGAATGCATGCAATGCATTAAGTCCGCCAATGCACCAAATGTGCATGTTGTGTAAATAAATTAATAACTAGAGTATAGCGTGATATAGCAAGTCTTTGATGAAAAACGGGACCAAAATTACAGAAGGCCAGCGTTGCATACCATTATTTCTATCCTGTTCTTTTGTGCATGTGGAAATACTTTCGGACCGTTAACCCACCCCATATGGTGACCGGGTGGTGTGTCGGAATTGAACCGAATGGAAACCACTTGGAGTGTCACACATACGGCTTAAATAAGAGGGACCCAGGAAGGATGCGGATGTCTTTATTATCCGTATGGTGACAGATTAAGAATACGGTGTTTCACCACCCTTATTCATCCCGTGGGTGTCGTAGGAGCCGACTAAGGCAGCAAACTGTGCAGGATAACAGCACTGAGAAGAGACGGAAAACTTTAAACAATCCCTAAACCAACCCATCTGGCCATATGTCTAGCAGTGGACAAATTAAGACTGCTGATGGTGATCCTTGTAAACATTAGTTAATATAAGGAAATTGTAAATGCGCACCACATACTACATATTACTTTATAGTATAGTATACTTTTTAGATCACAGGCTGCGATAAGGCCGCCCATTGTATCACTGTTTTTTTTTGTATGTATCATCGCATGTATCCTAATTATGGTGTGCAATAAAGAGTATCTATCTATCCTTCCTAGTACTTGTACCTGGTACCTGGTACTTGCTTGCTTAGGTCTTGACATTAGTAGGAAACTATATTGGTGTGATTTCATTCGTGGAATAAATAAAATACAAATTAATTATCGATTTATAGTATGTCACTATTAAACTACAAAGTGATTAAAAGCAAATTAGGGTTAATGTGTTAATGAGTGTATCAAGTTTTGATAACGATTTTAGAGAAGTTTGAGGAACTCTTTGTTCAAAAAGGGGTTAAGCATAGACACTTTGGAGTTACGCTAATGGCACTGATGCTCTCACTACCATATACCAGGAGTACTAATAGGAGACGCGCTGCGGAGCACGCGTGTCCTTTTGGGAGCAGCAAGGGAACATGGGGTTTCCACACAGGAGGAGGTCATATACCCGCCGTAGATGCCCCGAGGTACTTCAGGGTACCAGGGATTTCCTTTCTAGGGTACACCTGGTTCACCGGCTACTGGTACCCGACACGGTGTGCGGTTTTCAGTAGGTTCGAGTCCGACATAGCCACAGGTGGTATCTGAGGGGTATTCCGCACAGAAAAAAAACAGAAAAAGAGTACTAATAGGTTAAAATAAACCCATCATCATCATCATCATCATCATCAGCCTATCGCAGTCCACTGCTGGACATAGGCCTCTCCCATTGCACGCCACTTAGATCGATTTTGGGCTTCTCGCATCCAGCTCCTGCCAGCCATCTTGCGCAAATCGTCACTCCACCTGGCCTGTGGGCGTCCTACACTACGTTTGCCGAGACGCGGTCTCCACTCAAGAACTCGTTTTCCCCAACGGTTATCGGTTCTGCGGCTAATATGGCCAGCCCACTGCCACTTCAACTTGCTGATCCGGTACGCTATGTCGGTGACCTTAGTTCTCTGCCGGATCACCTCATTTCTGATGCGATCCCTTAGAGAAACGCCGAGCATAGCCCTTTCCATAGCACGTTGAGCGACTTTGAACTTGTGGACCAGCCGTACCGTAAGTGTCCACGTTTCAGCTCCGTATGTCATGACGGGTAGGACGCACTCATTAAAGACTTTCGTCTTAAGGCACTGTGGGATCGACGATGAGAAGACTCGACGTAGCTTCCCAAACGCTGCCCAACCCAACCGAATTCTTCTGTTCACCTCGTCCTCGAAGTTGTTTCTGCCTAACTGCAATGTCTGCCCGAGGTACACATAATTTTGAACAACTTCGAGAACGGCACCGTGTACCGCAATCGGTTCCGGTAGTACATGTTCGTTGAACATGACCTTGGTTTTATCCAAGTTCATCCGTAGGCCGATGCGTACAGAAGTGTCAGCTAAGTCATTCAGCATTTGCTGTAGGTCCTGCAACGTCTCTGCCATGATGACGATGTCATCTGCAAATCGCAAGTGAGAGATGTATTCGCCATTGATATTGATGCCACGCCCTTTCCAGTGCAGCGTCTTGAACATGTCCTCCATTGCATTTGTGAACAATTTCGGGGAAATAACGTCCCCTTGTCTCACTCCTCGATGCAATGGTACGGGCCTTGTTTGCTGATTCTGTACTTGGACGGACATGGTGGCGGCTTCGTAGAGACATCTCATCACTTTGATGTATCGCCAATCTACTTGGCAACGCTGCAGGGACTCCAGAACAGACCAGATCTCGATCGAGTCCAAGGCTTTCTCATAGTCCACGAATGCTAGACACAGGGGCTGATTATATTCTTCGGTCTTCTGTATAATCTGCCGCACTGTGTGGATGTGGTCTATGGTGCCATATCCGCTCCGAAACCCAGCTTGCTCCGGTGGTTGGAATTCGTCGAGTCTTCGCGCAAGACGGTTCGTGATGACTCTCGAAAACAGCTTGTAGACGTGGCTTAGAAGGGATATGGGTCGATAGTTCTTCAACCTGGTCTTGTCACCCTTTTTGAAGAACAAGACGACCACACTCCTACTCCACGCTTCTGGAGTTCTCCCTTCAAACAGGACAGCGTTGAAGAGCTTTTGGAGCTCCCTTAGTACGGGTTTACCCCCGGCCTTCAGCAGCTCTGTTGTAACGCCATCCTCTCCAGGGGCTTTTCCATTTTTCAGCTGTCCAAGAGCCATCTCGATTTCGTCAATGCTAACTTCTGGCAGGTCTTCGGTGTAGTGACGTGTTAATGTGGCTCTAGAGTCCTCATTTTCGGGATCAGGTCGAGATGCATGCGAAGCGTATAACCGGCCATAGAAGCTTTCCACTTCCAAAAGGACTGCCGGCTTCGAAGCAACGACTTCTCCACTTTCTGTAGTCAACTTTGTCAGGTGGCTTCTTCCAAGAGATTGTACGAACACTTTTGACCCCCGATTTTGCTCGATCGCTCTTTCAATTGAAAGAGTATTGGAGCACCGGAGGTCGTGTCGTACGAGTTTACTGATCTCTCGGTTTAGAGTCCGCTTTGCCGACAAAGTGACAGGTGGGTTTTCACGTCGTTTCTTCATCAGCCCTAGGGTCCTTTCTGAAAGCTTCGACTTCCTGCCCTTACGCTGCATTTCACAAAATCTCATACCTTCTTCCCTGAGGATCTGAACCACATTTTTGAGGTTCTGGTTTACGTCGATTGTGGTTTCCACGGCAGCGAATCGGTTTTCCAGTTTTGACTGGAACGTTTCAGATCCTGTCATGGCTTGGAGCCGAGTTGGTCGGAGCCTGGATTTCATCAAACAGACACGTTCCGCCTTAAAGTTGATATTCAGAGAGCCCCGGACAAGTCGGTGATCACTACCGGTATTAAACCTATTGATCACTGAGACGTCTCTGAATATGTGCTTTCTATCCGTCATGATGAAATCGATCTCATTTCTGGTCATAGCGTCGGGGCTTTGCCACGTCCACTTCCTTTGGGGCTGTTTCTTGAAGAAAGAATTCATCAAAAATAAACCCATAAGAAGAGCATACTACTTGACGGGCATTCAAGGACAGTCACAGCGTAAAACTATTACGACCCCTTTAAAAATAGCATTTGGCTCACTTTTTAGATGTGTTTTAAAGAAAATTATAACCTCTAGTTCAATAATATAAATACAAACATAATTATTTTCAAAAATACGTTTAACCATTGTCCGGATCAGCAAACTGAAGTGGCAGTGGGCTGGCCATATTAGCCGCAGAACCGACATCCGTTGGGGAAAACTGGTTCTTGGGTGGAGACCGCGTCTCGGCAAACGTAGTGTAGGACGCCCACAGGCCAGGTGGAGTGACGATTTGCGCAAGATGGCTGGCAGGAGTTGGGTGCGAGAAGCCCAAAATCGATCTAAGTGGCGTGCTATGGAAGAGGCCTATGTCCAGCAGTGGACTGCGATAGACTGATGATGATGGTGATGATTGTCCATTCTGGAGCATTCAAAAGAATGGTAGCGCACTGCGTGACGGGCTCGGGCAGCGTGCCAGCGATGTCACGCGACTTCGGTCGCTCCGACTTGCAGCGATTTCCAACTGCCATAAACAGTGCAGACTGTAGCCGACTATTTGCGACCGATCGATAGCAAATCATCATTTAGTGACCTATTTGGGTTTAGTAGTGAATATGCTAATTGTTTGTTTTCCCGAAGAAGATGGTTGGAACAAAAATAGATATAGTTAAAGAACTTTTATAGTTTAAAAATTCTGTTTTCCGGATTTTTGCCATTAAAAGAATGAGAACTGCATCTCTTAAGTCACCTGCATCCATTATTATAATAAAGTAGAAAACAAAAAAATTGCGCTCCGCAGTCGCAATCCACCTTTAGCGACTAGTCGCTGCAAGTCTCGCGACCACCGGCCGTCACCGTCACGCTGCACTGAGCCGTCCAGTTGTGTGAGTTCTGTGAAGTCGCCGCGAGTCGGCGCGACCAAAGTCGCGCGACATATCTTGCACGCCGCACCAGCCATAAGTTACAGGTTTCCTTAGGCGGCGTCTGTCTTATGAAGAGCCTCTCCAAAGCTACTAGAACCCAAATAATAATACTAATAGCTTGACAGATCTCGGACCAGGTCATCTGATCCCAAACTAGGTAGAGCCTGTACTATGGTAACCAGACTGCTGATAAACACACTTATACATTCCTAAATATATTCGTATTATATATAAAAGACATACATAGAAAGACATAGAACAAATGATCGTGCTCATCACACAGTTATCTGTCGGGAATCGAACCCACGACCCTCTGGATTAGCAGTCAGGGTCACTAACCACTAGACCAACAGCCCCGTTAAAATAAATGATGTACTCATTACACTGTAGTTTACAAGAGTTTAGTGTGAGACGCTTATTACGTCACCGATCACAAAACAACACAAAGTCTCACTTAACTTAACATCCTTTGGTCCGCGTAAAACTTAAAGTGAGCAAAACTTTACCTGCACACTAATGTATGGTCAATGAACTTACTTAGTTTGGGTTGAAAAACTCTAGAGATGCTAATACCGTTCGGTGATTTTTGTATTCGTTTAAATTCAATGGTTGTACATTTAATAATTAACTAAACAAGATTTGTTTTGAAGCAAAATTACGCATATACTGCCGATACTTTCCTTTGTCTTAATTACGAAATCTTTTAAAACAAAAATCAAATTAAAAACGTTCTCTTTCTTAGTATGGAAAATGGTACGCCTCAATTTTGAACTCAATTAAACTATGTACTAGTGTTACATATAGTTTAAATGGGTAGTTAACCTAGCATCATCATCATCATCATCATCAACAGCCTATACTAGTCCACTGCTGGACTCTCCTTAGAAAGGAGGTTTTGGCCTACTATACCACGCTGGCCAGACGGCTTGGTATAGGGTTTGTTTCAAGTTTTCCTTCTCTTTGCAATGCTGTTGTCCTGCTTAGTTTGCTCCCTTAGTCGGCTCTTACGACACCAACGGGATGA
Organism: Arctia plantaginis; assembly: GCA_902825455.1. Classification (NCBI taxonomy): domain Eukaryota; kingdom Metazoa; phylum Arthropoda; class Insecta; order Lepidoptera; family Erebidae; genus Arctia; species Arctia plantaginis. Next base: position 1,070,859 of record CADEBD010000327.1, read on the forward strand.
ATTGGGGTGGTGACAATTTGTATTCTTAATCCGTCACCTCACGGACGGTAACCTAGCATAAAAGTACAGAAACCCTTTAAGAAAGTAATAAAATTCTATTAGTAATATAAATTTTCTCGCGATGTTTCCGTTTACCATGAAAAAACAATAATAACCTCCTTTCTAAGGAGAGGTCTGTGTCCAACAGTGGACCATTAGAGGCACTGATGATGAAATAACAAATTTTTATTTGCTTCCAATAAAATATTTAAACTTTTTTAAATTATGTACCTAGGGCTTAAAATATTGACCTATTGCATAACACAAATATTATTGCCCTATGAATGATGAGGTAATTGATGTAGGCTTTTATTGTTTTTGTCCATTTCAATATGTTAACCAAAAATTATATTTCAAAGAATTAAAAAATACAATGTAATTATTTTTAATTTCTCACAAACAAAGATCAATGATTCATATAAATTACTAACACCACTTATGTCGCAAAAAATAAAAACAAACTACCAAAACTGGTTCCGGTATTACCACTCTACTTAGGTGTACTATGTAACACAGGGTCAGTACCCCAGGGATGCTGTAGTGTGCCGCGGCGCCCGCGCAAGACGCACGTGTTCCGCGAATTTGTTTTTTTATCGAGTGTTCTGTGATCGAGGTTTGTATTTCATTCTTTTTTTATAAATATAACATTTATTAAAAAAAAAACATCGTAGTTTATTTTTAAGTTTTACTTTTTTTATATTTTCTTTTTGATTTGTTTCCGCTTATTATTTGTTATTAAACTCAAATGTTGTTATTTTGATAACTTCATTATACTTTAATAACATGGTCGAAAAATAAATAACATTCAATATTTGAAACCTGCTTATCTTACGGTAAAATACGGTGGTTTAAAGGCAATGCAAAATTTTGCATCCGAATTCCATTTATATGTAAACGATGTAAATATAAACATAGAGTGGAGTGGTGTTAAAATATAATTATTTTAAACAGTTTAATAATAATTTGTCGATTGCATTTTGTTGTTAGATTTTAATGTTATTTATATGTAACTAGCCGGTGCCAGCAACTTGGTTCCAAAATTTTATAGGGTTTTTGTGAGAGAGAAAAAATAGGCTATGTTACTCCTTATAGACAGCTAGCTGGTAGTAGTATCCTATTTCCTTTCACATCACACATCACATCAACAGCCTATAATAGTCCACTGCTGGACATAGGCCTCTCCTTAGAAAGGAGGTTTTGGCCTACTATACCACGCTGGCCAGACGGGTTGGTGTCAAGTTTTCCTTCTCTTTGCGCTGCTGTTGTCCTGCGTAGTTTGCCTTTAGTCGGCTCTTACGACACCCACGGGATGAATAGGGGTGGTGACATTCCGTATTCTTAATCGGTCACCACACGGATATTGCCTTTCCCGTGACTCAAACTATATGCACATTATATTATATCACACTTTTGCATTTAAAATATAAGTATGGATTTATAGGTGGGAAACAGTTATCGCAATTAATGGAAATTATTAATTTTTTGCTCTATAATTGATTATCATATAATTCACAAACATCGAACAGTGGCACTTAGCCACTTAGCCACGAGTGGGTTAACACATTGTAAAGTTAAGTAATCGTAGTCAGGTAAGTCTATGGATGGGTGACCATTCTTAAAACATTGAAAGCCATGCCTCAGGGAGCACGTTAAGTCGGTCGTCGGTCCCGGTTGCCATACGAACATCTAGGGCAATCATTATGGGTAGGTAAAGTTCTAAAAAGGTCCGCCAACAGTTTTTCTACAGAATTCGATATCGCCTTGTAGGTACTTGGGTTGTGAAGAGAAATCAAAGTTCTGCCGTATCGTAGTAGGCTTAAAGCCTAACCTAAACTAGTTTTTTGGAAGAATGAGGAAATAATTCAAAAACACTTAAAAATAAATGTAAATGTTAATTATTAAATAGTCAAAAGGATTGATTTTTGATGATCCCACAAAACAAACCAATTATTTAATTAAAATATTTTAAATAAAAGTGATTCGTCTTATATAAGGTAGATGATTAAAAAAAGGTCAAGTTCGAGTCGAATTCTAGTAGAGAGGGTTTGTACAATGAATGACCCTAACATTTTTTTTAAACTAATTTAATATTTTAATAAGTAAAAAATATATTATATCCAATATCGACATTGTTGTTGTTTTATACGCATTTACTCCCTGCTAAACTCTTAACATTGAGCGATTTTCCTATGCTACTTAAGATTATATATATATATATATATATATATATATATTTATAGGCTCTTCTTAATGTTAAGGTAACTGTTTTTTATTTTATTTTATTCAAAGTATAGGAGGTAAGGGGTAGGAATATCTAATTTTCATTTATCTCATCTCATCTCATCTATTACTACTAGTAAATAATTTCAAAACCATGACTATAAAATGACTACAATACAATTACACAAATAAAATTTTAAAATATACATATTATATATATATAATAAAATATATATAAATATATACTTATATATTTTATAAATGTGAATGTAAGTTTGTTTGTTTGTTTCTTACGCTTCCACGCCTAAACACCTAAACCTATTTAAAAAAATATTTTACCAATTTTAAACTACACTATCAGCGAGTAGCATATTATACACTACATACACTGGGTAAAGATCCACACCAGCCACCATAATAATTGAGTATTACTAACATTAGTCCTTAAGTTATTTTATTTGTACTATTTGAATCTTGAATTTTGAATCATGCAACTTTTTACCACGGTAACAAGCTAGTATATGTAAAGCTCTTTCGTTTGACATGTCAAACGACCCTGTTACGACTTGTTAATGAAAAATACCTCATTATCTGAAATACCTAAATGTATTTAAGTTACATACTTGTCTTCATTTTACATAGGTCATGGAATATGTAGGTGAGATGTGTACCAAATTTCAACCGAGTTATTTCGAGTGGGCAACCACCATCATACACATTTAAACCCGTATAAATCATCTTAGAGGAGTTTCGTTTTTTCATCAAACGTTCGGGACCCTAAAATTAATTGCAGAGAATTACCACAACTGAAATTGGTTTGACTAATTTGTGGTGGGATTGAGAGGATTTCACTTCGGATGGTTGGAGTTGATAATGAGCTTCAGGATTATTGAGGATTACCATAACTATTGTGAATATGGATTATGTTGGTATATCATTTATTGTTATATCATTGATTGTTAAAGCGCTTGATGCGACTTTCACATATGGTGAAACGAAGAAACATACTACAGCGCTATCTAACGAAGATACACCGAACTTCAGAGTAACTGATAATCCTTTATCGCGATACCAAAAATTCTCACGCCAATTAGGATATATACACCTTCTCAACCGTTGGACCGTGGCCCGCCAGGCATTCTCACGTCCCCTGGTCAGAGGATCCACCCCTTTTTGTCAATCGATTTCCGGTCTTAGAGGGAGTGATGTGGTACCCCACCACATGCGGTGAAACAAAGAAAACTTGGTATACCGCCATCTAACGAAGACACATTGAACTACGGAGTAACTGCAAATTCTGTATCGCGATAACAAAACAAAAAAAAATCAAGCTATGTCCAAGGTCGAAAAATCTATGAAAAATATTTCTATTGGAGACACTAAAATTCCCCAATCACTGACAAACTAAGCATCAATTTAAAAATTAAACACCATGATTATTGCCAATAAAATAAACTACGCGCCATACACACCAAATAATGACCACATACACTCGAAATGAATGTAAGAAGTCTAAAGATACTCCATATATCTAAATAATATATGTTCAGATATTTAGAAATTGTAAAACCAAAAATGGTAAGAAAAATACCTGACGGTGTTAGCAAAAGTGACAGCTTTAAATTTTAAGAGTTTGGAAGATTACGTCAAAAAAAAATTAACACCAATAAAAATGTCCCCATACTTTTAGTTTTATTACTTGTTCCAACTGTTTGGTGTATTGTGATCACATAGATACTTACTTTATTATATTTGTATATTATAACATTTTCTCATTATATAATTAATAATAATAAAAAATAATAATATAATATACTACCACATTCACACAACGCCATCTAGTCCCAAACTAAGCAGAGCTTGTACTATAGGTACTAGGCAACTGATATAAATACATACATATTTTTTTTTTGTAAATACATACCTATTATACATAGAAACACCCAGACCAAATCAAACATTAAATGTTCAAGCACACAAATGTTTGACTTGAATCGAAAAAGAAACTCATATACTACATACATTTATAAACATGTACATCAATGAATTAAAAAAAATACACTCCTATTATAGAAAGTCGCGTAAAAAACATTAATTTAGTTCACAAACAGGAGACAACCTACTGAACGACTTTTGCCGTTACCTATTAATACAAAAAAATAGCACATCTTTTTTAAGGTCCAACAAGGCTATCGTGTCTGAGCCAAAACTATTAAAAAAACATTAGTTACGTCACAGTTCTCGTGTCAATGCCCTTGTAGAACCGATATTCTACAAATAGTCATTATTCACGCCTACCAATCGTTTTATAACCAAATTAAATACATACAAAGATCACTTAGTATAGAACATTTTGAAAATATCATTCTATCAAAATAGCTGAATTAATGTGTCCTACTAGCTACGCCGAGTGGTGTTACTTGTGGTTGTTGTTATACCTTGCTCATCCCATGAGAACACTACATTTTTTCAGCACAAAAAGTAACCTATATGCTATTTCAGATTATAATCTATCTCTGTGCCAAATTCCATCTAGATCCGTTTAGCCGTTTTTGCGTGAAAGGGTAACAAACATTCATAAATCGATACAAAATTTTGCCTTTATAAGATTATGATATGTCCTGTCCTAGAGGCTATTTGTACTCGTACTTTGTAGTGTGGGGTGCCTGGCAATCTGTGTGACAGGGTTCCCTAGTGCAGATGCCAGTCTCCCACAATGGTCTTGAGCAATAACTGTAATAAGCTAGTATTAAGTAATCTTTGTGGAAGAGAAAATAAACTTTATCTTATCTTATCTTACTCTATGTCCTGTCCTAGATCTAAGGGTACTGGACTCCCATTTCCCTATCCGAGAGTATGCCTTACCAGAGCTCTCTCACCCTATCCATGTTCCTTACTATAATGTAACTTTTTTCTTTTTCCCATCTGAAAATGTTTTTTACCGTGGGACATTTAAGATCATATGTGACGACCGGAGTGATAGCACGACCTCACAGTATTGTTTACACTTGCCAATACATACGAATAACCAAAATTTCTTTCCTGCCAATTGCCTTCTCTTTGTGTCTACCAATTCCTTCAATAAATTTCCAACTAGCTGGTATCCGCGACTTCTTTCGCGTGGAATTTGAAAAGCGGTACCCTACAAGGTTCGACTCCCGGACCTGACATTTTTATGGGGTTTTTCTGAGAGAAAAAGTCAAGTTACTCCTCGTATAGACAGCTATATGGTAGTAAATACTATCAAAATCGGTACCACCATTTTGAAGATTACCCGAAACAAACAGACAGATTAATAAAAAATTTTTAAACAAATTTTTAGGCATTGATACCGTGCAAATAATCGTGTGAGCATGAAAAAACCTATCATTTTGACATTACAAACAGACACCTTTTTTTTTTTTTTTTTTTTCCGTGCGGAAATCCCCTCGGATACCACCTGTCGGTGGCATGTCGGACTCGAACCGACTAAAACCGCACGCCGTCTCGGATACTAATAGCCGGGGAACCAGGTATACCCTAGAAAGGAAGTCCCTGGTGCTACAAACAGACACCTAAATTAAATTTATTTGTATTTATTAGATTTGTCAACCTAATTTGTAATTTTTAAAAAGCCTTCGGTGCGCGAGTCATGAACGATAACTGTAAATTTCCTTTTCACAAAATCTTTATAAAAAGTAATTTTGAGTCGCCTTCCAAGAGTCAGGCATTTTTAAATAAATTGGTTAGGACTTTTAATAAAAGGAGAGTAAAAAATCTAGTTGACAATTTAATTTAGCCGAAGTATTTTCATCATACTTTTAAAAAATGTTGTTTCGTTCTCATTGTTCTTACTATAGATGTTTTAGTGACCGACTTTTTCACCGCCTCTTCGGACGTGAATGTTTAAAAATAATAAATTGCTTTGAAAATCACTATGAAACAGTTACAGTAAAAAGTGGTGGATATGGAAGGTGTCTGAAGAAGCAAGGTTGTAGAGTTTATCACCAAAGAGGAGGAAGGCTACTAGAGTTAGTAGTATTAAATAAATTTGGTATTTTGGACCACACGGAGCCCTTCAAACTAAGTTTAAGGAACTGCGTCAGTGTTTTATCCTAATATAACATTCGTGATCATATTGTGTCTCACAGATATACACAATAAATATTTATTTCTTTTTCAGCGAAATCAGGGCATAGTTTGTAAAACACACACACCACACTTCGATTTAATGAAAATAGTTATTTATTAGATGTAAGACAACATAAACATTACAATAGTAAACATTAAAAAAATACCAACGACTTTAATGCACCTATATAATGATAAAAAAAAATCTTAAAATTCCACTACTAAGAGTAGTATTTGTAAACAAATTGAGTGAAAGGGCAAGACAAATAAAAAAAAAACCAAATCGGTCCTTAAATTACAGAGTATTGAAGCAACAAACATAAAAAATACAATGAATTTGAAAATCTCCTCCTTTCTTAGTCTTTTAAAATGTGTTCTTCTTTACCCGACTGTCAAGAAAGACTTTATTCTCGCGTATGCTGTATGTTTGTTTGTAAATCTCTTTATTACCTCGTATCTTTCAAATGGCTAGATATATTTCTTCAGTTAAGGTATTGTTTTATCCGTCTCAAAAACCCGATTGTTTTTCCATAGGTTTTGAAAGAAAAAAGAAAATATCGTAGATTGACGCAAAAAAGTTATAGGTTAGTAAAACAAATTAAACAATCCTGTCGAGTAGGGTATCAAAATAAAGAAAATTAAAGAGGGATCACAAAGATATATATATTCTAGTCCTGAACTAAGCAGAGCTTGTTCTATGGGTACTAGACAACTGATATAAGTACATAAATACTTTTTTTTATAAATACATACATATAAACACCCAGACAGACACACACACACACACACACAATAATCGTTTCCAAAAGCTGATCTTAAATTACAGAATTCTGACGTAACGAACATGAAAAAACTACACTTGATTTGAAAACCTCCTTGAAGTCTATTAAAATGTATCCTTTTGTAGGTCATAAGTATATGTACGTAACCGTGTCTTCCAACAAACTAAACAATATCACATTGAACTTATTCCAGTACCGTTTGATCATAACAAAACAACAAAACAGCAAGCCTTCTAGGTCACGAATATAAACAAGTCGAGTATAACAAGGCTCTATTGACTCCTGCACAAACCGTTAGCTGGGGCCGGTTCTTAAGTGAAGGGGCACTCCTACAACACTACACTGCGTTAGAAGGAACGTTATCTCGTTTCGATATTTCCTTACTCTAACTATTATACCAAACTAAGCAGAGCTTGTTCTATGGGTACTAGACAACTGATATAAACACATAAATACTTTTTTTTATAAACACTAGAATATTATACATATAACACCCAGACCAAATCAAACATTAAATGTTTATGTACACAAATAATAATAATAATAATAATATATATCTCACACATCTCACCTCACACACGGCCGTCTGATCCCAAACTAGGCAGAGCCTGTACTATGGTAACCAGACCGCTGATAAACATACTTATATATTTTTAAATATATACATATTTTAGATAAATTACACCCAGACACAGAACAAATGACCGTGTGCTCATCACACAATATTTGTCCTGGGTGGGAATCGAACCCTCAACCTCCGGCTTAGCAGTCAGGGTCACTAACCACTAGACCAACAGGCCCGTCAAATGTTTGACTTGAGCGGGAATCGAATCCGGGACCTGTACCATACTATGGACCTATACTATACTCGTGACAATTAAACCTGTACCTATTATAGATACAGGATTAATGTTGTAACTTTACTGTTGATAGGTAATCACAATTTATAATTCATTTGACTTGTAATTTAATAATTTTGAAGCATTGACATTTACAATAATAATAATTAGTTTGTGGATCATTGACATCTTAACTATTAATTATTAGTTTTTTTTCTTTGTAACTTTATTAAGTTCCCTAATTTTATTAAGTTTTTAACCGACTTCAAAAAAAGGAGGTTATCAATTCGTCTGTATTCTTTTTTTATGTTTGTTACCGTTTTTTGTTACTTTTGACTAGGTTTTTTTTTTCTTTTTTTTTTTAAAGACAACTCCCGCACTAGGAAGAAATCCTGTGTCACGGGGAACTTAACAAACATACATGAAACGGACACATACACCCAGACTCAGAACAACAATTTGTGAACAACACAAAGTGTGTCCCATGTGGGGTTTGAACCCACAACACTTCAGCGTAATAGGAAGCGGCGTGGCGACCGCTTAAACCACTATGCCATCCGTGCAGTAAGGTGAACCGATTTTGATGATTCTTTTTTACATTCTTAACTTTAAGGCAGAATGTACACGGATCATTTTAAACCATTCCATCTCTAATTTAATGTACCTACATTCACAGCAAATAAAATTTGATTTGATTTTGATTTAGGATTTAAATTATTATCGTATACTAGACTGACCTTATGATCTTGTCACCCTGACTGTTAAGCATGACGTCGTGGGTTCGTTTCCCATTCAGGACAATTAATTTTGAGATGAGCACGATCATTTGTTCTGTGTCTGGGTTTAATTTAACTATAATATGTATGTATTTAGAAATATATAAGTATTATAGCAGTCTGGTTGCCATAGTACAGGCTTTATCTAGTTTTGGATCAGACAGTTGTCTATGAGATTTAAGATATTATTATTGTTATTATTAAGACTACTCAAAACATACAGTTCAAATAAATCTTATCTTAAAATCGATACCGAAGTTTTAATTTTTTTTTTACTTAAAACGAATTATTTTAAGGACATTGTGTGATCTAAAAGATAAGAAGTATTCTAAGTCTTATTTTGCATAAAAGTGAGAGCCCTAAAAAGCACAAATCATAGCCCTCCCACGGCAAAAAGTTTGAAGGGGGGGAAATATATTTACGTAAGCGAAGCAACCCCAAAGTGTTAAAGAATAAACTATGTAGAAACTTATAATTACCTGCGCTAAGACGTGAATAAACACTGGTTTAATAACTAATTGTCATTTAAAATATGCATGATAAAACTTGGACTTTAATTGCACGGATGGCGTAATGGTTGAAGCGGTCACCTCGCGGCTTCCTACTACGCTGAGTGTTGTGGGTCCGATCCCCAGATGGGACAACACTTTGTGTGACTGTGTGATAATTAATGTTTTGTGTCCGTTTAATGTATTTTTGGTAAGTCCCAGACACACGATATATTCCTAGTGCAGTAGTTGTCTTTAAAAAAAAAGACTTAGCCTTGTAGACTAGCCTCCTAGACTTACAACCTGATAAAGTAACAGAATATAATCTTTTCTTACGGGTTTCTAAATGGTAGTACGAAATAATTTCGAATCATACATTCATTTACACACCCATATACATATGTGGGTATCCGCCACCACAATTTTGTGGATATGTACCCAGAAATTCGGATTAAGAACACGAAGAACCCCTATTCATCTCCTGGATGTCGTAAAAGCCGACTAAGGAAGCAAACTACGCAGGACAACAGTACTGCAAAGAGAAGGAAAACTTGAAACAATCCCTATACCAACAGGTCTGGCCAGCGTGATATAGTAGACCAAAACCTCCTTTCTAAGGAGAGGCCTATGTCCAACAGCGATCTATTAAAAGCTGTTGTTGTGATATTAAAAGTCTAGTCCTTCTAAAACCTTTTCAACTCGTGTTCATTTTTATATATCCTCTCTGATAGAAGCTGTAATTACATTGTCTAATATAGGTCGTATTAACAAGAAAATGAAACCTAAATTACGTATGGCTACTACTCTCAAATAAAAGAAGAACTTTAATGTGTACTGTGTTCCATTACATTAAGATACTATACTAACATAACAGCCTTACGGCTTACATGAACTCAGAAGGACGGTAGGTTGTTGCGACCGTGAAACACAACAAAAATATGTTACGTAAACATAAAACTAAGTTAATGATTTTTACGGGCTCCTGAGGAGACACAAAGCATCTTTCCTGACTCGATTATGTGCATTTAGTAATCAATTAGTGTCTGTTGTATTCTGCTGAGAAAAATTAGGCTTGTGTCCACTAATAACAAATTGCTTGGTTTATAGTTTCAAATTATAAATGAAGAGACATAGATAAGAAAACACAGTCTATTTTTCATAAAAGTTAAAGATTATTAATTTATTATTATTTTTTTAAATAAATTCACGGGACATTAAGTCACGGGACAGCGAACACCAATCAAGAAGTGTCACGTGTCGCCATGCAAAACATCATTGTTGTTGTTGACGTTTTCATACAACAGAGCAGGTTACTCCTTATTGTTTTTCGTTTTTAGCATATTTTCTCACCTTAATACAGTTTCAGTTGCCACTGGACACAGATTTAAACAGTTTTGTTTTGCAGACTGTGACGTCATTCAAGACGCCATGACACTATGCAGCGTTTTCAAGGGGAATTTAAATTGTTTTTTAAATACAAAATACGTAATGTAAATATTGCTTTTTTTTGGATAAAATTGATTTTAAAGTATATAATTAACCAAGTTTTCAAATTGAGTCAACTAGCCTATTTAAGGTTTTTGTGTAGGTATTATTTTTTGTGTATTAATTTTAATTAATGTCATTTAACTTTTATTACCACCTTATGGACCGATTATGCTTAAAAAAAGCAATAAATAAATAAAAAAAAATCACAAACAGTGTATACACAAACTAAATTTATTATGCACCTTAATATTTTAGCAACTTAAAGAAAACAATAAAAACCTTCGTACACGAATAAAATTATTCAGGCCTAATAAACCGTATCTTGTATATAGAGATTGACATTTAAAAAAAAAGACTAAACATCAATCGAAGGGAAGATTCTTAATACACTCAAAATCTATAAATTTTTATAATTTGACAAAAGGCTAAACTAAAAAATAGGTTTAGTTCTTCGTTTGCAGACAAAACATCAACGAAACGAGATATTAGCAATTGTTAGTTTAGTTTAAAGGCCTGTCTAAAGAACCGGACATGTGAGTTATCCTAATCTCTTGGAAACATTGCCTGGTTTTTACGCACGAGGCTTTACGAGTTATAAACTTTATGAGCTTAAGCAAGCTTGAGTTACGACTCCATGTTCAGAGCAATAAATGAGTTCGTCAGACAAAGATTAAGTGTTACAAATCGGGCCTTACGGATTGAGAACTACAGGAAATAGTGGTATTCCTTGCATCTCTCTAGATTCTCTGAGTTTAAGTTCTTCTCCATGAATGAAATGAAACACATCTCAATATATTAGTCAAGATAATTTTTGCATTAAATTGATTCATGGAGAAATTTCATGACTCAAATAATGTAAATGGTCTTTTCTGCTTCTGCGAATTTTGATACCGACCAAGGAAAAGAGAGTAATAAAATTCAAACGGGTAGAAACTGCAGTTTCATACGGAGAATGGGCGTTGATTGCTGTTCAACTATCTTGTGAAATAGTGTATTAAAACTGATAAATACCACCAAAACTTAATCAAAAGGTTGCCAAGCTTAATTACTGACTATCGTTACTGATGTTTCGATTTTGAACACGATAAAGGCTTTTCACATGAAATAGGTAAATACAAAAAATATGCCAGGTCCTGTCCTTATTTTTCAACATTGATTAACAATTATTTTCGAACAGGATCGAATCATTTGACATAAGAAACAAAAGTGTCATCTTTCGAAATGTAAAAAATTTGCTGTCACATGTATTCTCACCTCCTTTCTCTATGTGTGCCTGCCAGCCTTTAATGTCCAGCAGTGGACTATTAAAGGCTGTTGATGATGATGTATTCCAATGTATATCTATCTACACAGAAGTGAAAAAAATATGTCTGATGATATGTCAGGCAATCCATATAAATAGCATTAAAAACATATGAATTAACAAGGTTTGTGGCAATTACACTGGAATGCTAAGAGCTCAAGAACTCGGGTACTCTAGATAGGGAAATGAATGAATTTTAAGCAAGGCTCACTTAAAAAAAAAGATCTGATTTATATTTCAAAACGGACATTTGCCAACGATAAATAAAATTCTTGTTTTATTTCAGATTGTGCCGAAATGATTCGACATACAATTATCCTTATTATATCTATACTCTCGTTGAGTCAGGTAAGTTTGATTACAATTCAATATTTTCCAAACTATGTAGCTTTTTTTGATCGCATGTCATTCTGTCTTAGTAACATTAAACTAGCCATGAAACTATATAGATTATGGGACGTGAAACTAGTCGAAATATTTTGCTTGTAACTGACTCATGTTTTTACAATACAAAAATATCTATAATTAGTTAAATTTCATCAAATAATTTTGAGTAAATTTCGAACCCTGAATTATCTAAATTTCAGAAATTAGTCTCAAGTCGTTTGCAGAATTTAGTGTTATAAAATCGACAAAATTCCAAGCTCGAAATCTCGACACTCAAGCAGATTCATCACATCCCTAAAGTTTTATATAGTTTATTATATGTATATATATATACGAGGGGTGATCAATAAGTAATGATAATCAATATGAAACAGAACTATTAGATTAAAAAAAGTATTTTATTTTTCAACATAGTCTCCTTGCAAGTTAATACATTTAGTGTATCTTTTTTCTAAGCCCATGATTCCCTTAAAAAAAAATTCTTTGTCTTGACCCTCCCAAAATGCCTCTACTGCGGCCATCACTTCACTATTGTCCTCAAATTTGTTGCCCCGGAGGTGTTCTTTGAGCCGAGGAAAGAGGTAGAAGTCACTGGGAGCTAGATCTGGCGAATAGGGAGGGTGTTCGAGCAGTTCGAACCCCGTTTCTTCAATGGCAGCCATCGCAACTGCGGCTTTGTGAGCCGGGGCGTTGTCTTGGTGAAACAGCACTCCAGCGCGCAGTTTACCGCGTCTTTTTGACTTAATAGCTTCTCGCAATCTTCTTATTTGGCCTGCGTAGTAAGAGCCTGTTATAGTGGCCCCCTTTTCCAAATATTCCACCATAATAATTCCTTCTGCATCCCAGAAAACAGACGCCATAACCTTTCCCGCTAAACTTGACACTTTGAATTTCTTCGGCGTTGGTGAGGAAGCTCGTTTCCAAGTCATTGATTGTTGTTTGGTTTCGGGATCAAAGTGGTGGATCCAGGTCTCGTCCACGGTCACAAAACGCGACAAAAAGAATTCTTTATCGGCCTGGAACTTTTGAAGATTCACCCTCGAAATGTCGACTCGTTTCTTTTTTTGCTCGTCGGTTAACATTCTCGGTACCCAACGCGCAGAGACCTTTTTCATATGCATTTTGTTGACAATGATTTTTTGAACGCTGCCATAGGAGATCCCTGTGACCTCAGCTACATGCCTTACGGTCACCCTTCGATCGGCCAACACGATATCTTCCACTTTTTTGACGTTTTCTCCAGTAAGGGACGTGGAAGGGCGTCCCTCGCGATGTTCATCTTCAGTGGAGGTTCTGCCCAGCTTAAATTCCTTTGCCCAGCGTGCGACTGTGGAATATGGAGGAGCAGACTCCCCCAATGTTTCCTCTAAGTCGCTGTGTATGTCTTTGGTAGAAATTTTTTTCAGGCAGAGGTACTTGATCACAGCTCCTATTTCATTTTTCTCCATTTTGATGTTTTCTCTTCGACAGTTCGTATTCAAATGAATGTATCTCCCGGTAATGGTGTCCTATTTATACATTTTTTTGAAGCTGAAGTAGTGGATATTTAAGCAAGCAGAAAAAAAATAATTTGGGTTTTTGTGCGTTCTAGAAATACTCGATTATCATTACTTATTGATCACCCCTCGTATGTATGTATGTAACGCAGCAAGTATATACGTATGTGTATCGCAGTATGTATATCTGTCACACTGGTTCTGTCCATATCCTTAATTATTATTATCTCGTTACATATATGACTTTGAATTGACTGCACGGATGGCGTAGTGGTTTAAGCGGTCGCCACGCCGCTTCCTACTACGCCGAGTGTTGTGGGTTCAAATCCCACATGGGACGACACTTTGTATGATCCACAAATTGTTGTTCTGAGTCTGGGTGTTCTTTGTGGCGGTTTCATGTATATTTGTAAAGTCCCCTGCGACACAGGATATATTCCAACTGCAGGAGTTGTCTTTTTTAAAAAGAAAAAAAAGGAAAACTTAATTCTACCTACCTACTCAGACATTTCCCCACCACCCAAAGGAAGACTTGGATAAAATGCCTGTGGCATTAAGTCCGCCATTGTACAATGAATTGATGTTCGTACAAAAATAATTAAATTAAATAAAAAAAGTAGATATTAAACTAAACAATGGAAGTACTAAAAATTAGCTAAATTCTGATAAGGCAAAATAATTCTTACAGGCAAAATAACTTAAAAAAAGTACACACAAAAAAGATTCAGAGAGAGAGCATCCACAACTGCCACATCTGTACAGTTAATTTTAACAAATTTGTGAGCTCATTTCAAGTCCAGAGTTCAAAACAAATGTCACCTGCTATTAAAACAAGTTGAGGCAACTTAAAAGTGAAATCTATCTGGTGCCGTGACAATGGAGCCAAGTGAACGAAAGTGACAAATGTGAATTATTCATGAGCTCCACACTTGATTAGTCATACTTTTCGAGCGAGGCTTTGTCAACTGTTGCAAAATTACGAGTACCTGTTGACAGATATTGATGTTGTTACGTGTAGACTTTCGCGGGACTTAATTTATATGAGTTTTTATGAGGAACGAATATGCTCTCACCTTTCTGCAATTTGTGGGGTTTTGTGTGAAGGAACTGTAGTATGTAACAGTGTAACATGAAGCCAGGGAACATTTGATTTAAAATGTCATGTCATTATTTCGCTTCTTTTTTTTTTTATACAGTTCAAACGGCGGATCACCTGATGGTAGTCAGAGTAAGGAAGTGGTTTTGGCTCCAGTAACCTCACTCACTCGGTTAAAAGCAACGAAAGAAGTGCTTAACACTGGTTTTCTGTGAGGCCGTGGTATCACTCGGGTTGAATCCGCCAATTGTTGCCGAACCGTGGCTCTCCCATGTCTATGAACACTTCCAACATTTTTCTTGCTAATACTAAAATTGTGAAATGATCATGCTTTCCCAGGCAAATTTATTCCCAGATTACCAAAGAAACGTAAAATCATTTCATGAAAACCAACGCTATTTACTTAATTTGATAAAATAGATTCAATAATTTTTGGAGTTTCAACTAATAGCTCATTCTTTCATTTTTTACCTTGACTTATTACAAGATTGTGACACAATATAGTTATAATAATCAATTGCAGGTAGACTCAGCACAACAACAAGTCCAGTTGTCCGATTCATATCTTCCAGTAGTGATGCAAGTGATAGCCCACATCACGGATCAGATGGCATTTGAAAACAAAGATGAAGTTTCGTCGAAGCCGACCACGAAGCCAACAACCAAGCCGACAACTAAGCCGACAACTCAGCCGACAACTAAGCCGACGACGAGGCCGACTACGCGCCGGCCATTTTCGACGACAACGTCGAGACCGTATGTGACGAGCGGGTGGTGGAGTAGTTTTACTACTACTAAGAGGTTATAAGGAGCTTTTGTAAATACGCCTTTTAACATCGACTTCGAAAATATGTTTACAATTTTTCCTTGAATATCAAAAGATAATTTACTATTTATTCCAATTTTTATCTATAGAAACTCATAAGACTGCACTCAGTCATAGAAACGTTGGGTAAAAAGTAAAAGAAAAATAATCTTGGACTTTTGATTGCCTCTTCAGAGGCCTCATAAATCTAAATTTCATAATAATATCGTTATCAGTGACTGTTGGATGTAGAAAAAAAACGTAGAATTGTTTAATGTAGCAATTTATTGTCTATTCAATTTCATGTTCATAGAAAAATTGCAAAATCATGTTAAAAGATAACTAAATTACTTTTGCACGTAAATCTTGTTTGATTTTCGAAGTCGACCAAAACTTATTTCTACTTTTGTAAATATCTAGTTGATAATTTCACTTTTTGTAAATATTTTTGGTGATGGAAACTTGAAATCATACTTCAAGACAACGCAACTGTACATAATTTCATTACCTAACTTTAAAAACTCATCTGTACCCCTAACAAATGTAACTCCAAGTATTTAACGAAGTAAACAAAGTATATAACAAAAGATATAAGTTTATTGAAATTAAGGACTAATGGCACAGAAATAAAGCTCACTTTTACTTTTAAAATTCATAAACCATCGACCGTTTAGCCCCATCTTAGTAAACTATACTAACTGTATCGTTTAAATTACTTTGAGTCATCTGTTCTAACTTGTTATCTGTATTTAGACGTTTTCAACTCCGTGTGGTGACGGACTAAGAATACGGGGTGTCACCAGCCCTATTCATCCCGTGGGTGTCGTTAAAACCGACTAAGGGAACCACTACGCAGGACAACAGCACTGCACAGAGAAGGAAAAACTCTCTTTCTAAGAAGAGGTCTATGTCTAGCAGTGGACTATTATAGGCTGTTGATGATGATGAGACGTTTTCAACTCGGTATGCTGCCGTGCCAATCCAAAGACTGTACCTCAACGTGTTTGCCTTAACAACGCTCAATCAGTTTCTTTACGTTGGTTTAGTACCCTGATGAACACTTTTGTTATTCTAAAGTTTATTTTAGAAGGGACAATAATCTGAAAATTACTGTATTGTATTGAAATTAGGGTTTAACATAGTAAAAAAACTGTAACAAAGCTTTCAAAGTCAAAAGTCGTTTTCAAGTTAAGTTACAATATTTTGGATTGGCACGGCAGTATGTCAAAATTATATTAAATCAAAATGGCCGAACTTTGGCGCCAAAAGATTAAAAAAAAAACTTTCTAATCTATCCAGTATCAAAATCACGGATTTTAAATGGGCATTTAAAAATACAGTTCAAATATTTAATGGTGGGTATTTTGAACCCAATCCGGTTTCTATATTTCTTTTAATTTTTTCTAGTTGTAAGAATATATTTTATCAATGAAAGAAAGAATATGCCATATTTTCTTAATAATCTAATTCTCTGCTTAGTTATTAATTCAAAATTCAATCCACACTTACTTATTACGGTGTTTTGCAAGAGTGTGTACCTACCGATTACATTTGAATCAAATATTTGCAAAAGTAACGGCATAATACGGCCAATACTCCGTTTCGAACCAGATTTGCAGGATGGGTGCATCATTGCCGCATGGCGGTCAACTTGTAATCCAAGCAAGAGAATGCAGAAGCACATTATGTGTGAACTTTCTTAGCTTAGATTAGGTTTTTTCTTTTATTTTGCTCTATAACTTGTATAATAGTAAATACTCCGAGGAATGTTTGTTCTTATTTTCGATTTTTTATTAATGTTCGTAGTTAAACTGGTCCTAGCTTTCCGTTATCGTTCATTTCCAATCACTCGCATAATCATAATATAATATTCTACCACATTCACACAACGCCATCTGGTCCCAAACTAAGCATAGCTTGTACTATGGGTACCAGCCACCTGATAGAAATATACATACATGCTTTTTTTGTAGAATATAATACTTTTTTTGCCATTAAACACTGTATTTTTTTTTATGTCAGAGGGGCAGACGAGCAGACGGGTCACCTGATGGAAAGTAACCATCGCCGCCCTTGAACTTAAAGACATCCATAAGTGCTAACGCACACAAAGTTTGACTTGAGTGGGAATCCAACCCCCGCGCGCAGTCCGTCCACAAACCACTACGCCATCCTACTGTTGGCATTTTCCTCTTTGTGTATTTCACAAAATCTTCTACGACGCGGCCTTCAAACGATTAAA
Source organism: Arctia plantaginis (assembly GCA_902825455.1). Classification (NCBI taxonomy): domain Eukaryota; kingdom Metazoa; phylum Arthropoda; class Insecta; order Lepidoptera; family Erebidae; genus Arctia; species Arctia plantaginis. The sequence goes on from CADEBD010000327.1 coordinate 1,088,930, forward strand.
AAAGAACATCCCCCCCCTCAAAGGTCAGCAATGCAATCGTATCTCTTCAGTTACAGGTGCAACGAAAATCTTATCATCAGTTGTCCATTATATTAATATTAATATTAACAAAAAGAGACAAAAAATATGACCAAGGTTAATTCAAATCAAATAAGTAGTTTGAAAAGAATTATTCTTTAAAGTGTAATTAAAAATATAGTCTTTAACTGCTAGCAGTGTGAGCCTAACTTCCTAGGATATTAGAAATGTGATCCTCTAGAATGTACATCAATTCAAACATTAGAGATTTTTCTAAATCGGTCCAGTAGTCTTTGTATAATTATAGTTAAGCGCCGTAAGCTTGGCCCTCCTGATGGTTTGCGGGACGCGGGGCGGGTGATGCGCTCGGCTATACATGACACGATGTACTAACTCGATATCTTTAGATTTATTCGTTTGAGATTTAATCTACACACGATGTAATAAAAATTGAATTTATTTCCATGTAATATAATGTCAGTGTATTGAAAGTTTTTATGATTAATTGTAAAATTTAATACTGTAAAATAATTTTAATAAAATCACCTTATCTTCATCATGTAAATTATATTCAGATACAATTTAAAAATTAAGTAAAATAATAAATATTCTTTATTGGAACTTTAACAGTAGAAAGTCTGTAGGCCGAACTTCAAGTTTTTAAATCTTTTTGTGACGCAGAGTCGGCAGATTATCCATGTTGCAAAATAATACCGTGTGTAGCAGTCTTAAGAAAAATAACACGCACAGCCTTGCTTTCACGTCAGTCACTGCGGCGGCACAGGCCGGCTAACAGCGACGTACTAGCTAATTGGTTGAATGCACCCCCGCCCCGCGTCCCTCAAACCATCAGGAGGGCCAAGCTTACGGCGGTTTAACTATAGGTAGCATACATAAAAAAATCGATGAAGTTTATTTAATGAGATCTTCTGTTTTAAAATCGATAATTTGAATAGGAAGAAACCTGTCTTTAGAGAAAGAATTTTTTAGACCATTTAATCAATCGGAACGAATTATAATGTTTCATAGTCCATGGTTATATAAGTAATTAAAGAAAAGAGGAGACGAGACTATTCATAATAAATAATATATCTATTTGAAAATATGCCGAGCGAAATAGGCGTGTAATACTTATTTTGCCTGGTCTCTCTAATTAGTGGAAAACACAGGGGACAAAACAGGACGCGTGTTATTAGTCGGTTCGACAGTGGAATAATTACCTTTCGATACTCTGTGGATAATCTCAGGTATTTCCAACCGTAAAATATATAAAGACACATTTACGTAAATACAGATCTCACCAAAAACATTTTAATGTTTATGCCAAGACGAGACCATATTACGACCATAAATTTATTTAGCTACCGTCACATGAGCGTAAGGTGAAAAATTAATTCACTGTAATTAACTTTTCTGTTATACTCGTACAAAAGTTCTCGTAATAACGAAACAGCCAAGTTACATATTTGAACTAAGTTGAAGAGTTTGTGAAGTAAGGGCTTGTAGAGTTAAAGCGTGTAGAGTTTCTTCTAGATCTCATGTAGAGCTTGGCTCTACATGAGATCTGATAACTTATTGACGAGAAAATAGTATTGGTGGAATTTCGCTTCTTTTTTTAAGTTGCTTATGACAATACGACAATTATTTATAAATACGGGTAGGAGTCGATATTATATCTATTTTCAGCCCTCTAGCATCAAAATTTGCAAAAGTCTCATACAAACTTCCATCCCCTAGTTTAAAGGGTTGGGGGGGTAAAAGTTTTAAGTTTTTTTTTTGTTTTTGTGTACTAATACAAGCTTACATACAAAAATTTAGCTTTCTAGGAAGTTAGGAGGTACCCTAAAAATGTTGATGTTCATCAGTGAGTGAGTGACGAAATCGGGGATTTTTAGATATCAATAAAATATAAATTATAAAATCTATGCACTTAAAACTTTAGATGTTTAATAAATCTACTGTTGACATCATATCCTGGAAAATTTTGTTTGTCTGGTATAATCCAAACCCAAAATTTTTCGAACCCTCATGGTTCAAAAAGAAAAGGTAGGTAGTGCTCTTGCGCTTCGCTTGAATCGTGTTGGTGGGGGCACTACCAAGCCCCTAATTCATTTTAATAAATATTATCGTATCTTTCTTAATACTTTTTTTACGTGACCACAAAAAACGAGGATCTAAAATAGAAATTGTTTTGATTTCGATCACTCGATTTGCCATCTTCAGCATGAGAGCCATGCTTCAGCACGAATTGGCCGGCTCACAGAAAACCGGTGTTAACCAATTCTTTCGTTGCCTTTCACTGAGTGAATGAGGTTAAAGGAGCCCAAATCCCCGCTGACTCGAGCGGGAGGGACTCCAAGGGCAGCAACGCACTTATGTCTTTTGAGTTGCAGGTGTCTATGTGCGGCGGTATTTGCTTACCATCAGGTGACCCGTCTGCTCGTTTGCCCCTTTATACCATAAAAAAAACTCTTTTTTAGCTAAAGGTTGATAAGGTTGATCTCATTTAAATTTTTAAATTAGGAGATTAAGAATACAGTTAATCTGACCTGTTACTCTATCCTGGTAGGAATCAAACCCACCACGAGTTTAGTTCAAGGTCACTTACCAGGAGGCCAGTCAATTCAAATATTTTATTGCAATATTCTCCGCGTTTTTTCGGTTCTCTTCGATCGATTCTCATTTTTAAAATACTTTTCATTTTTTAGGAATAAAAGTGGTTGAAAATGGTGGATATTTAGTTAACTCATAATAAGATTTCATATATAGGAAAAGTTTAATTTAGTGCCATCTATTGAATAAAATCCACACTAACAACTACTAATCCTGTACCGCACAATAAATGTTCTCATGACGATAAGTTCATGTTTAACTTTTTTAAATATTCCATTAGGCCGTGGCAAAACCCTCCATCATCTAGTCTAGGCTGATAATCATTTCTTTGTATTGCGGGGACATGGATCCTTTTTCTCTTTTATACGTTTGTTACAAAAATGTTTACACCTTTTTATATATTCCTACTGACAATTTTTACCTTTGTTCAATTATGGAAATCTAGACACGTTGAAACCTTGAGAATTTATCTTCCATTGAGACGAACGTTCCAATTTCACAAATTTGAATGCTAACAAAGGATCTCTTTATGTATTCTCTTTGAACTATGACAGCGAGAAGCTTTATTTAACTTCATTGAATGTTTAAACGTAAGCTACATTTTCCTGAACTTTTTAAAGTTAAAAGGTACGTAATTGGCCTTTTAAGTTAGTTATATGATAATGACTTAAAATACCTTACATACGGCCTTCCGATTTCATACTATTTTGAATAGACTGCTGATAAAAATTAATTTATACGTAGCCAGGTCAGTCTATAATAATATTTTAAATATTTCACACACATCTCACACACAGCGGTCTGATCCCAAACTAGGCCGAGCCTGTACTATGATAACCAGACTGTTGATAAACATACTTATATATTTCTAAATACATACATATTATAGATAAAGTACAGCCAGACACAGAACAATTGACAGTGCTCATCGCACAATTATTAGTCCTGGGTGGGAATCGAACCCACGACCTCTGGCGTAGCAGTCAGGGTCACTAACCACTAGACCTGTTGGTCTAGTGGTTAGTGACAGGCCAGTCTATAGATGGGTGATCATTCTTAACACATTATTACCCCTTTGTGCCTCGGTAAAGACGTTGACCCATCGGTCCTGGTTGCCATACGAATATCTATGGCAATCGTTACGGGTAGTTGGAGAAAATTAAACTCTAGCCGTATCGAAATAGACTTGAAGTTAATAACAACCTAGTTTGGGAAAAAAGCTCTGAGGAAGGTAATTTTTGCCACTTATAGCAATCATCGTGCTCATCACACAATATTTCTCCAGTCACAATTATTTTACTAACTGGAACTATTCAATATGTAGATCGATACCCAATCTAATGTGATTACATTAATGACTTTTTAATTGGGAATTATTTACATATACACACCCATATTTCACACCAATATATGTCCTGTTACAATTATTTTGCCACCAGTGGGCTACTGTCACGGGACACCCGTCAAAGCCTTCGAAATCCATTTAATTACCAAAAAAGACTTAACGAGTTGCCGAGAAGTTGACTCCACTGTCTTGAAATCAACAATTAATTAAATAAAAGTTGAGGTCGTCAGTATTATTACCAAAAAACTCAGCTTCTTAGCAAAACAGGAGACTATGAATAAAAATAACTAAAAATGGTATTTCCAAGATTTTGGTTCACTAGATATTATGTAAATAGTAGGCTACTGGAAAGCTAGTACTTATTGAAGAAAATTTAACTTAAAATTAATTATTGTAATTATACTTTACAGAAATGACTTAACTACTCCGTTTCACAAGCCGGGTCTATATGCACCTAATTCTCCGCCAAAACCATCAGAACGCCAGACTCAGAACCAAAATCGCTTTGTGCTGCTGCCAGTGAATCAGAATTCACAGTACACAATCCTGGAACCACAAGGGGCTATCACTGAAGGTCCACTGTTGTCCATACAAGATGAAACCATAAAGCCTCTGCTAGAAAAAGGTCCAGCATCTTCGCCTTTGCTGCCTCCTCATAATTTTGTGGAAATGTCTAGTAGATCACAGGGGTGAGTACAAAATTTATCAAATTGGATGTTAACATGATACCAAGATTCTTTCTACTTCTCGGTACCAAATATTTTTATAATCGTATTCTCAAGACATTCGTAATTTAAAATTTATATTTATTGTAAGATGTTTAAGATTTGCTGCATCCCATCACTGGTCTTGGATAGTTAGTTTTCTTTTTATAGTAGTTTGATTGATTTAGGAGACCCAAAGTCTCTTTTCGGTTAGTCAATCTCTGTAACTCTAACAGCAAATACGATTCAAGGAATCACTTTGTGCTTCCGAAATTGGTTAGAACGAACCAAATACACCCACTAAGCTCCAGTAATATATTACAAAGATTTCTGAATTACATGACCTGACAAAACTAGGGCGAATTTTTTTCTTATACAATCTCTCTCATATACAAAAACTGAAACGAATCAAGTCAATTGATATCGTTAATTCACTTTACACAGATATTGGCGAAAATAACCCAAAACCAGCTTTAACCAGGTCAAGACTTAATTGTCACATAATTTACAGTTACACGGATGACGAACTCACTGAAGAGAATCTCCAATACCTTTCCGATGACGTCAGAGAAATGATCAAGATGGCACATGACCCTCACAACAGCAAAGTTATCGACGTATTTGGGGATGTGCGTCGTGGCAATCAACCCATCCAATCTAAAGCCAAGCTGTCTGCTACTAACCTCAGGCTGCTGTTGCTGTATGATCTACTAAGTAGGGATGCGAAGAGGCAGAGGCTGTCGGATTACAGCGTAAGTATCTTTTTAAAACTATACGGAAGACTACAATGATAGAATTTTCAGGCATAAGGTTTGTTTTTCTAGAAATAGTTGTAACTAGAACATTATTACTAGTAAAAATGAACTTCACCCAGATACAGAACTAATGATCATGGTTATCAAATATCTGGTGGACCTCAAATCTACGATCTCTTACTTAGCTAGCTACTGTACTAATTGGCCAGTCAATTATAATCCTAATAAAATATCTCACACACGACAGTCTGATCCCAAACTAGGCAGAGCCTGTACTATGGTAACCAGACTGCTGATAAACATACTTACATATTTTTAAATAGAAACATATTACAGATAAATTACACCCAGACACAGAACAAATGACCGTACTCATCATACAATATTTGTCATAGGTGGAAATCGAACCCACGACCTCCGATTTAGCAGTCAGGGTCACTAACCACTAGAAAAACAAGCCCGTCAAATTATAATACATATATCTTTAGTCGCAGTTAATAAAAATTCTACTATCGTAGTGTTCAATAATATAATTATGAAGTACCGAATAATTAATTTCAACAGGACGAAAAAACTTAATGAACTAAAAGCCGTTACAGACGAAAGGTTAGGTTAAAGAGGTATGTGTACTTTTGTACTCATCAAACTACTTTTGGGTCGGACATGGCCCTTTATTAAGGAACAAAGCGGTCTGTCGAGTTACTTTCCCACGCAAAATAAACATACAACCATATATGTTTATATTGTATATACCACATTTAGTTTACAATTCCTACACACTAAACGTTCCTTTATTTAACTTGCAAAGGTTGTTTAGATTAAATCTCTGAAGTATAATTAGAGTCACTTGCTCTGAACCTACTGATCTGATGCTGATATCTGAATTCAATAATATTATATTTTAATTTTATTTATAAATCATGCACTTTTGGTGCATTGGTGGACTTAATGCCTAAAGCAGGCATACATTTTCGCCGCGCCGTAGAAAGAGAGGAGGATACTTCCTCTTCTACGCCGCGCCGGCTGTCTACTCTACAACCGTCTTACGAATTTTCGATCAGGGTCACGTGTCACGAGTTTAACATTTTTTACCCATTACAAAAAAAAGTGTACAACGCCGCTAAAGAAGTTTTCACTTCAAAAAACAAAACATACAGATTATGAACAAAAACGCTAAAAATAAAACGCCCAACTCAATACATTTCTATCCTCTTGATTGAGATGCTCTGCAAACGTTTTATTTTAACAGCTTACGTCGCCGCATCGTTAGGATGAAAGTAAATTGTTTCTGCACACCTAATTTATACTGTTCAGTGAGTTTTAGATTTGTATGTGTTACGTTAGAACATAAGACATATATTGAGAAAAAGAATGAATAAGGAAAATTCCTTATTCATTCTTTTTCTCAATATATGTCTTATTAATATGTTCTAACGTTCATATTTGTCTTAATAATTATATCTTTGAAGTACCAACCGTTTCGAATTTGTCGAAACGTTGTACAATTCAAAGGTTTCCAATTCCTGTTACATATTATATCATAGAACGTAAGATGCGAGAAAGTAAGTAAGACTTCTTTTAGAAGTATTTTTCTTTTAAACATTTTATAAATTTTCGAAGTCTGTAAAGAACCTGCTATAGTTACTGGTGCTTAAAAACATTAGGCAAACCATTTCAATACCCTTTTTTTTTCTATTTTCCGTGGGTGATTATGTCGGAATCGAACCGACCAAAAACGCACGCCGTCTCCAGGTACCACTAGCCGGGGAACCAGGTATACACTAGAAAGGAAAGCCCTGGTACCCCGACATACCTCGGGCCATCTACGGCTTATAGATGACCCTTCTTATGTGGGAACCCGGATGTTCCCTTCCTGCCCCGAAGGGAGTGCGCGATCTATAGCGCCACCACCCTCCCCGGCCTGCTTCTGCTACCATTTCAATACCCTGGAAAAAACCCTCCTTTGACTGTAGAACTCTCTCTGAAGCTACTTAAAATAACGTTTATCTTCCAAATAATATTTCTTCAGTTCATTATTTATATGCCCTCTATTTTTTTTTAATTTCATCAAATTTTCCTTAATTGAATTAATACAAGACCTAAGTCTGACACAGTTCTAACAACTATCTGATCCAATACTTAAATTACCCCAAAAGCCTTAATATCTAAATGAACATTCCTTTATCAAAGTTACAAAGCAAATAAATATTATTGACAATCAAAGCCTAGAGATTAAAATTCCGATACAACTTAAACAAAGTTATTGAAGTTCTCGGGACCAATAACGTTGAATAATGCGCAGGTCAATGGACTCGGACCTTTGTTGATTTTTATTTGTATTTATACAACAATCCTATAAAGTATTTGGTAAGTTTATATTTGGTATAAATCTAAGTTTTATTTCGTTATTAATAACGGAGTAAATGAACCAAAGTCTATTTAATAAACAGCGACAACGGCCATTTAAACTATGCCGAGTGTTGTGGGTTCAAACCCCGACCCCGACACTTTGTGTGGTCCACAAATTGTTGTTCTGTGTCTGGGTGTTCTTTGTATCCGTTTTATGTATGTTTGTAAAGCCCTCCCCGACACAGGATATATTCGTAATGCGGGCGTTGTCTTCACCTCTTAATATTTCTTTTCTTACTTTCAGATTATAAAACCTGAAACATTTTGCCATATTTTCCTAACCTATAACCTCGGTGTTTGGTAATTGTCCACTAATTCTTTTAGACTCTCTCGCTCTTTCTTTTTTGTCCGTATGACCTCCTTCTCCTGCATATCAATCACCAATTAATATCCTATTTAAAATTATTCATTTTTAGCTCTTTGCTTGTATATTTAAAACTTTTAAGTAATCAATTTGTCTTTAACATTATAATATATGATTTTTCATTTCTTTTACATTAAAATGTATTTAATACTTATCATTTAAATCAATAATGATATCCATAAAATACGTTTCTGGCAAGTTCTCAAAGAAGAAAGTTTTTCTTTTAACCTAAATTGTCTTCTGGCCGTGCAATACCTTTTACGATTAATCTCTAAACATTGAGAACAATGTTCTTTGATCAGGGATTATCATTTACCTTGATTTGTAACGCCGTCATAATACAACTTTTAGTGTAAGATCTAGGATCTGCTAGAATTATGCCATTTATTAGCCAATCTGGAAGTAGATTGGTATGCGTTGCTTATTCTATGCGAAAACTCTTTATTTTTTAATTATAGTAGATGTTTCTACCTAGCATCGGCATGGTGTACGATGAGGCCTTCTTGAAGTTCTATAATCTCTATCCCTTTCCCGATTTAATCTATCTGTTTTCCTTACCCTCTTTACTTCTTCTGTGATTGCCATGAAGCAGGTGCTACGTAATATAGAAAAACAGCTAAACCATTTCAAATACATTGAGAAAAGGAACGAAAAATTATGTTGAACACAATCTGTTCTTACAGTAAACAGAATTTACGGTTGGAGTCAATAAAAATGATATAAAACATAGAACAACAAGGCCTCTTAACAGAAACACAATGTAAAACTTTTCTTTTAAAGGCCCATTTGAAAAGCTTTGATGGAAAGCTCGTGAAATGAAACCCTTCCAACGCAGTTTATATCCTCGTAACCTCACGAAATACTTTATTAGTACTTAAAGAGCCTGCTATCCTCTGCTGTCTACATTGACCTGATGAATATCTTTATATAGCAATAAATAAAACGTTTAAGGTCAAAATTTTGGGTCCATACCTTCAATAAAATGTAACAGCCATGATATTTTTCCTTCTTATTAAGTTGTTAAGTTTTAAATTTTGTTTTAAGTTTTTATGTGATTTTAACGACTTAATTTTAGGTTATTTTTAGCACACTTCGGTATTTTGAACCCTTTGGGGATTAAGTAGCAATTAAATGGAATAACATACATAGCGTCAACATGAAAATTGAATCGTATTTTTGTTATTTTCTTTTCGAGTTATTTGTCTTGACAGTTGAACATAAAACGAAGGTATTTTAAGCTTTAAAAGAGCAGAATCTTTGCTGTTTTATGTTTGTCTCTGTATCGACTCTCGTTAGTGGATAAAACTATTTGAATTAAGCAAAATGCACTGGCTTTTAGTGGTCTAGTAATAAAACCGTGACTAGTGGAAGCTTTGAACGAAATGAGTTCAAGGAAATGGGAAAACTTTTAAACTACGTTAATCTGTTGTAATACTGTAGTGCTACAGTCGTATATTTTGATTGATAGATTCACCATTGGCTAACAAAAATCACTTATGACAGTGTGATCAATAGTCTAATAAAATTGTATATAGGTTAAGGTATTATGTTATTGCGTAACGTTAGAAAATAACGCTTCGAGTTGGGTTACTGTTGTAAATCCGCAGTAGAAAGACCGCGTTCTCCTACTACAAACATTAAGCAAGGGCAGAAAAAAAAGGTAGAGAGATGGAGATGAGGTGTGGTAGACCTCAAATCTTGGATGGTACCACATTTCCCTCCTGTAGGAGCCACTAAGACAAGTTCATACAGTGTCTAACTCATTATGACAGTATGAAGTCCAGAAAATTCTCCACAAGATCTGTTACTGGCTAAACCTTTACAGTAAACAATACCCAACGTCCTTCTTATGAGGAAGCAATATCGTGATCATCACTACGGTAGTAAAGCAAAGTCCCTCGCCTTATCTATCTGTCCGTTCACGATGAACTCAAAAACTACAGAATAGATTTCAATACGATAGATTATTCTATTTATTAGCCGATAAATAAAATGATTCATTAATAAGGTTTAGGAGTATAATTTGTTAAGGTTTTATATAAATTGGTTAAATTTGATGATGATTGCGGATAACGTCGAAGAAACTTAAGCTGCTTTCAGCGAACACCGTTGACGCTAATTCACGTATATGTTTATTTACCACTGGAATCTGCTGAGACCCTTAGAGAGAAAAAACATGTAGGCATTAATGCTGTACGGCCTGTGCGAAGAAGGGGCGGGTAGTCACCAACCGCTCAAACTAACAATTCCGTTAAAACTTCTTCCAATTTTTTAATTACTACCATCTCAATTTTCAGGGTTTCTCTCCAGATGTCATGAAGAATCTGGTGGATTCTACAAGCACAGGTGCTCGGGGTCAACTGAAGATGGCATTATCCAAGATGGTAGAGCGACATGACTGTGGTCACGAATACGCGAATAACAGAGCGAAGGAAATGGTTATCGAGTTAGGAAAGGATGAATCGGGGCTTTCTACTGAATTGAGATATTTGCAGCCACTTGTGTATACTTATTAAATAATAAATAGTTATGTTTACGTTACATTGCTGAGAATTGATGCATAAAGCTTGTTTCATCATCATCATTCTATCTTTCGATCTAAGTGGCGTGCAATGGGAGAGGCCCATGTCCAGCAGTGGACTGGGATAGGCTGATGATGATTCTATCTTTCGTGAGTGGTATTTATATTTGTACGGAATAAACTGTTTTACTTATCAACAGCCTATAACAGTCCACTGCTGGACATAGGCCTCTCCTTAGAAAGGAGGTTTTGGCCCACTATACCACGCTGGCCAGACGGATTGAAATAGGGGTTTGTTATAAGTTTTCCTTCTCTTTGCAGTGCTTTTATCCTGCGTAGTTTGCTCCCTTAAAGCTTGTTTAAACAATATTGATAATCAACCAAATTAGATGATAATTATTTTTCAAAATTTTGACATATTTCTGATAACAATTCAACATATTAAATATAAGTACACTACTTGGGTGACGTGTTCAGATTATCTAACAGATAAATCTTATTCCGATTTATGTGTTTTTCTTTCTTTTATGACAAAAATATGTTATTATAGTAAGAATTTCGACGTGTTTCCGTAAAGTTTGAGAGTTAGGAAATATCTTAGAGTAATACTGTTTTGCTTTGCGTGGGCGTACTGGACAAAAAATATAAAAATAATATAAGATATATATTTTATATAATATTATATAATTATTAATAATACACATATAATATAATTTTATTGATGAGACTGTGTATTGGTTGTTGACAAACAAATACTCTCATTTCATCAATTTAGTGTTTTCTTTCATCATTTCTAGTTTGATATTTTAAATTTATGTTTTTTGTCGTATAAAAAAAACCGGTCAGGTACGAGTCGAACTCGTGCGCCGAGGGTACCGTACCTACCCAGATTTTACGTAGATTTTCGAGAAAATTTATAAGTACCAGAGTTTATCTTAATTTTCAACTTTTTTTTATTTTTTGGAATTATTCCTTTATTTGTGCTGTAAGACGTTTCTTTTTGCCAAATTTCGTGATTCGATCCAAAACCTATAGGGTACTTCCGGTTGACCTAGAATTGTCAATTTTGGTTAAAAGCAAGGTCATCACAAGTAAATGGAAAATTCTGAAAAATAAAAAAAGTTGAAAATTAAGGTAAATTTGGTACTTACAAGTTTTCGCAAAAATCGAAATTTGCCAATATGTTTGTATCGACTGTTGACTCAGGACCTTGATTTTTATACACCTAATAGGGACCATAGACCTCAGTACCTGGTATAAATTTCAATTTTCTAGGTCTACCGGTTCCTGAGAAAATCGGTGCTGACACACGGACAGACGGACAAAAACTGATCTTATAAGGGTTCCTTTTTTACCTTTTGAGATACGGAACCCTAAAAATAGTAGCATGAATAGTAATCTGGTCACACATTACTAGTATTCTTTATACTCCTTTAGTGAAGCTAAATACTTGTATTAAGAGATGGTTTACGTCGGTAGACTCGGAAGTGCACTGGGCCCCACCCATTCACTCGATTCGAACTCTCAACCACTTGATCTCAAGTTTACGCTGTAGTCTTAATGCTATATTGCTTTCATACGTTTGTTTTTAGCTTACTGATTCACTGATTTTTGTAATATATTTATTTGTATTTTAAAATTAATATTTTGAGAGCAGAATCAAATGAAATGAAATGATGAATTGAAATGATGAAATGAAATGAATGAAATGAAATAATATTTATTTCTGCAAGTAAACCTTTTCAGATATTTTTACAAGTCGGTACAATCAATTCTCAGTAATGTTACAAAGGCAAGGGCTGAATCCCATGTAATATTATGCTAAAATATGAAATCTTGTCAAAATACCCCATAATTTGGTTAATGACAAGAACAGGTGCATTTAAATGAAATAATATAATTTATAATCAATTAATTATGGTTATTTAAGCTACCATATGATTTTGTAATTAGTATAATAATATAAAAGAACAAATATAAAAGTACCATTAAAAAGTTTGTATAATCAATATTTTTCTAATCATTTATTTGTAAATTAAATTGCGTATTTATTACTAAATTAATCATCATTACATAGAAAGAGCCTCTCCATAGAAAGAGGTTTTGGCCTACTATACCACGCTTCCCAGACGGGTTGATATAGGGTTTCAAGTTTCCTTCTCTTTGTAGTGCTGTTATCCTGCGCAGTTTGCTGCCTTAGTTGGATCTTACTCTGGCTCTGGCTATGTATTCTTAATCCGTCACCACACGGAAACACGGAAATACTAAATAAATATAGTCGGCAAACGAAATACCTTGTCATTAGTACGAAGTATCTGTGATTGTAATGCAGTATTACTAGAGAAACCGATGACGTAGAACGGTTTTGAAACAACAATAATTTTCAAATTTATGAGTAAAAAAATGAAACCATGGCGTCACTCTGCATTCTCTATCGCATATGTCATGGAGATTACTCTGAGGAATTATTCGGACTAATACCAGCCGCAACTTTCCGCCATCGTTCCATACGGTAAAATTTTCATACTCGTCACCTGGATAGTTGACGCTGCACTACTGTGCGCTTTTCGAGACACTTTTTACCTCGCACAACCAATCTGTGGAATGGGTGATCGTCTATGGTATTTGGTATTTGTGGTATTTGCGATACGACCTTCAAACCTTCAAGAAAAGAGCGTACTCCTTCTTAAACGGCTGGCAACGCGTTTGTGACTTCTGAGTAGCAGACGTTCATGGTGATGGTCACTTTCCGTCAGGTGACCTTTCTGCTCGTCTGCCCCCTCTAGCATAAAAAAAAACCATGCTGCGTTACCTATTAGTTCAATTTCTCTAGTAATAGTTCCCTAAAACAGATGCAGATTCTTTTTCCGTGTATACATCTTATTATTTCTCGTTATAATCTTAAATTGTCTGACGTTTTGTCATACACAATGTGTGTTGGTCACAGGATCAACAGGCAGTGCAAAATTCAGTTCCGATCAACTCTTGATCTCACAACTGTCATAAAATAGCCGTGTGGTGTCGTGGGACACCAGATAGGAACGAAGTTGTGACGATCGAGTAAAACTGATTCGACACGATTTTAATTACAACGCCATCTATGAAAGCGGCTATTACCTACATATTTTTCAGTTGGTTTGTAATTGAAACAATTTATACATTGGTAAAATCTCCTTGAGAAATGATTTTCTATCTATTCGATAGATGGCGCTGAATGACTGAAATGTGACAATTCAAAATAAATACTGAGATGAAAAGTAATGATTTCCTATCTATTCGATAAATGGCGCTGAATGACTGACATAAAAAGTGTCGTTACAACTTTTCGTGAGAATTTTTTCCCTCTAGCCCCCTTTCACAACGCGCGATAAGGAACTTCGTTCAAAAAGTATTTTCGTAGTAAATTATTAAACATCCAACGTTGACTGTAATGTGATTTGAAGTAAACGTAAATTGAATCAGTAATCTGCTGGTCTTAGTAATACTTTAGTATTCTACCACAAAAACACCTTTTCGAGGTCGAGAGCTGATTGGAACTGAATTTTGACCAAACTCTTATTCCGAAAATTGGCCTTCTGCTCAAAATGTCACACAATTCAAAGATATGTAATCGTATGAGTATTCAACGGTCGTGTTAATTACTTTACATATGTACAATTATATATTATGAAATATAATGTAATGGAATATATTGTTTTAGAATTATCCTATTTCAAATATTTTTAGAGGAGAGCCATTCTTCGTTACTTTTGGCCTGGCGCGAGTGGAGTGATACCACGGCCTCACAGAAAACCGGTGTAATACAATTATTTGATTCATTTTCACTGAGTGAGTGAAGTTGCTCAAGAGTAATTTGATTTCATTGATATTATACCTGGTTTTAATATAAATATATATATATATATATATTTATTACTTTCTATAAATAACTTGTTTAAACTATCCTTTAGAAAATTAAAGTTGTATTATAGCGATTAAAAAATAATTATTGCCAAATTAAAAGAGTAAATAAAAATTGTTTTTTTGTAAATTATCACGTCTTGGAAATCCCAACCTTGGAGCTTAATAGATTAATAATTATGTAAGTAGCTTTTTACGATCATTGTTTCATCCTAAAGGTTGTAGTGCGATGTTAATGTCAACTTTCCTCAATAAACACTATATCCAACACAAAAAAGATCTATTCAATCAAACTCAAACTCTCTTTATTTCATAAAAAAAATAAAATTGTTTGAAATCGTCTTTTATGTAGACTCTAAAATCATAGATCAACACAAACAAAAGCAACAATCTCTGTTTTGTCAAATATTAAGCAAATAAATTTAACAAAAATCAAACCCATACAAAATCTATGAACTGCTTGTGCCGATCTACAACCTCCCGTTTCCAAGGGGTTGAGCCTTATGAGAAGAAAGGGCAAACAAACTCAAGGCTTAAACAGAATCAGTCTGATACTCTTATTAAAAATGCATGGGGTGCTAGATGTGAAGTGTTGTAAATATTTTATTGACAAATAGATATTGGTAAAAGTAAAGTTATTAAATTATAAAATATCTTGAAAAAAAAACACGCTTTTTTTTGGAAAAATAACTTTTCTTTGTGAACTTATAGTTTTTTTTAGTTTGGCTCATACAAAAGTGTGTTTTTTTTTTGTTTTTACTTTACAGTGATGTACTTTAATGATGATTATTTTCTTTTTAAAAACTAACTAGTAAGTAACTCAAAAATGCTTCAGTACACGCCGTAGTACATGGCACAAGACACTACCGTATTTTTAGATATGGAAAAAGCCGTTAATCCTGAAGATCCTGATCAGGATAATGAGACCAATTTATTAAATTATTGTATTGTCATCGGTCCTTGATAAGTGTGCGAAGTTTCAATTCAATCCGACGTTTTAGAGTGGGTCAAAAGCACGTTCGAAGATTCCTTTACATAGAAATATACATATCATGCTTATATTCGTAAAAAGAGCGCTTTTTATCAAACAAAAACATGTTTTTCAGGTATATATATATATATATATATATTCTACCACATATTCTACCACATACACACAACGCTATCTAGTCCCAAACTAAGCAGAGCTTGTACTATGGGTACTAGATAACTGATATAAATACATATATACTTTTTTTTTATAAATACATACATATTATGCATAGAAACACCCAGACCAAATCAAACATCAAATGTTCATGCACACAAATGTTTGACTTGAGCGGGAATCGAACCCACGACCTTTGGAATAGCAGTCCGTTACACAAACCACTACGCCATCCAGTCGTCGATATATAACATTAGTATAGGTAATGAAGTGATCTTTAGTTTAATAAGGCTTTAAACACCAGGAAAAATGAATACTCGGAAGTCACACAAAGACCCCGAATGAATGAGCGCCCAAAATATAGAACTTATTGGAATAATCCGGCCTGACTGAGCCCTGGCTTAAAGGTTTATTCGTAAATCCAATAGAAGATAGTCACTGAAGTGTATGACGATTAGCAGATTAAATTAAATTGATTTCTGTGTAAATGAGGCCTTAATTTTAAGGTCGCCTTTTGCTTGTTTTCGCATCTCTTGTTGGCTTTTCAGTGAATTCGATTTAACCTATGAAACATTTCTTGTGTTTTTGAGAATATATTTAGTTAATCATATAAATAATATGGCTACCTCTATATAATATGGTATTCATTATAAAAATAGTATTCTACCACATTCACACAACGCCATCTAGTCCCAAACTAAGCAGAGTACTATGGGCACTAGACACTGATATTATTAAGCTATTGCATAGCTTCTATCGAGGGCCTTTAGCGCGGGGACCGAATCCAGAAATTCCGTAACGAAAAAAAACCTCACGCTTAAAACAAAACAAAAAACAGTACCAATATCAAATGCTGAACGTCAAAGGAAATTTCGTCAACATAATGCAGAAAAATCTTACATGGATATGTAATTTGATTTAATAATAATATTTTTTATTTATTTATTTAAAAACAAATTGTAATATATGCTTCAATATTTTTATTTAATAAAAGAAAAAAAATTGTTTTCTTATCGGTCACCACGCTCAAAAAGTGTAACTTGAATTAATATCAAAGAAAAAGAAATACTGCATAAATAAAATAAATAAATAATTATAATTGCATAAGTTGATACAAAATGCTATGCAATAGCTTTACCGCGGCAGTCCCCGAGTGCCACACGTCTTTTTTTTATAAATACATTTACACTTTTCTTTTGTAAATATGTGGCGCCGTGGTATACTGTGCGTACTGTGCCGTGCGTCTGCTATGCTGAGGAGAGGAGAGGTCTCGGATTTGATTCTCAGATCGGATCAAATGTTTTTATGATCTGCAAATATTTGTTTCGCGTTTGGGTGTTTTCTATGTATAAATTCTACGTATTTACAAAAAAAAAGTATGTAAGTATTCTATCGATCTAGCTTTCATATTAAAAGCTCTGCTTAGTTTAAAACTAGATGGCGTTTTGTGTCAATGTCCGAAATATTATATTATTATTATAACACCATTTCTTGCCACAGGATGTTTATTATTTTTAAAGATAAATATTTACTCGATTCACACAAAACACACGAATTTATTTATATAGCAATGTTTTAAATATTTTCTTTAAATACAGATAGAACAATAAAACATATTTATTATATTTTATCTCATTTATTAATTTATAGCACAATCATTCACATACTTAATTTTGAAACAATCCAATTTGACTAAATTCAACTTAATGGCACCGTACAGCTTCATTTAAAAAAAAACATATTTTTTAATCAAAATATATAATAACTAATATAACTATATATTAAGACACTAACTAATGAATTTAAAAAAATATTAAAATCGTGTACACAAGACACCAGACAGCTTGAATCACTGGTAATACGTATTTTAAATATGATATAAAAACACCGCAAACAATATTTAAGTACAAAAACGCTTTAAGTGTATAACAAAACCTTAATATTATTTACAAAACTATATTAACATTATAGCCTCGAAATACTTAAAATAAATAGTTGCTTCTAACTAGTTATATGATATTCACATAAACACTTTTTGTGTGTAACAATGAATATACAAGAACCAGAAGAAGAACGGTATTAAAATACCAATTTTTTGTATCGTTACTTGTTTAATAGGTTCACACTTTAATTACCTTAATTGATATTTTACTTTTTAATATAAACATCTCCAAAATAACTAGAATCTAATTAACTCCAAAAGTTAAAAAATACATACGAGTATACAAATACGGGAATCCTTATTTTCTGTTAAAAGTAAGAAGTAATTCTAAATTTTGTTCTATGAGCAGTTTATTTAAAAAAAACGAATTACAAATATTTTGAGTATTGGTCTAAACCGAATTTCCAATTTTAAATTTTCATATTCTAACCTTTCTCGATAACTATAACTCTCGTTACAATAATGTTATAAATACCGTACCGAAAACATAAATAGTTACTAGAAGTGTAAAAGAATCTACTCAGTTTTACATAATTACTATTACATAACATTATTGTAGATAACGAAAAAGATTGAAATTACAAAAGTGCGAATGTTTTAACAATTCTCTTTTAAAATAATAAAAAAACATATAAAGAGTAAAACTTTTCGAAAAAAATATTATCTACTTGGAGATGATCCACTAGTGGGCTTGAAAAGACTAGTGAGACCCCCCCAAATCAACTGAAAGACGCTTCCTATAAACTCCATCACATAAATGAAAGGGCCTTCCCTTGTTTTCTTTCTGTCCATATCTACGTCATCTAAATCCAGGCCATCGAAGGCTACCTCATTCTTTCTGCTGTTATTTACTGCCAATTTAGCAGGGAGATATGTTGACGTTAAACTAGAATAAAGAGTTATTTTTTCAGGTTTCTTTTGAGGTTGCATCAAGCCTGAAAAGCAGAAATAGTTTTTTGGATCTTGTTAAATACTTATATAGGGATTTTGCTAGTCATCACTGGCCTTTAGTAGTCCACTGCTGGACATAGGCTTCTCCTTAGAAAGAAGGAAAAAAAAAGGTTTTGGTCTACTACCACGCTGGCCAGACGAGTTGGTATAAGGGTTATTTCAAGTTTTCTTTCTCTGCATGCAGTGCTTTTATTTTTGCAGTGCTTTTAGTTTGCGTCCTTAGTCGGCTCTTATGACACCAACGGGATGAATAGGAATGGTGACACACCGTATTCTTAATCCGTCACTACATGGAAATTATGGGTCATAATTAAATTAAATCCGTATTGTGACGGATTAAGAATACAAACTGCCACCACCCCTATTCATCCCGTGGATGTCGTAAGAGGCGACTAAGGGAACAAACTACGCAAGACAACACCCCTTCGGAGAGAAGGAAAACTTGACACAAACCCTATACCAACCCGTCTGGCATGCGTGGTATAGTAAGCCAAAACCTCCTTCCTAAGGAAAGGCCTATGTCCAGCAGTGGACTATTAAAGGCTGTTGATGATGATGATGATGAATTGAATGTAATGGGTTTCTCAATGTAAGTGGACTGGAAGTTCGACTAACTCTAAGAGTTACGCATAGGAGTCAATACACCTGCTCTGTGAGTGCAGTAGCGTTTAATACCGGTATATTATTTTCTTCAAATTTTCTAATTATTCTTTCTTTCTTTCAAATTTTCTAATTATTAGACTTTAAATGTTCTATCAAGAAATCGTACATACCTGGAGACAATTCTTCCACATCTCTTGTTTGCTCAATTTCATTGTCTACTGGTTTTAATTCATGTTTTGTCGTAAGATCGTCGTCGTCAAGGAGTTCTAACTCAGGCCAAAGTGGCTTTGTTGTAGCTGGTGGACTGGTAGTTCTGTTGTAGCCCAAGAATCTGGGAATTAGCAATACATTTGTTATTGTAATTAACACTTATATTAATAATACTTGTGAGATAGGTGCGGTAACGCTGTAACTGATGGCAAACTATGTTTTGGTATATATGGGAGGTTCTACCAGAGTGATACCACAGCTTCACAGAAAACTGGTGTCAAGTAATTCCATCCTTGCTATTCACCGTGTGAATGAGGTTAAGGGTTCTCAAACCCTCTCCCATTGATTCTGTGGGGAGGGAACTCAGAGCGCGGCAACACACTTGTGACCCTTAAGTTACAGATGTTCTTGGACGGGGGTAGTTACTTACCATCAGGTGAGTCGTCTACTCGTTTCCTCCTGTCCTTCCTGAACTTGAAATGAGTTTGTGAGTCACACAAAGTGTCGTCAAATGTAGGGATCGAACCCACAACACTCAGCGTAGCCACTATGCCACTCATGCAGTCAAGGAATCATTTAAGGAATATCAGTACCTAATAAAAAAATTACTAAAAATAAACTCAGCGAAGCCCCTTTGGCTTAGTTCAGATTTTCCTTTTTACCGAAACTACGGGTCTCTTTATCGTCAATATAAATCCTCCTTAATGTCTAGCAAGATTTATTATACCCGAAAAAACATCACAATATTAAACCAGGCAATCTTTGGCCGAGTGGGAATTCCCCTGCGTCTCTCGTGCATTCTTCCAGTTTGAGATTAACTTTCAGACTTAATGTTGTTAAAACCACATATTTACTGGGGTAGGACACGTATTCCACACCCAGTACAGGCTGTTCAAATCCTAGTTGTCACAACGCAGGCTGCATTACAAGCAACAGTTAAATTGGCTTTGTATTGTTGAAGGAAGCCCATTGATATCGTTGTACAATCACGACAATTAAACTACCGGTACATGCTTAGAATACATTATTATTGTATTGGGCTTTTGTTGTACTGGTTAAAGGTAACTATTTATTTATTTCTTGGGATCGCCAACAAACGATACACATTTTTACAATAATTAAAAATTATACTAAAACATGCCTTGTGCTCATTGAGTTATAGGCAATCACGACTAACATAAGTCTTGTACCATTCTACAATTTAAAAAAAATAAGGCATAACAAGAATTAAAAAATATTGAAGAAAATGAAAACCATTAGGTAACAAAAAAAGTGTTTTTTTCATCAAGAACCACATATCACGGACTATTCAAATCCCATATATACTCGTAGGTAAACTTAGTGCTCCCCCCAGCTTAGACTCAAGATAGTCCGCGATTTTTCTCTTAAAATTGGGCATCTAAACAAATATCTATACCAAGTCGAAAAGTTAACTTATTGCTTTAACGCACCAATGTCTAAAGTTATCAATAACTTGCCAAATATACCTATTTTCATGTTTACTTCTAGCTAGGTCTATAATACGTCGCCAGTGATGTAAAATTCCCTCGAACTCTTTTAATGATTAAAAGATAACTCCCGCAGTAGTAATATATTCTGTGTTGCGGGGGACTTTATAAACATTCATGAAACGGACACAAAGAACACCCAGATTCAGAACAATAATTTGTGGATCACACAAAGTGTTGTCCCATGTGGGGATCGCACGCATAACACATCAGTGCAGAAGGAAGCGGCGAGGTTAATCAACTACGCCATTCGTCCAGTCGTTCGTTCATATCGATAGAGTACTCTTTAAATTTGGACCCACAACTTTTAAACGTCTACGTCATGTAGGGCCTACACCTCACATCTTATTCGGGTGGACAGAAGGATAATCTACAGTCATATTTTGCCAATTATACAAGTACACGGTTCCATTCACGTAACAGGAGTCAATTCTATTGCTTATGACCTAACACTTTGGGAAAAAATGAAGTATAATAGAAGCAAAAAGAGATCAGAAGAGAAGATAATTCAAGGAACGTTTTATTTCTAGCTTAGCTTGGTAAGTAGGCTAACAATTATGCTTTAATTACCTGTAAATGGGCGAAGTGATTCTTTCAGCTAAGTTGTTGGCAATTTGATGGTATACATCCAATGAGGGGTTCGTTCCGGCGGTGGTGGACTGCGTTGTGTACACTGATACTACTGAGTCTTCTACGGGAGTGCTGCTGCATGAGGAGAGCTGGAATGAGAAATTTTGCAGATGTTAATAGTCTTCGCCTAAACAATTTAAGCCTGGATCTCTCTTATTCAGTAGCAACACTGATTCACCAATTACACCTTTTTTAAATGGCCTATAAGAGATTAGGTTGGATGATAATTTCGCTGCAATCCAACTCCAATCTAAAAAAAACTTTTATGCTGTTCCTGTGGTACGAGAGGTCTCCTTCAACGCAATTCCCGAACTATATATCCCGTGTCGCGGAGGACTTTACAAACATACATTAAATGGACACAAAGAACACCCAGACTGAGAATCACAATTTGTGGATCGCACAAAGTGTTGTCCCATGTGGGGATCGAACCTACAACATTTAGCGTAGTATGAAGCGTCGCGGTGACCGCTTAAACCGCCATCCGTACAGTCGATTTCCCTAAATATAGATCTGTTTTACATAAATGACAATTTGTTACAATCAGGCACATAGTCCGCTGGCTCCAATATTCGAGGTTACCAGTGCCGAAAGGCCCTGAACAGCAGTCAACCCCAACAGCCAGATCTTAGAATTGATTACCTCATTTCATGGAATGTTCGTATTTTTTTGTTCATTTGTGTATTGATAATAATTTTTAAATTAAAACAGCTTCACAATTAAAATGTCTAATGACAGTTTCCCCTTCTGGATAAACATAAATATGTTATTTTAATGTAAAAAAGAAATTGCAGTAGATCCATAAATACTTAAGTTTAATTTATTTGATACTTAAAAAAACAAAGTGTAAATGTCCTTTTTTTTTTTTTTTTTTTTTTTTTTTTTTCCGTGCGGAAATCCCCTCGGATACCACCTGTCGGTGGCCATGTCGGACTCGAACCGACTAAAACCGCACGCCTTCGCCGGGTACTAATAGCCGGGGAACCAGGTATACCCTAGAAAGGAAGGCCCTGGTGCCCCGACATACCTCGGGTCATCTACAGACGAGTAGACGACCCCCGCCCCGTGTGGGAACCCCATGTTCCCTGTGCTCCCTGGAAGCGAGCGCGCTTCGCAACGCGCTCGCCGCCACCCCGGCCTGCTTCTGCTAGGGTGACAGATGGCCTCACCTGTCACCCCCAGGCCTGCGCTTATGGAGGACGGAGGTCGTTCTGCGACCTCCGGCGCCTGAGTCGCCTGCGCTGCCTGGCCCGTGCCCGGGCCTGGCGGGCCGGGAGAGTTCTAAACCTCTCCCGGTCCCGCTCCGCCGTCTCCTTCGCGAGCATAACTTGCTCGCAGAAGGAGACGGCAGAGTTCCACGCACTCTCGCTCCGCACGATAGCCGCAATCAGGCTATCGAGCGAGAGAACTCCCACTCCGATGGCCGCCACGAGGTCTCGCCTCTGCTCAACCCACGCCGGGCACTCTGCCAGCGTGTGGAGAGCCGTGTCCATGGTCTGGCCATCGCAGTGGTGGCACTCAGGCGTTGGCTCCTTGCGGATCAGACACAGGTGATCTCCGAAACATCCCTTCCCAGTGATCACCTGCGTCAATCGGTATGAGAGGGTCCCGTGACGCCTCTCGAGCCAATCCTCCATAACGGGTCTTACCGCCGCAATGACGGCGTGCCCGAGTGTAAATGTCCTGGTAGTAATAAGGGTTCCACATTCTCTCCATAGTACAACACTTGCGAACAAAATCATAACATTTTATTGTTCAGTTGACCCAAAATCTATTAATAATAACACAATATCTCTACAATACCAAAAAAAGACATCTACATAAAACTGCTTCAATAGACTTGCGCCCTTTTTCTACTAGCACTTAAAGCAAAAAATTCCAAAGCACCTATGTAATAAACGTTAACTTATTTCCTCCAAATATGTAGTCCTAAGTTGTTTAATGAACAATATCATTAAGTCAAATCACTGTAAGACAATGAAACAATCATTAATTTGAATGCTTGTCTGGAATCATTGCGTCAGTTGTGACTCATACAAGCTTTACTTATATTAGATTCAAATGATCCGACAAAGAAAGCTGAACAAAATTTAATAAAAACGCTACTTAAAAGTTCGTTGAACGATATGTTGTTTTATACGACTGCCATTCATGTTATTTATATTACTGCCATCTAGCGTCTAATAGTTAGACTAAAAGTATTTAAAGTTTCTTATTAATCTAAACTAAATTGTTATTATAGGTAGAAGTTCTAAATTTTAACACTTCATTATAGATAATTCAAATGAACCATGAAATTTAATAACAAGAAATAAAGTCTCACAGAACTTGTAGAGGAAAAAGGGGAAAATCTTTATTTTTTTTATTACATTAGATAAAAAAAAAAATATTTACCAACTTATATTACGTGTATAGAAATAATGTAAGAGATGTCTGGGAATCGAACCCCGTTCTTTTCAAGTTCGGGTAAAGTAAAAAATACAGATAAATTACACCCAGACACAGAACAAATGATCGTGCTCATCATACAATTATTTGTTCTTTGTGGGAATAGACCCCACGACCTCGAGCTTAGTACTCAGGGTCACTAATCACTAAACAAACATCATCATCATTAACAGCCTACAACAGTCCACTGCTGGACATAGGTCTCTCCTTAGAAAGGAGGTTTTGGTCTACTTTACCACGCTGGCCAGACGGGGTGATAGGGTCTGTTTCAAGTTTTCCTTCTCTTTGCAGTGCACAAAGAACTCCCAGACTCAGAACAACAATTTGTGGATCGCACAAAGTGTCGTCCCATGTGGGAATCGGACCCACAACACTCAGCGTAGTAGTAAGCGGCGTGGCCACCGCTTAAACCACTACGCCATTCGTGCAGTCCATTCTTAATCCGTCACCACACGGAAGAGACTAACAGGCCTAGAATCATTTTGCTTTCTAAAATAACAGAAATAGTAGTATCTGCGCCTTAGTCACCTCCCTCCACTTTCTCATCTGCATACCGCTGGTTTGATAACATAACAGTCTTTACTAGAATTATTGTTATGACAGAAATATGTCACGTTGTTAGACAAGTGTTTATAAAACACTCGTCACTTTCTCATAAGACGCGTATGAGACATTCTAAACATTAGATATTTTACTTATTTTCTTACTCAGTTAAGATTAATATAATATAAAAGCTATTTATTGACAAAAAGGCACAAAAACCAGACTGTATAAAGTGTATAAGTCATAATCAACATCAACAGCCTTTAACAGTCCACTGCTGGACATAGGCCTCTCCTTAGAAAGGAGGTTTTGGCCTACTATACCACGCTGGCCAGACGGGTTGGTATAAGGTTTGTTTCAAGTTTTCCTTCTCTCTGCAGTGCTGTTGTTCTGCGTAGTTTTTTCCCTTAGTCGCCTCTTACGACACCCACGGGATGAATAGGGGTGGTGACACTCTGTATTCTTAATCCGTCACCACACGGATAAAATGTATAAGTACTTACTTAAAATTCACAAACTAGTGATTTTCATTTTATGATTTTCATATACCCAGTTTCATTCTCACAATTAAGGGTATCTAACGACATCTTAAACAACAAAATCCATCAAAACTAAGGTTACAGAGCGTGCCAACGAAATATACATATACCTGTCTTATTGGTCTAATGATTAGTAATACTAACTGCGAGGAAAGAGGTCGTAGGTTCGAATCCGACCCAGAACAAATAATTGTGTAATGAGCACAATCATATGTAAGTGTACTGTCCGTGTAGTGGCGGATTAAGAATACGGAATGTCACTACCACAATTCGTAAGAACGGACTAAGGGCCCAAAGCAACGCAGGACACCAGCACTGCAAAAAGAAGAAAAACTTGACACAAACCCTATACCAACCCGTCTGACCAGCGTGGTATAGTAGGCCAAACCTCCCTTCTAATGAGAGGCCTATGTCCAGCAGTGGACTATTAAAGGCTGTTGATGATAATGATGATATTTAAGTATTAAGAAACTGCCTAGTTTAAGATTAGAGAGAGTTAGAGATTATTTTTAATGACCATTCAAGTAACAAGTTAGGTTAATAAACTAAAACAAGACATTGAATAGACATGTAGATATAGATCTGGTTAAATAAGATTTTAATCCAATATCGCCAGCTTTAAATTCAGTATAAGTTTGTCTTCAGTCTCAAGTGGCTGAGTTGCTTGCTATTCAGACAAGGTAGCAGAGGACCGATATTAAAAAAGGACCCCACCTCACGTACGTTAGTGCGAAGGAATAAATTTACCTTATAGAAAGGTGAATATTAAAACACCTACTTTAAGTACTATTTTATAAATATATTGTGTGGATGAATTATGAGTTAATTTTACTTTTAATCGTCTTTTAAGCGCAATAATCTTAGAAGTGAAAAAAGCCGCATTTATCCGTCTGTCTCTCTATCAAGGCTCCCTACACTATCGCGTGAAAGTATCAAGATGTAATACTTATGTTAGCGGTCGCTTAAAACTGTAAAAGTATCAAGTTTCTAAGTTAACACTATCAAACTATAAGGCCGTTTTAAGCCTCATTATAGAATGCGTCTTATGAGGGGAGTATCTATACGGTAGCGCGTTGATATATCGCTTAAAATCTACCTTAAGAATTGAACTACTAAATGTTAACAGGACTTTTCAGTAATTGTAGAGATTAACACTATATACTATCACCATATGCCACCGCTTTTGTAACATTCACATTATACTAACTATACTTTTAAACTTTTAGACGACGTGATGGTGTGTAACGGGCTGTTATTCCATAGGGCGACCTTTGGGTTCGGTTCCCGCTAAAGTAAAACATTTGTGTGCATGAACATTTAATGTTTGATTTCGTCTGGGTGTTATGTATAATAAGTATGTTTTACAAAAAGTATATATGTATTTATATCAGTTGTCTGGTAGCCATAGTACAAGCTCTGCTTAGTTTGGGACTAGATGGCGTTGTGTGAATGTGGTAGAATATTTATTATATTTAAAAAAATGTGCCTATTACCGTTCTTCGAGAATTTCAGATACTAAATCCACAAATTAACAGTATATTGACAGAAAAAGTAGATAACAAGAAAGCAATGAAGGTAATATTTACAATAACTCGAGTAGCTCACAATCGAATACCAGTAACTTGAATCGGCTATTGAGGAAATCCGTGTGGTAACGGATTAAGAATAGTGTTCACCCCTATTCATCCCGTGGGTGTCGTAAGAGCCGACTTGGCAAACTACGCAGAACAACAGCACTGCAAAAAAGAAAGGCACACAAACCCTATGCCAACCCGTCTGGCCAGCGTGGTATAACCACCTTTTTAAGGAGAGGCCTATGTTCAGCAGTGTACTATTAAAGGCTGTTGATGATGATTTAGGGAAAGCCTTCGTACCAAAGTTCGAGAACACTTCAGCTTCATTATAATTCAAATCGCCAAGCGTTTAACCTTTTTACCAACTGTGGCTCCTCTTAAAATTCAACAGCTGCATTCCAAACTATGTTT
The DNA here is from genome assembly GCA_902825455.1 of Arctia plantaginis. Taxonomy (NCBI): domain Eukaryota; kingdom Metazoa; phylum Arthropoda; class Insecta; order Lepidoptera; family Erebidae; genus Arctia; species Arctia plantaginis. The sequence goes on from CADEBD010000327.1 coordinate 1,116,065, forward strand.
GTATCACAAGGAACTTAAGACCAACAATTGCTGTGATATAATTGATCTAATCGACACAAGGTCTATCCTTGACGTCAAGTGTGAAGTCCGGCACATTCTCCTCACGTACCAATGCCAGCCGTGATCAGAATATGTGTTTCTGATCCATTGTCCTCTCTTCTGGGAGTTCTTTGGTCTTTGATGTTTAGTTGTAAAGTTCCGTAGTCCTGATAAGGAACTCTTACAGTTGCGCCATGTCCGTCTGTCCGTCCGCTGGTTCACGGATGAGTTTAAAGACGGTTTGTACCAGAAATTTGTCGTTTGGAGTAATTTTTGAAGTAGACTAGGTTTTTTTGTAGTTTTAAGTTTAAAGTTATTATGATACTTGAAATTAGCCGTTTATTCTGACCACCGGCTAGCGCAGTGGTTTGTGTAACGGTCAAGTTAAACTTTTGTATGCATGAACATGTAATGTTTGATTTGGTCTGGGTGTTTCTATGTATAATATGTATGTATTTATATAAAAAAAGTATATATGTATTTATATCAGTTGTCTAGTAGCCATAGTACAAGCTATTATGGTAGAATATTATTACTGTTATATTATTATTATTATCCTCAAACTAGACAGAGCCTGTACTCTATGGGCATCAGACAAGTGATAAACGTATATTTATTTCTAAATACATTCACATTAAAGATAAATAACACCCAGGGACAGAACGATCGATCATTCTCATCGGACGATTATTTGTCCTGGATGGGAATTGAAACTTTGGCTTAGCAGTCAGGTCACAACAATCAATAACCACTAGGCCAAGAGGCCATTTAAATACTTCATACAAAATACGAAATCCTCAGAAAAAAATACATAGGTGAAGTTGGTACATATTTAATACTAGCTGAGACCCGTGGTGTTACCCGCATTTGTTGTTATAACCGCGGGCTATCTGCCAGTGAAAGTCCCGTCGAAATCGGTCCAGCCGTTCCAGAGAATACCCGGAACAGACAGACAGACAGACAGACAGACAAAAATTGTAAATAATGTTATTTTGGCATATGTACATTGTAAACATACATAGATAGATAGATAGATAGATAACTCTTTATTTGCACACTAAATTACAGAGTTTCAAGAAAGGAACACAACAATCAAATATCGAGTGTACAAAGGGCGGCCTTATTGCTAAATGCAATTTCTTCCAGGCAACCTTAGGATGGATCAAAAGTTGCAGAGTGACAGTAGTAGTTGAATATGTGAACCTACTATTTGTTTATCATCAGCTACTATACATATTACATATACTACACATATCATACTATCTACAGACATTTACAATTTTTATACTTACATCTACAATGCATATCACAATAAATAAACCTATATATATATAAGTACCTACATACTATACCAGCAAATATACATATACACATACATATATTTATACGCATTCTTAAATGAATAAACATATAGAAAAGAGAAACAGTTTCGTTACACCCTCAAGCGTGATGGACTCCTAAAGTGAATAAAATTCCTGTACCATTTTCTTGAATCTATGTAATGTTTGCGCTTGCCTGATGTTAAGCGGCAGTGCATTCCACAAGCGCACAGCTTCAACAGTGAAGGATTGGTCATAAAATTTGGTGGAATGCAGTGGCATCTCCAGTTGTAAACTTACGGATGACCGCAGACATTTTTCGTGTGTGTCATTTAGGAACTTGAATCGTTCTTTGAGGTAGAAAGGGGTTTTGGGATTAAACAAAATGTTATAAAGGAAAATAAGGGTATGAGTATTCCGGCGAGAGCGAATTGGAAGCCACTTGAGCATTTGACGGAATTCAGAGACGTGATCGTATTTTCGTAAACCAAATACGAATCGTATACACATATTTTGTAGTCGCTCAAGCTTATCGAGTTGTGCTTCAGTGAGATTCAGATAGCTGACATCGGCATAGTCGAGAATTGGGAGGAGAAGTGCTTGTGCAAGCGCAACCCTAGTTGCAGTTGGAAGGAATTTGCGTAGTCTTCGAAGAGAACCGGCTGAAGCAAATATCCTACGACTGACCTCTTGCATCTGTGGACCCCATGATAAGGTGTTGTCTATGTAGATCCCTAAATTTTTAACAGTAGTGCTTATCTCAAGAGTTGTGCCACCGAACTGAATTTGGGGCAGTAGAGTCCAGTTAACTTTTGAGATCAGCCTGGGGCTGCCAATAACACACACCTGTGTCTTAGTAGGATTGATCATAAGTCCATAGTTATAACTCCACTCGCCAATGCGTTGAAGGTCAGCGTTAATTATGTTGAATGCATCCGATAACATGTCAAGCGGAGCTTGTGTATATATTTGCAAATCATCTGCATAAAGGTGGTAGAAGGAACTTAGTTGATTAGAGATAGAGTTTATAAAAACAGCGAAGAGTAAAGGAGATAGAACGCCACCCTGCGGTACACCAGCAGAAATACTGCACCAAGAGGACATGGAGTCATCAATGCAAATCCGTTGCCGGCGACCAGACAGGTAACTATGAAACCAATCAATTGTCCTTGGAGATATGTTAAGAGACCGTAGTACGCCAAGCAGAATGTGAAAATCCACAGTATTGAAGGCATTGCTAAAATCAAGTAAGGTGAGAACTGTGATCTTTCCACTATCCATGCCTAGTCTGATGCTGTCTGTAATGTGTACCAGCGCAGAAGTAGTGCTATGGCCAGGGCGAAATCCGGATTGGAAGGGGTTCAGTAGAGAATTTTTGGAGAGGAAGTTAGTCAGTTGAGAGTGGATGAGGCGTTCAAGTACTTTAGATAGGAAAGGTAAAATAGATATGGGCCGATAGTCAGAAAATGAAGAGGGTTTAGCTTTTTTTGGAAGAGGGATTACTTGGGCATCTTTCCATGCAGATGGAAAAACACCGCTTGTGACGGAGTGATTAAGGATATTGCATAGGATAAGTAGAATTTCGTCAAGGATAGGTATAATCATATTTCGGCTGATGCAGTCACTTCCCACTGCGCTGGATGAGATCGCCAGAATGGTCTTCCTAACATCACAAGCGGACAACTGATCAAAGACGAGAGGTGGATAGTTGGGAGTAGGGGTAGTAGAAATATTTCTAAGAGTATTAGCTTTTGTACTGTCACTAATGTCAGACGAGGCAGAGAAATGTTTATTGAGTAAGTCAATGTTGACATTTTTGGGAATAGACTCTTGGCGAGACCTCCCGACTCCCAATGTTCTTAGAAATTTCCAGACTTTTGCTGGGTCTCCGTTTTCTACGGAAGAGTGGATATGTTGGCGTTGTGCGTTTCTACACATCTTATTGCAGAGATTTCTCAGGTACACATATTTTTCCAGGTTCGCTTCGGTTGGTCGACGCTTGTATTTGCTTTTCGCTATACATTTCCTGGACATAATGCTGCGTATCTCCTCAGTAAGCCATGGAGCCGGTAAATGTTTGAGTTTTATTGATCGTAAGGGTGCATGGACGTTATAGAGCTGTATCAAGTTGTCTGTGAATATTTGGACTTTATCATTAACACACTGCGAATTTAACAAATTGTTCCAGTTGATGTTTCGCGCATCTTCCTTAAGTCTTTCAAGATTCATCGCGCCAAAATTACGCTGCACAAGAATTCTCGGCTTTGCCTTGGGTGGTCGGATAGCATAAGAGAGAAATATCAAGTCATGATAGGAAAAAGCATCAGCGGAATACTGACCATGGCTGATGACATGATCAGTAGAAGAGACTAGGATAAGATCAAGAAGAGAGGGAGTGCAGTTAGGGAAGTGATGTGTAGCATCAAGTGTTAAGAGTGATAAGTTATTACAGTCCACAATTCTACGTAGTGAAGAAGAGCGATGGTCATTTTTCATCAAGCAGGTATTGAAATCGCCCATTATTAATGTGTGGCTATAAGAGGGAGATAAGTTTTCTAGTAATTTTTCAAAAGAGGAAAAGTAATTAGTACGTAACGAGGGAGAATAGTAAACACCAAGTAAAATCTTCGCATGATTAACTACTAGTTCTATAAAGAGGTGCTCGCCAGCGTCCGGTGATGGGGGCTGTGACGACATGTTTACAATGGTAAAGGGAATGTGCTGTCGCAGATATATGCCAAAACCCCCCCCACCACCGATCGCACGGTCATTCCTTATGAGATTGAAACCAGGAAGAGTATATGGTGTAGAAGGTAGGCACGGTTTTAACCATGTCTCTGAAACTAAAATGGCGTGAATGTTTTTGCAATCAAAGGTCGTCAGCATATCAGGGAAATGAGCTGGAATACTCTGGGCATTGATATGAACTACATTAAATTGCCGCGACGCATTAGAAAATTGGTACTGAAGATTCTCATGGAGTGAGGGTATGCTAACGTAACTAGAATCAAGACTGTTTATCGAGTAAAAACTGTCATCATCATTATTGTCCAAGCCAGACATAAAGTTGACTCAAGAATGTGTAAGTAAACTAATATAGCAATAATGTTCAATAAATAATAATAATATATGAATAGTAGTAATAAAAAATTAAAAAAAAAAAAATTTATGATCCACCCGCCAGTCGTGTGTTATACATTTAGAAATTACTGGAAGATATTAACTAAATAAAAGTAATCAAAAAAGAAAAGAAAACAAAAACAAAAAGAAGCAAAATTGTGTCACAGTTTTCTGGGCGAACTTCCCGTTCAAAAGACTCTGTTTCAAACTTACAACTAATCAATGACAAACGCAATTTGATTTTCTTTGACACTTGACAGCTATTTTTGTTTTGAGATTTTTTAAATAAAGGTACATCAACAAAATAAATGTCTTCGGCTGGTTTAATGATGTTGAACAGAATTATTTGATGATTACAATAATCGAAACCATAAAATGTTTGTAATGAAAATAAATTTGGACTGATTCTCGCGTGAAATTCACCCAGACAGTGTAACACTACATTCAATGTATCTAAGAGAGAACCACATAGCAACCATTTACTTTTTTGAACCGACAGCAGCTCTCTTCGGTCTCGCAGCTTGAGTTTTGGTCACAGTTGGCTTTTCTGCAGCCACTGGCCTTATCTGGTCGAGATCTGCCACGCAAGTAATACGATGGCGTGAACCGTCGGGACCCATAACGTAAACAGTACCTTCCTTGGTCCAACACTTTGTGATCCCGAATTCCTCACGTGCTGCCATGAAAGCAGAGTGTCGCGATCGGGTCAGGAACTCGGAGAGTGTCACACCAGTGCCCCTAAGTTTGGTCTTAGACGCCCAGACTCGGTCCCGCACTGCCACTGCCCTAAATTTAACTAAAATGGGTCTTGGTTTTTCTACCGTAGTCTGTCGGCCCATCCTGTGACAGCGGCTTATACCATCAGCTGTAAATGAGTCAAGACCTAACTTACTTGCTGCTACCTCGGCGACGACCCGGGATGTATTCTCATCCTTCTCCTCAGCGACACCATGTACCAGGAGTATCTTGCGACGGCTGCGGGTTTCCATGTTGTCCACCTCATTCGCAAGCACCTTCATCTGGCTTTGGAAGGACTTCAAGGTTTCTAAGATGAGAGTCTTGAATATAGTAAACTCCTCTGCAAGGCCAGCCAAGCTAGCAGCATTTGAGGCCTTCTTCAGGAGTTCTGCTTCGAAGTTTGCCATCCTCTTCTCAAAACAATCCTGTAGTTCTTGTATAGTGCTCATAGTGATGTTGTGTGTAGTTTTTATTTTTGAAAATTGAATACTTTAGTTTTTTCTGTGGATATAACACTGACTAGCAGGTATTTATTATTGAGGTTTTATTGTATTCATTAAATTTATATAAAATATGTCTATTCTATTTTTATTTCAAATTATTTATAAGAGCTTTTAAAGTTATATGTTGAGCTTTCAACTACCCGCAAGTACATATGCATTTAGTAAAAAGCAGTTATTTTAATATTACAAACAGACACTCCAATTTTATTTATTTGTATAGATAATAAGTAATTTATTAACTAATGAACCATATTTGCCCGGTTTTCCATACGTTACTCTGTAGTACTGTCATCATCATCAACAGCCTTTACTAGTCCACTGCTGGACAGAGGCCTCTCCTTAGAAAGGAGGTTTTGGCCTACTACACCCTACCTATCTGTAGTAACGTACGGACAAAATACTTAGATATTCTCCAGAATCCGCCCGCTCTTGGAGTACACATTTCAAATATGGAATCCATACTTCAAGAAAGACATAGAAATGCTCGAAAAAGTACAACGGAGGGCTCCAAAAATGGTTATATCATTAAAAAACATGTCATATGAGGAACGCCTTATTGAACTAGACTTAACTACACTGGAGCAACGCAGGCAACGGGGAGATCTGATTGAAACATATAAAATATTAACTGGACACTACAATGTGAAAGACATCGGAAACCTCTACACTATGAATTCTAATACCCGATTGAGAGGACACCCATTGAAGCTCACCGGGTCTCCGTCTGTTAGCAACCCTAGAAGACACTTTCTACCAAATCGCGTGGTGACCATTTGGAATAGTTTACCGGAAAGTGTAATTAGTGCTGGATCAGTGAACATTTTTAAAAACAGACTAGACGAACATTTAAAAACAACAAAACGAACACAAGTGCAGTGATATGTACGCATCAGATCTGTGATCTGCTAGTGCATTATAGAATAATAATAATGATAATAATAATAATCTTTGGCTAGGAAGTAAGGTGAACCTTGGAAGTGAGGAAGTTCTAAAGATGTTGCAACAGCAAATTGCTTTATGTTAGAATCATTAGAAGGAGAGGTCACTGCTGACTGCAATGAGATATCTGTCACTTATAAATAAGAATATAATTTATCTATAATATTGAAACCATTAAATTTAGCATACATGGTGGTCATATGTATAATACATACGTGTGCCAAGATCAATAAAATATTTGCGAAGTCACGACCGCCCGCGCCAGTCCATTTAGTACCGCTACCACGCACAGGTCGAACGCATGCATAGGACGGTATTCGATCGTCTTCAATAATTGCAATCTCCTTCGTAAATTTTCAAGAAGAAACAAATGGACCATTCTTGGGCACAAATGGACCGGTTTGATCGAAGTGTCAGCCTCACAGGAAACCGTTGTAACCCAATTCTCTGATTGTTTTTCACCAAGTCAGTGCAGTTAACAGCGTTAAGATATCACAACGTAACAAACAGACAATCTCCCTTTCACATTAATAATCATTAATATAATAGACACAGAAGTGATACTTTATGTAAATTTATATAAATTATTCATAGGTTCAATGTATCATGTATCCCTTTATCAAAAGTACCGTTTCAAACAAGTATTCCACCCAAAAGTTGTTGAGCTAATATAAAACACGATCTGTATTTACAAGCCTTCGTTATCAGACGATTTATCTCGGCACAATAAAGTTTCTTTATAAGCTTTTTAACCGACTTTTAAAAGTATCAGATTATTAATTCTGCTGTTTATTTATTAACATGCTTTTATTAGTTTGGTATGTATGTATTTATCTGTGTAACGGAATCTTCGAACATGATTATGACCCACTTTAAAATGTCGAATTAAATTGAAACTTTGCAAACTTATCAAGGACTAATGACAGTACAATAATTTAAATAGTTTCCTGATCAGAACCTTCAGGATTAACGACTTTTTCCATACCTAAAAATACGGTAGTGTCTTTGGCCACGTACTAAGGCGTGTGCTGAAGCATATATGAAAAACTTAATTGTTACGTTTTTGGTCTTAACTAGCTGAGACCCGCGGTGTTACCCGCGTTTGTTGTTATAACCGTGGGTAACGCCGCGGGGCGAAGCTAGTCTAAAAAAAGTAGCCTAAGTTACTCCTTATGTCATCAGCTATCTGCCAGTGAAAGTCCCGTCGAAATCGGTCCAGCCGTTCCAGAGATTACCCGAACAAACCGACAGACAGACAAAAAATTTAAAAAATGTTATTTTGGCATATGTACCGTGTAAACGTACATATGCATTTAGTGAAAAGCGGTTATTTTAATGTTACAAACAGACACTCCAATTTTATTTATTTGTATAGATAAGATAATAATAATCATTAATGACAAAAAAATTAAAAAAACGTGTGATGCTTTTCAAGATATTTTATAATAAAATAACTTTACTTATTCCAGTCAGTTAAATATTTTACAATAATTGAGATGGATATACATACTTTGATTATTAATAAAAGACATACGCTACTTTTTACCGCGATTACCGTTATATATCAAAAATAAAATAATAGTATACTCCTACAAGTACCCTCCAGTAGTTGTCCAAAAACCACATTCAATAACATAATAATATTTCGGACATCTGACACACAACGCCATCTAGTTTCAAACTAAGCAGAGTTTGTATATAAAAGGTAGATTGACTGATAGAATACTTATATACATTTTTTTTAATACACATTAAACATAGAAAACACCAATACTCTAGTCTAGGCCGATTTAAAAAAATATGAAATAAAGATATTTTAAATTTCAAATTAAACTATACTAACAGTATAAATTTGTTTATTTGCTTGCACGCTAATCTCAGGAACTACTGATTCGAATTGAAAACTCTCTTAGTGTTGAATAGCCTATTTATCGACTAATACCATAGGCTACATAACATCACGCTTCGACCAAAAGGAGCCGAGCACCAATGAACAATGTTGCAAAAACGGGGAAAAATTATTACTTTTGACAGACGCAGGCGAATTGGGCTAAGTCATCTAGTTTATGATAATTTTGTTTTGGAACGAAGTTTCTAATCGCGCGTTACCCGCCCGATGAGAGTGAGACCGAATGTGTAACAAGACTTTTTTCCGACACTTCAGTTGGCGCGTCGACGCTTACATCTTTTTCATATTTCATATATATAGCAAACGTCTACCAAAAAGCGAAGGGAACTTAATTCCGACCGGAGGTCCATAGACCCATCACTCCGTTTTTTTATTTTTTTATCAAAATTATCACCGTAAACTATTATGTTAACTGTTAAACAATTATCATTGTAAGTTTTTGTCACGTCTTACGATTATGTCGGTCAATGGCGCTTCGAATTTAACCAATGAAACGATGAATTTACCCAATTTTCAATATTTAATATAGGAATTGTTCTTTGTTTGTTACGCTTTCACGCCTAAACCACTAAACCCATTTTAAAAATTCTTTCACCAATGGAACGCTACATTACATGCGGGCGAAGCCACGAGCAAAACTAGTTAATATGAAAAACGTGAAAGTTTGTGAGGAGAAATGTTTGCATGTTTGTTACAGAATTAGCCAAAACGCCTGACCAGATATGGAGGAAGTTTAGCACAGAGATAGATTGTAGTGTAATGCTACATAGGCTATCTATATTTTATCTAGAAAAAAGAATTAACAAAATTAACATCGACACGCACGCAGTAGAAGCAAATAATTTGTAAATATAATATTAATATTATAAAGCTGAAGAGTTTGTTTGTTTGTGTGTTTGAACGCGCTAATCTGAGGAACTACCGGTCCGATTTAAAAAAATATTTCAGTGTTAGATAGCCCATTTATCGAGGAAGGCTATAGGCTATATATCATCACGCTAAGACCAATAGGAGCGGAGCACCAATGAAGAATGTTTCAAAAACGGAGATAATTTATTACTATTGAGAGACGCAGACGAAGTTGCGCGGGTCAGCTAGTATAATATAATCGATTTTATAATTATACAAAGTTAAAACTACAATATTTACTAAAAAATTAAATTGCAGTGGTCCTTGGTTCGATTCCTGCTCACTGTAATCATGTGTGTTTTGTGTCCTCGATGGAATAGTCAAACGTACTACCGTCGCGGCTCCGAGGTAATCAAATGTAAAAATAATAAGAATTTGATGGACTTTTACTAAGAAGACATATAATTTATGAGTATGTCGAACTTACTTCAAAGGCCCAGGTTCGAACCGCGCAATTTAAATTTCTTTTTTTTTTCAAGAGCAACTGTCAAATTTAAAAAGTTCTAAATATAAAAACAAGCCGTTACAGATTGCAAAAAAAATACACTTACCAGCGCCCAAGCAAACACTACAAAAATCTTATACATCGTTACAGCCGAAAAACTTTCTTCAAAAAATACCACTTTTTACTTCTCTTGAACCGAAACAACCGGTAAAGACGAGCTGCGCGTGCGCACATCTGACATTAAATGCTCAGCTGTGAGCCGTATGAAGTGACAATAACAGAGGAGTAGGGTGACATCACGTTATGGGTTAATACACAAAGTTAAACGGATATTCATATTTCTCACGATACACAATACTTAGATACCATGATTTCTATATGGGACTAATCCCACCCACACGCCCACTACTGTAACTTCTGTACAACAGGATCCACAGCAGTGACCCACGAACACACCGAGTTATGACACTCAGGAAGTCCCAGGAAGGAATTAAATTGTCTTGGAACCCGCAACGAAATTAATCAGAAGAAAGTTGGAGGAATTGGCAATACAGTAAATCCACTTCCCTCCTTAGCAAAACGGAAGACAACAGGAAAGCACCACGGCCACAAAATATTACGGGTCCTAGGTGAGCTATATTTGATTTCTATAATATGTATGGCAGAATCGCCTAAACGCACGGAAATTCACCCTAGTTGACACAAGATCCCCATTTTATACCGCCCCAGATGTCACCTGCAAGCTATTCAGCATTATATTACGTTAATTATACCAAAGACTACATTCCCAGAGGATGTGATGAGCAGACTGGTCATAGTGAGAGTTAGGTGTTGAGCATTGACACAATCACCACTTCCTACTGCGCTGAGTGCTGTGGGTCCGATCCCCATAGGACAATACTTTGTGTCATTTACAAATTGTTGCTCTGAGTCTGGGTGTTCTTTGTGTCCGTTTCATGTATGTCTGTAAAGTCCCCCGCGACACAGGATTTATTCCTAGTGGAGTTGTCTTTTTTTTAAAATTAAAATAAACAAATTTGGAGACGATCACTAAGCAAAATAAATGAGATCATGTTTCAAATACATGTAAACGCTAAGAAATATAAACAAAAAAGTCTTTTAGAACTATTAATTTTTAATTAAACACGCGCCGACAATGATTTGTTAATTAAATTACACAAATCACTGTTTTTTTGAAAACGTTCTTGAATACCTAATATCTCAAGTAGCTAGAATGCTCTGAGTAAAACAAAAATAATATTAAAAAAACGAACTATATCTGATAACTCACCTATCTCTCTAACGACCAACTCTAGCAGTGCGTGCTTCGACAGAGTTCCGTCCCTTTCCACGAAATCACTTTCAGAGATTACAGGACGGCGAGAAAAAGGATTTAAGTAAATATATTAAAAGCTAAGACTAATTGTAAACTGGTAACTTAAGTAGGCATCATTCTTATTAATTTGTATATCACATAAGGTGAGAAAAATACAAAGGCTGCTAACCAAATAATCATTTTCGAAACCTACTATTGACGCTTTGAAATTACACTACGAAATGAAGTTCTGATAATAAAACATTCATATAAATACTTGTGTTGTAGAACAATAATTGATAAACAAATAACAACAGTAATCATCTATACAATGGGATTAGTAACGTTTTTGATGACGCGTAAATAATTGAAATCATTTGGTGCTGTAAGCCATTGTTCCCAGAAATTAAGTAATCATCTTGAGGATTTTTGTGACCTCTGCTTAGCTTTAAACATAGGCAGTTCAAAAGTATCCTGAATGGGGCCTAGTATTGGTTAGATATAAATGTTTTACATTTAAATATACATTTACATGGGTCCATATTTTATTTATTTATTTAACTTCATGCACTTTTGTACATCGGCTTACTTATTCCCAGGGCATTCTCTTCCTGTCAACCTTTGGGTGGTGTAAAAATCTTATAAGGTAGGTGCACAGAGGTTACGTATATTACATATTAACTCACATAAAAAACTTATTCCTATGGTAGAAATAGGAATATTTCTTGTAAGAATGGATAAGAGAATTCATCCCGTGAGTGTCGTAAGAGCACAGCAAAGATAAGGAAAACTTGACACAAACCCTATACCAAACCGTCTGGCCAGCGTGGTATAGTAGGCCAAAACCACCTTCCTAAGGAAAAGCCTATATCCAGCAGTGGACTATTAAAGGCTGTTAATGTAATATGATGTGAAGTAGCAGCAGCTCAGAATCGAAAATCCGAGTGCCGAAAATATAAAATGATTTATTCACAAATGCCATTTGTCATGGTCAAAAAATAAAACTCAACTTACTTGAATGACGAAGACACGCCGTTATCGCAATAATTTCTTCGGTTGTTGATTTGGAATTAAAAGATACAAAGAGCTAGTTATCAGACATAAAATGAATATGATACAATTAATAAGTAAAATAGAAGAACAAATCAAGTAAATTAAAATATCAAGATAGATAGAAAATTATAAAAACAAAGAAAGAAAACTCAAATATTGTAATTTTGTTTCGTAAGTGGATTGAAATGATATACTGGATACAATAGAAGAATTAACACACTGTGACACAAAATGTAAAGAAATAAAAACATCATAGCTGACAGAAGTAGTTACGAGGAGTTAAGAATATAGACAGAAGAATAAGACTGAAAATAAAGACAAACCTTTCATGTTCGTTATAATATAGGATAAATATTTATAAACACAAAATAAAGTATGGAGAAATGAAGAGCAAAGCCACAATTTCCAAGATCATCTTGATAAAGCTTTTGTAACTTTGAGATGTACTTCTGAATGCAGGCTTTAAATACCCTTTTTCATAGTTCTTAAGTATTTAACTTATTTGAAAATAAGAAGTGAAATAATAGTGATATTAAATGCTAAGAATGTGTGAATGAATAATATTTAATGAATAATACGGGGTAAGAAATACAAATGATATCATTTTTTTATGAAGTAAGTGGCAAACGAGGAGACGGGATACCTAATGATGTTCTACTTATGACACCCTCCGTGTGGTGACGGATTAAGAAAACGGAGTATCACCACCCCTATTCATCCCGTAGGTGTCGTGAGAGCCGACTAAGTGAGCAAATGAAGCAGGACAACAGCACTGCAGAGAGAAGGAAAACTTGAAACAAAACCTATAACAACCCATGTAGTCAGCGTGGTATAGTAGACCAAAACCTCCTTTCTAAGGCGAGGTATATGTCCAGCAGTGGACTCTAAAAAGTTATTGATAATGATGATGATAAAAATATATTTTTGTCCTTACAATTGTAAAACATCATGGTCACCATACTAGGCCGCGACCCTGTATAGGAGCATAGTGTGCAGTGAACCAATGATACTGAACCTTTAATCAATAACCACGTTATGGTATCGTCTCACTATGACCATCAACACCATTAAAAGGTTCAAAATTCAGATCACAAAATAACTTTTAAATTTTGATTGACCTGCTGGTTTAGTGATTTAGTCCTGACTGCTAAACTTTTTTTTTTGGAGACCACCTTCGGCTGTCACCCCACCGGGATTTGAAGTGGGGTGATGTGTCGAATGGTCAACGTGGTATAGTAGGCCAAACCCTCCTTTCTAAGGAGAGGCCTGTGTCCATCAGTTGACTAGTTAAGGCTGTTGGTGTGATGATGTGTCGGTATCGAACCGAGCCACTCTGCATCTGAAATTGGAGGTATCCGGGAACTGCTGTTATTAAGACATCCGGGACACATAGAACCTGCTCACACTGGCGCGGGCATCACCTTCGGTTACATTCTCTATAGCCGAGGATTCCATTCCCACCATCATTTCTTCTGTGTCTGGTGTAATTTATCTACACCATGTAATTGGTAACATATAAGTTTGTGGAAAGGCCAGGTGGAGTGACGATTTGCGCAAGATGGCTGGCAGGAGCTGGATGCGAGAAGCCCAAATTCGATCTAAGTGGCGTGCAATGGGAGAGGCCTATGTCCAGCAGTGGACTGCGATAGGCTGATGATGATGATGAAGTTTGTTTTTCAGTAGTATAGTATAGGTTCTGCCTAGTTTGGAATTAGGCCCGTGTTGTGACGGATTAAGAATACGGACTGTCACCACCCCTATTCATCCCGTGGGTGTCGTAAGAGCCGACTAAGGCAGCCAACTACGCAGGACAACAGCACTGCATAAAGAAGGAAAACTTGAAACATACCCTATACCAACCCGTCTGGCCAGCATGATATACGAGTAGTAGGCCAAAATCTCCCTTCTAATGAGAGGCCTATGTCCAGCAGTGGACTATTGAAGGCTGTTGATGTGATGAGATGTGTCACAAATTGTTATTATTATTTTAATGTTATCACTAACGATCAGATAACGATTAAAAGATTCTGAATTTTTGGACAGCTTCGACAGCCTCTAACAGTCAACTGCTGGACGCAGAGGACTCGTGATGATGATGATGACAATCCTACAACTAAAATTATAGTTGTCAAAATGTGGGCGTTTAATACCACTCTGTTTACCCTTTCAAGGATTTAGGCGTGAGTGTATCTTTAGCAATATTGTAAGCTAAAGAGTTTTAAAAGGCGAAGAGTTTCTTTGTTTGGTGGAACGCACTAATCTCAAGCACTACTGGTTCAAATTGAAATATTCTATAAGTGTTTGATAGACCAATAGGAGGCGAGCATCAATGACAAAACTTGAAAAAACCGCCAAAATATGAAGTTTAGTGGGTCAGCTATTTTTTTTTTTATGCTAGAGGGGGCAGACGAGCAGACGTTTTACGGTTACCATCGCCGCCCATGAACGTCTGCAACTCAGGAGAGACAAACGCGTTGCCGGCCTTTCAGGAAGGAGTACGCTCTTTTCTTGAAGGTTTGAAGGTCGTATCGGTCCGGAAATACCGCAGATGATAACCCGTTCCACAGATTGGTTGTGCGGGGCAAATTGCTAGCTAGTAAAAAGAACTGGTTCTATAATGTTAATGGACCCTGATTTCCAAAGCCGTATTTGACATGATCCTACTTAAATTTTTATAGTATGGTAGGGGGCAGACAAACCATAAACATTAAAATTTGCGACAATGCACAAATGCGTTGCGATTCCTGGTGTGCAGACCCAAAGAGTAAGCCCCTCTAGAGGGGTTCTCTCTAGTTAGGGTGATCATTTATATTTTTATTTGCTGCCTGTTGGTCTAGTGGTACTGATTGCAGAGCCGGATTCGTGGGTTCGATTCTCATCCACGACAATTCCTACAATAAAATATACCAACAGTAAATGAGTATCGCGGAGTTCGGAAATGTATAATAAAAATGTTATCATAACGTAACATAACTCACAATAGATGTTTTAATCTAACATTGTCTACGATATTTAGAATAATATGGCTTCGTGATATAATGGTGAGAAATAGAAAAATATTTTTATATCGTGTCCTGTTTACTAAGAACCAGCATTGAATAGTTCCAAAATTTAGCGTTGTACGTACACTGTCATCATCAACCAACTTAAATAGTCCACTGCTAGACATAGGCCTCTCCTTAGGAAGGAGGTTTTGGCCTACTATACCACGCTGGCCAGACGGGTTGGTATAAGGTTTGTTTCAAGTTCCTTCCCTTCGCAGTGCTGTTGTCCTGCGTAGTTTGCTCCCTTACTCGGCTCCTACGCATGGGATGAATAGGGGTGGTAACACTTCGTATTCTTAATTCGTCACTACACTGTTTGTTGTCCAAACCCTTGATGTACGAAGTGCTATAAATATGATTCTTGTCACACCATAAAGCATAAAGAAATCACCATAAATTACGCCACAAAGAATGTCTAATGGTAGTAATGATTTTCTAAACACGGGACAATATCCCATGCTCTGAATACAATGTGTAATTAGCTCTGTGAAGCAACATCAAGGTAAAGGCATCATCAACGACCCTGATAACCATCAGCGTGATGGAAATGGGATGGAACGACGGAATGAAGCATTAAGAACAAACCTTTATGGCTTTGAGGACAATCAAACAGACAAGACCTTAAGGGTCACAAGTGAGTTGCCGCTCCTTGAGATCTCCCCCCAGAGTAAAGGAGAGGAAGGGTTTGTGCTCCGACAACCTCACTCGGTGAAAAGAAACGAATGATTTGTTTACTATGGGTTTTCTATGAGGCCGTGGTATCACTACGGTTGAGACTGGCCCATTTGTACCACAGCATGGCTCTCCCGCGTACAATCAAAATCTAAGAACGGAAATGTATAAATCTACAATGTTTTTTCTAGGTGTGGGGTTTGAACTCGTATCCACTTAATCGATCTCAACGCCCTAGGTAGCTAAACGAAAATATCATCGATATTACTTAGATTGCACAAACAACGAATAAATAATTCAGTGCCATCTATTGAAGACACATGGAACTATCCTTAGTTACTACTAATACAGCAACACGCCATGAAAATTTTCGCTCCAATCAGTATATAATCTAAACATCAACAGAATCATCCTTTGGTTGGCAGTTCGCCAGGCAGATCTTAATCAGTCCGCCAGGTATACCTAATCTCCTAGCCCGGACGGAGGATCCTCCCTTTGTGCACAGAGCATAATATATTCATTGATTTACGATCTAATTTGCATACTAGTGGAGTTAGCTTTAACAATATTATTGCTTCTAATATTTGATACTTAGAGCCCGTTGAGCCGTCGGTCCCTGTTCCCATATGAACATCTGTGGCAATCGTTACGGGTAGTTGGAGGCCTAAAATATCAATACCGACTCAATACTATGGTCCTTTCTTCAAAAGGCCAACCCAGACCCTATCCTGCACTCACCTAGTTCTCTTTAACATTGTACACGGACTTAAGAAAGACATCTCAGTGGTTTGTTTAGGCGTTTCAACAATTGCGACTTGTAAAAATATCTGAAAAGATTTACTTGCAGAAATAAATATCATTTCAATTAATTTCAATTCCTTAAACCTTTTTTTACACATAAAAGTATAAAAAAGTATAAAATTATCAATTTGAGATCACATAACTGATACAACAAGGACCAATTTAGTCGTTGGTGATTATTTTATTTTTTTAAATGGCGATAATTTTTAAATTGACAAAGAAATAACATTAAATATTATTGTGTACTAATTGAACATTTTTTCGACTTAATTTCAAGCTTATTTTTAATTGGCACGCAAATTTTTATATCTTCGTCGAAGTGGCTTATGGGTGCGGTTTTCATCAATTCTCTTGTTTAAAAAAAACAAACAAAAAAAAACAAATTTATCTCTTTACAATACATGTTAACAAAGTCAGTTACCAAGTAAAATGAAAAAAATACTTTAAATTTCAAAACAAAACTTCTACACACGAAAATCAAGTTAAAATTTTAAAATATTTTATTGGACACTAAACTTTACAATTATAGTTGGTCTCAATTTTGTTCTGGCAGTATGTCACATGACGCACTGGAGGTGACGTTTTATTCCCACAAAACTTTTAAAATTAAAAAATAACTAATATTTAGTTAAATAAACTTGGTTTTAGCTTTACGAATCGAATATAGGTTAGTTTATGTCTTAAAACCATATGATAAAGTAAAGAAACGACGATTTAAATACTGTCAGTATTCAGAAAGCTTATTCTGCTTGCCGAGGATCCCAACAGGCGTTTACATTTACGATTACAATTTCGCCAGGAAGGCAGAAAAAACACAAATTAATAGATTGTGTTTGTAAGATATCAATTTCACACGGACTTAAGAAATTTGGAATCATAGGATTACGAGGTGACAATCGAGCAGACGGGTCACCTGATGGTAAGTGGTTATCGCCGCCCTCGGACAGATACATTTCAAGAGACTTAAGCGCGTTGCCGCCATTTGAGGGCAGCTTCCAAAGATGTTTTGTGTAGTTCTTCTATCTCGATGAGGTGGTCACGGAGAAGACTCAAGCGAGAAAAGTATCCTATTACAAGAAGTTCGGTATTTAATAAAAACAATTCAGAACGAAACAAAACATACTGATATTTTAAAAATAGTTTTTTGAAGACACAGTCTTTGTTTTTGGGTTATGCACAGCGCCATCTATACTCGGTGGTGGCTAAGCTCCTGCTAACTTTAAAAGGTTCACTTGTCAAAAGGATTTATTCATGAGTGTCGTTATTAAAATAACGATAAGATAAAATGTTACTTTATTAATTAGAGAAACTATGTTTAGGTAATCCTTGTGCAGTACAATAAAAAATGTTAATCATGCATGGGTGACTTAAATGTTTTCACTGAAATTATGTAGAGCGCCATCTATGAGTAGTATTTTCAACAAAACAATGTCAGTTTATCTAGTCAACAATAGATGGCAATAAACTCACACAGGCTATGTTTTTACTATTTAATTTATATAAATATTTATTGCTTATTACTGCTATTAAACATTTATTCGTAATATAATTACGATATTAATAAAATTCTATATTTATTTTGTAAATTTACTACTCGTATAAAAGGAGGCATTATATAGAACAGCGTTGTTATGGCAACCACAACAATAACAAAACTACCGTTCTAGCGTAGTATAGCATAAATAGAGAACAGTATACTATTCGAGAATAGCATATACAAGTAGACTCCTACATGAGCTGTGGAAAGTTAAGTTTCTTCTGCCATAATGAATACCAATAAAAGCAGTTTCTCTTCTAAAACCTCATACAGTTCGAAAAATACAAAACCGTGTTTAAATAAAACTTGCAACCCGTATAAAAGCAAGCAAAGAAAAGTCATCCCATCAAAGAAATTGTCTTCTAATGGCAATGACACGAAGAGCTGTTCAACGAGTGTTGTTAGCACTAAGAAGAGTGCAACAAAACCAAAAAGAGTCACTGCTTCAGATGTAGTGGTTACGAAGAAGACTCAAACTAGAACAGTAGACTATTGCAAAAAGTGCGGCGATACATTCGATAAAAATGCTCAGAAAGAAACAAAAATTACTGAAATCGTATCTGCCATTAATGCGAAAACCGTTCGCAACGATAACACTGTGACTATCAGCACGATTTCTTCTCCACCCATTCAGCAATATTACAAGAATAAAAACTTTGTAGAATCCACAGAATCTGTGGAAGTCGATGACGGAAAAAATAAAAATAAGAACAGATTAGACACTATAAAAGAGGTATCAGAACTGCATGCAATCTCTGACGATTTACCATTTATAGTATATTCCGATTCAGATGAAGATATCACATACTTAGATCCAGACGACGAAGATAATATTAAAAAACTAAAAAGATTTAGAAATGAAAACTATTTCGAATGCCATTCGGCTAAGGCTAGGATCAGAAGCCGGGGTAGCGTCACCAGTTTAAATAACCACAAGTGTGTTTACCGGTTTTATTTGAATGATCGCTTATTTCCCGTTCCATTGAACACTGATTATGATAAAACAGTGAGATGTGTTGAATGCCATCTACCGATGGATATCAAAAACAATTGTAACGATGATAAAATCAATGGAACGATTCAAGCTAAAGTGAAATTTGGTAAAGAGACCCAAGATGTAATTCTTTTATTGCCTATAAAAGAATCTCTTATCATCAAAGAAAGAAGAAAAGAAGAGAGGGAGATAATTGATGAATATGTTTATTTCGGTGTCGTAAAACTAGGTACTAATGGAAATTCGATTTTTAACAGTACTTTGCCTGAAGACTCTTTAGCTTTGAAATATCAGAAGGGTTACAAGGAATATGGCTTTGATAACAGATATACATACAAGAATATCAATGAAAATGATGTTATAATAATATGATTAGTTGATACATTGAATATTAAACTTAATGCTGATTATTTCTAGGTTTCATTTCGGTTGTACCTATTGTATTTGATCACTATTTATTGTAACTGATAGATAAGATACTACGGCCTCTGGCGGCTGGTCAGCGGCGGTAGACACTTTCCATCAGGTGACTCGCCGTCTGCTCGTTTGGCCCCCTTTTTTTGTCTGTGACATAAACCGAACCGACCAAAAACCGCATGCCGTCTCATATACCAGTAGCCGGGGAACCAGGTGTAACCGGAAGGAAGGAAATCCATCCAGGGCCATCTACAGCCTGTATATGACCCCTCATGTGTGAGATGTACTACACAGCATGTCGCGCCCTCAACCCAGCCTGCTTCTGCTAGGGTGACAGATAGCCTCACCTGTCACCCCTCAGGCCTGCCCTTATGGAGGACGGAGGTTGTTTGTCAGAGTCTGAGGCTGAGTCGTCTGCGGTACCTGACTTAATCCCGGGCTCCGCTTCTGTTTGCGCACCTGTGACATAAAAACTTTTTTATCTTCAACATACTGATTTAATTAGCGTATCATTTAATATTTGTCCCATTGCGTGGTACTGCCTGTATGTCCCTGATAGTAGCAGTCTTCACCCAAAGATCGGATTTACGACTTAGTCGACTTACGACGAGTAGTCCTTTTTTCCTCCTGAGACTACGAGTATAACTTAGAGAGACTAATAAATTTTATTACATTCATTTAAGGGGTGTTTCATTAATAATAACAATAATAATATCCTCACACATCCCACACACGGCCGTCTGATCCCAAACTAGGCAGAGCCTGTACTATGTTCACCAGACTGCTTATAAACATACTTATATATTTCCAAATACATACATATTATAACTGGTACACCCGCCTTCATTCGCGTGCAATTTGTGAAGCGCTACCTTAGTGGTGCAGTCCATGAGACCTCGGATTCGATTCCCGGACCGGGCAAAATTTTATAAGGTTTTTCTAAAAGGAAAAATAGCCTAAGTTACTCTTTATATAGACACCTGGTAGTAAAATATTATAAAAATCGGTCCAGCCGTTTTGAAGATTACCCAGAACAAAAAGACAAAAATATTTAAACTGGTTTTTAGGGCATAGGTATCATGCAAATAACAGTGTGATCATTAAAAAACCTATTATTTTGACATTACAAACAGACACTTCAATTTTATTGATTTATATAGATAAATCACACCCAGATACAGACAAATGATCGGGCTCATCACACAATTACTTGTTCTGAGTGGGAATTGAACCCACGACCTCCGGCTTCATCAACAGCCTATAATAGTCTGCTGGACGTAGGCCTCTCCTTAGAAAGGAGGCTTTGGCCTACTATACCACGCTGGCCAGACGAGTTGGTATAGGGTTTGTTTCAAGTTTTCCTTATTTTTGCAGTGCTGTTGTCCTGTGCAGTTTGTTCCCTTAGTCGGCCCTTACGACACCCACGGGATGAATAGGGGTGGTGACACTCTGTATTCTTAATCCGTCACCACACGGATAGCTGACCTTCCACTTAGCTGTCACTAACTACTAGAATAACTGCACGCCAGTTTAACTTAACTGGCCGTGAGTTTGTTTGCCCTTTCTTCTCATAAGGCTCAACCCCTTGGAAACGGGCGGTTGTAGATCGGCACAGGCATATCATAGATTTTGTATGGGTTTAGCTTTTGTTAAATTAATTTGCTTACTATTTGGCAAAACAGAAATTGTTGCTTTTGTGTGTGTTGATCTATGACTTTAGAGTCACATTAAAAGACGATTTCAAACAATTTTAAAAAATTTATGAAATAAAGAGAGTTTGAATTTATTATTGACAAATTATTTCACTGAGCTAGAATTCTTAGCTTCCGACTAGCTTCAAGTCTTCAAGTGTACTATCATCATCACATCATCACATCAACAGCCTTTATCAGTCCACTGCTGGACATAGGCCTCTCCTTAGAAAGGAGGTTTTGGCCTACTACACCACGCTGGCCAGACGGGTTGGTATAGGGTTTGTGTCAAGTTTTCCTTCTCTCTGCAGTGCTGTTGTCCTGCGTAGTTCGCTCCCTTAGTCGCCTCTTACGACACCCACAGGATGAATAGGGGTAGTGACACTCTGTATTCTTAATCCGTCACCACACGGACGGCTGTACTAAGTGTACTATGGCTCCTTATTTTGAACTACTTAGCAAGTCAACCTTCATACGTTGACAGAGTCACTGTCAGTGTATGGAGGTGGACTTTTTCAGAATCAAACGGCATTCCTTTTATTGTTTGTTAATTTATCCTTCTAAAGATGTTCAAGGCCTATTTCTTGTATAATTTAGAAGCTATTTTTAGTTGAATATATTCCAAATGTACATACAATGTAAGTATTTGTTGGTTTTTTATAATTTAGGGGGCGTTTGCCCGGTATATGAACATGTCCTGCAGAGGGATGAGGAAAATGTGGCGAAGAAACTGTTAGGTAAGTGAGTTTTTAAAACCACGCTCGCATTAGGAACATATCCTGTGTCTCGGGGGACCTTACAAACATACATGAAACGGACACAAAGAACACCCAGACTCAGAACAACGATTTGTGGATCACACAAAGTGGTGTCCATTGTGGGCATCGAACACACAACATTCAGCGCAGTAGAAAACGGCGCGGCGATCGGTTAACCCACTACGCCATCCGTGCAGTCAAAACGTTGAAGGGTACAAGAGAAGAGCAGGACCAAAGACAAGGTGGATGGACTGTGTGAGTGAGGATATGGCTAGGAAGGTAGTAAACAGTGAGATGACGAATGATAGAGTAGAATGAAAGAATCATACATACTTCGCCGACCCCAAATAAAATTGGGATAAGGGTAGGCAGATCATGAGGGGGCAAACAACGGGTCACTTGATGGAAAGTGACTACCTGAATGTCTGCAACTGAGGAGTAACTCTGCAATTAAAGAGTACGCTCTTTTATGGAGCCATTTCTCCGTTTGTCCGCTTCCCCAACAAAAATCTATCTGGTTATTTCAGGAAATATAATTATTGAGAGTTTTTCTAAACGTAACAGACAGTTATAAACGATAAATGATATTTATTTCTTCAAATAAATCTTTTCAAATTTTTTTACATGTCGGGCTTGACAGCTAGAAGGAGCCAGCATTTCCTAAGACTCACTCTTGGAAGAAACGCCGAAGCAAACCACAGAGGTGTCTTTTTTTTTAAGTCCGTAAACAAAGTTACAGAAAACTGTGCGAGTACAGTATAGGGTCTGGGTAGGCCTTTCGAAGAAAGGTCTCTAGTTTTGAGTCTGCCAGTCCATACAGACGGAAAACGGGCCCCAGCCATCATGTATCTTAGCCGATATTAGTCAAGATCAACGACCCGAAGCACGAGACTACCGCCTGCACTTTAGTAGGCCGTGGAAACACTCAAAACCACCAGAAAGTTACTAAAAATATGAACTAACGTTATACTACGTTAATGTTTTAGTGGATACCTGTTACTTATAAATGTAAATAAATATTATAACATGATATTATAAAGACTGTAATTTAGTTCAAAGCCGTAATAATTTATTATGCTACCTAACGTAATTAACTAAATTAATTATACCATTATGTCAATTGTGATAATTCATTCAAATATTTTAATTATTAAAATAATTTAATTAGTTTATTTCGTGTACAATATTATAGGGTACCGTAGATTTCTGAGCAAATTGGAGCCGCCCAACTGTAAAAGGACCTTTGCCAAACAAATCTTGGGAATAGGACAATAAAAAGCTTTTGGTGTTTTTAAGAATATGATGACCAGAGTTCCTCGCTCTTCCACATGGAGTGGCTAAGCAGACGTGATATGTTTGGTGTTTAAAGACGAATGACATGCGGACCACATGCTTGTACGAGTATACCGCTTTATTCATCAACAGCCAGTCCACTGCAGGACATAAGCCTCTCCTTAGAAAGGAGGTTTTGGCCTACCATACCACGCTAGCTAGACGGGTTGGTATAGTTTTCCTTCTCTCTGCAGTGCTGTTGTTTTGCATAGTTTTTTTCCCTTAGTCGGCTCTTACGACACCCACGGGATGAATAGGGTTGGTGACACTCTGTATTCTTAATCCGTCATCGCACGCAATTGGCAATATAATAAACAAAATACCTTGGACATTACACTCCACGACCCAGACTCAGCACGGCTTTTTATGTTTGTTCTAGAACATGATGAGATATTACCTATATAAAACACCCATCCAAATCTCGATACTTACATGCATACAATTATTTATTTGCACTGAGTGGGAACCGAATGGACTACCGCCGCGGCATGTCGGGCGTCGCCGTCGTAAAATAGTAAAAAGGGAACAAACTACGGAGGACAACAGCACTGCAAAGAGAAGGAAAACTTGACACAACCCTTTACCAACCCGTCTGGCCGGCGTGGTATAGTAGGCCAAAACCTCCTTTCTAAGGAGAGGCTTAAGCCGCGTTTTCACGTTACGAGTGGGCTCAGACCGAGTGCTACTCGGATGCAACTCGTATCGTGTAAACACGCCATCTGAGTGCACTCGGACGTCGGATACCGATCAGAGTGGACTCGGACGCGGTTCTATTTTTTCGAGTCCACTCGTATCATTTTACGTAAACATAATGGCGTCAACAAAAAAAAAGTGGAGTGAACGTGACACTATGAGGTTTGTGGAGGTTTACGAAGAGGAGGAAGTGTTGTGGCATGTGAAGCTAAATCTATACAAAAATAAAGACACTCGAAATGCTGCAATACAACGCATTATTAATAATATAAATATATCAGGACTTACGATACCAGATAGGATACCGTGGAGTTAGAAGAGGCAATACGTAATATTGGTGGAATTATTACTCGAGCAGAAGAATGAATGTTTTTTTTATTAAGAGTTTTATTATAATATAATTTGAGACTGATTTTAGTTTGTACTTACTATTTAAATAAAAAGAATAAAAAGTAATAGTTTTTATACTTAATCATGCTGACCTGTATAATGCTTCAAATAATGCTTCATAAATTGCATTTAGTACTGAAGGTAAAGACAAGGATATAGATCATTTTGGTACGCGAAAGTGACTTTCTAAACTGCGAAAAGAATCGCCAGTAGCTAGATATCTCAAAACTATTTGAAGTTTAACTCGAGCAGGTAGTGCTTCCCTCATTACAGTATCTGATTTTTGTATTTTTAGTGCTACTTTTTGTAGTAAATACTCAAATTGTTCGCTGTTCAGTTTCATATGGTTTTCAAAAGTCTCCTTATCTTCAATTTCCACTTCACGAAGAAAATTATTTGAAGCACCCAGCTGGTCACGTCTCAGAATCTATTTTCGTGTCCAAATTTTTTCTTTCTTTTTGGAACGAAGTTCCTTATCGCGCGTTGTGAAAGGGGGCTAGACGGAAAAAATTCGTACGAAAATTTGGAACGACACTTTTAATATAAATTGACGTCTAACTGTGGATACCATACATTAAATTTGCTTTAACGTTCGCCAACGTCCATACCATATTGAATATAAAAGTTCTCGTCCGATAACCGAAGTTAAGCAACATCGGGCGTGGTTAGTACTTGGATGGGTGACCGCCTGGGAATACCACGTGATGTTGGCTTTTTGCTCTTTATTTTCGTGTCATCTTGTCAGACATTCAGCGCCATCTATCGAATAGATAGGAAATCATTTCGCAAGGAGATTTTACCAATGTATAAATTGTTTTAATTGTTTTTAATATGTACAAATCAGTTTTACTCGATCGTCACAACTTCGTTCCTATCGGGTGTCCCACGACACCACACGGCTTTTTCTTTCTTATTAGGTGCTCTTGTGCTTCAGTAATTAACATATCTGCCACTATTTCTATACCTCTTAGTAGAAGATCGTCATCATCGGACATCTTGAAAATGAATGTAGTGCAATGAAACAACTAGATAACATGATACTCGGATGCTATTCAACTCGTAACGTGTATACTATAATCGTAACGTGAAAATGCGGCTTTATGTCCAGCAGTGGACTAGTAAAGGATGATGTAATAAATTCATTATTGAAACCATTACCTGTTATAAAACAACAATAATAAATAAATATACCACTATCCTTACTGGCTTATGGCTTAAACCGGGTACTATATAATGTTTTAAATCTCTGACTTATAAGATAGGTTTATATTCCTGTATCTTAGGAAGTCAAAAAGCTTCGCTGTTTCAATGTTTTAAATATGTAAATCAACATTTAATCTTAAAAATAATATTGACAGAATACCATTTTGGTGACCCACATTTCGACCAAATTGTACCGATCGGATAAGATCACATATGTATTCTATTTTTAAATTATTAGGAATATTGTATAGTACATTTTTTTAATCAAAAATGTTTATAATGCATAACATCTGCCATGACCTCGACACATTTTCTCAACTGCAACATATTAAAACTATGAGACAGAAAATTTTTGATCAATTTTACTGTGCATACATCCACCATGGAAAATTACGATAATTATACGATGAAATTGAGAAGCAATCATAAAATTTTGCAATCTTTGGCGCATTCAAGAATAAATATGGAGGACATGACGCGCGCGCCTCAGTTGAGCCCACGGCGCTTGCGAGACTGTCACTCTTATTCCGAAACGTGAATGTGTAACGAGGAGTGAAAAAAAAAATGTATAACTATATATTGTTTTTGGTTTGTTCGACGAGTTTAATTGCGGCACAGAGTTTGCGTAAGTTGATATTTTATTTACTTGTTTTTTTTTATTAATTCTGTGTTACCGAATAGGTTGTTTTAGTAAGTTACTCACTACACTTCCTTCGTAATATTTTAGTCAGTTAACTTTAGAAACTGATTATCTGATTCTGATCTGATAACTGATTATAAGAGACGACCTAATGGCGTAGTGGTTTGTGTAACGGACTCCAATTCCAAATGTCGCGGGTTCGATACCCGCTCAAGTCAAACATTTGCGTGAATGAACTTTTAATGTTTGATTTGGTCTGGGCGTTTTTATTTATAATATCTATGATTTCACAAAAAAAAGTATATCAATTGTCTAGCAGCCATAGTACAAGCTCTGCTTAGTTTGGGGATAGATGGTGATTTGTGTGAATGTGGTAGAATATTATTATTATTCAAATTAAAAAAAAACCGATGTACTAAATAATATTATGATATGTATGTTAATGGTGAATTAGTTTGAAAGAATGAGTTTTGTTAACAGTCCTTTCCTTACGCAACATTGGGAATTGTATATAATGGATAAAACGATCATTTAAAGAAATCCCAAGCTTTTACCTATTAACTTTTTACCTATGCATTTTTCACATCATATCAACAGCCTTCAATAGTCCACTGCTGGACATAGGCCTCTCCTTAAAAGGGAGGTTTTGGCCTACCTTATCACTCTGGCCAGACGGGTTGGAATAGGGTTTGTTTCAAGTTTTCCTTCTCTATGCAGTGCTGTTGTCCTGCGTAGTTTGCTCCCTTAGTCGGCTCTTACGACACCCACGGGACGAATAGGGGTGGTGACACTCCGTATTCTTAATCCGTTACCACAAGGACAAGCATTTTTAAAGGAATCTATATTGAACAAATAATAAAATTCTTTTATATTATTAGGTTCATAAATTCGGCACTCAATCACTTTTTTTAGCTAAGAATTAAACTAATCTTAAAAGTAAATAACCAACTTCTAATTTTCGTACAATAATTAAACTTTGTATGTTGTGATTAGATAACTGGTACTCTTCCAATGGTTTTAGTAAACCCCTCTGGTTTGGTCCCATATGATCCATATTGATGAGTACAACAGATCAGGTTTGGTGATGATGATGAGGTCAGGAGGTGAATATAACTTTTTTTACACTTTAATTCAACTCTCCTTTAAAACTGTTATATTGATACTATTAATACGAGTATTATAATAGCTAACATATTGATATACAGCTCGAAAAAGACCTATTCTTAGCGTGCCATGGATCCACCCTCCTAGGTGCCGGGTCCATCGCGTGATAGATGGGGTCAACACATGCGACTTCGACAGCGCTTGGAAATTGCGACCCAGGAATAGGTTTAGGGAGTACCTACTGTCTGCTGTGTTACCCCCTCTACCTAACCATGTTTGATACGAGCCTAGCAATGCCGCTTTGGACATTGGTTCGAGAAAAGAGCTCACTGAAGCTCTTGGCAATCCAAGGTCTTTAAGCGGGTTATGGAGGGATTTAGATCTTATACCCCTCGCACCCACTTCCACGGCATACAACTCAACGAAGTAACCATTTTTAGTCATCTCGTTTTACAAGTCAAAGTACTTGTTTCTTTTTAAAACGTGGTCTTTAGGGATGTCAGTTTCCCACGGCACCGTGAGAATATGTCTGGTCTGAATGCCGAGGTAAAGATATCCTCCGGTATTCTGTAATTATTTTCATACGTGTCTATTAATAATGTTAATTGCATCAAAGTAAATCAACAATAAAAATTCTCGGACATCTGATACACAACGCCATCTAGTTTCAAACTAAGCAGAGCTTGTACTATGAAAGCTAGATTGACCGATAGAATGCTTATATACTTTTTTGTAAATACACACATGTAATGCATAGAAAACACTCAAACTCGGAAACAAATATTTACAGATCATACAAACATTTGGCTGGTAGCATATGCGAGTGCTGTACTGAGGTCTCAGATTCGATTCCTGGATCGGAGCAAATGCTTGTATGATCTGCAAATATTTGTTAAGGAGTTTAGGTGTTTTCTATGTATTATGTACACGAGTCGAACTCGTGCGCCGAGGGTTCCGTGCCTAGCCAGATTTTACAGATTTTTAAAAATTTATCTTAATTTTAAACTTTTTTTATTTTGAATTTTCTGAAAATAAAAGAAGTTGAAAATTAAGGCAAATTTTGGTACTTTCAAATTTTCGCGAACATCTACGTAAATCTGGGTAGGCACGGAACCCTCGGCGCACGAGTTGACTCAGGACCTTGATTTTTATACACCTAATAGGGACCATAGACCTCAGTATCTGGTATAAATTTCAACTGGCTAGGTATAACCGTTCCTGAGAAAATCAACGGAGAGACAGACAAGAAAGTGATCTTATAAGGGTTCCTTTTTTAACTTTTGAGGTACTGAACCCTAAAAAAGTACAAAAGTATTCTATCAGTCAATCCAGCTTTCACAGTACAAGCTCTGCTTAGTTTAAAACTAGATGGCGTTGTATTTTTGAAATAGGTTAAAAATAATGTCCATAGGTCATTATTATTCCTGTCTAGAATTATTAAATGCTCTAACTTTCCAACAGTAGGCACTTCACTTATAAATATCAAACCCAGACCTTCTCGAGATCTCGGCTTATTTACTCGGGAACAGCATTCAGTCATTATTTTTTAAACCGACTTAGTTTTTCTCAGAAGACTATAGTTTATTATTCATTATGATTCACCTAAATTGTATTGAAGTCGGTGCTAGTTTTTAAAAAAGTTCGTTACGCACCCAAAATTAAAATACATTTATTAAAACACACTTGACAATATTTCAATTTTATTAAAAAAAAACATTGTTTATATTAAAATATTAAACAAAGAAATATTACTCAAATAAATTGTATTTTGTTCTATTGTTTTTAAGTAAACATACTCGTACCTATTTATAATATTGCCGTAAATTTTGCATTATTTATACGTTACGTTTTTATGTTACTTAATTTTCAATTGGTTACTATTTAAATATGATCGAACCCGAAATGCAACGTAAGAAGCGAAATAAATTATAAACACTTACATAGATGATCATGTAATGGTTGTATTTCCGCGTACACGCGCCGGCGAACGAGATTCACTTTCACTGGTACCCAGCCCCCCACCACTTGCCCTCCAACTGAGATCAGAAATGCAGTAGTGTTTGTTTGTTTAAAACTACACTACTCAACTGCTCGTGTTAAAATTGTGCATATACGTTGCTGGAAAGACGAGGTATTATTGGAGGGAATAGGAACCTCTGCAAACGACAGTGAGGTTGTCTTAGTCAACGGACGGGTTACCAACCTTATAGTCCTACATAACACCGGAGTCGACCCATGGAAATTACAAATTGTTATAATTGTTGTAATAATAATAACCTCACAAATCAGACACGGCTAAGATCCCAAAAAAGACACATTCTGTACTATGATAACAGCTGCTAAACATACTTATATATTTCCAAATAAATAATTCCAGATACAGAATCAATGATCGTGCTCATCATCATCATCAACAGCCTTTACTAGTCCACTGCTGGAGATAGGCCTCTCCTTAGAAAGGAGCTTTTGGCCTACTATACCACGCCAGCCAGACGGGTTGGTATAGGGTTTGTTTCAAGTTTTCTTTCTCTTTTCCTTGTTCGTGCTCATCACACAACTATCTTAGGTCGGAATCGAACCCACGACTTCTCGCTCATCAGCCAGGATAACTGAGCTAACTACATGTACTGCATACGAGACACTAGTTAGTTAGGCAATCATGGTCAAATAGCATATAACAGACACCTGCACCTTTCGTACAAAATATTATCACATCAGCAGCCTATAACAGTCCACTGCTGGACATAGGCCTCTCCTTAGAAAGGAGGTTTTGGCCTACTATACCACGCTGGCCAGACGAGTTGATATAGGGCTTGTTTCAAGTTTTCCTTCTCTTTGCAGTGTTGTTGTTCTGCGTAGTTTGTTCCCTCAGTCGACCCATTGGGTTGAATTGGGGTGGTGACACTTTGTATTCTTAATCCGTCACCATACAGGATGCTGCACTTATGCGTATACTAGATCTACATAGATATCTTAAACTACATAGTAAGGCGTAGTTTAATAGTACGTGGGTATGTATACGCCAAGGCGTTATTTCCCTCACTTTTTTGTTCACAAAGTACCACCTTAACTTTTTTATTTGATCTGAGAATTACAGTGTTGTATAAATACACCCAGTAATTCATACGCTACGCACTTATAATAGATTAAACAGATTAAACAACAGATTAAATAACAGTCAAACCAGTTCTCAGCGTGTAATATAATCACCTTGGTGTTTCAGCTCTGGCTTATGCCTAGAGCCGATTTAATATTCGTATTGATAAACTAGCTATTTTTCTTTATTTTACCCCCTTGGGGATGATATTTTCAAAAAACCCTTTCCTAGTGGGTGCTTACAACATAAAAAGCATTTGTAGACCCAGGTTTAGGGTGTGTGTTGATGAATAAGTCAGTGAGTCAGGGCAAGTACTGATGGCTAAATCAGACTCCATCTTACTAGCGACAACAGAGGATTTACTGTATTTCCCACTCCTCCAATTTTCTACTGATTAATTTCGTTGCGGGTTCGAAGACAGTTACTTTTTTCCTGGGATTTCCCGAGTGACATAACTCGGTGTGTTCGTGGGTCGCTGGTGATCCTTGTGTACCCTCCAACGCGTCGCCGTCACAACAGTTGTGACACCAAATATTTACGCGGTACCGTCTCTGTCACAACATTTAGAAGAATATATATCAGGGATTCCAAATATGTTTATTTCATTGAATATAATTATAAAATAACGTAGATGTTGAGGTAATAATGACTTCGCTCAGCTGTGACTGGGTCACTAGTTCAAGGGCGCGACAGTAACGGGTCATAGGTCATCCGCGCGCCGCGACGTTCTAAGAGGTACAGGAGCAACCGTGATGGGCGTGTGGGAGTTATTAGTCCCATTTAGTGACAACAGTCTGAGAGGCTTAGAACAGACCTAATAAGGACCCATTGCACTTTAAGGCCAAGTTATTACAAGATTTTAGTATAAACAAATTTAAATCTATACTATAATATTATAAAGCTGAAGAGTTTGTTTGTTTGTTTGTTTGAACGCGCTAATCTCAGGAACTACTGGTCCGATTTGAAAAATTCTTTCAGTGTTAGATAGCCCATTTATCGAGGAAGGCTATAGGCTATATATCATCACGCTAAGACCAATAGAAGCGGAGCACCAATGAAGAATGTTTCAAAAACGGAGAAAATTTATTACTATTGAGAGACACAGACAAAGTTGCGCGGGTCAGCTAGTCCACAATAAAACGTAAACTATATCAGAAAGCCTATTACTCAACACAGGCTATTTCGTAGTGGAAATGTGATATGGGCTAGTGTGTCTTTTATATAATATTCTATTTTTTTATGTTTTACTTCACTTTCTTTTTTGTTCCATCTTTTTCCTATAGTGTTCTTGTTTTCTCTTCATTGTCTTTTTACTTTTTAGTCCTTAAAACTTACATACTGCCACACATCAAAACAATGTTGTGTATATTTAATAATGCCATTGTATGTATCTGTTGATTAAAAAAAGTGGCTGTGAGTTTGTTTGCCCTTTCTTCTCATGAGGTTTAACCCCTTGGAAATGGGCGGTTGTAGATTGGCACAGGCATATAGGAGATTTTCGATACGTATATGTTTAGTTTGCTAAATATTTGACAAA
The DNA here is from genome assembly GCA_902825455.1 of Arctia plantaginis. Lineage (NCBI taxonomy): Eukaryota > Metazoa > Arthropoda > Insecta > Lepidoptera > Erebidae > Arctia > Arctia plantaginis. Next base: position 1,148,264 of record CADEBD010000327.1, read on the forward strand.
ACAGAGATAGTTGCTATTGTGTGTGTTGATCTATGACTTTAGTCTACACAAGAGACGATTTCAATTATTATTTTTATGAAATAAAGATATTTTGAGTTTTGAACTGTGAAGTCTCATCGGGGTCCTGTTGAAAGCCAGCGTAGCCTATCCGTGCCCAGTAATGCTGGATGGGATCTTCTTTCGGTCCCGGTGAGACATTCTCTCTTAATCTCATTTTAGGTATCTCATCTGTTGTATATTTGTATTTGCAAACTTTGACTGCACAGATGGCGAAGTGGTTTAAGCGGTCGCCACACCGCTCGCTACTGCGCTGAGTGTTGTGGGTCCGATCCGAACATGGGACGACACTATGTGTGATCCACAAATTGTTGTTCTGAGTCTGGGTGTTCTCTGTGTCCGTTTCATGTATGTTTGTAAAGTCCCCCGCGACACAGGATATATTCCTAATGTGAGAGTGGTCTTTTTAAAAAGAAAAGAAAAAAAAGTATTTGCAAACACTAAAATACTCGTAGACACAAACTATTTTTTGTACCAACTAGTTTTTGTTTTTATTAAGCTATTGCATAGCTTCTATCGAGGGCCTTGAGCGCGGGGACCGAATCCAGAAATTCCGTAACGAGAAAAACCCTCACGCTAAAAACAAAACAAAAAACAGTACCAAAATCAAATGCTGAACGTCAAAGGAAATTTCGTCAACATAATGCAGAAAAATCTTACATGGATATGTAATTTGATTTAATAATAATATTTTTTATTTATTTATTTAAAAACAAATTGTAATATATGCTTCAATATTTTTATTTAATAAAAGAAAAAAAAATGTTTTCTTATCGGTCATAACGCTCAAAAAGTGTAACTTGAATTAATATCAAAGAAAAAGAAATACTGCATAAATAAAAAAATAAAATGAATAAGTAATTATAATTGCATAAGTTGATACAAAATGCTATGCAATAGCTTTACCGCGGCAGTCCCCGAGTGCCACACGTCTTTTTTTAGTGTGTTCTTACTCACATACTCTAACTTACTCTTGCTTTGTCTGACATTCCATAAATCCTTCCGTATCAGCATATTCACTGTCTTCCGTCGCCCTTTCTTCGAAGAGGCCTTCTGATGCAATTCTTAACCAATGTGAAATCTATTTTTAGCTAACATTTCTTAGCATTACCTAATACTCGCCAGTTTCGCTATATAAATGTTCAAATAAACGTACATTGTCCTTGACAAAGGTCAATTGTGTTGTAAAGTTTGTCGAATTTATGTGAAGAGTCTTTCAGGTTCTAGAAGATTTAGGTGTAATGTTGGAATGATGGAAAATCTTATTTATAAAATTCTCGTGTCACGGTGTTAGAAGTTAAACTACTCCGAAACGGCTCGACCGTTTTTCATGAAATTTTGTGTACATAGCGGTTAGGTCTGGGTCTATTTTTCATAACCCTATTTATTTTTTTTGACAAAAAAATTGAAATAATGTATATGGCAAAACAACGTTTGCCGGGATAGCTAGCAATATGTATAATTAAACACATAAAAAAGTAGGAATGGAACTTCAATTAAAAAATAGCAATATTTTATGCTTTTTAAAGTCGGCGCTTAATTATAGTCGGTGGTTAATTATAAATTGAAATTATTCCAACTTATAATTAAAAATCCCTGATCTAAAAAATTGTTTAAAAAAGTTTGTTTATATTCAGTTAGAACCCACAGTAAAAGTTATAGGTACTTAGTTTGGTTCTAGTGCTACAACGTCTGAAAATATTATTACTAGTGTCGTATGAGTCGTAATTTCCTCAAGGTTCTACTCAAGAAAACACTAGAAATCTATCAAACAAACGACTGACTAAAATCCTTTGAATATACGTAGTCAAGGTCACAATGCATGCATATAATACACTTGCAATTGTTCCTCATTGGCATGCACGGAGGTGCCCCGACATTGGACGGGTCTGACCCCGCGGTTATTGGTTCTTAGCCTCTAACAGCACACGTAAAAGCTATTCAATGAATCGATTGACCATCCTTAGTTCATAACACAATGAACCTTCTTGCCTTGCAGATACAAAGACTTTTATACTAACTTATTACTTAAATTTACATAGCTTTTTGTTTGATTCCTTTTTTGTTTCTTTTTTAGTAACATTTATGTTAAAATAGTTATCGGCAAAAAAGTTTGGCGCCTTTTCAAATGTCAGTTGGTATTCTTATTTTAACCGACTTTAAAAACCTACTGTTTTTTTGTTTTATAAAATGTTTATGTCTAATCTTAGTCATTTATGAACCCACTTCAACATTTATTTTTAATACAATAAAAAAAATGTGCGATATTTATATTTTATTAAATATCAAACTTTTTTAACTTTTTTAAAGTAATTATGTCATAAATTTAACGATTAATCACACACATCATCTCAACATGGCTTTATTTTAGTTCTTTTTAGGGTTCCGTACCCAAAGGGTAAAACGGAACCCTATTACTAAAACGCCGTCTGTCTGTCTGTCCGTCTGTCACCAGGCTGTATCTCATGAACCGTGATAGTTAAATGGTTGAAATTTCACAGATGATGTATTTCTGTTGCCGCTATAACAACAAATACTAAACACAGAATAAAATAAATATTTAAGGGGGTGTCCCATACAAAAAACGTGATTTTTCTGCTCGTTTTTGCGCGATATTGATAACGGCAACAGGTAGACGCTTGAAATATTTACAGAATATTTAGTTTTGTCTTCATTATAAAAATAAATAATTTAATTGGGGCTGCCATACAACAGACGTGATTTTTTGCCCGTTTTTATAGATAATGGTACAGAACCCTTCGTGCGCAGTCCGACTCGCACTTGGCCGGTTTTTTATTTGCTGTTGTCAGTTAGTCGTAACTTTTTATCGCCAAATCAGAAATAAGTGGCGGGAGAGATATATTGATTAGCAATATTCTATTACATTGATGTTGATATAAAGGTCAAGTTGTACTTAAATCTTAAATTGGCTGTCATTTTGTTGCGTATCATATTTACAAATACCACATCACATCTCATCAACAAGCCTTTAATAGTCCACTGCTGGCCTCTCCTTAGAAAGGAGGTTTTGGCCTACTATACCACGCTTTCAGACGGGTTGGTATAGGATTTGTTTCAAGTTTTCCTTCTCTCTCCAGTGCTGTTGTTCTGCGTAGTTTTCTCTCGTAGTCGGCTCTTACGATACCCACGGGATGAATAAGGGTGGTGACACTCTGTATTCTCAATCCGTCACCACATGTTATTTACACACATTTACATTATTTACAAATAACTTGAATGTAAAATAATATATTAAACATTAATCCTCAAGACTTATTTTATACAGTTGTGGATGCAATAATATCTACATATACAGTGTTTGTTTGTCTGTATGTCGGTTGTTGCACAAAGTATGTGAATGCGACGCTCTGAAGGTCGGCCGTCGAGCCTTCTTTCATAAGACCTTTTACCAATAACGTCGAAATGTGTTTGAAATAGCTTTAAAAATAAACGTTGGCTGCAGGAACTACATGATGAAAGTGGTTGATGTCAGGGACGTTGTCTGATGCATTCGAGAATGGTTACATTTAAAAGAATGTACATTTCTTTCACACATATCCAATAGCCTTCAAGGTTATGATAAAGCCCGAGAGAAAGAAAGAAAGTGAAATCTTAAAACCCTGTCTAGATCATGGCAACTGTTTTATAGTCATCATCTTCCTGCCTTCTTCTGAATTTTACTATAGGTAAGCTTTCAATTGGGTCGTATATGGCTGGTCCTGAAATAATTCCCCAGGGAAGTAATGGTCCTATGATTGCAGAAGGCACTAAGACAGAAAAATCAGCAGGCTATTGTTTTTGTTATTATCGTGGTTTAAACTCTTTCTATAGCTTGTATTGTTTATTAGTTAGTTTCATTAAATCTACAAGTATCTTGAAGTTTTTTATAAAGTCTTTCAGGTTTAGTCTACTTAGAGGTCAGTTGGGAAGTTGTTTAATTAACTAATCAACAGGGGAACTTAATTGAGCAATGCAACATCCAGTTATTTTTGTTGGATGACGGGTTTCGATGGTGGGATGTCAGTGAGCTCTTGAGCAAAGGTCTATCAAGCGTATCAACTTCTAAGACTGCACGGATGGCGTAGTGGTTTAAACGGTCATGGTCAACGATCGCCGCTTCCTATTACGCTGAGTGTTTGGCTTCTATCCCCACATGGCACAACACTTTGTCTCATGTTCCATGTTGTCTACAAATAAAATTGTCGTTCTGAGTCTGGGTGTTATTTGTGTCATGTATGTTTGTGTAGTCCCGGGCGACACAGGATACATTTCTAGAGCGGGAGTTGTAAGTATCTAAGAAATACGCTTAAACAGGTGAATTTATTGCCACGGAAACTAGACGAAGAATATTAAGTAACCAAGCATAATCAAATCATGTTTGTTTATATAATTAATTACTCATAAATAATGATAATATTTTCGGACATCTGACACACAACGCCATCTAGTTTCAAACTAAGCAGAGCTTGTACTATACAAGCAAGATTGACTGATAGAATACTTATTATATATACTTATGATACTTTTGTTTTTGTAAAAACATACATTTTATACATAGAAAACGCCTAAACTCCGAAAAAAATATTTGTAGATCATGCAAACATTTGGTCCGGCCGGCAATCGAACCCGAGACCTCACCACAGCAGTCGCATACGCTACTGCACCACCGAGGCAGTTATAAATTTAAATTGTTTATTAAATAATCATATATTGATTATTTAATAAACAATTTAAATCTAAGTAAATGAACAACACTTTGTGTGATCCACAAAATATTGTTCTAAGTCTGGGTGTCCTTTGTATGTTTGTAAAGTCCCCCGCGACAGAGGATATATTCCTAATGCGGGAGTTCTTTTTATAATTATTATAAATAATAATTATTATTATTAAAGTAAAATACTTTTTTAAAAGATAATTATTTCAATTTATAATGGCGAGAAGATGGACCTCGGTAGTCGTAAATATTAACTTTTAAAGTTATTTCTTACTAAGTTTTGCCCGCGGCTCCGCCAGCGTATATGTCGGTTATTGCTGTAAAAAACAACCTGTGTCCTTCCTCAAAAATCAAAGTATCTCCATGCCAAACTTCATTAAAATCGGTTCAGCAGTTTATCCGTGAAAGCGTAACAGACAGACAGAGTTATAATATTAGTAGGCATGAACTCAAACCTATTGTTTGCTTTGTAAATTACATTTTAAAAAAGTAGACTTGAATATTAAAATTTATGTCAGAATTATTAAATAACGTCATTCGCATCGCATCTAAATAAATTACTTTAATTATAATTAGTAGTTACAAAGGCATTTCAGTTTAGTTTTTTAAAGCTGTTAGCTCTCTTAGTTCCTTTTCGCGCGCTACAGTCCACTCCAGACATAGGCCTCTCCTTAAAAAAGAGGTTTTGGCCTACTATACCACGCTGGCCAGACGGGTTGATAGAGGGTTTGTTTCAAGTTTTCCTTCTCTTTGCAGTGCTGTTGTCCTGCGTAGCGTAACGGATGGGAGGGAGACCGAAAAATGAGTAACAAGACTTTTTTGATATACGTCTACCAAAAAGCGACAGGAACTTCGTTCTGACCGGGGGCCGTAGACCCCTCACGCCGGTTTTTTCTTCCTTTTTCACCTGCCGCACCAAGCATGCATGTATGTTTCTTTGACACGCTCTGTACCCTAAACTAAGTGATAGATTTTGGCGTTTGCTGTGTTGTCAGATTCGTCTTAATTATATTGTAAGAGTGACAGTGGGTATTGGTATACCTATACATTTTCACACTGTTGAGTTTTTGAAGTGATAACTTCTTATGGAAGGGTAAACCGCTTCGTTACGTAACGCGTTACGACACCGGTTTGTCTGGCTTCCCTTTCTCTCACGCATACGGCAGCGGTAGGCAGGCTCCTCCTCTCTCACTCTAACCCACAGCGCTATTTCGGACAGACGCTTTACATAAAATTTTATTAATTAAACCTAAGCTTTTCTCAAGTTAAAGAATTTCAATATTAAATAGTTCAACTTAGATTAGTTTAAGTTATTACTTCTGTCGGACCTCCCGAGATGCACACGTTTCTTTTTTTCAATAATTACCTTGTTTTGCTTTCTAGCCTATGTTTAATAACAAAACCCCCTTTTGTTTTTTTTTTTTGTTTTTTTTTTTTTTTTTCGTGCGGATCCCCTCGGATACCACCTGTCGGTGGCATGTCGGACTCGAACCGACTAAAACCGCACGCCGTCTCGGGTACTAATAGCCGGGGAACCAGGTATACCCTAGAAAGGACGTCCCTGAAGTTAAGATGTATTACTCAGCTCGGACTCGGCTCTATGACTGTTTTTTTTTTAAATTAAAGAAACAAAAATCTATTTCGGACATCAGACACACAATGCCATCTAGTTTCAAACTAAACAGAGCTTGTACTATGAAATTCGAAACCTTTTGGATGTTGACAATGGGACAGAGGCTTTAACTCATTCCGCGTTTAAAAAAAATTCGTTGTCTATCGGTATTTCCATTATCTCAGTATTGCGTAAGAATCATCATTCTAAAAGTGAAGATTTATTTAAATTCAGGACGTGTGAGTAAGGAAAACCTCGTGATTTAACATTGTCACGATATTTGTTTAAAACATTATGTTTGTGTCGAGTTATCGGGACAGTACAATAAGAACACTTAATACGAGAGAAAGGTATAAATATAAAACTAATAATTATAACTTAACACATCTCAAACTAAGCAGAGCCTGTACTATGGTTCTGAAAAAGACAACTCTGAAAAAGACAACTCCCGCATTAAGAAAATATCCAGTGTCGCGGGGGACTGTACAAACATACATGAAACGGACACAAAGAACACCCAGACTCAGAACAACAATTTGTGGATCACACAAAGTGTCGTTCTATGTGGGGTTTGAACCCACAACACTCGACGTAGTAGGAAGCGGCGATGGGAACCAGACTATTGATAAACGTACTTATATATTTCTAAATACACACATATAATACAGATATATTACACCCAGACACAGAACAAACAATTATTACCATAGCATAGGCTCTGCCTAGTTTGGGATCAGACGGCCGTGTGTGAGATGTGTGAGGTATATTATTATTAATTATTTGTCCTGGATGGGAATCAAACCCATGATCTCTAGCTGAGCTAGGACCACTAAACACTAGACCTTATACTAAATATTAATTGATTGATATTGTTACGAGCGATAATAAAATAAAGTTGTCGGTTAATTACTTTTATTCAACAATCTCAATAGTTGTACTTTACTCGATACTAGATGGCGCTGTCCTCCCTATTCCATACAATTCTGGAACAATAGAACCATTTAATCCTATGGCGCAACAATATAATTCACCCCCACTTTACTCCAGGGAAGGTAACCCAAAAAAGTTTTAGTTATTTTGCAGATAAGTATTTACGTTGATTTATTCTTTAAGATAGTGTTGGCATTTCCTATGGTATCGTATGAGGGGCAAACAGCAGCTGATGGGACGCTTGATGGTAAGTGATTACCGTCGCCTGTGGACACCTGTAGCTCAAGAGACACAGGTGTTTAAGTGCTTCCCCCAGAATTAGGTTTTAGGGAGGGTGTTGGTGGATAAAAAATGCTATACCCCGGATTTCTTAAGGGCCATGGTACCACTGCGGTTGAACGAATAAAAAATATAGTTTCTTTCTATTTGGTCTCATTCTTATTGACTTTGGAGAAAAATTTTGAAAATCGATATTTTTTTTCAGAGTCCCTTCTTCAAGGTGACAAGGGACTCTGAAAAAACTAGGTTCAACTATAATAGTTAAATGTCAGCTGTACATCATCATCATCAACAGCCTTTAATAGTCCACTGCTGGACATAGGCCTTGGAATAGAATTTTTGGGCTTCTTTACCACGCTGGCCAGGCGGATTTATATAAGATTTATTTCGACTTTTTCTTCTCTTTGCAGTGGTGTTGACCTGCACAGTTTGCTCCCTTAGTCGGCTCTTACGACACCCACGAGATGAATAGGGATGGTGACACTCTGTATTCTTAATCCGTCACCACACAGGATGCTGTACTTAAGATCTACATAGATATCTTAAACTACATAGCAAACATATTCGTTATTTATTTACAAACACGTATCAGTATACCATATATTTATAAATAAATAATTGCTCAACTTAATGGTATTATTCCACTACAGGTTAAATATGAGGTTTGGTAACTGCCGGCCTTGTAACGAATAGCTGTCGTGCAGATGTGACAATACAACTGTGTAATGCAAAAGTATCAGTTGTGAAAGCCGACAGATTAAACGATGATTGCACAGGAACGTTAAGTGTGTAAACATGGTTTGGAAATGGATGGGTGACCGTGATTAGTTGGACAATTGAGACGGTGTAGATATAAGGAAACAATGACTGGCCTGTTGGTAGGTTGGTTAGTGACTCTGGCTGGTAAGCTAGAGGTCGTGGTTTCGATTCCCACTAAGGACAGATTGTTTTTTGTTTTTTTTTTTGTTAAAAAAACAACTCCCCGTATTATGAATATATTCCTGTGTCGCAGGGGTCTTCTACAAACATACATGGAACGGACACAAAGAATACCCAGACTCAGAACAACAATTTGTGGATCACACAAAGTGTAGTCCCATGTGAGGATCGGACCTACGACACTCAGCGTAGTAGGAAGCGGCGTGGCGACCGCTTAAACCGGTAATCCGCTAAATACGCCATCCATGCAGTCATTATCGTTTGATGAGAACGATCAATTAAATTTTGATCTGTGTCTAAACATGTATGTACTTAGAAATATATTATACTTACGTATGTTTATAAGCAGTCGTACATTTAAAAGAATAAATATTATATTTAATAACACAGTAGTACTGAATAACCATAACCTCCTTTCTAAGGAGAGGCTTATGTCCAGCAGTGGACTATTACAGGCTGTTGATGATGATGATGATGATTATTATTATTATATCTGACTCAAGAATCCCATCATACATTCGAAAACAGCTTGATGATCTTCAAGCGGCTGAGCAAATTATATGCTTGAATGCAATTCATGAAGTCATCTTCAATCAAAATCTGTACGTTGTGTGTCTGTATTCAGGAGAGTTTTGAATGGTAAAATTGAAAGCTGTGTGACGTCACATCAGGGGAGATGGGTTAAAAAGTGTCAAATTTGTGTGACGTAATTTATGGATGGCCCCCTACAAAAGGGTTTTCGGCAATTTTATAGGTAAGGGGGAAAATAAATGGTGCATGGCACAAAATGAGAAATAATTGCCCAAACGGTGAACAGACACTAGCGAAACCGCGGACAATAGTTAGTCATTTTGACTGCACGGATGTCTTAGTGGATTAAGCGGTCACCACGCTGCTTTCTACTGCCCTCAGTGTTGTGGATTCGATCCTAACATGGGACAACACTTTGTGTGATCCACAAATTGTTGTTCTGAGTCTGGGCGTTCTTTGTGTCTTAATGCATGTTTGTCAAGACCCCCGCGACACAGGACATTCCTAGTGCGGGAGTTGTTGTTGTTGTTTAATTTATTTTTTAATTATTTTTTAGTTGTTTTTTAATTTATTTATATCTGTATTGTATACAGTTAATACATAAATTAGTTAGAAATATATAGACGTAACAATCGGCGGTCTTATCGCTCACGGCGATCTCTTACAGACAACCTTAATACGGATATTGAATATTTAAAAAATTGGGTAGTTTACATACACGTAACGCATTATCACGTTAAGTCGTAACAATTTTCTCATAACAAAGTCTATTTGTGATTTATATTTTTTATTTTTTTTATTTAAATACAAAACAACTCCCGGTCTTGGTCGTGGTTTCGATTCCCACTAAGGACAGATTGTTTTTTGTTTTTTTTTGTTAAAAAAACAACTCCCCCGTATTATGAATATATTCCTGTGTCGCGGGGGACTTTACAAACATACATAAAACACTACACAAGTAGCAATAACTTCCATGTCTAGTTCTCCTTGACTCTACCCTCTATAATTTAGTCTCGTATTACATTGTGAGTTGTCACATAGCACGATAGATGGCGCTGTATCAAAAATTTAAATCGCGCTATAATTATTTTGAACAAGCTCATTGTATCAATGTGTTTGGAAACAACAGCAACGGGAGTTCGATTCGTTTGTTATGTAATATATATATAGATGTAATTCTCCCCTCAATTAACGTGAACCATTTTGTTTGATTAAAGTTCTGATCTTTCTGGATGAAATCCTCATTCTTCAATGAGTTCTGTGATCATTAGTTGAGGCACTAAGGCCTTCTAGTCTAAATATTTATCAACATTACTTATTGTATGAAATATTATATTATGTATGATTAATTATCTGTGTGTCATGTAAAAAATGATTGAACGTGTTAATCAACAGTAACATGTGCGCCAATTTTTACTCATTACATAACAAATTATAATAAATATGTTAACTATTAAGGAAATGCTAATATAACATAATACATATAAGCTAGACTGTGCTCGTCATTTTGATAAATTAATTTATTTACTAAATCCATCAGTTGCAATTTTCTTAACCTTTGAACTTCATCAATTCTTCCTTCTATGTACAGTCTGTTCTTCTCTCGAATGCGCTCCCAGTTGAAATCAGGATGTCCACTAACCGCTTTACGTTTAAGAAGAAAGTACAAGATCTTCTTAAAAATAAGCTGGCAGAAAAATAAGTTGTGTATACTTGGGACCTCTATGTATATTTGTAGTTATGAATATAGTATTTTATTTATAGTATATAGTGTATATATGTAAGTTAGATTTATCTTAATACATTTAATATAAATAAAATCAAATCCTCTGTTTTCTCTTGCACCTACCGCATCATTTTTCTACATCACCCGAAGGTTGACTGGCAGAGAATGCCCTGGGCATAAGTCCGCCTGTGTACAACTTGTGCATTAAGTTATGTAAATAAATAAATTTTAAATTAAAACATATTTATATACACAAACATTGTCCATTAAATTTCAAACACCATTAAAAAAATAGATATGAATGTAAAGACGATAAAAAAAAAAACACTTGCAACCCTTCAGTGAGTTTCAAGTCAGAGCTCAGTTCTTTTGAAAGGGCTGAGTAGAGAAGTGCGGTCGGCTCCGCACTTCCCTACTGAGTCCGGCTGGTTCAGCCTCGACACCGCTGAAGGTAACTCCACGCTTGCGCAAAACTACAGGCTTCAACGGCGCAACTCTACTAAACCTCCACCCCACAGTCGCCCTCACACTCGCCACAGCGGGAACAAACAGCCTTTTCCATGACCCATGATGCATTAAAGATCTAAACGACAATAACAATATAGAGATATAAAATGAATAGTTATGATTTCGTTCACTTTTACAGAGTTTTTTTTAATTTATCGCTGTTCAGTTTAGATAAGCCACAAAACCGCCTTGCATTCAATAGAAAAGTACGCGATCTTCTTCAGAGTGAATCGGCAGAACAGTTACAACGCTAGTACCCGACTGAATATTTATATATATTATTAAATTTATGTAGGTTTATGTATGTATGTGTGTTAATATATTGTGTATGTCTCTGGACTTGAATTATGTTAAATATAATATTTTATTTTGCACCTATCGCATCATATTTCTACATCACCTGAAGGTTGACTGGGATAGAATGCCTAATGGCATTAAGTCCGCCTTTGTACAACATGTGCGTTAAGTTTAAAGTAAATAAATAAGGTTTTTATGAACTTTTATTTAACTTGTAATTTTCGGAACGAAACTTGGAGGTTAAATTAAAACTACTGCCCGGGTTCCGATTGAGATCAAATTCTGTGTACACATGTATCGTCAGTGACAATACAATAATATACCATGGAGCTGTTCTGATGATGTAGCTGGACGACAGCCAGGACATTCTTAACTCATTATCATCGTCAACAGCCTTTAATAGTACACTCATGGACATAGGACTTGCCTTAGAAATGACGTTTTATCCTACTATACCACACTGGCCAGACGGATTGGTATAGGGTTTGTGTCAAGTTTTCCTTCTCTTCTTTACTAAACAAGATAAACCCAACGAGATTGTGCTTATTTATTATTGGTGAATACTATTGTGGCGACTCCCACATACAAAGAAACAGAAACACACTACAGCGCCATCTAACGAAGACACACCGAACTACGGAGTAACTACTAAAATAAGAATTGCTAATTCTGCATCGCGATATAAAGAATTCCCTCGCCAATTAGCATATATACAACTACCCAACATCCGCCAGCCAGGCCTGATCACCTCGCCTGGTCGGAGGATCCTTCCTTTGTGTTGGAGGGATATGTTCCCGTTCCTCCACACTATTATGCTACATGAAATAGAGGGTAAAGGGAAAAGTATCACATGTGGGAAGTAGTGAGTTTTTTTAAATACAGTAAAAGTTTAAAGTGAGACCATCAGGCTTGACTCTTAATCGTCACTAAAGGTTATACGCCCTTTTCCGTGTTTAATATTTATAAAATTGTTATTTTTACTTAGTAGTAATAATTAAAAGTAATAAATCTTATTGTTCCAGCTGAAGAATTCATCAAATGCAAACAAGGTGACGACAAACTGAACGAGTGCTTAAAGCTTGCGGTACCTGACGCACTGAAGCGCATGAAAAAAGGTAAGTTTTGAACAATTAAATATAATAAAGTATATATAGTTACTTTATTCCTAAGAAACATCATCACATCACCAGCCTATAACAGTCCACTGTTGGACATAGGCCTCTCCTTAGAAAGGAGGTTTTGGCCTACTATACCACGATGGTCGGACGGGTTGGTACAGGGTTTGTTTCAAGTTTTCCTTCTCTTTGCAGTGCTGTTGTCCTGCGTAATTTGCTCCCTTAGTCGGCTCTTACGACACCCACAGGATGAATAGGGGTGGTGACATTCCGTATTCTTAATCCGTCCCCACACGGATAAGAAACAATAAGTTAGATATCACAATACCTAATAATTCGGGACTAATTTAGGGTAATGATTATAAGATATGAGACTTTTATATTTACTCGAGGTTATAATCGAATAGCAGCGATTTCGGTCATTTATAGCATTTTCTATGCACTCAAGCTGCGTTTAATACCAATCTTTATGTTTTTTTTTAAAAGACAACCCCGCATTAGGAATTTATTTACATTACTTTACAAACATACATGAAACGGACACAAAGAACAGCCAGACTCAGAACAGCAATTTGTGGATCACACAAGGTGTCGTCCGCACACACGTATGTTGGACAACTGAACCGACTAAAAGCCATACGCCATAGCAAGTACCAGTAGCCGGGGAACAACGCATACCCTAAGAAGGAAATCCCTGATACCCCGACAGTCGTTTGTGTCCTTATACCTAAAACACACGACAGAAAGAGAGAGCGCCTAGCATTTTCCATATCACAAATAAACAAAATAGCGTATTTGCTATTAAATTAAAAGCAGGCGTCCATTTTGCCATCACTAATTCACAAGCCGGAATTAATTTCTTGCAATTACATTATTCTAGGTATCCAGTCACTTTCCGTGCCTCAGTTGGAGCCGCTGCTCGTGAACGCGATTAACGTTGATTCTGGTTCCGGACCGGTGGTCATCACCCAGGACTACAGAAACATCAAATTATATGGACTGACCGACTCTGTGCTCACCTCCTATAAGTAAGTAACTACTAAGAAACTTACTAACCTCCTTTCTTAGGAGAGGCTTATGTCCAGCAGTGGACTATTAAAGGCTGTTGATGAAGAAACTTATTATTTAAGGTTACAAAAAGCCAATTTTACTAACAGATTTTTTTCTTTTAACTAACTGGCAAGTTAACTCGCATGGAAAGAGTGCCTGGTTTTTGACCAACTCGACATAAGCCTGACAGAACACTGGACATGTTCAGTAGATGAAACTTAAGTTACATCCCTTATTAATTCGTCATCTGGAATTCTGGATATGCCAAGAGTTTTAAGCATGTTCACACGGTGAAACTTAATTTAAATCATTATGTGTTGGCTAACTGGACTCACCCAGTTTTTTTTTCAAAACAGGTTACAGTTAGGTTAAAAATTACCTCGTTCATTAATTCAACCCCCCATATGGGCATTTGTATCCAGTTCCAGTCGAGTTCCTAAAACACTCCACGAAAGTGACAATTTCATTTAAAATTCATTTATTTACATTTCACAATTATGTTTACAGTGCATCTGCTTATTTTACCCCTTTATTGACAGACCACTGTCTGACACCCTAGTTTAGTGGTTGATGTCTATTTGTATCAATTTTCAGAGCCGACCTGAAACATTACAGACTCCGAACCGAATCCATTACTCCGAAGATGGAGTTCATAGCAGATTATATAATGAGAGGCAGAATTTTATTGCTTCCTATCCAAGGAAAAGGTTTAGCGAACATCACTATGGGTAAGTAATTACGGTAACATATATTTTTTATAGTAATCATGTAAATTAGGTATATTATATACATTCCAGTAGGCCAAAACCTCCTTTCCAAGAAGAGGCCTATGTCCAGCAGTGGACCAGTACAGACTGTTGATGATATACAATAGAAACCTATCTATGATGCATAAGCATTGCAATATTTAACCGACTTTAAAAAGTTGGAAGGGTATCAAACGGCAGTAATTTTTATGTTTAAAAAAATTAACACGAAAACAAATCGTTTTTCATATAAGCCCTGTCATATTTTTCATCAGATCATCATAAAATATTGTATGCACATTAGCTGGAATTAAACATAGCAACATGGGGTTTCTTCATATAGAAAAAAAAGAGTTCTTCAGAACGATGGAAATATCACTTTTACGCAAGTAACACCACGGGCAAAAGCTATGAAAAACGTAATATGTTTTAGATGAATGAAATATCTAATGGGTCAGGTTGGCTGTTGGCATGGCGACGCTTCGCCACGGCATGTGTCGCCACGCTATGTGATATTAAATTTAATATGACATGTAAGAGTAATAGATAATTATATTACCTCCTCCTCCTTAACTCCTCCAATTTTCTTCTGATCAATTTCGTTGCTAGGTCCAAGACAGTTTAATGATTTTTTCCTGGGACTTACCGAGTGTCATAACTCGGTGTGTTCGTGGGTCACTGCTGTTGATCCTCGTGTACAGGAATTACAGTGATGGGCGTGTGTGATTAAAAAAGTAATAGATAATTAGTTTAGTATGGGAAGTGCAATTACCGAATGCAGTGTGGCGACGCGTTGCCATGAGCCAGTGACTCATTAAAATAATTTCGATGTTTCACGTTTGCCAGAAGTCCCGTGACAGCAATTTTTTTGTTGTGCTGTGATCTCTTTGGTCACAACGCTACAACCTTACATTTTATTTTATGCACCTACCGCTGTATATTTCTACATCCCCGAAGGTCAACTGGAAGTGAAAGCCCCAAACATTAACTCCGACTGCGTACTATTTGTGCATTAAGTGATAAAATAACATAAATTGTATATCTTAATCTCTATTAATTTCCAGTGAACTTAGTTGTAAAACACGACTTAATAGGAGAACCAGTAGAAAAAGACGGGCAGCTTTTTATGCACCTTCGCGACTACAAGGTGAAGTTCATTCCAGAGCGAGTGTTGCTGAGCTTCACCAATCTTTTCAACGGCGATAAAGCTCTTGGAGATAATATGAATGCGTAAGTAATGATATTGAATATAGATTTTGGGAATTTTCTTGGGCTTTCCAAGCGTCTGACTGCGATTGCAGACACGTTATAGTTGTCTCTAAGGAGTTGTTGAGCTCTATTATATAGCTAACTGAATCAACGACAAGCTCAAAATTGAATTGGTTCTTTATTTCTCTTTGTTAGGTAAACCTAACAGAAGAAAGAAAGAGCTAAATTAAAATTTAATGTACTTATCCGTGGGGTGACGGATTAAGTATACGGAGCATCACCACCCTATTCATCAAATGGGTGTCGTAAGAGACGGCTAAGGGAGCAAACTACGCAGAACAACAGCACTGCAAAGAGAGGAAAAATTTGACACAAACCCGTCTGGCCAGCATGGTAGGCTAAAAGCACCTTTCTAAGGAGAGGCCTATGTCCAGCAGTGAACTAATAAAGGCTGTTGATGTGTGATGTACCTCTACCTACTAAAACCTGCTGTTACTTTTTTTAGATTTTTATTTATTTTTTGAATAACCGGCATGAAATATAACTTTAAAAAAGTATGTATACTATGTTCGGACGCAACGAGATCCGCCGGGTCCTCCAGCTTTATATAAATCTTTCAGTAGAACATACCATTAGCATTGCCATCTATCGTCGAGTAACAGTAAACTAAAACACCATTTTTCAGATTCCTCAACGCAAACTCGGATCTTGTGTTCAGTGAACTGAAAGACTCGTACGAGAAAGCACTAAGCACAGTTTTCAAGACTGTCTCCAACAAAATCTTCGACAAAGTGCCAATGAACAAAATATTTTTAAAGGAATAAATTATTGTAACATAAAAAAATAGGTTTTAAACATTGAGACGAGTTACAAGGACTCAATGACTCCGTCTTTCGTACTCTTTTGTAATTATCTTTTTTAAATAGGGCAATGTACAATAAAAAATAAATTTGTTCTAAACTATTAACTAGTAATAACAATAACTTAAATTATAAAAATCTTCAAGAATGTGGTATTTATTGAAGTTGCTTTAATTAGACTGTTTAGAAGTATTGTATAGCTTTAAGTAAATAATTTTAACTTTTAAAATGAAGTTTTAATCAAACCTTTAGTATAAGAAATCCTTTTTGCACTAAAACTATAAAACAAATTTATGTACGTATTTATTTATTGTGACAAATTACAAAACATTTTGAGCAGAAACAGTCAGAATTTGTATTGAATCAATTTAGTACAGCAACATTTTCATAAATTTCATAATAAAAGTACCGCTGAATCTATTAATACTGGCAACATTTGACAAATACGTCAGTTGGCATTACAAACTGAAAGCTTACGTGTTATTTTTAATATAGCGCCATCTATGAATTAGTGCAGAAAATAATTAGGTCTGCTATATAAATGTCAACAACTAAAAGGTTTTTAAACGTAATATTGGCGGTTTGATGCATCACCCGGCTCGTGATGATACGATTCTCTGCCTGGCTTCATGGGCCTCGTATCATTGAACTCAACTTCACTCGACTCGTCAGCCTCTCGCTGCCTTTGGATTATTTCGGCGTTTTTAATGCACGTCGGCTTGCAGTATATTTCGTTAATCGCAACCACTGCAGAAATAAATGTCATTTAAGAGAGGTTTTATTAAAAATTGAGTCTCTTCTAGTAATCCTCTTTATTATTTAAAAACAATTTAAAATATTAGTTACTCACCAGTTGGTCCCGTCTGCTCGCTTGACGGACCAAGAAGCTCAAACTACGAGTCCATGTTATGAAGATAGATAGATGGATAGATTTTTATTTCAAAGAGTATTTACTTTGTAATATACTTACGAATTGCGACCAGAACTAGGTACACAACTGCCCCCAGTATTAGGACAACGTGATGCATTGCGGCATCTGAACAAGAAAATGGGTTTATGTAAACACTAACAAATCGTCAAAATATACTTCATACATACATATTTATTACTCGCTTACTGCTAACCTACGAGTAATACCCCACTTGCCAACTTTTGATCTCTGGCAATCCTCTTAATGTTAACCTGACAACCTCCGAGACAGGGCATTGCATTCTAAAGGCCAGTTCTCGTAATAAAAGTTCGGTCACAGTTCAGTTCCGATCACATATCGATCTCACAACTGTCATAAAAGATATTTCCGTAGTAAAATAGTAAAGTATTACTAAGACCAGCTAATTACCGATTCAATTTTCGTTTACAATATGATATAATCACATTACAGTCAACGTTGGATGTTTAATACTTTACTAAGAAAATACCTTTTATGAAAATTGTGAGACCGAAAGTTGATCGGAACTGACTTGTAACCGAACTTTTATTACGAGAATTGGCCTTCTGGTATACTATGAGAATCTTTTGTCATTTAGAAGGAATTTACGTGCAACTGCAGACCCACTTTGGACCCATAATGCTTTAGTGTGTGGTGTGTGCCTATTTTGCTTTTTTTTTTCATCATCGGCTTTGCTAAGGAGGGAAGCGTATAATTCCAACTCTTTCAATTTACTCCTGAATTATTTCGTTTCAACTTTTAACTTTTCCTGGGACTTCCCGAGTGTCAATCATTTGACTGCACGGATGGCGTAGTGGTTAAGGCGGTCGCCGAGTGTTGTGGGTTCCAACGGAACATGGGACGACACTTTGTGTGACCCACAAATTGTTGTTCTGAGTCTGGGTGTTCTTTGTGTCCGTTTCATGTATGTTTGTAAAGTCCCCCGCGACACAGGATATATTCCTAATGCGGGTGTTGTCTTTTTTAAAAAAAAAACAACTCGGTGTGTTCGTGGGTCACTGGCAGTCACTACGGTTGATCGTGGTGTTAGACTATCTATATGTTATTAACATTGGCATTGATCTGCTTGATTTATAACCCCTGATAGAAAACGAGGGGTGTAATAAGGTTAACCTGGGTATCTGTCTATCTGTCTGTCTGTGGCATCACAGGACCCGAACGGATGGACTAATTCCGATGTGGATTTTTTATTCGAAAGCCGATGTGATCGAAATGGTTCTTAACTATAAATTTTGAAGATCATCAGCTTACTTCCTAGGTGATGAAGAGATCTCACTAAAATCCACAGGTGGTATTTCCACGACATGGTAGCCTGGAACTTGCTACTGCATCCAGGAGTCTGCGGTAAAGCCAACTCCTTAGCAAATTACAGCGTATTTACCAAGTTTGGGTTTATTAGAACAGTCTTAATAAGCAGTTTATTTTTGTCTCGGAGTTTTTTATTTTTAAATTATACCTTTTTTATATTGATGTATGGATTATTTGATTATGTATGTTCTAGATCTTTAGTTAGGGTCTAGGGTCTATCTTTATTTAAGTGTAATATCTCTCTGGATATTATTATTACGATATATCGTGTACTTATTATCCTGCGAGACAGCAGTGGTTGTTATGTTTATGGACGCTGAGAGAAGAATTTTGAATGAATGGAATTTTAAAAGTCAAAAGACCAACCGTAGCCTACTGGTTAAGGCATTGGACTTGGGATCAAGAGATCGTGGCGTGGGTTCAAATCCTGACCAGTACACTACCGACGTGAACCCACTCCTTTTTTTTACGTGTGGAAACCCCCTCGGGCCGTCACCCCACCGGTGTTTGCGGCGGGGTGGTGTGTCGGAATCGGACCAACTAAAACCAAACGGTGTACCACTCTGCGCCTGTAAACTGTTAACTGTTGTTATGTTGTGGAACTGCTGTTATTATCCGTGAACCGTGAACCCACTCCTGACACAAGCAATTTAGTTTACGAGAGGGGTTAACGGGAATACTAGTAATTTCTGTTGCTGTTCTTTAAAAAAAAAAACATCCCCATCACTTGGATACTTGGCACTGCACTACTGTACGCTTTTCAAAAGAATTTTTACCTCACACAACCAATATGTGGAAGAAATTAACGTCTGCGGTATTTCCGGACTGATACTACCTTCATACCTTCAAGAACTGCATACTGCTACCTCAAAGACCGGCAACGCGCTTGTGACTCCTGAGTTGCAGGCGTTCATGGGCGGTGGTAGTCACTTTCCATCAGGCGTCCCGTCTGCTCGTTTGCCCCCTATAGCATAAATAAGAGTCAATTGTGGGAGAGTCATGATCAGATTGGTTGGTTGGAGAGTCATGATTCGGCACAGATGGTCTGCTCGACAGGAGTGATGCCACGACCTCACAGAAAACGTTGTTAAGTAATTTGCTTTTCACCGAATGAGTAAGGTTACCGTAGCATAAACCTCCCCTCCATCTAATAATTCTGGGGGAGAACTCTAAAGGCGGCAATTCACTTGATAGGTGTCCATAAAGGACGATGTCATTTGTTATCAGGTCTGTTCGTTTGCCAACTAAAAATTAAAAAAGTATATTTATTTTATTATTGACGGGCCTGTTGGTCTAGTGGTTAGTGACCCTGACTGCTAAGCCGGAGGTCGTGGGTTCGATTCCCACCCGGGACAAATATTGTGTGATGAGCACGGTCCATTGTTCTGTGTCTGGGTGTAATTTATCTATAATATGTATGTATTTAAAAATATATAATTATGTTTATCAGTGGTCTGGTTACCATAGCACAGGCTCTGCCTAGTTTGGGATCAGACGGCCGTGTGTGAGATGTGTGAAATTATTTCTGGGGATTCATTAAGAACAGAACGTCGACTTACCATGCTTAAAAATGATTTTGTCAATATGTTCATATGACTTTAAGATACTCAAAGAAATGTTTTGACAGACATTGCATGTCTAAGAATTTCAAGGTATTGAAGCTTAGGCTGATATCCTGCTATTCTCATATTTGGAGGATTTAAAGAAGAGTCCTTAAAATGTTGGTAGTTGAAACTTACCTAGGTCTGGAGATCCTCACCAGCTCTCTAACAGACAAGAAGGCAGCAAACACAATAAGAAGGAAGAACAATGTCGTCCAGAAGTTAGTTACCATAAGCACCATCGTGGGCGATGCATCACGTTTAGGGAATCCTAAAATTTATCACCACATTCCCGTATTTTTAGCAACATGAGGAAATATTCTATAGATTTTCACCAGTTGTCATTCTCTGACAAAGGACAGATGTCAAAGAGTTTTGTCGAATTATTAGAACAGAATGTATGTACTTTTATATGGTGTATTTTTTACTCGTAATCATGGAGGTTAGAGAGAAGGAGAACGATCGCTACGTGCTAAAGCATTAGCCCGCCTGTCCCGGAAAACTTGTAGAATTTATAGTTCATTTTTCAGCCACCAGCCGCGTTGCCGTCGGTAAGTAGTTTCTGTGAAGTTAGCTGTTTATGAGTACAAGTAGATGAAGTTGAATAATGTACAAATTTTCTTCGCGGCATTGGTGAGAAAATAATCGAGCTCCGTAATTTTTTAATTTTTGACAAAAAGAAACATTAAAAACATAATTTATAATTTATTTATTAATAAATAAAAATAATAATAATTAATATTTTATTCGTTATTTTTTTTTCTTTGAATTATACACACGTATATTAAACATTGATACATCATTTCAAATCAGCGCACAACAGCCAGCTTTTATTGAGACAACTTAGCGATCGCAGCGCCTCAATTATTTTGTCCTTATTTCTGGGACACTATTTCTATAGCGATCTTTCTCCTTCTCTCTAACCTCCATGCTCGTAATATTATATGACAGCTAGCTATTTAGTCCCAGTAATTGTAACACCTTTCAGTTTTGGTATTTTTGTTTTTAAGTTTTTACATGAATAGTTTTGGTTTCTTTTTGTTGAGGAGTTTGAAAATCTAACCGGCTTCGAATTTAGATAGTTTCTGATCCACTGTAGAGTGTAGATAATGTATTAATAGATAACCTTCTGGATATTAATATGAAGAAAAATCTTTGTAAGGAGTAAAAAGTTAAAATGTAGTGACGGATTAAGAATACGGAATGTCACTACCCCAATTCATCCCGTGGGTGTCGTAAGAGCCGACTAAGGACGCAAAACAATGCAGGACACCAGCACTGCAAAAAGAAGGAAAACTTGACACAAACCCTATAAGAACCCGTCTGGCCAGCGTGGTGTAGTAGGCCAAAACCTCCTTTCTAAGGAGAGGCCTATGCCCAGCAGTGGACCATTATAGGCTGTTGATGATGATGATGATGATGATGATCGGCGACGTATAGTGAAGTTAAGCATCAGGCTTGGTCGAGATGGAGACTTGCTGTAGTCACCCTCTACCCCATCCAGAGGACATAAAGGATATTAAAGAAGAAAGAAGAAGTTAAAGTGCAGCAATGCATGTTTATTTTTTAAACGACATCATGAAGTCATATAGGGGTCCAGAATATATTCCTTTGATCTGTCTTGGTATAAAAAACTATTATGGAGGGTAGAGGTAAGGAGATCCAAGTCTGTGCATGAAAAGTGTCCGTAAAAACGCATCCAATAAGGGTGGCGCTGATATACTGATATACGCTCCTGCGCGCGCTCCTGATATACTATGATTAATATATATTGGCTTAAATAATAATTAGACACTGTTTACTAGACTGCGAAAATAGCCAATGAGTCTTACATACAATAAATAAACGTGTAATAACATGCAGACAATAAAAGTTTTAAAATGTTTGAACTCAGCACACTTCACTCCGTCTACAACAGCTATGTTCATATCGTAGTTTTTCGTACGCTAGCGACCTCTATTTTCAGTTTACAGCTGAACACTGTTTCAACTTTCTCAGATATGAGATGGTTCTCCTTGCCTCTACACTCCATAAACTATATACAATGACTGTGAGAGTACCTTCATGTGCTCGTAGACTTACCTACTTCGATTCAGAACTTGTGTTACGAAATAGTTCGGCCAATTTCTATTAGATGGCGCTGTATGCTGTAACAGATTATATTTCGCTTCCAGTTGATTAATATTATTAATTTTAACCCGTCTAATAATGCTCAAATCCTTTGTAGAACTAGTGGAATTGCATTTTGGAAAATATATTTTATACTGCTGATATTGGTTAATGCGGATCTTTATTTGGATGAAAGATCAGTAGGCTGTCTCTGCCGAAATTTTATTTAGACATCTCACACTCGGCCGTCTGACTTGTAGTTATTGTAGTATGATAACCAGACTGCTGATAACACAGGCCAACAAAATTTGACAAAGTTTTTTTACCCAGAAAAAAGAGAATACTTTCCCGAAGGATTTCGGTGCGCTGAATCCAAATTTGCCCACAGAATTGCTCTATCATGTCAGGTTTTTGAGATATTCTAATCTAAAATTGCAAAAACGCAATTTTTGACCATTTTTGAGGTTATGAGACCCTTTAAATTTTATTATGCCTAAAAAGGTACACAGATTATCTTAAAGTTGAGGCTTTAGCTTTCAAATACCATTTTTTTTCGCTGAGATAGTAGTGAACAGGGTTTGTTTAGCTTAAAGGCTTGTAGTTCAGTTAAAGGTTTGCTTAGCTGAACGGGTGTGCAGTATTTGATTGGTTTTGGGACGAAAAAAAAGGTATTTAAGCAATTTCAACGTCCTTTGAAAGCGGAAGACTTGAACTTTAAGATACCCTGTGCACTTTTTTAGGCGTAATAAACATTAAAGAGTTACATAACCTCAAAAATGGGCAAAAATAGCAGTTTTTGCACTTGTAGGTTAGAATATCTTTAAAACCTGACGTGATAGGGCAATTCTGCGGCCGCATTTGGGTAGCACCAAGATCCTACTAAAAAGTATACTCTAATTTCTGGGTAAACATTTTGTTGGCCTGTGTAGTCATACTTTTAGGTCTACTTTAAAAATTGATATTATTGGGATTTGGATTTAGGATAATTATAATTTTATAAATAAAATAGCATTGTTTGAGATAAACTTATTGTTTATTCTGTGAATAATAACAGATATCTATGGCATAGTCACTGGTAACATTAAGTCGAAATGAAATAATGCAAATTAATTTTAACTTAGCCTCTAGCTTTCACTATTGTTACACTACAAAAATAATAGCTTGATCATTGCGGAGGCTAGAATTAGTTAAGCTAAAGCTAGAAAAGCTAGCTTAACATCAAATTTTCGCCTAGAAATGTTTTATACAGTGTAACAATATTTTAACAATACATAGCTGTATGGACAATATTTTCTGATAATAAGCTTAAATATGGATAATATAGCAGTAACAAATTTCGTTTACATTTCAATATTTTTCAGGTTGATACTTCTTGATTTCTGTTATTTCAAGTAAGCTTAACTTAAGCTATTAATTACGGGGCTGAGCTTTAAAAAAGGTCGTTTTAATACATAAATTTATAATAATGCAAATAATGATAATAGGCCATTTAATGATAGGATAATTATTATAGATACATATTAAAAAACTATAACATTATTATGAATAGTGATATAACATAGAAGTATTTGTGACATCTTAAAATTAAGATCCATTTAAGACCTATTCGAAGATAATTTTATCATTACCTACAATTACTTCAATCATTAATTTAATTAATATTAAATTATCCATTAAAATGAGTGAAGTAAAATTTAGACGCAAAATATTATGTAGCCACTTTCAAATCATTGATTAATTAATTCTTTAACATGGTTAATTCAATATTTTATTTATGAAAATGATTTTAAGTAGCTAAATAAAGTTTCACAGATGCCAATCTACAGCTATGTCTCAACTACACAATGATTAGGACGGCTTTAGACCAATGACATTTAATGATTTACAACATTAATTTTAGTAAAGATTGTGCAAAAATATCTATTTTGTTGATATATTACAATGAGGTATGTAAAATGGATGTTTTCTTGATTTGATATTTTTTTTGTTAATTTTTTAAGTCGTAATGATGACCTATTTCAATTATTGTTGTTAATGCCTTACAGATTTTTATAAGCCCTACCCTTCACAACCTACAAAAATGAGATTACTTTGAAAATAAAGAATTGCCAAAATCCCGGCTTCATATATGGAATGATGTATTTTTAAATACAAAATTTGAAAATGCCAAACTTTTGATAATCATAAATTTCAATATTTAGTAAAGTTACCGGGATAAATATATATAAAAAAGTAACTAAATTCTAAACTTATAAAGTTAATTTTAACTTATAATTATCAAATCATTATTAAATGTAACATTATTTTTTTGCACGTTACGAAAAATAAAAATATTTGCAATTAATTCGTCTTTAAAATAAAATTCAATTGCACCAAAGTTTGACAAAAAAAACAGCTAAATTTTGCAATTTTTATTTTAATAAAAAAATATAAAATTGGTTAACTTTGGTGCAACGCAACTAGTGCTATTTCGAAAAGCCGAGTTGTCGCTAATTAACTTATAATTAAATATTGTAAGAACTCCTGCGATAGCATACAACTGAAATAATTAAATTAACATTAATTAAACAATAGATGTTAATATTTTCATTGCTTAGCACCATAAATAATTCAGCTATTAGCAATGCCATTATAATCATAACAGTTTTTATTTAAAGATTTATTTTTATTCATTTTGTATTTTGTGTGTTCAAATAAACGATTATTTAATTAAATAATTACAACAGCATGTCTAATAGACAATTTTAAGCAAGAATTTTATATGAAATGTGGGTTTCATTCGAAACTAACAAAAAATAGTTATTATAATGTTAGTAAAAAAATTCTAACGGTTTACACATTCGTCATTTTGGTGCGTTACATTATTTTTTAACTACAGTTTACAATGTAATCCATTATTAAATTACTAGAATATCATTGTAATATTTTGTGTCAAAGCCGGAAAGAGCCAGTCTGTTTGCAAAAATTCAATTGTGCAAGTTGTAACATACAACTTTAAGTAAATCAATTAGTTCAAGAAAATTGCAAACAACTAACCATTGTCACAGTACATGTAAACTTTATATTTCAATGCTAACACCACGATATGATTACGACACTTCGGTCAAATTACGTTCCTATATCACACACAGCGCCATCTAGGCTGCAATCCAACACTAAACCACCAATTAACTTTGAAATGTCCTCGCGTGCTAATCACTAAAATTGATAGTTCAATTATCGCTAGCGTCCAGGCTACCTTGAGACTCCTGTCATTGGAATTGTGATGTGGATGTCGATCTCCTGCAACCAATAGCTACGGGCGCAGGTATTCTGGACGCGCCATTCCTTTGGTCTTTTCTAGGAGTAGCCAATTGTCTAGTGCTAGTAGATCTTTCTAATTTACCATCAGACATTACCCAAGCTGATGTAAAATCGGCATAGTCTGAGTCTTTGGAACTAGTTCTAGATAAAGAATCGTCTCCTTTTGAATAGGTCCTAATAATTTCTTTCATTTTCTCCAAAACTGCCATGTCATCTTTGGCAGTTTCTGCTGATCTAAGTATTTGTTCTAGTAGAGGACTTAAACATTTGTTATTCGGTGGAGACCTCAGAGTGGCACTGCTGGCTCTGAGGGGAGAATTCCTCTTAAAAGCCTCAGGTTGTGGGGCTTTCGGTTTCATTTTTGGAGATTTGTTGGGATTTTCAAAAGTATCAGCTCCTATCGTAGGCCTGGCTTTTGTTTTTGCCTGGTTGGGAGCAGATCTTCCTCCCCAAGTATTTCTAGTTGTAGGTGGGAGTTTTGGAGTCGGCTTTGGTGAGGTCTGTATGGAATTTGTAGTGTGCTTTGGACTAGGAGTATTAGCTCGAGTCGGAGTTCGATTTCGCACCGGGGAGTGAGGGATCCGACTCGCTTGACGGCTCCTAATTGTCTTTGTGGGTGACGCTGAAGGTTCCCGCGTTGGTCTGAGGCTTTTACTTGGGGAGTCGTTGCTTTCGTTGACGACTACGCGGTCAGGACTGCTCCTAACTGATTTCTCATCGATGGAGCTAGTTTTGCGGCCACCGTAGAAAGTTTCAGAGAAGTCGGTCTTACGTAGACCTGTGTTCAGGCTCACGTGTTCATCAACTCGTTCTGGCCTATCCATGTGACAACCGTCGTCGTGGTCGAGACGCTCTGAAAGTAAAAGAAAATATGTTATTTTATTTTCGATATAACATAAGACTTTTTGGATTTAGACAAGTAGAATCTATTATGATGTATATGTATGGGTAGGAAGGCAAACGCAAACAGTCGTGCAGCCGTAGGTTCTTGAAATCAGTTTGTGATCAGTGCCAACAAAACCTGATTGAAAGTTCAAGCACTTCAAAGTCTTTTACCCATTATGTGAACGCATTAAATCCCGAACGGAAACTTAAAAACTAGAGTCTGATTTGTTCTGAACACTGTACACTGAGACATTATTATTACTATTTAATTATAAATATAAAACTAAGTCTCAATTTGGGACTCAGGTAATACACATCAATATTTTTGTTTGATACCCAATAAATAAGGATCCAATAATATATAATTAGAACTCTTTCATATTAATAAAGTCAGTACAAAAACTGATTCTAATTCACAATTACCATGCTTGGTAAATAATAACAGTTAACGAACTTAATAATTGTGACCATAAACAGTGTTACCATACATGGGCATAGACTAAGCAAGCCTGACTCACTTCCCTTTTCCGCAAGACTATGGTCAATTATTTTATTTATGTAGTATTTTAAGAGGTAAACATTTATCCGGCTTTAAGGAATGCTAGTTTTGTGATAGTAGGGTTTATCATGGCTCGTCAGTACAGTAAATAGAATGAAATTATCAAGGTAATTAATTATTTGATTAGGTGTATCGTTTTGTACACAATAAATAAGTAGATACAGAACCGATTCAAGAAATTCTTTCACCAATGGAAATCTACATTATCAGCGAGTAATATAGGCTTTTTACCGCGATAGCCAACATACACGCGGGCGGAACCGCGGGTTATTTATAATTTTGTAGCTTTCATTCGAATACCACATTCTAATACCATTGGTATTTCATTGTTTTCACACAAAGTGTGGTCCCATGTGGGGATCGCATCCACCACTCTCAGCGCAGTTTGAAGGGGCGAGATGACCGCTGAAACCACTACACCATACGTGCAGTCGTATAGTTACAGATGTTCAAAGGGAACTCCGCTCATTTGCGCTCTTTACATATTTTTTTTATCTAAGATTACTATAACGCTTTAACAAAACAAACATTTGTAGGTTAGCTTGTTATCAAGACCTTTATAAAATAATAGTTGTTGAGGGTCCATATGTTTAGTGCCCACATCCATGTTTAAAGTATGCTGTTATACCTTGTACAGTCTGTCGACCAGAGCGGAATGTCGCTCTGTCAGTCAGCGGGGTGAACAGGGACCTGAGTTAATATGTAGGCTGGACAAGGACTTATCTTCTATATAGACTTGCAACGAATATTCGGTTACTTTTCGGTATTCGGCCTATTCGGCTGCTTTTATTATATTCGGCCGAATACCGAATATCTACATATTATTCGGCCGAATACCGAATACTTAAATAATATATTTTGTCATTGAGAAATAATTGGTAAAATGAAAAATTAAAATCGATTGATTACGTATATATTCATATTTTCATTTCTGTTATAATCATTTAAGTAGTCATTGGTGCATAACACAGGTACATAATCATCTTCTGAATTGAAAAAATGGAGGATTCTATGTATTTGAATTATTGTGGTAATCAAAATTTAGAAGGGTAAGGTTCTCATTTCTTTTATAATCATTTATTAAGTAGTCATTGTTACATAAAACAGGTACATAATTTAATTCACGTCTGTACAAGTTTTTGGCGCTAAAATCCAGCCGAATACTTTTGCCTAATATTCGGCTATTCGGTCAGGGGCCTCGCCAAATATTCGGTATTCGGTATACTGCCGAATATACTATTCGTTGCAAGTCTACTTCTATACTCTATACAATCTATACAAATAAATAAAATTGGAGTGTCTGTTTGTAATATTAAAATAACCGCTTTTTACTAAATGCATACATTGCATGGGTGATTACTTCGAATAACAGAAATAAAAAAGTTTGAAAAAATAAGTACTTTCACTTATTGCATACAAAACGGCAATTTCATAGGTAAAGACCTAATATATAAAAATCTAGTGTCACATTGTTTGTTATCAAACACCTCAAAACGGCTTGACCGATTTTCATGTTTTTTTTGTGTATATTTGCTAGGTCTGAGAATAGATCATAAGGTAATTTTTATACCCCCAATTAGGGGTACTTGGGTGCCTTTCCCTAGATGTTTTTATTGTAAATATGTCAGTTAAGTTAATAAAGTACATTGAATAAAAAAAATATGAATGGTTTGTGTTTTTTTATTTTTAGAGGGCGTGAAACACACATGCAAACGCACAGCAATACATGTACCAACTTTTGATGATTGACACCGCGCGGATTTTAATCCTGGTGTCCTGAAATACAAGGACCTAGTTTGGGCTCCAATCCACATCAAACTACAACTTTTAATTTCTATAAATCATTATACATTATTTGTGGTGGAAATAAACATATGTATGTCGCGATCAAACGCACAACATAGCGCAGTGGAAATCGGCGAGGTGACCGCTTAAACCACTACGCCACTCGTGCAGTCGCCGAAGCTCTCAAGGGGATCAAAATTATAACTATTGATATAATTTACATAGCATTGTGGAACTAGATAATGTTTATACATTCCAATGGTTGCCGTCATACTTACATAAGGAGATGTACCGAGTACCACGGTCCCACTTATCAACTGTTTATAGTATCAGTTACACAAACGACTGACATGTATTAAAACATCTATACATCTTCTAGTAGTAGTAGTTCTAGTCCGTGTGGTGACGGATTAAGAATACAAATTGTCACCACCCCAATTCATCCCGTGGGTGTCGTAAGAGCAGACTAAGGGAGCAAACTAAGCAGGACAACAGCACTGCAGAGAGAAGGAAAACTTGAAACAAACCCTATACCAACTCGTCTGGCCAGCGTGGTTTAGTAGGCCAAAACCTCCTTACTAAGGAGAGGCCTATGTCCAGCAGTGGACTAGTATAGGCTGTTGATGATGATACATCTTCTATCTGTTTGTAATGTCAAAATAATAGTGTTGACATGACTAAAAGCAGTTTAAATATTTTTTGTCTGTCTGTCTGTTTGTTCTGGTTACTTACCAGAACAAACAGACAGACAGACAAAAAGTTGCACCGACTTTGATATAATATTCCTACCAGGTATCTGTCTATATAAGGAGTAACTTAGGCTTTTTTTCTCAGAAAAACCCTAAAAAATTTTCGATTTCGAATCCGGGAATCGAAACCGAGTCCTCACGAATTGCAGTCGCGTAAATAAAGGTAAAAACCGTTTACCGTGGGAGAGCCATGCTTCGGCATACGAATGGGCCGGCTCGACCGGAGTGATACCACGGCCTGACAGAAAACCGGTGTTAAGCCATTCTTACGTTGCCTTTCACTGAGTGAGTGTGGTTACCGGTTACCCCCTCCCGCTGACTCGAGCGGGAGGGACTCCAAGGACAGCAACGCAATTGTGACTTTTGAGTTGCAGGTGTCCATGGGTGGCGGTCGTTGCTTACCATCAGGTGACCGTCTGCTCGAATCGAGAACTTCTTTGATGGGTGTCCGATTGTCACAATTTTTACTTGGGAATAGGTTTATATATCGATTTGTCGTCGTCATTCACTTCTTAAACCTAATAAACTAAACTAAACTAATAGTACTAAAAATAATACTAAACTAATAAACTAGCTAAAAATTACTAATACCTAATATTTATACAAGTAAAATTTTTGATGTTTTTCTGTTGATAAATCCAATACCATAAAATATTATTTTAAACATATCTTACTCCAAGTATTCAAACAATGAAACTATTCATGAGGTGGGGACACCGCAATTTTACGGTGTACTCTATTGTGAACGCTTGCGAAAACAGTTCAGTTTAAGCGTAAATCATAAGCGCTCGCGATCGCCTAACGCTTATAGTGTAGTTAATTATTAGTAGTATAGTAGTAGTTAATTATTCAAATGATGATTATTAATTTTGCGTGGACGTCGTCAGGTATATAAAAAAGCATATGTTAGGTTTATCTTAAAAAATAATATATAATATAATATCTCACCCACCCCACGAACCCAAGACCTCCGGCTTAGCAGTCGGGTTCACTAACCACTAGACCAACGGACCCGTCATAAAAGTTTGTTATGATTTAGTTTGAGTTCTTTTTTTTATGGTATGACGAACAAGCAGACGGTTTACCTGATGGTATGGACAACTGCAACTCAAGAGTCACAATAAGTGCGTTGTCACTCTTTGAGCCCCACCATTTACAATCGGTAGAAGGGGGAAGGGGGGGTTTATTGTCCGGTGACCATATTCACTCAGTGAAAAGCAACGAAAGAACTGCTTAACGCCGGTTTTCTGTAAGGCCGTTTTAAGCTGGTTGAGCTGGCCTATTTGTGCCTGGCTCTCCCACGGTTTCATCTATTTACATTCTAATCAAATACAATTCTGGGATAGAACGGGTAGGTGTTAGGTTAGGTATAGATAAAGTATATATTAATCTAGCCTCATACTGCCATTTGTGTACTAAACCTCAGTTTGGACATTACTTATCTGGCGATTTAATTAACATTGTAATGTTCTTCAGGAAACTGGTTCTTTTAAACTGGTAAATATTGGAATGATGTTCCTTAGCGCACGTTCGCACGCTCTGAGTGGACAGAAGCGAGACCGAAAAATGTGTAACAAGTCTTTTTTCCGACACTTCTCGTTCGCGTTCTCTCGTTCTCTCGCGTTCTCGTCGCAGAACATCGTTCCATCTGGGGGTCCATAGACCCCTCACACCACTGCGCCTGTTTTTAGGTTAAGGATAAGGTATATTGTGAGATTTATAGCTAATAACCTGTCTTAATATATAATGATGTCATTTTGACATAACATGACATGACATAACATCCGAAGTCAATTGGAATTTCGGATCAGAAAATCGCCTGTCACTCGTACCAAGCGCCGATTGCAAAAAACCTAGTCGTACAATTTGTAAGTGTGTCTAAAACAATGTTTCAATAACGCAAATTAACATTATCATTGAAATGTACTGAACACGCTTTCAGTCAAATGTATATTTTGGAAACAGGCGTAGATATGTAATGGCTAGAGCGGGATAGAGGTATGTGCGAGCGAGATGCAATATACTTTTGCATGCGGCACCACCCGCGTGTATTTCATCTGAATAACTGAATCAAACAACCTTCATACCAAATTTCATTTGACTCGGTTCAGGGGTTATATGATTCCTTACCCTAACTTCCACCCCTATTTTCACATCCTTAAAGAATGATTTCTGGGATATTATTATCCTATATCCTTTCCTGGGACTCAAATTATCTCTATATCAAATTTCATGTAAATCGGTTCAGCAGTTTAAGCATAAAGCGGTAACATACGGACAGACAGATACACTTTCGAATTTATAATATGAGTATGGGTACAAAATGTTTGGAAAAGGCGTGTTTATTCTTTTTAATTCTTAGTTTTTCCGTTACATTACCTATACTTCTGAAGAACTGCAAAACACTTCATGAGGAATTAAACTAGAATATTACATCTAAACATCGACAACCGAACACTAGGATGGCAAAATATGAGTATATAAAAAGGACATCAACAACATCTATCAACAGCCTATAACAGTCCACTGCTGGACACAGGCCTTGCCTTAGAAAGGAGGTTATGGCCTACTATAACACGCTGGCCAGACGGGTTGGTATAGGGTTTGTTTCAAGTTTTCCTTCCCTCTGCAGTGCTGTTGTCCTGCGTAGTTTGCTCCCTTAGTCGGCTCTTACGACACCCACGGGATGAATAGTGGTGGTGACACTCTGTATTCTTAATCCGTCACCACACGGACGGACGTTTAATCTAAATATAATGACGTATATACGAATATTTTTAATGTGTTAAGTTTGTAACCTTCACAGTTTCCTTACAAGTAGTAACCAAACAGTATTCATATTTGCGCAAATGTTGAAACTGGCGGACGGTGAGCGGAAATTATTGCAACCATCAAACATGTGTGTGTGCAAAACAAACACAAAACGTACATTCTGTGTTCGGAGACCCAAGTTTAAGTTTTTTTTACATTGATGACACGTGAAATTGTGTTGTGTACTTTGGTAGAACAACATCGGTTTGACTACTTACATATGTTGAAACGAAACAAATATTGAGATATTTTTTAATAATAATTGTATTAATGTGTTTATCTGTGTTTTATTCCCGTGGTTATTCTTAATGTTAACCTTTACTTGACGGTATTTTTATGGTATATACATGTTTTTGTTTTACTAATGTACAAAAATTAATCGCATACATTTCACAGAGTAAAAGTACAGTATTTCAAGATACAATTTCATTATTTTTGTGATAGACAACATGTATTTTATCAATTTGAAAATAACAACAATTATGAAAACATGTTTCGGGATGAATAGGGGTGATGACATTCCGTATTCTTAATCCGTCACCACACGGACATATAACTATGTAGGTTTCTTTAACTGTTCGTCCAAACTTGATCTCAATCTAATATGCAATATAAGAAGTAAGAATATTATGAAAGAAGCGATAAACTTACCAATTAATTCTGCATCTTCAATAGAGTTCTGGCTGTGCATCGAGTATCTATTAGTCGTTTTTGTGGATGGAGATCCCTGAGTGGATCCAGCCACCACTCCCAGACTCCTGTATCCCTCGTCCGAGACCTCAGACCCATTATCGGAGGCGCTCTCAGCGGCTGGTGCGGGCGAGACCGGTCTAGGAGACTTGTTTCTTATCCCATGGGGCGTCGGTACCAAATGAGTTGAAGCCACAATTTTGGTTCTCCTTTCAGGAGAAGAAGATTTTCGTTTTGGGCTGTTAGCCCTCGGTGCCAAGTGCTTCCTACTAGGTGAGGCTGCTCTGTCCATGTCTCCTAGGTAAGGTAGACTGGTAGGAGCTTCAAGTCTGTGATTTGATTGGTAGTGTCCAGACCTTGGCTCTTCGTGGTAGACCTTAGAATTGTATTGTAGTGACATGGGTTCATAGGACTTTGAATCTGGCTTGTATGGGAGTGAGGTTGGACCTGATGGTTCTGGGGTGCGTTCGTAAGTGACGGTGGCGCCGGCTAAGTCGTGTTTAGGGCGGGCTAGGCGAGCTGAGAGGGAGGAGCGGTGCTGGGCTCGGCAACGGCATGGATCGTGTTTATCCAGGTAGTGGGCTAGAGTATCCCAGCCACCACCGACGCGTACCATGACGTGGGAACGGAGGATCTGAAAGAAAAAAATAATATTAAATAATTTATTTTTAGGGCTTTAAAAACGAAATTTGAAAAAATGGTTATATTTTCTAAAGGTCACCTGCAAAAATATTAGCTATAAGACCGACGTGTTTTTATTTATAGGAATTGCTGTAAAAATTTATAAAGCTTATCTGTTTAATTTTCTAAATATTTATAATATCCCTCTAATTCTTATGTAAAACTTACATTGCGAGATCCAGGACCTAAAGTTATGAAATTGTTGGAAACACCATTAGGCAAATTGATAAACTGCATTACAAATCGAAAATAATCGCTTAAATGACTGTGGCTGGTCACTGTTATACTCTTAATTAATACCTTAATATGTATACCCATGTTCGCAAAATAAATTATTTTATTTGATTTGATTAAACATGTGGCAATATACAACAATATATGAGAATGACCATATTATGTGCAAGTGAACTGGTGATATATCGATTCAAAACCACACAATACCAATTATTCCTAACCTCATAAAAGCACATATATCTGATCTAACAATAAATATAGATTTCCAACAGTACGTTACAATGTATGCAGAATAGCAAGAACATAAGTCACAAATGAGGACCAATTTATAATGGCCCTTGAGCGAAATTTGTACTGGCCAATGTATTCTGAACCACGAAATAGTCGTTTATTATAAATTCCAAATAAAGATCCGCTGATATCGTGAGAATGCCTATCAATACTGGTGACCTCGATGCACCTTCGCTTAGCCTTGCATCCCTTAATATGGCCAAAGAGTCATGTCAACATAATCAAAGCCCCCCTTTCAAACGCTTACTCCTAATTGGAGTTCTTCCTAAATTTGGAGCTGGGAACACCAGTTTTAGATGACTCGCTTACAAAAGAAATTGTTAGAAGTAAAAGGTCAATGTTTACTGGGCAATATAAGGTCGAAAGTCGTGTAGTACGCGACGTTCGTTTAGTTTGACCAAACAAGGAATCGTGGTGAGTGATTCATAGATACGTCGTTAAAGGAAATGGAACGCTATTAACGCTCTAATAAAGGTCAAGTCGGTTTTTATTTTTTGTTAAATCGTAGTGGATCTATTTTTAGTACCAATTCAGGGTTGGCTGTATATTTAATTATCAGTTTTAACATTTTTTTATGGTGAAGGGGGCAAAACGAACAAGACAGTTCACCAGATGGTAAGGGACTTCCACCGCCCATTGACATAGCAATTTAAAAGACACAAGTACAACGCAGGACAATAGTTCTGCAAAGAGAAAGAAAACTTGAAACAAACCATATACCAAACCGACTGGCCAGCGTGGTATAGTAGGCCAAAACCTCCCATGGACTATTAAAGGCTGTTGATTTAGTGTATCCCACTTCTTCTGATTCTGGATTTGGAATTCCTTCTGGGTTTGGCCTACAGTAACCTCACTCATTCAGTAAGAAGCAACGAAATACTTGTCACCAGTTTTCTGCAGGCCGTGAGCTGACCTATATGAGCCGAAGAACAGCTCTTTGACGGTTAAAAACAAGAAGTGCCATCATGATACAGAGTGACATTGCGTTTATCGAGTATAACTATAAAGTTATTTCTCAAGTTTAACCTTTGGTCACTTTCTCAATGGTGAACACACTTTATAAACACTTGACAATACTTAACACTGTATTGTTTAAATACATAACACTTGTGAAACCGAATATTGCGGCGACTGGTCCTTGAATGTTAATTATGTTTATATACATGTACAAAAGATACATTAAATAATATCTATCAATAATAATAATCCGTGTGGTGACGGATTAAGAATATGGAGTGTCACCACTGCTATTCATCCGGTGGGTATCGTAAGAGCTGACTAAGGAAGCAATTTATGCAGTACCGTTTCAATTTTCCCGAAAAATTGAAACATACCCTATACCCGTTTGGCTAGCGTGGTATAGTAGGCCAAAATCTCCGTTCTAAGGTTGGGCTTATGTCCAGCTGTGGACTGCTAAAGGTTATTGATGAATAATAATATTCAAAGGGTCTATCAAAATGACCAAATAATGATCAAAAAATAGTAACCTCTCTTTATCTCGATGATTAATAACTCCTGTAGAAGTAACTGCTATATATTATGACAAATGAACGTCTAGACAGGAACTCCCCAATATGGAAACAACAGGAAAAATAAATTGTCTGTATTGTAGTCTATTATTTCACTTTTATAGCCAAGAATTATATTTAAGAGAAATTGAATAAATAAAGAAGTGTAAGAAAAGATAACTGCTGAACAAACACTAAAATAATAAATTAATTTGAAATTAAAACTGACTACACTGACGGTTTGACAGCTACAGATACTGCAAAACTTAACATTATTCTGAAGAATATTGAAGAGCAGAAATAAAGTGTAATACTACATCAATAGAACTTAAAATCCTCTGTTTATTATCTACTAATCTTATAATGCCCATTCTTTTTGTCTTAATTTGTTCTAAACTTTTGAGTTTGAGTTTGCTTGTTCATTGTTCGGTGGGAATGACGACTTTCGAACTTGTTTCGGGGCAATAACTGTGGTCAGATAGAATTTGGAATAAGTTCCAACACTTCAAAACTCAGACAAATCTGAAGGACAAGAAATGTGTGAGAAACTAACATTTCTTTTTATTATGAAAAATATATACAAAGAAGATCAGTTGATGTTCCAATCCCGGCTTCTTCGTGCTATTTCAGTCTCAGTTCCGTTTTCTTCTTCTTCTGCCTTTATCCTATCTAAAAACGAAAACGTCAACAAGAAGGGCTGAAAGCAATCACCCAAAAACTTCTTCAATAATACACATTGTGCATATGCCAAATAAAATTGGAAGAAGGAGAAAAAATGATAATGAAATTTACAGTTCCAGGACCTTAACTAAGCTCAAAGATTCTGCATACTTTGTATGAGTAAGTAATGTCATTCATAAACTGGAATCTCCAATAATAAATTCTGGAATGTCCTTTGCGGTAACTACGTATATATTTACGACGTTAAACGTTCAGCATCACACCTTATGTGTCTCTTTAACACGTCATTTTGATCTAAATATTATAATTTGTTATTGACACTTTATTGAAAATATTATTAAAATAAATCATTGGGTGCGGTCAATTATTGTGATTGGTTGTGTATATGGATAATTTTCTGCCTTGTGTAATAATATAGCTGCGTTTATGTAATAGCAATTGTGCCTATTTATGGTAGTTGATTAATAGGTTATACAAAGACTTTATGGCTCAGAGTTTAACAAAGAAACCTCTCGTACCTAGCCTACCTACTGGTATTATCTAACTACTACTAGAAGATTCAAGAAAGGCAATAAAGTCTTATGTAATCATCATCATCATCAACAGACTTTGATAGTCCACTGCTGGACATAGGCCTCTGCTATGAAAGGTAGTTTTGGCCTACTATATCACGATGGCCAGACGGCTTGGTATAGGGTTTGTTTCAAGTTTTCCTTCTCTTTGCAGTGCTGTTGTTCTGCATAGGTTGCTGCCTTATTTGGTTCTTGCTATACCTTTAGAATGAATGGTGGTGGTGATTCCACAAAATAAAACAAAACTTACCCTGACGAAGATCAGCATCCTGGTATCACCAATCCTGTATTTTCCTTCCGAAACCCTCACCATAGGGAATTGTGTTGGACAGGAACACCTCTCAACTAAATCCCTGACTCTCTCGTCTAAACTTCTCAAATCATTCGTCACCAATTGGGGCTGCGGTCCACAAGGCACTAAGCCTAGGGCCGAATCATCAGGTCTTAGTTCTTCACCCGCTAATTCTCTTTCAATCTGCCTTTCCATCTGAACCAACAAGGGTGCTGGCATGCCTAACACGGCACCTCTTCTAGCAACCTCCAATAGACATAGGACGACATGCTTCTCATTCTTTCTCAGACACAAGTCGTCTGTTTCGAAGAGAAGGCATTCTAAGACTCCAAGAGCTTTCCTACACCAGTCAATGAAGTTGGAGAGATTATCTCTTGCAAAGAAGGTGCCAGCTTTGGCGGCTGGCAACATGTTGACAGGTGGTCGGGATCGGAGGGCTTTAGCCAGGTTGAGGGCATCTTCGGATTCCGGTTGCGGAGAATCAAGGATGTGACGTGCTGAGTCACGGACTGCGTTCGCATGCTGTAACAAAAAGAAAGAAAAAAATTAGTTGAAATATTTATAGGAGATCCATTAATAAGAGGGAAGTATTTTTATGTGACTAAAGGCCATGGACATCTGCAACTCAAGAGACACAGTCCCTTTGTGTCTCCGCCCTTAGAATTAGAGAAAGGCGAGGTAGATTTTGACTAGCCTTGGTAGACTAGCGTCACTACGCCGCCCGTAGACACAAGCTACTTACGAGACACACAATATAGTAGACTCAGAATCTTTGGGATGGGGGGGAGGGGAGGTTTGGTCTCTGTTACCCTTACTGAACGTTAACGAGCAGCAAAGCAACGAATGAATTGCTGAACACCGCTCTTCTGTGCGGCTGTGGTGTCATTCAGGTCTCCAGCCTGGCTCAACAGTAACAAATGCAACGCAAAAGGAATTAGTTCAGAATGACAATAAACGAACCACTGCTCGTAACAGATCAAGTTTATCGAAGCAATGAGGATGTAGAAATTAGAAGTGATCATAACGTAAAAAGGTCGAAGTGATTCATACGCAAGATTGGGAAGTCTGCACGTTTAAGTGTGTCAATTTGCAATGCAGAAATTTTGATACGTCCACTTTCGTACTTCTGTAATGCACATAGAATATTAATGCAGGGTAGTGCATTCCAATAACGATGACCGAAATATTTTTAGTGAGTCTGTTGGAAATATTGAAGTATTTTGCTATCGGGGGATATATTTTATTGCGACGCTTACTGTGTCAGAAAATCACCAATGTAATTCCTTTCCTTTTTTTGTTTAACATGCTCTGTATAGCATTAGCTTCACTTTTTACTATGTAAACAAATCATGAAATTCAATTTTAATCTCGACTGACTAAGTTAACTCTTTTCGGTAATTTTAGCACGCTTTTTTATGGAAGCAGGCGGTACACACTTTACCTAGAGCCGCCTAAGGACACACACAATTTAACAGACACAAGCCGCCGTTTGACTCCTTTCCCTTAGAATCAGGAAGAGGTAGCGAAGGTTTGAGCTCCGGTAACGTGACTCACTCTGCGAAAAGCAAGGAGGAAAAGAAATTAACACCGGTATTATCATTCCGGTCGAGCCTTACCGTTTGTGCCAAAGCATGAATCTCCCACGGCACATGTTTTATTATATTATAATGCTACAAAAATCAAATTTCAAGTCTTCAGGAAGATATAATTATATGTGCACATAGCTTTATTTAATACTTCGAGTGGCGACCATTTGCAAATATAATAATTATTCATAAATGTCTCACATGTCGAAATAGCTTTACACATTTATATTTACTGGTAAGCACTCGTGAATGTACTTACTGAGTTAATAATCATTGAATGCACTTACTGCATAGATGTGTTAGTTTTAGGATTGGAATTATATAAACAGTTTATATTTCTAGTGAAGAATATCTCGCTATAATTGAAGTGTAGTATAGAGTCTTTTCTCGATTTCATGCAATCTAACGTCAACGACTTCCAGAGAAAAAAAAGTCGTGTGGTGTCGTGGGATACCCGATAGGAACGAAGTTGTGACGATCGAGTAAAACTGATTTGACACGATTTTAATTACAACGCCATCTATGAAAGCGGCTATTTCCTACATATTTTTCAGTTGGTTTCTAATTAAAACAATTTATACATTGGTAAAATCTCCTTGAGAAATGATTTCCTATCTATTCGATAGATAGCGCTGATTGACTGACAAGTGACAATTCAAAATAAATACTGAGATGAAAAGTAATGATTTCCTATCTATTCGCTAGATGGCGCCGAATGACTGACATAAAAAGTGTCGTTACAACTTTTCGTGGGATTTTTTTCCCGTTTAGCCCCCTTTCACAACGCGCGATAAGGAACTTCGTTCCAAACTCGAATAAAGTTGACTTACTGAGTGATGGCAGATTAGCAATATTTAGGTGGCAGATATAGGTAGGTTTTATATAAATAGGAATGTGGAACATGTGTGGTGACGGATTAAGAATACAGAGTGTCAACACCCCTATTCATCCCGTCGGTGTCGTAAGAGCCGACTACGGGCGAAAGCTACGCAGAACAACAGCAATGCAGAGAGAAGGAAAACTTGAAACAAACTCTATACCAACCCCTCTGGCTATCGTGGTATAGTAGTCCCAAACCTCCTTTCTGACGCTAAAGGCTGTTGATGAACATGCTCATTCCTGCTGCATAATCCATTATCTAATACCTATTTTGGGCAGAGTTGAAGAATTTAAAGGTTTTAAGTTGATTTTCCAATAATCAATCGTCCAGTATTGTTCCATTAGGTAACGCTAATGAGAAACTACGATCGTATCGCTAATGAGAAACTACGATGTAGAAAGGTACTACCTCAGTCTACCCCCGTAAGATATAGTATGCGTAATGTTATGATAATTTAAATACAGTTTGGTGACAAGTTGAAATCCTTGACACAAAGACTAAAAGATTATTATAATGAGTATTGAGTATCGAACACTCAATGATTAGGTGCGCTTTATTAAATGCTTGGGCGCTATTAACTTTGTTGAAGCCTTATTGTTAAGTACTATAAACTCAGACCGATAAATTAATTTATGTGCGATTTAACAAGTAAACGTTAATGCTGTGTCACTATTGTAATAAAAATATTCATAGAAGGCTATATAAATGTAATTACGGTGTGATGACCGATTAAGAATACAGAGTGTCACCACCCCTATTCATCCCGTGGGTGTCGTAAGAGCCGACTAAGGGAGCGAATTATGCAGGACAACAGCACTGCAGAGAGAAGGAAAACTTGACACAAGCCCTATACCAACCCGTCTGGCCAGTGTGGTATGGTAGGTCAAAAAATCCTTTTTAAGGAGAGGCCTATGTCCAGCAGTGGACTGTTAAAGGCTGTTGATGTGATATAAAGGTACACAAAAGATAACAGGTCTATTGGTCTGTTGTTGCCAGCTCAGAAAGTGACCTTCCCCTAAAAGAATTACGGTGGGGGAGCGGAGGGATTGTTCTAAGGGGGACTTGGATCTTTGGAAACCTCATTCACTTGCTGGAATTCAACGAATTGCTTAACACATGTATCTGTGAGGCCCGTGTATCACTCCGATTGAGTCAGCTTATTCCCGAGGCATAAAAAAACGACTCAAGCGCGGTCATAGAACTGACAAATGAACTAGTCAAGACTAATGCAATCTCTTAGACGGGTATTACACGTTAAAAATGCAAATTACGCATGTAATATATGTAAATTACGGCGTAATTACACGTTTTGATGGCGTTTAGTCGTTTATCACATTCTAACATGAGCATTACTTGTAATGGACCATTGGATGTTGACCTATCCATCAAAGTTTTTATTAGAATGTTCTGTGCAATTGATCTTTAAGTAATTTTACGTGATGTTTTCGTAACTTTGATATGTTATATTTGTTACTTGTGTATCTTATTATAAGATATAAATATGTCAGTTTCAAGGTGAGTAGGTCACAGATTTCGGCATTACACATAGATGACTGTGAATTTATTATAATCGAGATATCGTATCGACTAACCTCATGAATACAAAGTTTTTGTTAATAGTAGTTATTATGCCTGTAAATCGCGATTTTCATAATTAGCTTCTGTTTACCTATACTTACGCCTTTATCTATTTATTTATTTTTAGATATAAATAAGAGTAAGACGTTTCATCTTCTTTTTAGGGTTCCGTACCTCAAAAGGTAAAAAAGGAACCCTTATAAGATCACTTTCTTGTCCGCTTGTCCGTCTGTCCGTGTGTCACCACCGATTTTCTCAGGAACGGGTAGACCTAGCAAGCTGAAATTTATAGCAGATACTGAGGTCTATGGTCCCTATTAGGTGTTTAAAAATCAAGATCCTGAGTCAACATGATAAAAAGATATGGGCAAATTTCGATTTCCGCGAAAACTTGTAAGTACCAAAATTTACCTTAATTTTCAATTTTTTTTTATTTTTCAGAATTGTGTCTTTACTTGTCCTGTAAGACCTTGCTTTTAACTAAAATTGAAAATTCTAGGTCAACTGGAAGTACCCTATAAGTTTTGAGTCGAAAACCTAAATGGTAGTTCCCGTTGACCTATAATCACCAAATTTGGCAAAAAGAAACGTCTTACAAATTTTCGCGAAAATCTACGTAAAATCTGGGTAGGTACGGAACCCTCGGCGCACGAATTCGACTCGTACCTCGTTTTTTAAAGTAGACGTAGGTAATAATGTGGATTTGAAGTCGGTAACACTTTTTTTGAAAGTTAATTATTTAGAACTAGTAACAATAGTAATAATATCTTTGACCAGATGTATAATTATCGACTCACATTACGCAAAAGCGAGTCAACGGTATTTAATTCCTTATTTGCTTACCAAAGTATTACCAGACGAGATAATGACCAATTCAGCTATTATTCTGAGGTAGCCGAGTATACAACTTGTTATTTTCAATGTTTATACGAATGTTTATTGTTTTAAATGAACGGCTGTAGACATTTATATTTTTTTTTTATTGAACATGTATCATTTCGATGGTTTATTCCACTTTGTGCTGTAATATACTGTACTATGGATAGTGAAATGTCCATTTTATATGCTAATTTGCATTTAAAGAGTTTCGTAATTAGCGTTTTAGTAGGCAGATGACAAGGCGTATTTAGATGATATTGTGTAAGTTTTAATTCTTGATGTAGCGAAAAAGCAAACGGGTGGCCTAATTAAAAGCGACTTTAGCAGCACACGGACGGCTGAAACTGAGGAGTCACAACTCGTTGCCTAAATTTGAGGTGGGAATACGCTCTTTTGTTTATTCATTACCGTGGGAGAGCCATGCTTCGGCACGAATGGGTCGGGTCGACCGGAGTGATACCACAGCCTCACAGAACACCGGTTTTAAGCAATTCTTTCATTGCCATTCACTGAGTGAGTGAGGTTATCGGAGCCCATATCCCCCCACCCGCTGACTCTAGCGGGAGGGACTCGAAGGGCAGCAACGCACTTGTGACTTTTGAGTTGCAGGTGTCCATAGGCGGCAGTAGTTGCTTCCCATCAGGTGACCCAGTATCTCGTTTGCCCCCTTATACCATAAAACAAAAAGAAAAGGGCTGGAGTTCGTATCGGTCCAGAAATAAAGCTGAACATTGGTTGTGTGAGGTAAAAAGTTTTTTAACAAGTGATGGAGTGCCAATTATACACGTGATAGGTATGGATGTTTTGCAGTGTGGAACGATGGCGGAAAGCTGCGGCTGGTATTCGTCTAAACAATTCCTCGGACCACTCCCCATGATACAAGCGATAGAAAATGCTGAGTGAAGCTACATCTCTACGTAAATAAGTAATTATGTTACTTCTAAAACTTTTATATACGTTCACAAACTGCATGTACATTCGTTTTTTTGCAGAACCAGAATTGAACATCTGTTTTATAGGCAAATGGGCAGGCGAGTCAGCTGATAATAAGTTACTACTAGCACCATGGATACTTGTAACTCAAGAGGTATAACACCCCAACTCATTTGAGTCCACACTTCTCCCAGAATTAGGGAAGGGTGGGTTTGGTGTCAACGAGCAACGAAACAGTTGCTTAATACCGGTTTTCTATCACTCCGGCCGAGCATCTTATTCAAAACCCATCAGTCGTAAATAGAACACACCAATATATGCAAAAATTAAGCAGTTAATACCAAGGTCTGCCTACCCACTGTCCAGTTAATAACTTCAATGGTACCATTAATGGCTTATGTAGGTGTAATGATATATTAAAAAAAAAACTTTTTTTTTTCCTTGTTCAATGTGTAACTCAGTGTAGTAGGCGTATGAAGTAAATGATTTTAAATGTAAAAAAAAAACTGAGAAAAATGACCATACTACTGAAGAACGTTTTATCATCATCATCAACAGCGTTTAATAGTCCACTGCTGGACAAATCCCTGACCTTAGAAAGGAGGTTTTGGCATTCTATCCCACGCTTGCCAGACGGGTTGGTACAGGATTTGCGTCAAGTTTTCCTTCTCTATAGTCCTGCTTGGTATGCTCCCTTAGTTGGCTCGCGTAATAGGTCGCTGTCTACATAAGGAGTAACTTGGGGTATTTTTCCTCTCAGAAAAACACTATTAAATTTTACCCGGTCCGGGAATCGAACCCACTAAGGCAGCGCTTTTCAATATCGCGAAAAAAGTCGGTACCAGCTAGTTTTCATACACAGTTGGTATAGTTATATCCATTTCAACATGAACCCTATGGGATATAATAACCTCACACATCTCACACACGGCCGTCTGATCCCAAACTAGGCAGACAATGTCCTATGGTAACCAGACTGCTGATAAACATACTTATATATTTCTAAATACATACATATTGGAGATAAATCACAACCAGATATAGAACAAATGATCGTGCTCATCACGTAATATTTGTGCTGGATGGGAATCGAGCCCACGACCTCTGGCGTAGCAGCCAAAGTCACTAGCCATTACACCAACAGGCCCGTCAAGTTTCCTGACATATACAAATAATAAAATGACTTCCTACCTTTGTTAGGTTCGATTCTCGTGGGAAACAAACAGAGTTACATCAGCATGATGTACATGGTATCATTATTAAGTGACAACCATTCTAATGATAGTGTCAGCTTTGTTTTGTACCGTGAAGGTCGCATATTAGCAAATTATTGGTCATATTGTCTACCTAGACGGACGCTTTAGGAAGTAAAGCAATTTTTCGTTAGCTATCACCGAGTGAGAGGTTAACCGAGGAGGAGACGAAGCCCGCGCCATGAGCGGGCCGGCGCTGGGAGGGGTCCAGAAAGCGATAACTACCTGGACCCCTACTAAACTGGAAGCGCAAAGAGGGCACACCATGTGGTTTTAGT
Source organism: Arctia plantaginis (assembly GCA_902825455.1). Lineage (NCBI taxonomy): Eukaryota > Metazoa > Arthropoda > Insecta > Lepidoptera > Erebidae > Arctia > Arctia plantaginis. Next base: position 1,193,231 of record CADEBD010000327.1, read on the forward strand.
CGGTTCGAGTCCGACACACCGGCCCGCCGAACGAGAGCCCCGGCGGGGTAACGGTCCGAGGGGATTTCCACACGTTAAAAAAAAAAAAAACAAAAAAAAAAAAAGGAGGTTACTAGTCGGGGACTAGTCGACAAAGCCGACTATCTAGCTACTATTGTAGTCGGTAATTATTCGGCGATTATCCGGCTTCTTACTTTGTATTTTTTTCAATTCGTCAAAAAAATCCATACACAATACTTTTTCTGACATGTTAATATTTTAATTGAGCCCTTTACTAGCCTTGCATAGTATAAAATAAAGTCCCGCGGCCTCGTCTAACTGTCTGTATGAAGGTGATAAACTCAAAAACTACAGAACGGATTTTTGTACGGATATCACCAATGGAAAGTGTGATACCTGAGGAAGGTGTATGTGTATAATTCATTATGGTTTTATATAAATTGGTTGAAAAATAATAATTATTGTTGAAGAGGACGCAAAAATCTTGCCTACTGGGAGCTTGACTCTCGTACGATGCGTAAACCATCAGAGTTACATTAAAGTAATGTACTATAGTCCATCAACGTTGTGCGCGACCGTCCTGCGGGGTGACAGACGGTGGCGGGGCGACGCGCTACCTCGCCCCCGCCACCCCGTGGGACGGTCGCGCACGAGATTGCCGGGTTGTAGAGAATTGTATCAAAAACTAGCTGTACATAATAACACTGCTCCGACAAGAAGTTAGAGATATATGATCCTGGATCGAACACAAATCGTCAGCGTGAGAGTCTCATGGTCAGACCATTCGACTACTACTGATCCGGTAGCACTTTAGTTGTTAAAACACAGACCGCAACAGTAACAAGGATAAAAGCCATAGATTAACCACAGTTCGGTACACCCGTGAACACTGATGCGTACACACATTAGCCATGACACTTGGCACAATGGGTTGGCCCACGCCGGCACACAACGTAACACCACCAGCCTACATACCATGTAATGTATGACGTGGAAGATGACTCACTGAGATGCGCAAACCCCACCGTGTAACGTACTCGTACGTACAGTTAGCAATGCAATGTTTTTAAAACCTTTAATCCGTATTAATATTATAAAGAGTTTGTTTGTTTGAACGCGTTAATATCAGTAACTACTGGTTCCAATTGAATAATTCTTTTAGTGTTGGATAGCCCATTTATCGAGGAAGGCTATAGGGTATATAACATCACGCCACGATCATCAGGAGCCGAGCAGCAATGAAAACTGTTGTAAAAACGAGGGAAATTTAGTCCTTTTGAAAGGCGCAGAAGAAATAACGCGGGTCAACTTGTTTAAATATATAATACTCTTGATAAATCCGAAAGCTTTTTATCAAATACAATAATGAATATAGTAATCTAAGCTTGCAGAAAAATCGATACAATACAATCGATTGTAAATGGATTTGGAAAATGGTTTCAAGGTTACACCCACAATAGATTAAATCTTCAATGAGATATTCAAAGACAGTCAACAAACCAATTGTGAAATTTATCTCTAGTATTTTTATCGATAATTATAATATACACTTATTATAAAATACTCTCTTTATAAAATGGTCGGATGGCGTAGTGGTTTGTGTAACGGACTGCTATTCCAAAGATCGCGGGTTCGATTCCCGCTCAAGTCAAACATTTGTGTGCATGAACATTTAATGTTTGATTTGGTCCGGGTGTTTCTATGTATAATATGTGTGTATGTAGAAAAAAAAATTTATATATGTATTTATATCAGTTGTCTAGTACCTATAGTACAAGCTCTGCTTAGTTTGGGACTAGATGGTGTTGTGTGAATGTGGTAGAATATTATTATTTTTATTATTTTATTTAAAATGAACATCACCGACTTCAAAATACTTCAATACGTCTATACTTATATGATGAACTGTAATAAACTGTATTATTTATTCGATAATTTACCACCCTTAAGAAGTAATATCAAGGGAGGTATTATTCTTCAAATTTAAATGGGAACATATACCCACCCAAAAAAAACAAAAAATAATTTTCATGTGACAAATATACCAAAAAAATAACCTTTTTTGTTGGACGCTGTTGTGTACTTTTGGCACACAAGCCCGACAGATATCATTGTATTCTGAACACACAACCTATCTCCTTTTTTTTTATGGTAAAAGGGGGCAAACGAGCACACGGATCACCTGATGGTAAGCAACTAATGGCCACCTACAACTCAAAAGTCACAAGTGCGTTGCTGCCCTTGGAGTCCGGGTATTTGGGCTCCGGTAACCTCCCTCACTCAGTGAAAGGCAACGAAAGAATTGCTTAACACCGGTTTTATGTGAGGCCGTGGTATCACTCCGGTTGATCCGGCCCAATCGTGCCGAAGCATGGCTCTCCCACGGTACAACTCTCGTTGTTTTTCAGTTTCAGTTAGGCCGTTGGTATACAAATAATTAAAACCTCTATTACTCTATAATTAATGCACTTTTTATGTTATGCAACAAACTCGAAACTAAGAAAAAACATGTCTCTTCGAAGTAAATAATAACCGCATAAAGATATGTTAAAAAAGTATTATTTAATTTATAGGGGCAACTGCCGAAGAGTTCTTCATCATCAGCCTATCGCAGTCCACTGCTGGACATAGGCCTCTCCCATTGCACGCCACTTAGATCGATTTTGGGCTTCTCGCATCCAGCTCCTGTCAGCCATCTTGCGCAAATCGTCACTCCACCTGGCCTGTGCGAAGAGTTCTTAATAAAATAAAAACGTTGGTGACTCAAACTTTGTCTCCATTTAAAGTAAACCAAATATTTATGACGCCGTAAATTATTGTATAAAACACGTCGGATAAGTAAGCGTGCACTTGACTCTATTAAGGTTCGCCAGTCTGGCCGCCAAACCGGAAATATCGTGGGTTCAAGGCCGTATGATGCGCTTTTCACTCTCGCTTGAGAAATTTCGCTTTTACATTACGCGAGCGTACGATATTTTGTTTATTTTGTGTTGTTTATTTGTTTTTATTTAACATTTTCTTATTTTATTTTATATCTTAGCACATTAGTACAAAAAAGAGCTTTTGTTGTATTATGTAATATTAATTACCCAATTAATGACTGGTCTGTTACCTATGTTCTGCTACGATACCTATGCCTGAAAACCAGTTTAAATATTTTTTGTCTGTCCGTTTGTTGGTTGGATTGATTTTGATAATATTTCACTACCAGGTAGCTATTTATATAGGAGGAGTAACTTAGGCAATATTCCCTCTCAGAAAAACCCTATAAAATTTTGTCCAGTCCAGGAATCCAACCCAAGGCCTCATGGACTGCAGCGCACTACACCACTAAGGCAGCGATTTTCAAATTAAACGCAAACGAAGTCGCGATTACCAGCTTATATGTATAATATGTTTTTCAAGGTCTCGTTAATAACAATGCCTATATATACATATATATATGTCCGTGTGGTGACGGATTAAGAATACAGAGTATCGCCACCCCTATTCATCCCGTGGGTCTCGTAAGAGCCGACTAAGGGAGCAAACTACGCAGGACAATACTGCACTGCAGAGAGAAGGAAACCTGACAAAAACCCTCCTTTCTAAGGAAAGGCCTATGTCCAGCAGTGGACTATTAAAAGCTGTTGATGAATACATATATATATATTTATTATTATTGCCGTGAGTTTTTAAATTCATATAGGAGGGCAACAATATAGTTTATTATAATGTAAATTAAATATACTGTAAATGTATATTAAACTATATTAATCCACAAAAGTTTTAAAACTTTTTTTTATCTGTTCTTTAATGAACGCTTTGAAAGTGTTTCCTGTGTATATTACTTCTTTCCTACATAGATAATATGCTAAAATGTGGTAATAATTTCTTTTGTCTTTTTTTTTAATGTTTTTTTAAGTTTCTTTGTTAAAAGTTAATGTTTCGAGACTGTAATATTAATTAAACTTTACTATTTTTTCTCGTAATAAATAAATTATTTTGCTCAAGCATTATATTACCATCAATCAAGAAAGGAACTGATGATCTTCACAAACTATAGCTAACAACATAATCGTTCGATTTCCAGGAGGAGGTCCGAACCAGGGATTATCTTTCTAGGGTACACCTGGTTCCCCGACTACTGGTACCTGAGACGGCGTGCGGTTTTAGTCGGTTCGAGTCCGTCATTGCCACCGGTAAGTGGTATCCGAAGGGATTGCCGCACCGAAAAAAAAAGGTGGTCCGAGGACTTACGATGGCACATAGACACACAGACACGTCAAACTTATACGGGTGGATTTGTGTGGGGGTAAAAAAAATACAAAATCTGTTGTTTTGAATCATCTAAGTGTAGATGATTCGGTACCCTGATTCAATTCCATAATAAAATTATGTTAAACTGTACGTATCTTGCCGCTTTTAGACCTAAACGAAGCTAACGCATTCTAATCTAAATTTAACAATACCCTAATCTTTCTACTATTATAAATACAAACGTTTGAATTGATATTTGTTACCCAAACAGGTCAGAACGACTGAACAGAATCTGAATCTTGATGACATCTTGACACAGAGATAGATTATATCCCGAATAATTTATTGGCAATACAATTGTTCTAACTGGAGCGCAAATGCTCGTAAGTCAGAACATTAGAATATAACAAAAAAAAAACTTTCGTTCATCAGCTTATCACTAACATATCACCTTTGCCCCCTCCCGAATGAACAATACGTGACTTCCTTCTGATAACAACAACCCTGAAGGTCAACAATACATGGTCAATGAGCTCGAAGCAATTGCCGTCAAAAACTGTCTATTGAATTAAAACAACAATCAATCATTACGGCTCTAGATCTTTGATACTGCGCGTGCGCAAGTTTCATACCCCATTGTTTACTGTAGAAATGACGACGCAATAGACGCAGTGGGTACATAAAACAAGTAAATCCACTCGGAAGGCTTCGTTTTGACATCTAGATTAATGGCTTTGGTTACAAATAAGACAAGAAACAAAATTATTTATAAGACTTATAAATGACTAGCTCACTGTTTTTTCGTCGTGCGACTTCGTCTGGTTTTGTAAAAAAAATATATTACCCGTTTTGGCAACATTTTTTATTGATGCCGGGTCCTATTGGTCGTGCCGTGATGTTATATACCCTATAGCTTTTCTCGATAAATGGAATATCCAACGCTAAAATATTTTTTCAATTCGAGCCAGTAGTTCCTGAGATTAACCGAATTAACCAAAGAAACAAATAAGCAAAAACAAACAAACTTTTCAGCTTAAAAATATGCTGTAAGATTTACAAGCGTTTTTGGGTTAGGATACAATCCAGTTAACGTACTGGAGTTTATGGCGCAGGGATATAGTAATTTAGTTCCATTAAAGAAATAACAAGCAACTTATCATCATCAGCCTATCGTAGTCCACTGCTGGACATAGGCCTCAAGAAGAAACTAATAATTGCCTTTAACCTGACACATACGAGTATAATTATCTTCCCAACATCTACCGTTGGGCCGCGGCTAATCAAGCATGATCGCCACGCCTGTTCCGAGGATCCTCCCTTTGTGGTTGAAGACGTGACACCCGTTCCTCCAGAGTACCAAAACATCTCAGATCTCTTCTTAAGTAAAGAGAAATAAGAGTAAAGAGAATACGTAGTATCCAAGTCCAATTATACGACCGGATGGCGTAGTGGTTTGTGTAACGGACTGCTATTCCAAAGGTAGCGGGTTCGATGTAGCGGTACCCGCTCAAGTCAAACATTTGTGTGCATGAACATTTGATGTTTGATTTGGTCTGGGTGTTTCTATGTATAATGTGTATGTATTTACAAAAAAAAAGTATAATTATATGTATTTATATCAGTTGTCTAGTAGCCATAGTACAAGCTCTGCTTAGTTTGGGACTAGATGGCGTTGTGTGATTATGGTAGAATATTATTATTATTGTTATACAAACACGTGAAGTTTACACTTCAGAACAGTATAGGTAATTATTGTTTCAAACATTTAATGTAACTTCCTCGAGGAAACTCCTTTATGTCAACGGGAATGTATGAAATTACTTGTGGATATTACTTTATAAGGTACTTCACTATTCAGGATTATCGAACTACAAAATTGACAAAAAAATATCACAATTGGAATACATAGTACCTAATAACTGCAGGTATGGCGTAATGGTTTAAGCGGTCACCATGCCGCTTACTACTACGCTGAGTGTTATGGGTCCGATTCCCACATGAGACAACACTTTGTGTGATCCACAAATTGTTGTTCTGAATCTGGGTGTTCTTTGTATCCGTTTCATGTATGTTTGAAAAGTCCTCCGCGACACAGGATATATTCCTAATGCTCGAGTTGTCTTTTTATAAAAGAGGAAAAAAGAGGAAAGAAGAACAACAGTAGCCGCAGCGGCGACCAGCGACGCCCGTGGACGCAAGCCATTCAAAATACACCCAAAATAGTAGACACAATTCAGAGTCTTTGGGATTGGGAGGGAGGCTGGAGGTTTAATCTCCGGTAACTTCAATCTTTTTGTGTGATAGTGGTATCTATCCGATGGAACTGACCCATATGTTTCCAACAGTGTCCATGCATACAATTTTTAAAACAACAAATTGTTCCATATTTTTTGATACGATACGTTTATATTTAAACCGGTTTCAATAACCGTTATAAAAGTTTTAAAACCAGTTATTAAAACGGTATTTACCCTTATATATTATTGCTGAGATATAATATTTCAAAACATGTCATAAAAACGTCTAATACGCAACAGTATGGTTGATGACACCATATATGGCGAGTTATGATCTAGGAATGATCACAATCTCAATCCAAGGCAATGCCAGCTTGATCCGCAATGATCATAAATGGTGATAACTGACAACCTGTCGCGTTGGAAGGCCCTGATTGTTGATACAAGGCAATGTCATGGTCTGAGTGGGTATAATTTGTTTTTATTTGTTACTAGCTGAGACCCGCGGTGTTACCCGCGTTTGTTGTTATAACCGCGGGCAACGCCGCGTGGCGAAGCTAGTCTAAAAAAAGAAGCCTAAGTTACTCCTTATGTCATAAGCTATCTGCCAGTGAAAGTCCCGTCGAAATCGGTCCAGCCGTTCCAGAGATTACCCGAAACAAACAGACAGACAGATAGACAGACAGACAGACAAAAATTGTAAAAAATGTTATTTTGGTATATATACCGTGTAAACATACATATGCATTTAGTAAAAAGCGGTTTTTTTAATATTACAAACATACACTCCAATTTTATTTATTTGTATAGACTATTTACGTGCTACTGAGGCTGTGTGGCTTGGAGTTCATCTTTTGTTATATCTTTGTGAGTTAATTTACATCAAAAACGTGTGTACATTATTAGCAAGACGGATGTTTTTAGTTGTATGATTATGAGAAAAATATAGTGGAAGGATTTAAAATATATTTAAAAATAGACTATGATATATATTGTATGACTATTTTTTTTCTGTTGTAAACAGACAGCTCCCGCATTAAGAATATATCCTGTATCGCGGGGACTTTACAAGCATACATGAAACGAACACAAAGAACACCAAGACTCATCAACATCATAATCAACAGCCTTTAATAGTCCACTACTGGACATAGGCTTCTCCTATAAAGGAGGAGTAGGCTAAAACCTCCTAGAAAGGAGGTTTTAGCCTACTATACCACGCTGGCTAGACGGGTTGGTATAGGGTTTGTGTCAAGTTTTCCTTCTCTCTGCAGTGCTGTTGTCCTGCGTAGTTTGCTCTCTTAGTCGCCTCTTACGACACTCACAGGATGTACAGGGATGGTGACATTCTGTATTCTTAATCCGTCACCACACGGATGGACACCAAGACTCAGAATAACAATTTATGGATCACTCAAAGTGTTGTCCCATGTGGGGATCGAACTCACAGCACTCAGCGCAGTAGGAAGCGGCGTGGTAACCGATTAAATCACTACATCATATGTGCACTATGGTTCTTTAGCATGGTCATTAAGGACTTTATTGGCTCGAGTTATGAAAAACAATATTTGATAGTTTTCTTAACCATATAAAAGGGCAAACAAGACCTATCGCCGCCCTTGCACACCTGCATCTCAAAGAGTCACAACTGCTTGCACTTGGAGTCCTCCCCAACATATCATATCCGGTAAAACAAAAGTAATATTTAACACCGGTTTTCTGTCAGGCCATTGTATCACTCCGGTCGAGCCGACTCATTGTGTCCCGAAGCATATCTCTCTCAATGTAAATCTGTCGGGTAATACCTAACATAGTAGCGTACTAAAATATACAAGGTTCTGATATTATAACTTCCCAAAAATAATATTGTAAACATAATGTATATCACGGTCGAACGTGAACACGCCGTGACAGTATTATTAAAATCATTTACTACGTGACTTGTGTCCAGTTAGCATAACATTTGGTCTCGAATATGTGCTAAGGTTGCTAAGCATATTACGAATTAAATTTAAAACTCGCCCCATCTTACATACGGCCGTATGATCCCAAATTCAACCAGCATCAGCAGAGCCTTTACTATGCCCTCCAGACTGCTGGTAAACATTTTAAATACATGGAATAAATGAGCGTACTTATAGAACAATTATTTGCCTTAAGTGGGAATTAAGCGATCTCTACTAAGCAGTCAAGACCACAACACTAACCATTAGTCTAGCAAGCCAACTAATTAAAATCATAAGGTGTTTGCATGAAACTCAGAAGTCGATAAACTTTAAGTAAACAAACAAATCTCTTGCATGTCAAACACCACAAGGATACTTTAAATAAAAATTAAAATAAATTATTTACGATTATTTTACGCTTTCATCCATCAACGGTATAATAATCTTCATCGTGTCACATAAAATATTTTTTTCTTCCGTATTTAAGCCTTCTAGGGTAATCAGAAGCTGTAAATCTCACTTGATAGTGTGAATTTTTAAATGAGTCAGTCACCCCTGATTGGAAGGCAGCCTTGTTCGTCGCGTGAGCGGCCTCGACTGGCGTAGGGCGGCGCACCACAGCCCTTATATGGTAGATCCCGCGCCTGCGTACGCGACACAACGTGGTCCTTCCGTCACGTGATATTGTTTCATCTAAATTTTACGCATTTATTGCCCGTTAAGTAGGATTTTTTTAAAGACAACTTTCGTCGGTACTAGAAATAAATCCTGCGTTTCGGAATGCTTTACAAACATACATGAAACACAAATAACTCCCAGACTTAGAACAACAATTTGTAGATCACACAAAGTATTGTCCCATGTGGAGATCGAACCTCAGCGCAGTAGGAAGCGGCGAGGTGACCGCTTAAACCACTACGCCATCCGTGCAGTCAATATAATTATACGTCACCTTGTATTTTTAGTAAATTCCTTTATAATATCGTATTTTTGCCCAAATTAGGGATGTAATAAATTGACAAGGTTTCCTGTACTTACAAAGTTATTAATGTGTTTACCTAAAGGTATATAAATCTGTAAGTATTCTCCAAATAAGGCCCTTTAAAACCAAATTTGTAATTCTTATGAAAATAAAAAAAATAAACATAAAATACACCTAAATATGTACTTTATAGGTTTTATTCTTTCCTCTGAGCCTTTTCCCAAACTAGGTTGGGGTCGGCTTTAAGTCTCCTACGATAGGGCTGAACTTCGATTTTCAATTCGATCTAGTAGTTTCTGAGATAAGCACATTCAACCAAACAAACAAACTCTTTAATTTTATAATATTAGTATAAATTGATCGTATTATAGTATACTAGCTGACCCGGCAAACGTTGTATTGCATAACAACAAAAAAATAGGGATGGGTCACCCTTACCATTTAGGGGTATGAAAAATAGATGTTGGCCGATTCTCAGACCTACCCGATGTGCACACAAAATTTTATGAGAATCGGTCAAGCCGTTTCGGAGGAGTACGAGAACGAACATTGTGACACGAGAATTTTATATATAAGATTAGAACGGATTTAGTTTTTTTTCTAATTTAAAGTTGAATCGACTTCAAACAATACCAACAAAGAGCACTAAAAACCTAGCAGCAGTCGTCTAGCTGGTCGTGTACTTGTTTGACACCTTAATAGTACAAAAATTAATGAAGTAACGATCTTAGAAATTATTCTGCAAATTTGGACAGCCTCTATGGCACAGCGGTAATTCATACTGCCACGGTAGGGGTCGCAGGTTCGAATCGCTCTTCCAGTGTAACTATGTGAGTACATAGATATGTCTTTTTGAATTGTTTTAAGTATTTTTATAAAGATTTATTCATGTATATGAGAAATAATATCCACATATATGTATATTAATCTGTTTTCTAGAGCCAATAGCTCTGCTTAGTATATTATTATTATATTGCCAAGACTGCCTTTGGATTTCCATTAGCGAATAAACAATTTCTTGGAGGCCATTATTGTATTAATGTACTAAGATTTATGTAAACACTTCACCTTTTAATACTAAATAGCTGTGTTAAATACTATATAATCAACTATAAATGATATTATTCTTGGTCAATAATTCACATACCGTGAATGGGTATTTCCTTAAGCAATAGATACAATTTAAGTGTTTAAGAAATATAAATTAAAATAAATTAACCGTTTTTCTAATAAAATTTGATAACTTATTTTCGTAAATGTTACTAAACATTGCCAAATACAATTTGAAAGGCCAAAAAGAATATGCGATGGCCGGGAATCGAACCCGGATCAACTGCTTGGAAGGCAACTATGCTGACCATTACACCACCATCGCAGCTGACAATTAATGCGAAATACGTGCTTATTATTAAAGAGTATAAAACATACGAGTAACATCGTACGATAAAATCTATTAATAAGTGTTATCATAAGACGTATCATTTATTATAACGTATTCCAATGGGAGAGGCCTATGTCCAGCAGTGGACTGCGATAGGCTGATGATGATGATTCCAATAAGAAAAAAAATAAAAAAATTTGTTAGATACGTAAAAAGCTGTGTTCGTTTACTATATAAATCGTCTCGTAAAAAGAAATGTATATCCAATTTTAATTTTGCTTTCATTAGTTGTTTATAAAATGTACCTATATCAGACTTGATAATATTCAACATTGTGGTCATCGAGAAAACTTGATTATTAAACAGACAGTTACAGTTAGAAATAAAGGGCCACCACGAATCACAAAAATTGCAATACAACATTGTTCTAATACCTTAAAAGCCCGTAAAACCGTAACATAACCGTAAACGCTAAAACACGTAAACCCGAGATGCGCATGCGGCGCTATTGTCGCGCAATCACTTTGTTGATCGCCGCCGGCCGGAGCGCGACCTCTCTGTGATTTGAACGGTGACCACAATTTAGACATATTTAGGATATTTTCTAATCACATCCTTGTAATAAAAATTCAGTTCCGTTCGACACTCGTTCTCACAAATTTCATCAAGTAATCTCGTTGTAACGAAATAAACATCTATCTGTTCAACATTCCAAAGGTCGCGGGTTTGATTCCCACTTTAATCAAACATCTGTAGCACTAACATTTGATGTTTGATTTGGTCTGGGTATTTCTATTTATAATATGTATGTTTTTACAAAAGGAAGGTAATTCTTTATTTATATCTTTTATCTTATAGTTGTCTAATAACCATAGTACTAGCTCTGCTTAGTTTGGAACTAGATGACGTTGTGTCAATGTGGTAGAATATTATTATTATTGACTGTAATATGATTATATCGTATTATGACAGAAAGTCGAAATCGGTATTCTGCTATCTTAGTAATACTTTACGAGAATACCTTCTATGAAATTTGTGAGATCTTGAATAAATGGAACTGAACTTTGAACGAATTTTATATTGTCATGTCACAAACTCATGGTGCCAATAGCGGCGGTCGCGGCATCCTTTGTCACGATAAACTGCGACCTGCGTGCTGTATGACTTGTATGTAATTGGGTGCGGCGCGGCAGCGGTACGACACGACCACACGCCAGTTCCCACGACATCGCGCTTTTGTTCAACTATTGTTATTGGTGGATATTTCAGTCCACTGCTGGACATAGGCCTCACCCACTGCACGCCACTTAGATCGATTTTGGGCTTCTCGCATCCAGCTCCTGCCAGCCATCTTGCGCAAATCATCACTCCACCTGGCCTGTGGGCGTCCTACACTACGTTTGCCGAGACGCGGTCTCCACTCAAGAACTCGTTTTCCCCAACGGTTGTCGGTTCTGCGGCTAATATGGCCAGCCCACTGCCACTTCAGCTTGCTGATCCGGTAGTCTATGTCGGTAACCTTGGTTCTCTGCCGGATCACCTCATTTCTGATGCGATCCCTTCGAGAAACGCCGAGCATAGCCCTTTCCATTCATCATCATCAGTCATCAGTCATAGAATGGGGACAGGAATTAATGCGATCTGGTGATATGTTTTATTATATTTTTTTATATTCTACCACATTCACACAATGCCACCTAGTTCCAAATTAAGCAGAGATTGTTCTATGGGTTAGTACCCATAGAACAATCTCTGCTTAATTTGCAGCTGATATAAATACATATATATACTTTTTTCTGTAAATAACACATATTAAACATAGTAACACCCAGACCAAATCGAACATTAAATCTTCATACATACAAAACGTGATGAATAGGGGGTGACACTCCGTATTCTTGATCTGTCACCACACGGAATATAAAAAATTCAACCAAATTAAAACCTCTTTGAACACGGTTTGAAAAATAATTTAACAATCTTCCCCTGAATTTAAAACATTACATAATATCCAGTTATAACTTTATGTAAAACTTAATTACACGGAATGGCTTTCAAATGACACATGCAATATTATATTACAACAAATTAGTCTATTCAGCAATGGGTAGGCAATACAGGCATTCCAGGCCATATCGTATTACACAGATAGGCTACCGGTCCCGTCGCCTACGACCGCCTGAACAATCTATTAAAAGCAACTATCCCAAACATAAATACATCAACAGGTTCTTAAAATGCCTCAACCGGGCACCGAATACCAACACCTACGCGTTGTTTAGTAAACAATTTTGCGTAATTCCTGTCTACTGGTAGTTTTGCAAATGGCTAGGGTTGTTTAAATAATACTATAAATTTGAATGTGGTAAATCTGTTTACAATTTTGGGTCTAAATAGTTAACAATTTTTTATTTTATTTTGCAAATGTATGCCTAATTTCATATATGCATATTAAGGCTTTCATTCAGTCAAATTACTGAGTCCCAAAGGCAAGAAAACTGTTTCCAAAGTTTACAGTGCTATGTTCGAAGCAAAATAATATTACAGAATGGTGTTTAGGTCTTCGTGGTAAGAATAGAAGGAGGAGAAAAAAATTGGAACAAGAAATCTTTTGTGTAAAAGTTAAAACACATCAAGGATTTTTTTTCTTTTCAATTTTTTGAAATAATAATAATAATAACTTTACACAACTCACACACGGCCGTCTGATTCCAAACTAGGCATAGCCTGTACTATGGTTACCAGACTGCTGATAAACATACTTATATATTTTTAAATACATACATATTATAGATAAATTACACCCAGACACAGAACAAATGACCGTGCTCATCACACAATATTTGTCCTGGGTGGGAACCGAACAAACGACCTCCGGCTCAGCAGTCAGGGCCACTAACCACTAGACCAACAGGCCCGCCAAAATTAGTGGTTTGGTTATAATAATGAAAATGTATATGGACAAATCTATTCTCAGACATTCTTAGACTCAAGTTTGATGGTACGTTACGAGCTTTCTCTTTTAAAAACCTATAAAATGCAAAAAATATCTCAAGTCATGTATTTAACAGAAATCAGTATCACAAAACTATTCTAAACTACAATAAATTACGAAAAAAAAAAACATCATCATCAACAACAGTCTTTAATAGTCGTCTGCTGGCCAGAAGGGTTGGTATAGGGTTTGTGTCAAGCTTTCCTTCTCTTGCAGTGTTGTTGTAATGTGTAGTTTAGTCTCTTAGAATAAATTATTTGATCCCAAACATACAATATTTGATAAAAAAGAATAATCAATTCTGCTCTAAAACATCACAAAAACCTTACAAATTACCAATAGTGCCAACCCTAGCCCAACATTACTTAGAGTGAAAAAGCAATGTTATGGTATAATACCCTATTTGGCATTGAGTAATTTTGAAATATTGTCGTTACAAATTATCAATGGGCTAGGGCTGGGCGTAAGAGATCGCGGGGAATATAGCTGAAGCGTGTGATCAGACTGCCGTGTGTGAGGTTTATTATTATTATTATTATATTATAGTCCACTGTTGGACATAGGCCTCCTCTTAGAAAAGAGGTTGTATCCTACTATACCACGTTGGCAAGACGGGTTCGTTGCAAATTTTTCCTTCTCTTTGGAATGCTGTTGTCCTACGTGGTTTGCTCCTTAACACTATCATAACAAAAAATAAATAAAACAATAAAATTGATTTATATTTGACTACAACTAAAACCAATTGTTTACTGTATGAATATTATCGACAGTAGATTAGTATATGCCTATTTGTAACATTATTTTCGATGTTTTCCTAAGAGTCATTAACATTTAAACGTTTAACGGTCTTAAATGAATATTATACAAATTAATTATGTAAATTTACAATAAAGGTGTTAAGTCAAAATCATCAGTCAAACAGTAAAAGAAGAAAGTACAACATTTTCTTATCAATCTAAATATCAAATTATAAATAGCAGTTACGACATCGCTATCAATGTGACATGACCCTTACGCCTCCTAGCCCGGCGACCCAAATACTGATAAAGAAAGGAAGCATCAGACCATTGTGTGCAAACAATGAATGACACTCGCGCCCCGGTACTTAAGCGGATGGGTACCACTGTTCTTGCGGATGTTTTTCGACACCAGTTAAAAGATTGGTGACTCAAGTTAGTTAAACCGAGTAGGTTAACTCATTACAAACATTACCAAATAGACTCACTACTACGCTGAGTGTTGTTGGTCCGATCCCCACAGGACGACACTTTGTGTGATCCACAAATTGTTATTCTGAGTCTGGGTATTCTCTGTGTCCGTTTCATGTATGTTTGTAAAGTCCCCCCCGACACAGGATATATTCTTAATGCGAGAGATGTCTATTAATAAAAAAAAATACTTAAGCAATCCGAGCCACGTCAGTCTGTGGATGGTGACCATTCTTAACACATTGAGACCCCTCCGTGCCTCGGAGAGCACGTTAAACCGTAGGTCAAGGTTGCCATATGAACATCTGTGGCAATCATTACGGGTAGTTGGCACCCAAAAAATCCGAAAACAATCTTTCTACAAAACTTCGATATCTTCTAGTACTTGGGTTGAGGAGGTCTAATGACAGTCGCTCCGCGTAAAAAAATTGAATTTCAGCCTTGTCGTGTTCATCAATCATCAACAGCTTTTACTAGTCCACTGCTGGACATAGGCCTCTCCTTACTAAGATGGTTTTGGCCTACTCTACCAGCCTGGCCAGACGGCTTGGTGTAGAATTTGTTTCAAGTTTTCCTTCTCTATGCAGTGCTGTTGTCTTTTGTCCTTAGTCGGCTCTTACGACACCTACGGGATGAATAGGGGTGGTAACACTCTATATTCTTAATCCGTCACCACAGGGACGTATCGAATTAGTAGACTTAAAAGCCGACCCCATCCTACTTTGGGAAAAAGGCTAGGCGCAAGAAAAGAATAGAATTTCATTTAGTTTGTTTAAGCGCGCTAATCGCAGAAACTATCAATCGGATGTAAATAATTCTATTAGAGTTTGATAGATCATTTATTGAATAAGTTTATAGCCTATATACCACCCCGCTGTATCCTTTAGAAGTGCAGCAGTAACCATAAACGAAGTTAGAAACTGTATAAACTTCAATAACTATTGAAAAACAGTTTTAAAACATCTATATATGTATAAGTTAATCTGTTGGTGATAGAAAATAGCGGTAAGTGTCGCCTACACGACCCTATTGCCCTACAAAGGTGGTTGTGTATGTCGGCCTTAGAAGGCGAGGCCTTAAAACAACGATGGACTTGACACGCCTGTTGGCTTAGAAGTTTATGATCCTAATTGCTAAGCAAAAGGATTTAATTCCGATCCAACACAAATAATTATAATAATATGGAGTATAATATTTATTTATTTGACCAATGTAGAAGGAGTAAAAAATATTGTAAAATGTACCATTGCTAGGGTAAAATGTAAAACGTGCCGTTTTGGTAAAAATTCAGAAGTGGCCCAATTTAAGCGCCGGTTCAATATTGGTTACTCTCCCGTATACGAGTATGTAATAGTGTAGGACATTTCGGTTTAAAATAGACTTGGACAATAATTACACTGAGTTTTTACACAATATGAAGGTATTCAAATTTAGTTCAAAACTTTAGTCGCCGCCTGCCTGAACTAAACCTGTGTACACGTATGAAAGCAATTTACTAAAAACGAATATTAAACAAAAAATATTTCGGTGTCATTTAACTTTTATTCTCTACTTTTTAGTTCGGTTGGTAACAAAAGCGTGTTTTTTAGTTTTTTAAACTATAATTTTATTTTTCTCTTTTCGTCATTGTTGATGATTATTTTCTCATTAAAGTCCACTTAGTACGTAGCAAAAGACAATGGTACTAATTCTGTTGTTCGAAAACTCTCTAAACTAAACTAAAAATCACTAAAAATCCGTTTAGTCCTACCAAGTATTACGTTTTCAGAATACCAAACGTAATTTGACAGGACTAAACAGTTTTAGTGATTTATTTAGTGATTTTTAGTTTAGTTTAGAGAGTTTTCGAACAACAGAATTAATACCACTACCCTATTTTTAGGTATGGAAAAGCCGTTAATCCTGAAGATCCTGATCAAGATAATCGACTAAATTTATCGGTCCTTATAAGTGTGCGAAGTGCGTCAACACTACGTTCGAACATTCCATTACATATGTACATACCAAGCTACTAAAACCGTTAATGATGAAATATTCAATATGTACTACTGTTTTTTAACTTTACAGTGACATCCCCGTACAAAATTGCTACTTGTCACGAGATCAGATACGATTGACGGAAAATAATGTTGTTGCTGAGTAATGACGTCATCAACCTTCGCCGATTATAATTACATATCTAGATAAAGATATAAAGGTATATTGTTCATAAAATTAATTTAATTAAAGTTATTGATAAGTAGTGAACTTAATAGCTTATAATGATAGGTGATATTGTAGCTTACCGAACATATGTATTATAAATACAGCTTGTGGGTACTCACTTGACTTTTAAGGGACCTTCTACACTTACCGTCAACGTGATTAATATTTCGAATGTTTAACTTACCTGTAACAGAAAACACATTCATAAATAAAAGAAAAACTTTAAAAATTAAGGTGGCAAAGGAGCTTTTAAGACATCTACAGAATTTAGCTCTTATATGTATGGGGTCTACCAATAAGAACGTCCTGGTTTAAAAATTGAATTAAACACACAATTTTTTATGAAAAATGCATCCGATTGATTTATTTGATAGATAATTTTATGCAATTTATGTTTTAAATAATATATCGGCCACGCCAATTTTCGATGACGCGGTGCACCATTTCGGCCGGTATGTCGGCTATGGCTCGTCGAATGTTGATTTTTAGGTAACGAATTGTAGCTGGATTATTGCTGTACACTTTAGATTTAACGTAACCCCAAAGAAAATGGTCCAAAGGTGTTAAATCACACGATTTTGGTGGTCAACTGATCGGTCCATTTCTCGAAATTAACGACTCACCAAACTTTCCACGCAATAATTCCATGTTCACTCGAGTAATGTGAGGTGGTGCACCGTCTTGTTGAAAATAAAGGTCGTCTGCATCAATGCACAGGCACAGCAGTACCGTGGAGAGTGAATTCACTTTCAAATTTTGTTATTATGCGATTTATAGCGCGCACAGAAGGAGCACTATGACGACCGTTTTTTGCGCGAAGCGCTCTTACTGTAGCGGTAGGAGAACGCGAATTTGCGTAATAATTTTGGACAATTTCCAAGCGTTGGTTCAAAGTGAAACGTGACATGATTAAATGGCAAACCTTACTGAACACAAATGTCAAGAGACGTCAAATATCCATCATCAAACATGGCCGCTATGAGCTGTCAAAACCAGGTCATCCCTATTGGTAGACCCAGTACTTACCAAACAAATAATATTACAGTCTTTAAACCAAATAACACCATTTCTGAATTAAAACAAATTACTAAAGCGATTATAGGCGTTTAAAAAAACCGTATGGCGTTTACCAAGGGGTATGAATGGCAGGGGGATTATTTGGATTTTGGTAACCTTGATATCGGTTTTCTGTGTGTCACCCCATTTGCCGGCTTATAGTCTCTGCCTACCCCAGAAGAGAATGACACGTGGATATATACCTATCAACTCAATAAAGCATCACGATTACATCAAAATACACGCAGTTTACGTACAGACGATGTAAACAGATATATATCTCGATAATTGTCTCAATCGACTCGCAATGGGAGTTTAATCGATACTAGAGGTCGTGTTAGTCATCGTATTGTTTTGGTAAGCCTTGTGTCTGCATGTTTACGAGAACAGCACGTGTACCATTCAACCATTATGTTGGGAAATAGTTTCGTGACAGAATTTTAGGTTAGACTGAACTTCGCTACTGGTATTTCGTACAATGCTAAATACCAAAATTTCTATTTGTTTACAGATCCATGTGGTAACGGATTTAAACGTAATATCCATGTGACGGATTAGGAATACCGAATGTCATCACCCATATTCATACCGTGGGTGTCGTAAGAGACGACTAAGGGAGCAAACTGAGCAGGACAACAGCACTGGAAAGAGAAGGAAAACTTGAAACAACCCGTCTGGCCAGCGTGGTATAGTAGGCCAAAACCTCCTTTCTAAGGAAAGGCATATTTCCAACATTGGACTAGTAATGGCTGTTGATGATGATGTGGTCAAAGTTTATATACCTGGTGATGGTAGTTAAGATGGACTCAATGCGGAGAACCGTGTTCTTTCTTGCGAAGTGGGAGACCCTTGTGTCCAGGAGTGGTCTGGCTGGTACAGGATAATTGATTGATTGATGTGATCGAATTGAAAATCGCTCTGACTCGATAATCGAAAACTTTGACTTTCTGTAAAGTTTCGGATTTTTGAGTCAGAGCTTGCGGGATCGAACTCCGCTTTTTTTCTATGTATTTACAATACAAAAAAGCTATTAAAAATATATTTTGAACCCATAAAATCAGTCGAATTTTAAACCTTATTGTTCCGTTAAAAGGAAACAAAAAAGATAGGATGGTTTACCAATATCTTATCAAAAACATCTAATCGACACAAACAATCCAATTTAGTTTGGACAAAAAAACTACAACAAAATAGTAAGTTGCACGAATGGACGTGGAAGGCCACGCGTGGGCGTGCGGGCGTGGGCGGTGACACTTGATACAGTTTTACTAAGGAGCGGGGTAACCAAGTGTGGTGTGACAGGTTGAGACTGAACTTGTATTACACATATCTTAAAAGAATAGAACTGACTTAAAAAGTCTTGAACATTTTTTTAAATCTTTTTTAAAAGATATAATCATTAGTAATTTTGGGGTCATCACGGGGTTAGAATTTTTGTTTATTTTATAAATTTCGATGATGTCCTTGTTTCGGAATTTGAGGATATATGTCCAGCAGTAATCGATTTACCATAGAACGTACACAGCTTAGTGTAGGATCAGAATCTTGGGAACTTCATTAAAGAGAAGATTAATGACATTTTTTAATTTTTTTTTTTTTTTTGTTCGGAATACCAACAGCACAAATAACGCAAGGTAAAACATTAGAGTAAGGTTACAACGAAGCTATTTACAGGTATTCGCAAATAGATTCCAAGTGTAAAACAACAGTTCAAGTAACTTAACAACAACAACAACAACTTAGAAAAAGGAAAAAATAAAAACTTAGACTAAGAAAATGTCACGCTCCTAATATTGGGTTGAAAAAATTTTTGAATCATGTATTTTTTGACATGTGAAGGTCTGGATCTGAAGAGCTGAAACTCGCTACTCAATTTATACATATCATTTACAGATTTACTGGCTCGAATAATAAAGGAATTTTTGCTGTAGTTGGAATTTGTTCGAAGTACTGCTAAGGGTGGATTATGCCTAGTGCGTAAATTATGCGGTACTCTGATTTTAATTTTATACACTAGCTAATCTAGTCTCTTGATTACTTCTTATTTCCTGTTTCCAACTTTGAAAATGAATAACATCCATACAACCGCTAATCCGTTATTTTACCCCGTGACGTTTACCCGGTGACCGCTTAAACCACTACGCCATTCATGAAGTCAAAGGCTTTTTACTGTGATAACCAACATACACGCGGCTAGTTCATACTTATATTAAAATGTCAAATTTCGATTTTTTTCATTCAATCGTAGTATTTTATATTATGACAATTGTCCATAATGAGAAAGTGACCTCTAGAATCTAAATCATTGTAACCCTTTTTTTTTTCCGTGCGGAAATCCCCTCGGATACCACCTGTCGGTGGCATGTCGGACTCGAACCGACTAAAACCGCACGCCGTCTCGGGTACTAATAGCCGGGGAACCAGGTATACCCTAGAAAGGAAGTCCCTGGTGCCCCGACATACCTCGGGTCATCTACAGACGAGTAGACGAGTTCCCCGTGTGGGAACCCCATGTTCCCTGTGCTCCCTGGAAGCGAGCGCGCTTCGCAACGCGCTCGCCGAATCATTGTTACCCTACGCACTACCTTGTTGGCGCCTATCTGTGGTCATAGCGGATTATTATCACATATAAATTGATATTTAATAACCAATTATACTGCATAACTCCGACCTGCCAATGTAGACCACGTCCAAAATGGTATTAAATGCAAGTCGATAATTAGATTCCGTTCAAGAATAGACTTTTCTGTACGTGGGAGTTGAAAGGAAATACTGGTTTATTTATTATGTTTCATATTATATTTCTATTCATAAGGTGGCAAATTAGCACATCTAATGTAAAACCGACTTCAAAAAGGAGGAGGTTATCAATTCAAATGTTTATGTTTTTTTATGTATCGGATATAACTTCGTCATTTATAGACGGATTTTCAAAATTCTTCTTTGTTTGCCAGGGGTTTAAACGGTGTGCGGTTTTAGTCGGTTCGAGTCCGACATTGCCACCGGTAATTTCCGCACGAAAAAAAAAAGGTTTTTCTGAAATGGTTCCATTTAAATTTCATATAGATTTGATGATGAGTTCCGAATGTTAAGAACTCCGAAAAATGACAGCAAATAAACTACGATTGCTGCTGGGGGTTTTAATGCTTTTTGTTAGTATTGTTTGAAGTCGGTTCAATTTTTTTAAGAAGGATTTTCTTGATAATGGCATAGGAGCGTAAAAAAGCAGACGGTAGTAACATGGATAGCGGCAACACTTGAGTACCGACACTCACACCCACGGGATGAATCGGGGTGGTGACACTCTGTAGGTTATGAACACAAATTTATTTAGAAAAATGATTTACGAAATATTACGCAGGAGAAGCCGAGGGCTAGTATACTACACAGGCCGCCGTACAGCGGTCACCCACGGTAACTACACAAGCCATAATAGTAACCGATTAATTCTATCATTAAATTGTGATGTCTATTTAAGATCTTCAAATGATTATAGTAACACCGTTGCGCTATAAAACCACACGGATTATGCAAACAACACGGCTAAGGAACCTTGCCGCCGGCAGTCCCATAGATGGGTGACCAATTACGAAATATTACTAAACACCTGTGCTCATAGTGTCAAGGATACTAGAAATATTTCAGAATATCGTTAGAGATAACACGAAGTCATCATCCATCGAGCCTTTTTCCAAACTTGGTTGGTCAGGGCTTAAGGTCTACTACGATACGGCTGAACTTCGTTTTTGGAACGAAGTTCTTTATCGCGCGTTGTGAAAGGGGGCTAGACGGAACAAAATCTCACGAAAAGTTGTAACGACTCTTTTTATTTTGAATTGTCACTTGTCAGTCATTCAGCGCCATCTATCGAATAGATAGGTAATCATTAATTTTCATCTCAGTAAAATTAAAATTTATGTTCTTAGGTTGAGCAAAAAATATTGTATTCGACATCATTTCTCAAGGAGATTTTACCAATGTATAAATTGTTTTAATTAGAAACCAACTGAAAAATATGTAGGTAATAGCTGCTTTCATAGATGGCGTTGTAATTAAAATCGTGTCGAATCAGTTTTACTCGATCGTCACAACTTCGTTCCTATCGGGTGTCCCACGACACCACACGGCTTTTTTTTTACGTGGAACGTCTGCCATCAGACCTTCTCAACTTAAGTACTAGGCGATATCGAAGTTCTGAAGAAAGACTGTTGTCGGACTTTATAGAGCTCCGACGACGAACGATCGCCACGGTGTTAGTTCTCGCCGAGGCACGGAGGTGTCTCAATGTGCAAAAAATGGTTACCCATCCATAGACTGACCTGGCTGCGTTTGCTTAACATTGCAATAAGTTAAGCAACTCGGTTACCACTTAGCCATAACATGTGATTTTATTTTTATGGTGTAAGGGGGCAAACGAGCAAACAGGTCACCTGATGGTAAGCAACTACTGCCGCCCATGGACACCTGCAACTCAAACGTCACAAGTGCGTTGCTGCCCTTGGAGTCCCTCCCGCTGGAGTCAGCGGGAGGGACTCCAAGGGCAGCAACGATCTTACGATTTAGGCTCCGGTAACCTCACTTACTGAGTAAAAGCTCAATTGCTTAACACCGGTTTTCTGTGAGGCCGTGGTATCACTCCGGTCGAGCCGGCCCATTCGTGCCGAAGCATGGCTCTCCCACGGTAAAAATCGGTGTGATAACATAATAAATATGTAAACACCGTGGGTAAGCATAGTTACTTAAGGTTGGTACTTGTATAGGTGACCGAAAGGGCTTACAATCCGGACCTTGCTATCTGGGATTGACTATAAAGAGAATGTATGCTTATTTACTTCCAGATTCACGGTTTTTTGTAATACAATTATGTCCGTAATAACTTGTAGGTTGTTTAAACACTAGTGTACGATAATATAATTAAAATTAAATGTTAAAATATTTAGAAACATATTGCAATTAACTTTTAACAGTATTTTATATTTGTGCATTTAATTAATTCATTTCTCAGTAATCATGATGTGTTTTGTAATCGTAACCGCATGCGATTTTGTCCATCAATTTAGTAGGTCACGATGATTAATAAATGTAATTATTATTCGCCCTGATATAGAAATTTATTTAATATTTAATTTAAATTTCAAAGCCCCCTATTTTTTACCGACTTTGAAAAGGAGGATGTTCTGAAATATGGAGTTTTATTTTTATTACTTACCCCAGAACTCTGACATTAGGCAAATGGCCATTGGGCATTGACATCGGACACTCCGCCCGCGTAAATGTCAGTTATCGTGGTAAAAAGTGGCCCTTGTCTTTCCTCAAGAATCAAACTATCTTCATACCAAATTTCATTTAAATCAGCTCAGCGGTTACAAGTTGCCATCCCCTTTTTCTCCCCCTTAAAGGATGATTTCTGGGATAAAAACTGTCTTTTCCCAGCACTCGCACGATCTCTGCATCAAATTTCATCTAAATCAGTTAAGCGGTTTAAGCGTGAAGAGTTAACAGACAGACAGACACACTTTCACATTTATAATAATACTAATAGTATCTTATAATGTTTTTTTTACGTTGGAGACCCACGTTTCGGCAAATGGGATGGCTCGTCCGGAGTTATGTTACAGAAACCGGTGTAAAGAAACTTTGACTGCACGGATGGCGTAGTGGTATATGCGGTCGCCACGCCGCTTCCAATTTTTTAAATCGATTTAGTGGTTTAGGCGTAAAAGCGTAACAAACAAACAAAAACACTTTCACATTTATAATTTAAGATTACAAAAAAAAAAAAAATGTACTGTATATTGAGCCTTTTTTTTTAATTGTTTAAGAACCATGAATTTCATAACCATAATTCACTTACTTGTACTAACGATTAAAACTGCGAGTACTTTCCAAGTGGGTGACACCAAAGTGACTATTTAAATTTAAAGCGACTATCGCGTGACATACGCTCTGTCACGAAGCCATGTTTGTGTCAAATTTATTATTCAATTAATCAGGTAATTAATTCAATTAAGTATTTGCGAGTTAATCGGGCGTAACACTAAGCTGGAAAAACTAAATAATTAACACTGCGTATCGCATCAACAGCCTTTAATAGTCCACTGCTAGACATAAGCCTCTCCTTAGAAAGGAGGTTGTGGCCTACTATACCACGCTGGCCAGACGGGTTGGTATAGGGTTTGTGTCAAGTTTTCATTCTCTCTGCAGTGCTGTTGTTCTGCGTAAGTTTCTCCCTTAGTCGGCTCTTACGACACCCACGAGATGAATAGGGGTGGTGACACTCTGTATTCTTAATCCGTCACTGCATATGTACGTAAATAATGTACTGAGCTTTCTTTGTCCCTACCCTGCCTCTAAGATTCCGCTGCCTGTCTGTTAGATAGTTGACATTTTGGGGTTCTTATTTATTTTTAGTGGAGATCGCCTGGCGGTCATTTTCATGATAGTTTTGCATGTCTTCAATTCATGGACCAGTATAACTTGAGTCTTGAACTATCATTGTACCTAATAGACTTTTGTACCCTTACAGCTCAAATATATACTGGACCCTATAGTTTTGTAAAGTTTTTTTATACACCTTTTAACTGGATAGAACAAATTGTTTGACATAATTTCTATTCCAAGTAAGTTTCTTCTAACAATAATAAATTATGAATAACAAAATACTCGTTAAAAAAGAGCCAATAATCGCACGAAAGTGTCGAACGACCGAATGCATCGATTTAAAATCGATTCGATTCGGCTCGTTATACGATCATCGATAATCGATATTTGATAGTTGGCAATGAAAGTAGCTTTAGGCGGTTTTTATAATCGTTAAAATTTTCCCGCGGTTCACGTGTTACGTAACATTGTAAAATAATTATTCGGAGACGCCATCGATGGTAGATATATATACATATAAAATTATTAGCCCTGTCTGACTGATTCATCAACACAGAAAACCTAAACCGCTGGGACAAACTGACAAACATGAACTGTTGTCAGATGATTTTTATTTTGGCTCTCCCGCGACTGTTAAACAAGATTAAAACCGAATATACCTCCATTCTAAGCGCTAGTGACCCTGTGACCAGGCACTTTTATATGTATATATATATATACAACGAAATGGCAAATGCCAACGGTTCCGCTCTAATAAATGTAGATTATTACGGGGGGTGTACTTGTACCCTCAACGTTACGACCTTAATTTAATTAGAAATGCCTCAGTGAACAGAGAGACAAACATTAATTACGAAGTAATCGTTTTGACTTACATCAGAGAGATAATTTCGAAGCTTTTTGCGACAATAGTGTTCACTAATTATTTCAAAGTACGTAGTTAACTTAGAAAAGTGTCATCTACTACAATGCACCTACATCATGAAGAACTGTAATAAACTGAACTTTAATCCCCAATTTAAGCCCGCTTAGAGGTTGAATAAGACGGGACAGCGAGTATAATCTCCCAATTAAAATAAGAATTTTACAAATCACATTGCACATAATAATAATAATAAATAATAATAATAATAATATTCTACCACAATCACACAACGCCATCTAGTCCCAAACTAAGCAAAGCTTGTACTATGGGTACTAGACAACTGATATAAATACATATCATTTTTTATTTTTTTTGTAAATACATACATATTATACATAGAAACACCCAGACCAAATCAAACATTAAATGTTCATGCACACAAATGCTTGACTTGAGCGGGAATCGAACCCGCGACCTTTGGAATAGCAGTCCGTTACACAAACCACTACGCCATTCGGTCGTCAAAGACATAGACTACAAAGACACATAGACACATAGAAGATTAAAAAAAACAGATAAGCAAAAGTTTTCATAGCACTGTAAATAAAGAAAACAGCCCAAAATAGTCACTAAAATAACAAATAAAACTTTTTATTCTTTGGGGTAGCAAAAATCAATGAAATTGAATTTCCGACCAGTTGAAATTCAGCAAAACAAAACGAAAATCCACCTCTTTCGAGTCTTCTTCAACGTTGAGGGTTCATCACAGTTCACCAATGTTATTAAGGCGATAAAACATAAGGTGCTAAACAGTAACGACCGCGTTATATTTTATAAGTTTTACGGTAAATCAATTACATAATTGGTTAGACAAAGCGGACGCCATGACAGATTGCTCGGTCAGAGCACGGTCAAGGTCGGATGCGGTGGAGCTTTGCTTCAGCGAGAATAATTATTTTCTATGTGTGTTTGGCAGTCAACTCCCACTATATTACTATACCGATTTTGATAAAACATTGTGTGTTTTAGCAAATCCCTGAAAGGTTTAAATTTGGTTTTAGTTAGGCTGTTAACTAGGTGTGCGTCTTGTAAATTTATTAATAAAAATAATAATAAAATTAAAAAAAAAACTAACAATATAAATTATTGAGTCAGTTTGTTTCCCCTTTCTTCTCATAAGGCTCAACCCCTTGGAAACGGGCGATTGTATATCGGCACAGGCATATATAGGTCTTAACCTATGAAATTGCCGTTTTGTATGCAATAAGTGAAAGTACTTATTTTTTCAAACTTTTTTATTTCTGTTATTCGAAGTAATCACCCATGCAATCGACGCATCTTTGCCAACGCATTGGCAGTTTATTGATGCCCTTCTTGTAAAAATCAGCTGGACGGGAGGCAACAAACTCTTCAAAGGCATTTTGTACTGCCTCTCGGGAATTGAATTTTTTACCCACTACAAAGTTGTCTAAATTTTTGGAAAAAGTAATAGTCGGTAGGTGCAAGGTTTGGTGAGTATGGTGGATGAGGGAGAGATATATAGAAATATAATAGGTTTTCGTTTTTTTTTCCTAAATATATCACAAAACAGTGATTGTTGTTATTGTGTGTGTTGATCTATGACTTAAGAGTCTACATAAAAGATGATTTTAAACAACTTTATGAAATACAAATATTTTGAGTTTAAGTCTATTTTTTTATAGTTCTGCATACAAAGTAAATAAATTACCAAAAATAAATTGTTAACTTCTAGCCTCCGTTCGAGGTGACAACACCAATAAACGACCGTCACAAGTAACACAATTATAATTACAAAAATAATTATTTCTCGCAATAATTACACAAAACAATGAACGAATTCTACGGTGAGGGTGAAACCGTTTTCGTTATTATTTCAACATCTTCCTGTGGCCTCGTATTATTTTTCATTTTTATACAAAATCTTAATAACGCTTTAATGAATTGGCCACGGTAAGGCCGAGGGCGGACGGCGAAAAACCACAGATTAGAGTAATGAGCGCCATTGAAAAAAAAACAACTAAAAAAACAACCATTCGCTTAAAATTGAATGAGATATGTAGAATGCCTTAATGCTTATTTGGAGTTTCAAATATCTAAATATTTGTGATAATTTTATATATGACAAGATGAAAGAATTTTAGAACCGACGATGGGGGCTGATATGATAGCTGCTATTTAATAACAAAGATGTTCGCATATCTAAGTATATGTCTATACTAATACTATAAATGCGAAAGTGTGCTGTCTGTCTTACTTTCTATCTGTCTGTCTCGCTTAAACCGCTAAACCGATTTGTATAACATTTAGTATGGAGATAATCCGAGCCTCAGGTCATAGGGTAGTTTTTATCCTGTACCAGGGACTTCCTTTCTAGGGTATACCTGGTTCCCCGGCTATTAGTACCCGAGACGGCGTGCGGTTTTAGTCGGTTCGTGTCCGACATGCCACCGACAGGTGGTATCTGAAGGGATTTCCGCACGGAAAAAAAAAAGGGTAGTTTTTATCCTAGATCTCATCCTTTAACGGGGTGAAAAGAGGGGTGGAAGATTGTATGGAGAATCAATAACCGTTGAACCGATTTAGAAGAACTTTGGTATGGAGATACTTTGATTCTTGGGGAAAGACATAGACAAGACATTTACGCAGGCGGAGCCTCGGGCAAAAGCTAGTAAGTAAAAAATTGTGTAAAAGAGTGATATATTCACTCAATTAATTTCAAAATATTTACATTTAACTCTAAATATTTTAATTTTGTAGTCAACTAAATACATAATAATGTATTGGACTTCAAAATTACGAGTATTTTCGTAATAAATGTGAACATTAAATTATATGAACATGGCTCCAAAGACAGCTTACCCAGGAAGATAAAAACCGCCATAAATGTCCTAGTAAAACCAAAATTAAAACAAGAATAGCACGAAGGAAGCGTTCCTAATTCCGATCACATAGCGTTTGGGTGTTTCCGCCGAGGATTCGCGGGGCTAGGGTATGAAATGGTATGCGCAGTGCTCGGGGAATGCGCGTGCGCAATTTGAGTAACAATTTGACATTACATTACATTTCGTTTTATACTAAAGGAGAGATTTAAAGATTTTTCGAAACACTAAAAGTGTCATTTCAGTTTATTTCTGTAAAAAAGGTCACAAGAAACTGTATTTGTATGTATGTATAGTTATATAATGTATATTTATTTTATATTTATTTTTGTCCGTGTAGTGACGGATTAAGAATACGGAATGTCACTACCCCAGTTCATCCCGTGGGTGTCGTAAGAGCCGACTAAGGGCGCAAAACAACGCAGGACACCAGCACTGCAAAAAGAAGGAAAACTTGACACAAAACCCTATACCAACCCGTCTGGCCAGCGTGGTATAGTAGGCCAAAACCTCCTTTCTAACTAGAAGCCTATGTTCAGCAGTGGACTATTAAAGGCTGTTGATGATGATATTTATTTATTTTTACACTACGTTAGCTTAAATACACCTAGTCGATTTGTCCATCCAAAGGTTGCCTGTAAGAGATTGCTATTAGCAATAAGGGCGCCCATTATACATATCCGTCTGTAATATTTAACCAACTTACTGTAATTGGTGTACAATAAAGCATATTCTATTCTATTCTATTCTATATAGACTAGTAATAAAGAATATTGAATTAAAACAGTCGTATTGCCGTTAAAAATCACCTACCTGTTGATACAACTGAAATTGAAGAATTGTCTTAAACAAAAAAAAATATTGGAGGTTCAGTAGCTGTTTCTATCAATATGTATTCAACACAGAATACTTTAGAATATGACTTAAGTTTGCAAGGACTTGCTTGAATAATATACAAACATAAGCTTAATTAGTGACTCAAAGGTTTAATTCAATCACAAGAGAATAATAATAATAATTTTGTAACCACATTCCAACAATGCCATCTAGTCCTAAACTATGCAGAGCTTGTACTATGGCTACTAGACAACTGACATAAATACATATATACTTTTATTGTTAATACATACTTTTTATACATAGAAACACTCAGAATAGATCAAACATTAAATGTTCATGCACACAAATGTTTGATTTGGGCGGCCTTTGGAACAGCAGTCCCTTACATAAACCACTACGCTATCCGGTCGTTTAAGAGAAGCTTATGTCCTTGTTTGTGGAGTTTTCTAAGTTGAATAACACGTAAATACGACTTGTTAGGAATTGTTACTTGACTTTTGCAATTAAATCGCAAAATGATTAATTCAAATCTCCTCATTCTACCAGACAAGCATTAACAACTAACATTAAAATCAAGATGGTTTATAAATTGGCATCCCACACGTTATAGAAATACTCCAATAAAAAATCCTAACAATGTATTTTTATTGGTACAATCAAAGGTAATGATTTATTTGCTTCGTGACTAGGTATTATAATTATTTAGATTAGATCATTGGCTGACATTGAGTGACCAAGCCTTTCTGAGAGTGAATTGTTTTGAATCACTTTGGAAACATAGACAGGTGTTGTAAGTTTGTTGACTTACAAGAGGTTGGATTGTTGAAACATCAGCGCAAGTTATGTAAACACTAGAATTTGTTTACTTTTAAAGTTTCTGAGAAATATTTCTATTTTACTGAAAAGATCTGACAGTAGTGGAGGTACTTGTGTAAGTAAAATAAATAACTTGTTTTATGCTGCATGTATATGTTAAGGGGCTTAGTGGTTGATTCGCACAAATATGTTCGCACACTTTGTGCGATATAACCCATTTTAAAATTGATATATTTTTTTTTATGCTTGATTTACAAACTAAATTTATTAATGTGCGAATCGACACCACTAGAAAACTGTGGTGGCGATTCGCACATATTGTACTTTAACAAGAAAAAAAATTAAAGTGCACAAATGTATATTCGACTATTTCTTTGATGGCAGACGAGCTAGCGGCCAATCTAATGGACATGACACAGCCACTCCTCTGCCTACCGTGTTTAATCCAATTATATCAAGATGCGAATCGACCACTGAGCTGTGGTGGGAGCTGCTGCACATTCACTGATGCGGCGGGCTCTTACTTACATTCCCTTATTCATCCATGCAAGCATTACCTATACTTTCCTACCCATTATCTTGACTCCTTATTTATTGTTCCTCTTAACATCATCTAAGTTTTCCCATCCCCCAAAGTACCTGGCTAAGATCAATAGGTTTACCTCCTGTAACGTAAGATGAATTATAGTTGGTAAAGTCCAGGCGTTCAATACGGATGTAAGCACGAGTATTGGCAGGAGAAATTTTTTTACTAATAAGGCCTTAATTAAAACGTAAATCATTAAGAAAGAAGATGTTTGTATTTAATGATGATTGAATCAAACTAAATGATTTTAATGAATATAGTTTTCTCGCAACATAATGAGTCGTGACATCGTTTATAAAAAAAATTACATCATTATATGACTTAAATGGACATGATATATGAACGTGGTTGTTGATTTAGTCAATCATTCGTTGAAAAACAGTTTACATAACATTTGATTACGGTAAATAAATAATCTGATTGTGGGTTTAAAAGCGTTTTTTCATTTGACACAAATAATTACAATATTTAAATCCGGGCCTATCAGTCGTTCGCAATCCTGATTGCCAAGACAGAAGTGCTGGGTTTTATTCCCGTGTGTGTGTCAGGGTGTAGTTTGTCTATAATACACCTATATATTATGCATTTAGAAATATATGTGTGAGTTTATTATAAGTCTGGTTACATAATACAAGCTCAGTCTAGGCAAGCAAACTGGTAAGTGTGAAATGGGTTAAGTAATTATTAAATAATAACTGTGTAATACACCTAAATTTAATAAATGGTTAAATTCATTTCAGTAGACGTATATCAGACTAAAATACTGATTAAGAGAATTGCTATCGGGTTAAAAGATATACTTTTCTATAAAGAAAACTAAAAACTAAAATTGCAGGTAGCAAAATTTATTGCAACTATGGCAACTATAATAATAACATTTCGGACATCTGTCACACAACGCCATCTAGTTTCAAACTAAGCAGAGCTTGTACTAATAGAATACTTAAATTATTTTATTTTAGTAAAACTATACAATACATATTATACATAGAAAACACCCAAACTCCGAAACAAATATTTGCAGATCATACAAATATTTGGTCCGTACCGGAAACAGACCTTTTTTTTGTCTGTGCGGATATCCCTTCAGATACCACCTACCGGTGGTTATGTCGGACATGAACCGACCAAAAACCGCACGCCGTCTCGGGTACCAATAGCCGGGGAATTAGGTGTACCCTAGGAAGGAAATCCATGGAACCCCGACCCCGGCAATAGACCCGGAGACCTCAGAACAGCAGTCGCATACGCTACCACTGCACCACTGAGCCATTACTATGTGCTTACAATAATCTTTACAAGAAACGGTAGCATCTTGTGATAAACAATTAATCACTAACAAAAATTACTTCAAATTTTACTTAAAACAACCACATTATGTCATCCAGATGATTGATGTGATACAATCTAGTCATGCAACACTTACAAAGAAGAATCAAAATGAATTGCCCATTTAAAACAATTAATTCGGTAGTGGGAAATTAATACAATGGCAAAATTTCACCGACTCATGTTATTAATAAGAGCATTGCTGAAGTTTAGGCGGGTAAGAAACCTGGTTGTCATCACAATCAACTATTAATTGTAATTGTTATATATTTTTTTCTTTAAAATAGGTCACATATTTATGGTATGAGCGCAAACGACCAGGGCCTCAATTCTGCTATTTTATGTTAACGCCAAGCCAGTGGCATTCCATTGAGACGCCTTTGACATCGGTCAAAATATCAGTATTCTACTAACGTAAATTCACAGTGTCAATAGACTGTCGCTATAGTAATATAGGTCATCAATGGTGATATTAACAACATTGCCATACCTGGAAAATTAAATATATCATTTTCTTGCAAATTTAAAATGTACCGTTTACCAAACTATTAGAAATACATCGACGACATTTGTATCGGAGGAAGTTTAGTGACAAGTCATCTGCTATTGGTGTTACATAGTAGAATACGAAAAGTGCAAAACTATTCCGACGACATTCCATCGACAGTCTATTGATACAATATTAGAATAGAAGAATTGAGGCCCAGACAGATCACCAGATGGTAAGTGGCGAACGGCAATCAAAGAGACACAAGTCCACCCTTTGAGCAACCCCCCCCCCCCTTTTCCCTGCGAAGGAGGGTATAAAAGAGAATAGCGAGAGAATAGACAGAGGGATAAATATAACCAGAATTTTCTAGTAAGGTCTTAATTACCAATCTCACCGATACCGACGTCGCTTAGATCAAACGATATGGAATGACCTCGTGATCTTGAACTCATTAACGGTTTTAATGACATAAACAAGTAACTTAACAAATAAGTTATATTTAAGTTATTTTCACATTAACTTATGTTCTTAATAAGTATATCTATCACCATAACCTAAAAACAAAATGAATATGAAATTATGGTTCGGAGTGTTGTAAGGCTATACGTAATTTGTTTTTAATTTCAATTCTATATAGTAACATTTGTCTAGTGAAAAAAAAATGGAGGATTTCATTACCTCTAAGTCTAACAAGCTCATGGTAAGTGAAAATTGAATCAAACACGTTATCTTGGAGAAGTAGGACCATAACGTCATCCGGTATGACTTAACCCACGATGGTTACCCTCGCCTCAGAAGATTGAAACTTTTTAAATTTTAATATACTAACATTTAGAAGAAGGAATGAAAATATCTATGTCATCATCATCAACAACCTCCTTTCTAAGGAGAGGCCTATGTCCATCAGTGGACTAGTATAGTCCACTGATGGACATAGGCCTCTCCTTAGAAAGGAGGTTTTGGCCTACTATACCACGCTGGCCAGACGGGTTGGTATAGGGTTTGTTTCAAGTTTTCCTTCTCTTTGCAGTGCTGTTGTCCTGCTTAGTTTGCTCCCTTAGTCGGCTCTTACGACACCCACGGGATGAATTGGGGTGGTGACAATTTGTATTCTTAATCCGTCACCACACGGATAACAAATCAGCTACTGTTACCTGGAGACGTTGAGCGGTTTTTAGTCGGTTCGAGTCCGGCATAATCACCCACTGGAAGTTCCGCACAGAAAATATCTATGTGCTATTATTAAAATGAAAAAATATTAACAACCACACTGAAAGCTGGTACATCTACCTTATCAGATTCATTGATTCAAATCTACGTGAAAACCGCGAATAATAGAATGTAACTTTGTTCTAATAACAGTCATTTTAATAGATACGATATTACAGTTTTAGTTTAATTGAACATGACATTACGCAACTTGGTAATTATTTGAGGCACCTTGTCGCAATAGAGATTTTCATGTTGGCGACTTGCAAAATGTGTATATTCAATGAAACTCTACTGTTCTAAAAAAAGAACAGACAACTCCCGCATTAGCAATATATCCTGTGTCGCGGCTGACTTTACAAATATGCATGAAACGGACACAAAGAACACTCAGACTCAGAACAACAATTTGTGGATGTGTCATCCCATGTGGCCGAACAGCCTTTAGTAGTCCACTGCTGGACATAGGCCTCCCCTTAGAAAAGTAGTTTGGCCTACTATACTACGCTGGCTAGATTGGTATAGGGTTTATGTCAAGTTTTTCTTCTATTTGCAATGCTGATGTCTTGCGTAGTTTGCTCCCTGCTCGGGTCTTACGACGTCCAAGGGATGAGGGGCGGTGACACTCCTTATTATTAATACATCATCAGTCAATAGTCATTCCAGGTGCCAGTACCGTTCCTACTAAAGTTTAAAGTTAATTTTAGGCTGGTTTATGACTAAGGTGACCATTATTTATTAAGTTTAATTTTATTGTAAATTAAAAGAGTTACGAAGCATCGATGCTCAAATATTTTTCTATTTCTCATTGCAAATATATTGTTTTAATATAACCGGTGATGATTTTAAGTGAGAAAAAACATTCTTGATACATCTTTTTAATATTCACCTTGGTTTTTAATATCGCCATGAGAATCGGAACCTTTAGGTGTGTTTCTCTGTTGTCCCCAACTTTATTCTGGTGCATTTGTGCCAAGCAGATATAATATATTATATTCAATTAAAATACATAATATCCGTGACCTGCTGGGCCGCTAATTATCAATAAATAGGCTAGACTATCGGGAGACCGGGTAAATTCTACCTCCCGACGCTTTTCTCAGGGACACCAGAACTTTATACGATATGGTTCATCAGCTACTGTTACCTGGAGACGTTGAGCGGTTTTTAGTCGGTTCGAGTCCGACATAATCACCCACTGGAAGTTCCGCACAGAAAAAAAAGGGACACCAAAACTCCAAATTGAAATAGAATTTCAATTCTGCTATTTCTGTAGAATATATCATTTTCTTGTTAAAGGTCATAGATGCAGAACATTTGCATAAATGAAACTTTGAGAAAAATAAACTCTTTAATGAATAAGAAAGTAGGGTAGCCATTGCAATAATCGTCTATGCTTACTCATTGTTAGCAGAGACAATACGCTATAATGTCAAGATGGGCGCTTAAAACTCGCCTTAGGCGGCGTACGCAGCACTTTCTTCGTTTTATGAAAGTTCAACCACATTTGGTACACATCCGCTCTTAATTGTGATCATATAGGTGTAAAATTGCTATTTGTAATAAAATTAAAGATGTTTTATTACTTTAATTATTACCTAACTATCATGTATCAACTCTTACTTGCAACACCGTATAAAGTGTTGTGTACAATTATTTTCTTGTTTTCTATTAGCGATAGGCTTTCATTTCACTTGATGTACTGTCTCAATAGATTCAGGTAAATACGCTTTCGAGTAATTGTTTGTTACATAAATGTATAAAAAAAAACGGTAGTTATATACTGACAGGCCTGTTCATCTAGAGGTTAGTGACCTTGACTTCTAAGCCGAAGTGGTGGGTTCGATTCCCACCCAGGACAAATATGTATAATGTGATTAAGTAACAAATGTTCTGTGTCTCAGTCTAATTTATCTATCTTATGTAAGTGTTTAGAAATATTTGAGTATGTTCATCAGCGCAGGCTTTGCCTTTTGGGATCCTACTACGGCGTGCCTCATCACACAATGATATGTCCTGGATAGGAATCGAACCCACGACCTCTGGTCAGGTCTGACTATATAATGATATCATGATATCATCATCGTCATCAACAGCCTTTAGCAGTCCACTGCTCTACACAGGCCTCTCCTTACCAAGAGGGTTTTGGCCTACTATATCACGCTGGCAGTACGGGTTGGTATAAGGTTTGTGTCAAGTTTTCCTTCTCTTTGCAGTGTTGCTTTCCTGCGTAGTTTACTCCCTTAGTCGGCTCTTACGACACCCACGGGATGAATGGGGGTGGGGACAACACCGTCACCACACAGACAGTGATATATACACAGGTATTTATTTTAATTGCATGTATCATTGACATATCATTCGTATTATTGAAGATCATGATATTTACACTACGAAATAACCTTTTAGACATTCCTTTAGCTGTAAACAAACATAATGTATCCTTTTTACTTCTCCGACAGCTATTTTTACAAGTAATTGGTGTTAAATTTAAATGTAAAAGGGAGAACATTCCTATGTATTCGATTATAAGTGGGCTTGATATTGAATGAGTTGAAAATCTCCTTTTCTTATACGAGTATGGTTATCGATTTAATGAGTTGCCGTATACGTGAAGTGCTTCCTGACAGATGTACTAATAATTGTCGTTTTCTCTACACGTTTTGTTACAGTCAATGCTTTTAACCAACTTAAAAAATGGGAAGGTCTCTTTTTATGTTTATTATCTCGAGACTGTCATTTGACTGCGTCGGTGGTGCAGTGATAGCGTATGCGACTGCCGTGCTGAGGTTTAGGGTTCCATTCCCGGATCGGATTAAATGTTTGTATGGTATGCAAATATTTGTTTCGGAGTTTGAGTGTTTTCTGTATATAATATGTATGTAATTAAGGAGAGGCCTATGTCCAGTAGTGGACTATTAAAGGCTGTTGATGATGATTTACAATAAAAAAGTATATAAGTATTCTATCAGTCAATCTAGTTCTCATAGTACCAGCTTTGCTTAGTTTGAAATTAGATGGCGTTGTATGTTAGATGTCCAAAAATATTATGATTATTATATTTTTGATTTAGATTTTTTTTGTTTCTTTTTCGCGTCATTCAAATTTGAAGGAAAAGTAACACCTCTAAGGGTGCAAAATTGAAGAATGAACAGCACAGGAAGAAATTCTAAACACCGCTTTCCAGTGGGGGCGTGGTATCAATCTGCAGCATGCTAATATGTGTATGTAATGGCTGTTACAAGAAGACGTCTTCTAAGCATTTAGAAGAATTGATTTAAAGGTACAACTTTCCATTGACGTGCGCCGAATTGAGGTGGGGAGGGGTACTATCCCCCCTTAAATAATTGATTTTCAATTATTTTTTACCTACTACGCGTCTCCGCATGTTGAAACTTTGCGTGTGTGCTTATAATAATGTAACCTTTCTGTAAAAAAAATATCAACCCCCAACTCGATGGACATCAATGGAAAGCTATGCCGTTTTGAACCTGTTATTATGACATTAAAAACAGACACTTAAATTTATTTATAACTAGCTAGAATTTAAAAAGCGCTGCCTTAACGTGTTTGATTCCCGGACCGAGCATAATTTTATAGGGTTTTTCTTAAAGAAAGAATAGCCAAAGTTACTCCCTATACAGACAGCAACGTGGTAGTAAAATATTATCAAAATCGTAACAGTCATTTTGAATATTACCCGGAACAAACCGACAGACAAAAAATAAACTACCTGGTTATTAGGTACTAGCTGAGACCCGCGGTGATACCCGCCGCGGGGAGAAGCTAGTCTAAAAAAAGTAGCCTAAGTTACTCCTTATGTCATAAGCTATCTGCCAGTGAAAGTCCCGTCGAAATCGGTCCAGCCGTTCCAGAGATTGCCCGGAACAAACAGACAGACAGACAGACATAAATTGTAAAAAAAATTATTTTGGCATATGTACCGTGTAAACATACATATGCATTTAGTAAAAAGCGGTTATTTTAATATTACAAACAGACACTCCAATTTTATTTATTTGTATAGATATAGATAGGTATCGTGTCAGTAACCATGTGAGCATGTAAAAATCCTATTATTTTGACGTTACGAACCGAAACTTCAATTTTGTTTATTTGTATAGATTTATAGCAAAAAATATAGCGGCGGTGGCCTAGTGGTTAAGGCATTCGTTAAGGGTTCGAATCCTGACCAGCACACTACCGACGTGAACCCACTCCTAACACAAGCAATTTAGCTTAGCGGGAGGGGTTAACGGGAATACCAGTAATTTCGGTTGCTAGTAAGCCTTTTTTTTATTAAAAAAAGTACGGAAAATAATTAACATTAATTATAGTTTATGAGTGAGAATGAGACCGCCCTTGTTCCAATAGACACACTCACACGCTTTATGGCCATATTAAGATGTTAAGGGATCAGTATAATTAAATGACTGCACGGATGGCGTAGTGGTTTAAGCGGTCGCCACGCCGCTTCCTACTGCGCCGAGTGTTGTGGGTTCAAACCCCACATGGGACGACACTTTGTGTGATCCACAAATTGTTGTTCTGAGTCTGGGTGTTCTTTGTGTCCGTTTCTTGTATGTTTGTAAAATCCCTCGCGACACAGGATTTATTCCTAATGCGGGAGTTGTCTTTTAAAAAGCAGAAAGCAGAAGTCTCTTAATAGATGGGGGCCCATTGCTCATGAGTGAAATTATGTTTAGGTGTGTTCACTCCCGGGGCACCAGGGATTTCCTTTCTAGGGTACACCTGGTTCCCCGACTACTGGTACCTGAGACGGCGTGCAGTTTTAGTCGGTTCGAGTCCGACATTGCCACCGGTAAGTGGTATCCGAGGGGATTTCCGCACAGAAAAAATCAAAAAATAAAAATAAGGTGTGTTTACTCAATCAATGTCATTTCATTTAATGTTTTCATGATTTAAAACAAACACGTTAATTTTATACTTACTTAAATTAGCGAGTAGCGGTATGTCGGGTCTCTTGGTCTAGTGGTTAGTGACCCTAACTGCTAGACAGAGGTCGTGGATTCGATTCCTACCCAGGATAAATAATTGTGTGATGTGTGAGTGTAATTTATCATTAATGTGCATGTATTTAGAAATATATAAGTATGTTTATCAGCAGTCTAGTTACCATGATACACGCCTTGCTTAGTTTAGGATCAAAAGGCCGTATGCGAGACGTGGGAGGTTATTATTACTATATTAAACAACGTATTTCTTTGAAATTCACTAAATTATTTTCAAAAAAATATTCAAAAATGTATATTTAAATCTAGAAATACAATTATAAAATTACATTTTTTGCATGAAAACTGTACATAAATAATACATACAAAGTACAGTTTAGAACAGAAATCGGTTACATCAGATCCTCAAACTAAACGTATAAGTACTCGTATATTCATCATCAATAAAAGTCATGTAACTGTCATTCAAAGACTACTTAAGAAAACTGACGTAACCGCCAGTGACAGCGTAATATCAAGTTAAAGGCTGTAGTGCATAATAAAAAATAGCATGATTCCTCTTTAGAATATATCTGGTGAGAATTATGTTTGTCTATGATACCGCTCTATATGATTTATGGTAATATCGTAACATGGTACCGTGTAAACGTCAAGTTGACGTTGACATCGTCAACCTGTCACTCGCTTCCTGATTGTTTTGACAGATGACAACTAGATTTCTTACCCTATATATTTATTTTTGTTTATAAGTTACGGATTTTAGGAGCAAATAGAATAGACTTTTTTTTATTTTCTGGCCAAGATAAAAAATCCTAATCCTTTGTAGCTTTAAAAAAGTTTTAAGTACTGACTGATTATAATAAACTGTGTTCCTAATTCTTTAATTTTCACTCTTAGGGGTGGATTTTTTTCTTGAAATTTGAATGAGACCATACGGGAAGTATATCTCTTTAAATAAAAAAAGAATTTACCAAAACTAACGGAGTTCTGAGGTAACAAACATTGGAGAAGAAACAGCCGAATTAATAATCTCTTTCTTTAAGTTGGTTAAATAGGCTTACCCTACATTGTAAACATACATAACTTACCATCAGGTAGGCTTTCAGTTAGTCGCACAAGAGAACAACTTAAATATCGTCTGAGTTCCTATATTACGAAAAAAAATTAAAAAACCACAGCGTATTTGAAAACTATTTTTGTTATTAAGATAAAAAAAAAATAGTTTTTTTTCTCGCCTCGTCTTTCCTCCTGTCTACCCCATTACAATGAAACTTAAACAATTTCCCAATCTCATTATATAGTTGTTAACTTTTCCACTAAAGTAACGTTATCGTTACAACGATTGCCACTTAATAATGACACATGTACATCATGTAAATGGCTGTTTCACACGGGAATCGAACCCTACAATGGTCGTAAGGCGTAATGTTTTTGTATGTAGGAAGCACTTTACATTCTTTGTAACTATCTATATTATGTAAATTAGAACAAAGAAGGTAAGCTAAGCTGGCCCGGTTGTCATGCAAACATATGCGGCAATCGTTACGGTTAGTTGGAACCTTGAAAAGTTCGTCAACAGTCACAGAACTTCAATATAGTCCAGTGGCTGGGTTGTGAAGGTCTAATAGCAGTCGCTCCGAGTAAGAAATAGAATATTGAAGGGTAGTAAGAATTAAAAAAAAACTGGCACTCCAGGAGTGAAGAAGAAAACAAAAACGAAGAAGAAGAAGCGAAAACTTGAAAGTTTAAAAAATTTTGATTATAACAGGCTTTTTTTGTTTTTTGTTCGAAAAGTTCTGACATGAATATATATCTATGTTGTACGTATATACACAATATATGTTTATATTATATATAGTTATATTATCAATGTATTTCAACCCAAACTCAACTCTCGTGTAAACGAGGCCAATATATGTAGATACTTTTACACAGAGGTGTCAGTAACGGTAACAGTGTCGCGAGTTCAATGGTTTTTCCCATTATTTTGTTTGTTGTTCAAAAATGTCCAACGCTCCTAAAGAAGATTTCACTTTAAAAAGGTTTCGTGAGTGTATTCAACCTCCTTTCTAAGGAGAGGCCTATGTCCAGCAGTGGACTGTTAAAGGCTGTTGATGTTGATAAGTGTATTCATGTTCATGAAAGCTTTACTCATGTGCGTACCTATATTATTCTAGGCGTAATGTGTGATGTCGCGAAGGTGTCAGGCGAAGGGCCCCTTTCGAGTTCGAAACTAATCGGTATTCCCCCCCGAAGTATTTGGTAACTTACCTACATGTAACTTACCAAATGTCTTTAATAAGAGCTTGTAAGTTAGTTCTGATAGGGCATGGTGATAAGTTTTTATGAAAAGGGGTAATGAAACATATATTTTCTCACGCCTTTATCCCCTCAGGGGAAATCAGAGGCGCATATGTAATAGGGTGCAAGCGTAATCGGTGACTGCAACTGAGGACAAATATCTATATTAAATAGAATTGTCAAAATAAAAGGTTTTTTTTATGCTTTCACGGTTATTTGCATGTTACCTATTCCTGAAAAGCAGTGTAAATATTTTATGTTTGTCTGTCTGTTTGGTCCAGGTAATCTTCACAACGGCTAAACCGATTTTGATAATATGTTACTAACAGGGAGTTGTCTATATATAGAGTAATTTAGACTTTTATACCTCTTTTTAAAAACGGACTTTTTAAAAAAAAAACCCGGTCCGGGCATCGAACCCGAGGCCTCATGTATAGCAGTCGCGTACTGCATTACACCACTAAGGCAGCGCTTTTTAAATAAATAAGCAAACATGCCAATTGTACTCAGACACAGAATGG
Organism: Arctia plantaginis; assembly: GCA_902825455.1. Classification (NCBI taxonomy): domain Eukaryota; kingdom Metazoa; phylum Arthropoda; class Insecta; order Lepidoptera; family Erebidae; genus Arctia; species Arctia plantaginis. The sequence continues at coordinate 1,234,691 of CADEBD010000327.1, forward strand.
TTAGGAGTCGAACCCACGAACTTCTAGCTTAGCAATAAGGATCACTAACAACTTGACAACCGCTAAGCCATAGATTAAAAAATATTATTAACTAGGTAAGGTCAGCAGCAAAGGTACTTGTAGTTCATGACGTATGACAACAAAATCTTCCAAAGAATCTAAATATACGAGGATCCTTTTCGTCATCCAAACATAGTTGTATGACGTAAGGAATATAATAAAATAAATATGGCGAACAATAATTATTGTAATTCATTACGTGTGTGTAACGTTACGACAGGATGTATCGGGTCATAGACCATTTAAAGCCAGACTTGTCTAGTCTCTGTCGGTATGAATACTTCGAATAGATTCCATTAGATTCAGGCCTAGTCTGGTGGTTAGTTACGCACGGAGGTCGTAGGTTCGATTCGCATCCAGGACTAATAATTTTATGATGAGCACGATTATTTGTTCTGTGTTTGGGTGTAATTTATCTATACTAATATTTTAAAAATGTAAAGTTTGTGAGTTTGTAAGTTTGGGGTAATCTCCAGTACTACTGATCCGATATTAAAAATTCTTTCACAATAGAAAGATATATTATCCCTGAGTGCTATAGACTACTGTTACCGCGATAACCGACACAAAGGCGGACGGATCTGCGGGCAAAACTAGTCTAAAATATGTGTGAATTTACTGCCTCGGTGGCGCAGTGGTAGCGTATGCGACTGCTTTGCTGAGGTCTTGGGTTCGATTCCCGGGTCGGACCAAATGTTTGTATGATGTACAAATATTTGTTTTGGGGTTTGGGTGTTTTCAATGTGAAAAGTATATAAGTATTCTATCAGTCAATCTAGCTTTCATAGTACAAGCTCTGCTTAGTTTGAAACTAGATGGCGTTGTGTGTTAGATGTCCAAATAATATTATTATTGTTGTATTATTATTGTGTATTTAGAAACTATTTAAGTATTTTTTTTTATTTGGAAAGACACCTCCCGCACCAGGAATATATCCTGTGTCACGGGAGACTTTACAAAAATTCATTAAACTGACGAGGTGACGGCTTAAACCACTACGCCATTCATGCAGTTAAAAAATCTATCAGCAGTCTGCCATAGCACATTTCCTTAAACTTACATAGTAACAGTAGAGAAGTTTTTTTTTTACGTATTATGCTTTCTTGTAGCCAATGCAGTTTATCTAAACTATAAGATTTATATTTCTAAGTGTTAACTCTGACATTGGTTCATAATTTGTGTCTACTTTTGTTTGCGCATACGCATGCACCAATTTGTAGTCGTATGTTCTTTGCCACTAGGCTCTTCCTTAATACGACAAAATAGTAAAATAACGTTCTAATTTTGTATTAGATTTTTAACGGTTAAATACTAAGGAACAGTCACAAGGTATGTCCACCTTAAAATATTTCAATAGAATAAAAATGTAGCGAAGAAACGATGACCTTATACCACCAATAACGTTAGTAGGCAATAAACAAATAATCTAAACATAAGTCTATGTTTAGATTTTCCATTTTCATAATCTTTGAACTTCGTCATTCTTAGCATGTCCCTATCGCATCCTGGCTATCCTAACACCCAGTATAACTTGACCTCCCCTCATAAAATAAATTTTACTAACCTTATCTAAGGATATATATCATCCTTAACTGGCCAGTACACGGAAGAAGTTACGCCATATTTGGCTAAATTTAAAAGTGATTACGTTAGATTTAGGACTTTAATCCTTTGATTTAAGGTGTTTTTTAAATTATGTAAGCATGATGGATAGAATACTTTAATGCGATCCATTTTGGTATGTCGCATTATAATTCGGGAGAATTTTAGACTTAGATTTGCGATAGTCGCCGGTTTTGCTAAGCATTGTATGCTAATTGGGTATATTTTTTTAGTCTCCTTGAAGATATAAACCAAACTTAATGTTTGACTTACTATAATCTGTCTGGCGTTTCTTATTACACGCTTTATATTAGCTTCACTTGTACGTTTGTTTGTATGTTTGTAACCGACTCCTTTGGGCGTGATTTTGACTGACTTTAAACGGTCAGAATTCGTTCAAACTTTGTAGATATACCGAGGACCGATGACAATACACTAATTTAAAACTATTTTTTTTTTTATATTTCTTGGTTTCTGTTCTAGGGTCGTACCTCTATATAACATGTTTTATCTAAAATCGTTCAGCGGTTAGGACGTGAGTCAGTAGTAAGTATACAAAAAAAAAACTTTAATCATTTCTGTCAAGTTGTGGTCAAGGCACGAGTAGGTAAGACTCAGAACAACAATTTGTGGATCACACAAAGTGTTGTCCCATGTGGGGATCGAACCCACAACACTCAGCGCAGTAGGAAGCAGCGAGGTGACTGCTTAAACCTCTACGCCATCCGCATGCTTTTCCCCTTCCTCCACGAATATTAGAATAAATAAAATAGAATGAAAAATGCTAAATCATAAGATATGCAAAACCCAAAGAAATAAAAGTAAACCCACTGTGACACAATAATTCGGTAACTATTACACAAAAACATACCAAAAAAAGATACAATTGACACTCATTCATCACTTGGCACAGCCTTCGGGCCATGTCACCACAATTATTCAGCCTAATGACCACAATATAAGGCATTAATTATCCTTAAAAAAACATATATTGTACCTCTAATTGTCGATGGTACGCCAATATGGCGGCCTGTAACATCTCCGCACAATGTTGCCAGCCGTGATATTTTAATTCCGTACGAGAATTCGTTAATTAAGTGAAAAAAATTAATGAGTATTTACGGAGTGGTAAGTTAAAATGCGCTGACCGGTATGCTGAGGTCTCCAATTCGGTTTCCAGGTTAAGTAATAGCCAGAATAAAAGCCTTTTACGACTATATTTTTATAATGAGAGGTAATTTTATTCATTTTTATAAATTAATGGCCAACTTGCGATTTCGTTTCACAGTTATTTTTTATGTGGAAAATGGTAATTACAAATTAATAGCATTAAGCAAAACAGACCATGTAGTTTAATTAGAACCAAAGATATGGAGAAAAACCATAGAAACCTATGAAGTGTATCTTATAACTTGAAAATTGTGAAAGGAGTTTTAAAATGATAAGACTAAGCATAATTAAAAAAAGTAAATCTTTTGCTTAGAACGGGGCTTAAAAAAAGATAATTAGTTTCAAGTTAATTAAGGACACATTTTTGGAGTCATATTATCAAAATACATTTTATTTTAGTGGCAAGCACAAGAAGTCCTGTAGTCATCTTCTTAAAATGGTATAGTTTTTTAATTTGCAACACTTTATCACAAGTGTTATTGCTTCGCATTTTCGTATTAATTACATTAAAATTATTTTTAATATCTTTCATATTTGGCAAGACAAAGACTTGTACGTTATAAATTTAATTCATATTACATTCGTCATGGATACCGAGGTCAGATACTTTTAAATAAACTTAAATGTTTCTTGTATGAATTGCATGAAAAAAACAATTGGAAAATTTGAAAACTACGTAATCTGTTAATGCATATGTAGGTATAGCTAGATTTCTAGATTGCACAATTATTTGTCCTGGGTGGGAATCGAACCCACGACCTTTGGCTTAGCCGTCATGGAGCTGAGGTGGCTGGATTGACATCAACACACATCAACAGCCTTTAATAGTCCACTGCTGGACATAGGCCTCTTCTTAGAAAAGAGGTTTTGGCCTGGCGGCTGGATATAATTACGGAACTTTAAAGTTCAAAGTCGTTTGACACTCCCGCCGATAAATGTCACGTTATCAACGGTTAAGGCCGCTCCACACATGCTCGGGGCTAATGTCATCGGGAAATAAAGGAATGTTTCGGAAATAATTTACTGAAGCCTTTTATGGTATTGCAAATGTCAGGATAGTCTTGAAAAAATTAAAGATCGAAATAAAATAATGCTATGGAGACAGATTTAAGAAATTTTTTATGGGTTAATTTAGGGCATCGGAGGTCCTACACGCGCAGTCGGCGGCGTCACCGTGGAGACGGTGAGGAGGACCGGCTTCATGAGGAGTACCGACGGGCTCGGAAAACTCTGAAGCTGGCCATTAGCCGCGCCAAAGAGGAAAAGAGACAGGAGATGCTGGAGGGTCTTAATCGTGACCCCTGGGGTCGCCCTTACCGCGCGGTGCGACAAAAGCTCCGCGCGTCGGGCCCCCCCCTTACGGAGACTCTCCAGCCCAGCTTCCTGCGAGAAGTGGTTGAGGGCCTTTTCCCACAACGAGCGGAACACACTCCCCCGTCGATGGCCTCCCTGGCCGGAGACGACGGGGAGCACGGGGAGGACAATGTTCCGCCCGTCCGGGATTCGGAGGTAGGGGCGGCTGTTCTACGGATCCGTTCCAAGAACACCGCCCCTGGGCCAGACGGGGTACCGGCCCGAGTGCTGGCCCTGGCCCTCAACCACATGGCAGACCGCCTCGGGGAAGTGTTCGACGCTAGCTTGGCGTCGGGACGCTTCCCTGAGTGCTGGAAGAGCGGGAAGCTGGTCCTATTGAGGAAGCCGGGACGGCCTGCCGATTCGGTCGCGGCCTATAGGCCCATCGTGCTGCTGGACGAGGCGGGCAAATTGTTTGAGAGGGTTCTTTCTGCCCGCATCGTCCGGCACCTCTGCGAGGTGGGCCCCGATCTGTCGGACGCCCAATTCGGTTTTCGGGCGGGGCGTTCGACAGTCGACGCCGTGTTGCGCCTGAGGGCCGTGACCGAAGAGGCCGTGAGCTGTGGCGGCGTGCTGTTGGCGGTGTCATTAGACATCGCCAACGCATTCAATAGTCTGCCATTCAGCTGCATCAGGGAAGCACTCCACTATCATGGGGTGCCAAAGTACCTGAGGCGGCTGGTGGCAGACTATTTAGAGGAGCGTACCGTCGTGTACGAGGACCGAGAAGGTAATCTGAGGTGTCGGCCCATGTCGTGCGGTGTTCCACAGGGGTCTGTTCTTGGACCCCTCTTGTGGAACATAGGGTACGACTGGGCCCTTCGCGCCGATTTCCCCCCCGGGCTGGGTGTAATCTGTTACGCAGACGATACCCTCGTGACAGCCCGGGGGGCAAACTTCCAAGAGGCGGCGCGCCTGGCCACAGGGGGAGTCTCCCTGGTGGTCGGGCGCATTGAGGCGCTGGGCTTACGGGTGGCCCTAGATAAGACGGAGGCCCTGTTATTCCATGGGCCCCGTCGTGGTCCACCCCCTGGCGCCTCAATAGTGGTCAACTCGGTCCTCGTACCGGTTCGGGCCCAGATGAAATATCTGGGCCTGATCCTCGACGGGAGGTGGCTCTTCGACGAGCACTTCCGACAGCTTGCTCCAAAGCTGGTCGGCGCTGCGTCTGCCCTAGGGCGACTCTTGCCCAATATGGGTGGACCCAGCGTCGCGACAAGACGGCTGTACACGGGGGTTGTCCGGTCAATGGCACTGTACGGTGCACCGGTGTGGGCGGCGGCTCTGACCGCCCAGAATAGGGTACGCCTCTGGCGCCCTCAGAGGGTAATGGCGGTCAGAGCCATACACGGTTACCGCACCGTTTCGACGGAGGTGGCGTGCGCGTTGGCCGGAACTCCCCCGTGGGATTTGGAGGCGGAAGTGCTCGCCGAGGTTTATCGGCGAGTGGCTGACTACCGGGCGGAGAGCGGATTTCGCCCTCCGCCCGAGGATGTGCGCGAGTGGCGCGAAGCCGCTCGCCGAGCCACGATGGCTCGTTGGTCGTTCCGGCTGGAGACTCCACGCGCTGGCTTCGCCGCCGTGGAGGCTCTCCAGCCGGTCATCGCCGAGTGGGCAGGGCGGCAGCACGGGACCCTTTCCTTCCGACTGACGCAGGTGCTTTCCGGGCACGGTTGCTTCGGGAAGTACCTGCACACGGTCGCTAGGAGGGAACTGAGTCCCGCCTGCCACCACTGCGACTGCAGTGAGGACTCGGCCCAGCACACGCTGGCGGTCTGCCCCGCATGGGCGGCGCAGCGCCGGGCCCTCACTGCAGTCATCGGAGTGGATCTCTCGCTACCGGCCGTAGTACGCTCCATGGCCGGTAGCGACAGTTGTTTTACCGCGGTCGCATCCTTCTGCGAGGTAGTAATCTCGCGGAAGGAGGCGGCGGAGAGGGCCCGGGAGGACGACCTCCACTCGGACCCGATCCGCCGCCGGCGAACCGGGCGGCGGAGGCCCGCCTATCACAGCCTCATGCCGCCCTGAGTGTGGCCGCGGGTGGACGGGGTGGGTTTCCCCTCCACCCGCATTAGTTTGGCCAGCCGCGAGGGGGCGGCGTCCGCGTGTGCCGGACGTCGCCTATAAAGAGAGGAAAAACATCGAGACGGAGCCCGCACCAGGAGCGGGCTGGCGCTAGGAGGGGTCCGGATGTCTTAACAACAGCTGTTCCCGGATCCCTCCTGTTACAGGCGCAGAGTGGCACACCGTGTGGTTTTAGTCGGTCCGAGTCCGACACACCACCCCGCCGCAAACCCCGGAGGGGTGACGGTCCGAGGGGATTTCCACACGTTAAAAAAAAAAAAAAAAAAAAAAAAAAAGGGCATGCTGTGATTTTTTCGTCCTTCGAGGCCCATACCTTTTTAGAATGAAATTTCCAACAAGGTTTTAGGGGAGCAGTTTTTTTTATGATATAGGGAAAACGAGCAGAATGATCACCTGGTAATCAATGCAATGCATATCAATAGGCTTGCCCCTATTCATTTTCCTTTAATAGTCCACTGCTCTGACATAGGCCTCTCCTTATAAAGGAGATTTTGGCCTTCTCTACCACGCTGGCCAGACGATTTGTTATAGAGTTTGTTTCAAGTATTCCTTCTCTCTGCAGTCCTGTTGTCCTGCGTAGTTTTTCTTGCCCCTGTTATGTGAATAGAACTATGCCTATACGCTTCCGTCTAACCCTTCTGGGATAAAAGACGTAAGTTTCTATATACATATATTCAAACTTTAACACATTTAAGAAATATCGAATCGAGCGATCGACGTAATGAAACACAAATAATTTTCAAGTTTTCAATCAATAACTCAATTTCGTGATGACCGTGGCGAATCGTGTTGGTTTCCTACAAATCAACACACAAAATCACAGGTTCAACGTAACATTACAGGCATTAAATAAAACTTTTACTTTCGTCAGGCGAACACCTGCAACTATTTATAACTCGCCCTTAACACGCAATGTATCAATAAACTACAAATTCACTTCATGTAATCTTCACTCGCGAGAGTATATCATCATCAGATATATCATCATACTTTCATCGTCTACTCCTGAACGTAGATTTTCCACGTATATTTGGCCATCTCAATGCGAATTCACTTCACTCAAATTACTCATTCACTCACTTCATTCAAATTACTTAATTACAAATTTTATCCCGGAGACACCACTCTATAACTTGTTTAGTGATTTTGAGCTTTAAGGCCATTGTTATTGTGAGTGTCCCCGTTTCGACTTCAAAAAACATCAAAAAGCTCCTCTTGAAGATACTCCTGACGAAGAATCACACAATAAAATTGTTTTTATAAATACCTCTTATACAACGTACTCGTAGACTCCCATTTCAATCTGACATGTCAACGGCGAAATTACTTCAGCCAATTTACGAATATTTTTTTGGATTAAAACTTGTCGTTTTATAATTAAATCGATTCAGATCCGATCGAGATAGCATCGATGGATAAGTTAATTATTTATTCTGGCAATTAGTCGAAGAGTCTTTTCCAAGTATTTTATTGACATTTGAGTTGAAAAATTGCAAGTTTAACCTGCTTAATGTCATGTACTTGAAAGATTGAAAGATATGCTTGTATGTACAGTATGAAACAGCTTAGTTTCAGAAGTAGCAGTTATTCAAAAAAATCCTCTTGCATAGGTAGATAAGGATCATTTTGGATTGAACTCAAAATAGGATTTCACAAGATCGTGAAACAATACTAGGTTGCTTAGGTCTAAATATTTCTTGACTTGTAAATAAAGTAAGTGCTAAGGTTCTCTATCAATCATGAGTTTTTTTAAGCTAATACTATCTCTATCTCTGTCTTTGGCTACTGTAAGCCTATTTATAAAGGAATTGCAAAAACTACTACATCTGTTGAACTTATAATACTTAACACTTAATAAAGCTGCATTTTCTCCAGCTCAACACCTCCTGAATAATAAACAAACTTGCCTCAAAGAAAATACTTTTATTGTACTTCCCCAAGCTTGGTCATTGCCACGTTATTTTAAATTACCAACAACAACCAGGTTTTAACACCAACTCTTGCGCATGCGGGACACGTACAAACTTGGCAAAGAGAGCAGAAGACAGAATTTAGTTTCGATACGTCGAATATCGTGGACGGACGCGAACAGAATTGTAATTATGTAAATTAACTTTAAGAAACACTGACATATGTTAGGGTTTAAGCTCACTGGATGAGATTCGTCGATTGTAAGTTTAATCTTACGTCGAAAAAAAAAACGGGTTCAGCTCCTCTAAACATTTCCGCGATGACAAAACAAGTAGTATCTATATTAGCGAGATTGTCAGTGTCACACATTTTAAACTCTAGACACGGTCGGATATGGTCGAAATACTATGTTTTACTGACGTGCGAGTAAAATCATTTACAGTATGACAACTTACAAAAGTGTTGAATCTTATTTCAACCTATCTTTGGTATCATCATCATCACCACTTGCATTAATCTCGGGATCTTCAACAAGAACGCATCTCTTTTCGCGGCATATATTTTTAATCTGACTTATGATCTAATGTCCTTGTGGTAACGGATTAAGAATACAGAGTGTCACCACCCCTATTCATCCCGTGGGTGTCGTAAGAGCCGACTAAGGAGGAAACTACGCAGAACAACAGCATTGCAGTGAGAAGGAAAACTTGTCACAAACCCTATACCAACCCGTCTGGCCAGCGTGGTAGTAGACCAAAACCTCATTTCTAAGGAGAGGCCTATGTCCAGCACTGGACTGTTAGAGGCTGTTAATGTGATGATCTAATATTGAGCTTATTTCACCTTAATTTATTTTAAATGACAAGCGTGTAGCAATCACGACGTTGTGTGCGCTAACTCGCTCGCAGTGAGTGTGCGTAGACCCTAAAAATTCTCGCGATGTAGTAACCTATTGTTATCTTGGTAATAATTTCGCGGTATGCACGTGAACCAGTGTGTATGTTTAGGATGGGTGTCCAGAGTACTAAGTAGTGTGAGTAAAAAAATACCTTTTATAATTGTATTTTGGTAATGTCGGTTGTCTCGAAGTCATTGCGATTTTAGCAAAAAGGCCGTCTATTGTATTTATACAAATAAATGAAATTGAAGTGTCTGTTTGTAATGTCAAAATAATGGATTTTTTTCATGCTTACACGGTTATTTGCCCGGTCCGGGCTGCTACCGGACGACACCGACGGGATGAATAGGGGTGGTGACACTCCGTATTCTTAATTCATAACCATACGTATAATTTTACAGTATACAGGAACATTTAAATAGCCTGAAACAGGTGATAATCTTTCAAACCTTGTTTACATCACATCAGCAGCCTTTAATAGTCCACTGCTGGACATAGGCCTCTCCTTAGAAAGGAGATTTTGGCCTACTATACCACGCTGGCCAGACGGGTTGGTATAGGGTTTGTGTCAAGTTTTCCTTCTTTTTGCAGTGCTGGTGTCCTGCGTAGTTTGCTCCCTTAGTCGGCTCTTACGACACCCACGGGATGAATTGGGGTAGTGACATTCCGTATTAGTAATCCGTCACTACCTTATTAATTTATACTAATTAACATTGATTGTTTGAAATAATACGTACCTACACAACAAAATACTATAATATTAGAAATATGTTCTTTTATTTTAACTTATCCATTAAGAAAACCTGTAGTCATTAAGAAATGATAATTGTACAGGGAACACATAGCTTGCAAGCTTGTACCAATTAGTATCAACCCAAATATGGCGACAGGTAAATGGTAAAATTAGATGAATCGTGACGAAGAGGAATCCCATTTATATAATAAACGCAAACGCCTGAGAAGATGCCACTATGTACTAAATTTGATTAATTGTTTTCTACCTCAAGTAAAGAAAATTAATAATTTGTAACTTCAATAAAACGACCCATTGAATATCCATTTTGAAGACCAATAAATGTTTAAACATTTAAAATAATTATTCGTTTACAATTCTCTTTTTTTCTTTTTTGTTCTCTTTCTTGTGACAATCCCACACTAGGAATAAATCCTGTGTCACGGGGCACTTTACTAACATACATAAAAAGGACACAAAAAACACCCAGACTCGGAACAACAATTTTTGGGTCAATCAGTGTTGTCCCATGTTGGGATGGAACCCACAACAACCAGCGCGGCGCTTAAACCACTACGCCATCCGTGCAGTCAATTTTAACATCTGACAAAACAAAATAATTTAATAACAAGTCTTTTGTTCCAGAGACTTGTTATAACATGGCCTATAACTGTGGAACAATAAATCTGGTATGTAAATACCTAATGATTACACGTACACCTGCGCCGGCGCCTCCGCCAACGATCGACGATTACGCCAATCAACGATGTCTATCGACAAGGACGGCGAGATATAGTGATGTAAATTATTGTTGTTTATAAAATGTTTATCTGACTAATTGGCTCTACGAGTCTGTTGCCTTTGCTTTATAATATAATGTTGTGATAAAAGTAATATAAAAATGGCGGTTCAGATAATTTGTATTAATAACACTGCATGTTATTAATACAAATTATCTGAATACATAAAAACAAATAGTATAAATAAATTGTCTATTTCTATATATAGGTAGATATTTATATTGTAATTTATGCGTCTAGAACAAATAGTACAACTCTGCTTAGCGCTTAGATTGCTATATATGTATGTTATACTAGGAAAATATTATTGTTATAGGATCTTTAGAAGCTTTCAATTTTATCCTGTATTTTATGAACTTTAGTTAAAACTTTTTTAATCAAAAGCCTAAATAGGTTTTCCTTTCTGTACATAATGTGTTGAGCTTAAAACAAAATAAAAATAAATTATTGTCTATGGTATTTTATAGGCAAAGATAGCAACCTATCCATCCTACTGCATATTAAAAATTACAACGGTCAGCGGACTATTTTGTACGTCGCGGCTGTTTGTTTGTTACCTTAGTTTAATGTTTCAAATATTACTTACCTACCTATTCATTAAGCATTAGATTAAAATCCATTTTATTCGCTTTGCATTTCAATGCAATTCAATTCTAATGGAATCTTAACAGAAAAAGTAGTGAAGTTTTGCATTTTTAATTTAATTCGTATTATAATCGAGTGTTTTAATAATATCACGACTTGCAAATATATTCGATTATTGAGAGAAGACTAAGATTACAATTTATAGGTTAATATTAATGTATGTAATATTATAGATATTGCATTGTAATCTTAGATGCAACTGTCCCTTACCATGCCGTGGCAACTTGTAAATAAGACAACACTCAGAAAATAATTGTAAAACATGTTTGTAAATTATGTATTAGTGTATGTTTTGTAAGTTGTCCTATATAAACAAATAAATAAATATGAAGAAAATTCTTTTTACGCTATAATCAACAAACAAGCAAAAAGGGTTACATAAAAACCGGCCAAAAGCGAGTCGAACTCGCGCACGACGGTTTCTGTACCATTATCTATGAAAAACACAAAAAAATCATGTCTGTTGTATGGGAGTCCCACTTAAATATTTATTTTATTCTGTTTTTAGTATTTGTTGTTATAGCGGCAAAAGAAATACATTATCTGTGAAAATTTCAACTGTCTAACTATCACGGTTCATGAGATACAGGCTGGTGACAAACGGACAGACAGACAGACGAACGGACGGACAGCGGAGTCTTAGTAATAGGGTCCCTAAAAACTATGAAGGACCATTATATGTTAACCTGTCTTGGTACAAAAGTCTATAAAATGACAGCTCAAGTCACATTGGTCTTTGGAATAAAACCAAAATTATAAACGGTCGAAACTCTATCTCCAGTTTATATTATCAGCCCCTAATCTAGACCAATAAGGTTTGATAACTTGAGTTTCGTGACTCAAGTATTTGAATTTGCCATTTTGTTGAGTCAATATTGTAACTGTAAGATTTTTAAGAGTGACTCAAAGCATGCCGCTCCATTCACGTCTGACGGAAAATGCCCATTTAAAATTTATAAGTTCCCCTAATTAGTAAAAAATGAATGACACTTATTATAACCAAAGATTCCAGAACAATAGAAACATTTTTCTTATTGTTTGTTTCTTCTAACTTTGAAAGTGATGCACTTTCATACGATCGTTAATCCCTTATTTTACCCACTTAGGGGTAAAATTGCAAGAAATTCTTTCTTAGTAAGTGTTTACAACATAAAAAGCATCAGGTACCAAAATTTCACGTTTGTAGCCCTAGAAGTTTAGGCTTTGCGTTGAGTCAGCCAGGGCAAATAATTTTATATGTAAACATATACATAGAAGTTATCTGGGAGCAAGGTTGCAAAACATATACTAGAATTTCGTACGAAAATAATAATATATGACTCACTGATATCTTAAATTAACGACTGCACGGATGGCGCAGTGGTTTAAGCGGTCCTACTGCGCCGAGTGTTGTTCGTCAAACCCCAAATGGGACGACACTTTGTGTGATCCACAAATTGTTGTTCTGAATCTGGGTGTTCTTTGTGTCCGTTTCATGTATGTTTGTAAAGTGCCCCGCGACACAGGATTTATTCCTAATGCGGGAGTTGTCTTTTTAAAAAGAAAAGAAAAGAATTTTACGATATGATGGTACCATCTCGTTTGACTATATTATCTGTATTCAAATTCGATTGTATATGAATAATAATAATTACAAACATCTCACACACGGCCGTCTGATTCCAAACTAGGCAGAGCCTGTACTATGGTAACCAGACTGCTGATAAACATACTTATATATTTCTGAATACATACATATTATAGATAAATTACATCCGGACACAGAACAATTGATCGTGCTCATCACACAATCATTTGTTCTGGACGGGAATAGAACCCACGATCTCCGGCTTAGCCGTCAGGGTCACTAACCACTAAACGTTTTTTTTTTTATGGTATAAGGGGGCAAACGAGCAGACGGGACACGGCCCATGGACACCTGCAACTCAAGTCCTTGAGTCAGCGGGAGGAGGGGTTTGGGCACAGTTTTCTGTGTTTTCTTGTGACTAAGGTCCGTCAAAAATAAGAATTAAATTGTATTGCTTCTGATTTTTGTATTCTGACCTCGCGGATGGTCAAAATTGGTCTTTAGTCCGTGGTCCTAATGCAAATTTAATGCTTCCTTCCAAGAATATATTTATTTTCGTCCTTTTTAAAGTTCTTCGCGTGCGAGTCTATTATTCATCATCATCATCATCAACCTTTAATAGTCCACTGCTGATGATGATGATATGCTTTTTACCCTGAAAACCGTATAACATACACGCGGGCGGAGCCGCGTGCTAAACCTAGTATTAGTATATTTGACAGCTTTTACAGTACAGTTAAACATTTGTAAACGAAAATACCGCAGCACCTCTATTTCCTAACCAATTCAAAGGCCTCCCTTTCTTACTTTATTTTAATGTTTATATTTCTTTGGCATTCAAAACTCCACTCCCCGCCATTCACTTCTAAACATATTAGTACTGTAATACTTTAAACTTAATGGTTAAACGTCCAACATTTTGCTGTTGACAGTTAGATAAAAGTTTTATGTTCAACCTTTTGAATAATAATCAGGATTTTATTGCTTGGCCTGTTATGACAGCGTTTCAACAGCTCCGTTTCGGGTGGAGTGTTAACGCTGCTGTACTTTGGATGTTAGTTCTGATAATCTGAAATTATAGTTTTTTTAACAAGCGACCCATCCTGGCTTCGCCCGGCTACCTATTTCTTAGCGTTCCATGGATTCACCGTGCGGGTGCCGGGTCAATCTCGTGACTGATGGGACAACACATGCGACTTCGACAGCGCCTGGAAATTACGACCCAGGTATAGGTTTAAGAAGTACTCCTTGCAACGCGTCGGCGTCACCTCCACTGTGTGTTACCCCCCCTACAAAACCATATTCGATACGAGTCTAGCAATGCCGCTTTGGACATTCGTTCAAGAAAAGAGCTTACTGAAGCTCTTGGCAGGTTGTAGAGGGATTTAGCTGGTATATCCCTCGCACCCACTTCTACGGCATACAACACATTACAAATCTTTGAAATTCTATAAATTACACCCAGACACAAAAAAATTACACAATATTTGTTGTGGGTGGGAATCGAACCCACGATCTCTGGCTTAGCAGTCAGGGTCACTAACCCCTAGACCAAAAGGCCCGTAATTTGAACCCGCAGATGGTCAATAAATTCCTTGGTCTTAATGCGAATTTAATGGTTTCTTCAAAAAAATATTTATATTCGTCCTAAAGTTCTTCCAGAGCAAGGCTATAATTTGTTAAAGATTTTCTTAATACCTTCATAAGTAATATTTAATTAAAAAGCAACTTTGTATTCTGGATCTGATATTACACACTGTTATTTACATTCAAAAATACCTAATTAGTGTTAACACGATAATTAGTGTACATATGATGAATAATGAGACTGCACGGGTGGCGTAGTGTTTTAAGCGGTCGCCACGCCGTTTACTACTTCGCTAAGTGTTGTGGGTTCGATCCCCACATGGGACGACACTTTGTGTGATCCACAAATTGATGTTCTGAGTCTGTGTGTTCTTTGTGTCCGTTTCATGCATCTTTGTATAGTCCCCCGCGACACAGGATATATTTCTAATGCGGGAGTTGTCTTTTTATAAAAAGAAAGAAAAAGAAAAAAAAGTAGTAGCAATACAACCGGGTGTAATAAAGCAACATTAAGTTTTATAGAATAGGGGAGCAAACGAGCAGACGTGTCACCTTATGGTAAGTTGAGAGTCACAAGTTGTACTTTGAGTCCCCTTTCCCTAAAATTAGGAGAAGGGGGGTGTCACTCACTCGGTCTAAAAGAACGGAAATGCAACAAATAGATCACACAAAGTGTCGTCCCATGTGGGGATCGGACCCACTCAGCGTAGTAGTAAGCGGCGTGGCTGCTTGGTAATGCCCCAGAAAAATTTACTACAATTATTAGTCACTGTTTAAATTTAAACAGTAATAGTTAATAAAATATCAAATTTCTTCATGAATAATATCTTAGTCACGGTTAGTTGGAACATGACTAACTTACTAAAAAAAGATTACACCAGCTGTTTATCGCTTAACAAGTATTGAAATAATTTACTTTTGGGGGATGGGATTTGGGTTAACGAGCAAACGGATCATCTGATGGTAAGCAACTAAAGCCCACGAATAACTGCATTTCAAGAGACACAAATACGTACGTCGCCCTTTGAGTGCTCATCTTAGAGATATAAACATAGCGAGAACACAGGGTACAGCTGCCTGTAAGTGGCTAGTTTTTATTATTTATTTTTTATGTTAGAGGGGGCAGACGGGTCACCTGATGGAAAGTGACTATCGCCGCCCATTAAAGTCTGCAAGTCAGGAGTCACAAACACGTTGCCGCCATTTTAAGAAGGAGTACGCTCTTTTGTCGAAGGTTTGAAGGTCGTATTAAGGTAATGAGGATGAAAATTTTCACATGTAGAACGATGGCGGAAATTTGCGGCTGGTATTACTCCGAACAATTCCTCGGAGCACTCTCCATGATATATGCTATGGAGAATGCAGAGTGAAGCCACATGTCTACGTAACGCCAAGGAATCGAGCTGATCGGAGATGTTTGGGCTACCAAACCTAACTTGGCAATTTGGTTACGTACCACTTAGCCACGAGCCCAATTTCTCAATATTATATTTTGCGTATTGATAGTACATCATTATATACGATACCTATCCAGAACAAATAATTATACAATGAGCACGATTATTTAAATTTTTACTAGCATAATAAAAATACCATTTCCTCTTAGTTATATTAAACTACGGGTAAGTATTACGAAGATAATGTGGTCGAAATGTTATCAAAGTTTACAAACTGCTATGAACCAGGTTTCCACATAATTTATTAATGTATCTAAGACAAATTTAAGTTTATTTTGTATATTATCAGGCAGTGGGAGGCCTCCCACTTCTGTCAAATTTCTTGTTATTAGACTTACTTTGTGGTAACATGTAAATGTAAAGCAATTGGCCTTTGTCGCTATGCAGTACCACACACTATATAAGACACATTATACATTTCAGCACACAATTTCAGCTCATAACTCAATGCCTTAGTGACTAATATACTATTTAAATACGCGATAGTCATAAATCATTTTATTCTAGTTCTCAATTAAAATCCTGACACTTAATTACTTTTTTTACATTTGTGAAATAATAACTTAATCTTATAGACAGAACATTTAATTAAAATTTGATATTCATAGTGATCATGGTGTTTACAAAATTGATTACAGCGTCATCTAGCGTAAACACGTCAAAGTGACTAAACCTGCATCACGCAATGGATAAATAGCCTAAGTTACTCCTTATATAGACAGCTACCTGGTTGTGAAATATTATCAAAATCGTTCGAACTGTATGAAGATTACCCGCAACAAACTTCAATTTTATTTATTTGTATAGATTACTAAAGAAAGACTAAACATAAACCGCTTAGCCACGACCTGTGATTATTCCATTATGTGCCCATCTATTGTATTTATAGTTAATAATAATAATAATAATAAATGCCGAAATCCTCTCTCATACTCTTAAAAAAAGCAGTCCTTCTTAATACATGCCGTCTCACACGCAAATTTCTCGCTTCATCCTCATCATCTTAACTTCATATCATCATCCCTTTTTGGCACACTTGGCTAAGGCCCGTGTGTTAGATTTTGTTACCCCTTTAAAATAAAAGGGAGACCAGACAAGGTATAAAATGACATAATAATAATAATAACATTTATTTGCGAATATGGGTACAATAGTAAAGTTGTTAAAAAGGTAATTTTCGTTCCTTCATATTCCACCTTATGGCATGCAAATATTTCAATATACTTTTGTTTATATTACAATTTCACTAAAACATTTCAAACATAATCTAGACATAATTCATGAGTCACATCTATATAAAAATAACAAAAATAACAAAAAGTTATTTGACAGAAATTATTAATTTTATACATAAAAGATCAACCAAATTCCGTTAATGTAACCCGTTCTATATTAAAGTGATAATAATTCTATATGAAATCACAGGAAATACCTTCGATATAATTAAATATAAACCATGACTTATTTGATGAATAAGTCTTGGTCAGAACCAGGTCCAGTGAGGATCGTCAAGTGACTCACTGTAGTATTGTAGCAAATGTTGTTTCTTTAATAAAGTATGAATGGATAATTGTGTGTGTATGGGAGACTAGCTGACCCGCGCAACTTCGTCTGCATCTCTCAATAGTAATAAATTTTCTCCGTTTTTGAAACATTCTTCATTGGTGCTCTGCTCCTATTGGTCTTAGCGTGATGATATATAGCCTATAGCCTTCCCCGATAAATAGGCTATCTAACACTGAAAGAATTTTTCAAATCGGAATAGTAGTTCCTGAGATTAGCGCGTTCAAACAAACAAACAAACAAACTCTTCAGCTTTATAATATTAGTATAGATTTATGACAAAGAAAAACGGATGGCGAAGACCACAGACTGATTATAACTCATCATCATCATCATCCTTTAATAGTCCACTGCTGGAAATAAGCCTTTCCTTAGAAAGGAGGTTTTGGCGTACTATACCACGCTGGCCAGACGGGTTGGTATGTGGTTTGTGTCAAGTTTTCCTACTCTCTGCAGTGCTGTTGTTCTGCGTAGTTTTTTCCTTTTGTCGTTTCTTACGACACCCACGGGATGAATAGGGGTGGTGACACTCCGTATTCTTAATCCGTCACCACACGGACCATGGACACGGATTATGACTATTCAAATCAATTACTAGATTAGTATGTATTTTTGGGAGATACGACAATTTTCTTTAGTTGCCAATAGCGTTGCCAACCTTGATAATAAAACTTTACACATCTCAGTCTGATCCCAAACTAGGGAGAGCCTGTACTATGTAACCAGACTGCTGATAAACATACGTATATATTTCTAAATACACACATACTCTTTTTATTTATTTTTTCTTTTTAAAAGACAACTCCCGCATTAGGAATACATTCCTGTGTCTCGGGGGACTTTACAAGCATACATGAAACGGACACAAAGAACACCCAGACTCAGAACAACAATTTGTGGATCACACAAAGTGTCGTCATATGTGGGGTTTGAACCAGCAACATTCGGCGTAGTAGGAAGCGGCGAGGTGATCGCTTAAACCGCTACGCCATCCGTACAGTCAATAATATTTTAAATAAATTACACCCAGACACAGAACAAATGATCGTGCTTATTGCACAATTATTTGTCCTGGGTGGGAATTGAGCCCACGATCTCTGGCTTAGCTTAAATGTATATGAGAGAACTACTTCAGTTTGGTACTAACCAATCATCACTCTCAGTAGACTAGAAAAGTATCACTCAAGCGGTACTCAAAACTATCTCCGACAAAATTACGTCAAAAAGTATTTTCTCATATATTTTACGAAATGCCTTCAGATAGGCGTGGTGAGGGTCAGGTTGCGACAAAGGTGGCCTGATGACAGAACTTGCTAATGAGATGTTACGACATCACACTCAAGGTCCCGCTGTATGGAAGCGTTTGAAAATATCACTTATTTTATTACTATCGATTCCACTTCTTGAACTAAGTTTAAGTATCTAAATTCATCCGCAAAATATTCATTCTTAAACTTGTTTGCCAATGGCCGTGGTCACAGGAGCCAGAGTGTGACCACGGTTAGTGCAACCAGGGTGAATAATCACGTAATTTAAAAGTGTGCAATACCGATAGTGTGAAATCTCGTTAATTAACATACTAATTCGTTAAATATTAATCTTCTTGAATTATCGTTTTAAATAGCAATTGTCCGCAAATCCACTAAACACTGCTCTATCCCTAAATGTCATAGTATGATGTTAATCAGTCTATAAACGTCCCTGAGAAATGTCTCACAACAAGAATCATCAAAAAAGATTTGAGTTTAAATTCATATAATCGCACATTGGACCGAAGAAATTAAGTTTCCGCTTTATTTTTATTAAATATAGAAATTATTCTTAAACAGGAACTGGAATTAAAACAAAAAAGGATTTAAATATTATAACATAAACTACAAAACAGAATATATCGTTCACAATTTGTCTTAAATGTCTCTTTTCTACCAACAGAGAAAATTCCCACATCATCATTATAATAGGGTAAATGTAAGAACATAATTATTCACATGACGTTAACAGACGCTAGACGGTTCCCTCATGTAACGCATAGAATATTTTGTGAAGTATATCCATAAACAGGATAATAATTATTAGTAATATTGGAATTAGTCATTTCAGTGACAATAGGCCCGTATGTTTTTTAGTACAAGTAATTTGCTTTTTACTTACAATACAGACATGTGTTCACTTAAAACTATTTTATTCAGTTTAAAACTATTTAGTGGTATAAATATGTTAAAATTGTGTTAAAAAAGTGGTGGAGATGTCCAATATAAGTTGAACGATACCTCAGGCAGTTCAAAGTTGCTTTCTAAGACAGCGGTCGTTAAGATCAGAGTGTGAAAAATGTATATCTACATGTAAATGTATATCTATCTATATGTTACGATCGATGTCCGTGTTTTAATTAAATTCAACTCGCAGTTAACATTAACCAAGACTTGTAAGCCCGCTCGTCGCATAATATTTGTATGTTGTATGTCTTTTTAAATTGGTTTGGTTGTTTCTATAAATAATATGTAATGTATTTAGGTACTTCCGTAGTTGCTGTCTAAACACAGGACGGACAACCCAGCCTCTTCAAGTTACTGAAATCTCCGCCGAAATTACTTATAATGTTAGACCTTTATACAAAATTGGGAAAAGAGTTGAAAATAATGATTACTATATCCTTGTGCAACGTCATTGGTTATTTACTTTTAACGAAACACTCATAGAATTTTCCCGCTCGTTTAAATCAAACAATTGTGGTTTTCAAACAATGAATTAATAACATGCGTTAGTAACAATAAATTAAGTTCTAGAGTCAATTAGGAATACAAAAATAAATTCGTTATGGATATATCGTATCTATTTATGTTATTTTTAGAATTATTTTTATATATTTTTATCAGCGAGATAGGTTATCAGAAGAGGTAGACAATATGACTGTGGTAGAACGATAAGTTTATATAAATGGATTTAACAAATTGTGGGATATTTAAAACGTACACCGATACATCCGTATGGTGACAAGTCAGATATTCGAAGTGTTTCTACCCCTACTCATCCCGTGGGTGTCGAAAGAGCCAACTAAGAGAGTAAACTACGCAGGACAACAGCACTGGAAAGAGAAGGAAAACCTGAAACAAACCCTATACCAACACGTCAGGCCAGCGTGGTATAGTAGGCCAATACCTCCTTTCTAAAAAGAGGCCTGTCTCCAACAGTGGACTAATAAAAGCTGTTGTTGATGATGATGATGATGATACCCATACGTGAAATCTATACTAATATTATAAAGCTGAAGAGTTTGTTTGTTTGTTTGTTTGTTTGTTTGTTTGTTTGAACGCGCTAATCTCAGGAACTACTGGTCCGATTTGAAAAATTCTTTCAGTGTTATATAGCCCATTTATCGAGGAAGGCTATAGGCTATATATCATCACTCTAAGACCAATAGGAGCGGAGCACCAATAAAGAATGTTTCAAAAACGGAGAAAATTTATTACTATTGAGAGACGCAGACGAAGTTGCGCGGGTCAGCTAGTTAGAAATATTTTGAGTTGATATGTAAGAAGTGCAGTAATTTAAAAGACTCGAACAACGGTAACTGTAAATAATTGTAGGAAGTATCATTGTGGTGCTTTTAAAAAACTCAAAAAGTCGATAATCGCGCAGTAATTTGACTATGGGGGTCTGAGCTATCAGTTCAGTTTAGAAAAGGGGTCTGTTGCCCAAAATATTTTGGGAATCCTTGAACTAGACGTTATATAACCAAAATATTTTTTCAAATCGAGCCTGCCGTTTTCGAGTAATCAGCATCATACAGACATGCTCATTTTTCTGAATTCATTTAACAATTGAACAAAATTAGACACGACACACAAAAGTCAAGGAAACTTTATAAGATAACTAAGTTATTTATAATTAATATTTGTAATTAAATGCAGCAAAATTTTACTAAAACGTACGAGTAATTTGTTTTTGTTTCAGTTTAGTACCTAACCTTGAAAAGAAGATTCAATTAATTTTAAGACTACATTAATAATCACCTTGTATGAGTTACAATTATGTAACTTTTTATATTCTTACAAATTTACGCAGGTGTAAACATACAAACGGGGCCTCATATGGAAGTAGTTCGTTCAAGCGCAGGCCTGGAAGTGATAGATGAGGCCAACTGCCACCTTAGCAGAAGTAGACCAGGGTTGCGCTGCGTCGCAGAAGGAAATGGACGTCGTGATCCTCAAACACGAGGGGACCGGGGTTCGTCAGGACGCCAGAGATTTCATTCTAGGTAAAAATGGTTCCCGAGACAGCGTGCGGATTCTAGTCGGTTCCAGTCCGACGTAACCACCCACTGGGCGTCCGTTGGGGGGCATCCGATGGGATTTCCGCACGAAAAAAGGTGTAATCTTGGTTATATGTAATTCTTTTTATTCGCCCTTTATTCTTAGTATTGCCGAATTAGATTTCGACTACTGCACGTTGGGAGAGGCCAATGTTAAGCAGTGGACTGCTATAGGCTCAGCGCTTTATAAGTAAAAGTATAAAAATATAATTTTATACCGATTGCACAAGTATTAAGATCTAATAACAGTCCGCTGTTTCACAATAACATAAGATAAACGAATAACATTTAAAAAATCGATCGGCCGCCATATCTATACTAATATTATAAAGCTGAAGAGTTTGTTTGTTTGTTTGTTTGTTTGTTTGTTTGAACGCGCTAATCTCAGGAACTACTGGTCCGATTTGAAAAATTCTTTCAGTGTTAGATAGCCCATTTATCGAGGAAGGCTATAGGCTATATATCATCACGCTAAGACCAATAGGAGCGGAGCACCAATAAAGAATGTTTCAAAAACGGAGAAAATTTATTACTATTGAGAGACGCAGACGAAGTTGCGCGGGTCAGCTAGTTAATTATATACAGCGTTTAGGACAAGTGCCATAAAGTTTAAATAAATAATCTTGATTGACGTGTTAAGTATTGCCACGAAATATTCTTGTCTATGATTCATAAAGGTGTATACTATAACGTAAATGATAATACCTTATCGGTAAAATACCTATCGATTTTGACGCATGGTAGGTATATGAAATAAACATATATCTTTCTTTCATTTTAAAAAGACAATTCCCGCATTAGGAATTAGTATATCCTGTGTCGCGGGGGACTTTACAAACATACATGAAACGGACACAAAGAACACCCAGACTCAGAACAAAAATTTGTGGATCACACAAAGTGACTGTGACAGTGCTGTGGGTCCGATCCCCACATGGGACTACCCATGTGGGGATCGGACCCACAGCACTTGGCGTAGTAGTAAGCGGCGTGACGACCGCTTAAACCACTACGCCATTCGTGCAGTCTTTGCAGTATATTCAAACGCTTAATAAGAATGTTAGTAACAGATTACCCATTGTTTCACTATTTAAAAAAAAAGGTATTTGAGAGAATTTGAATTAAAAAACAAAAATTTGACAAGTTTGAACTAAGAATTTGTTATGTTGTATTTGAGTTCGCCTTTACAAAAAGTCAAGTACAGCAACTAATTCTTAATTTAAATTTGTTCCATGTGCTATTTTTAAATTCAAATTTACGCAAATGTTTTTTGTTTTATTAAATCATCTAAATCGTTTATTTCGATTAAACCCTAAAGGAATTGAATTATAGCCAGTTAATCTGACCTCTCTGGAGAGGTCAGATTAACTGGCTATAATTCAATTCCTTATATTATTCCATATAAGCCACAGGACGGATATAATATATGAGTAGGGGACCAGAGTTTTATGTGTTACTTGTATCTCTTACCCTAGCTCCCTGACCTTACCCGTTTTCTTACCCTAATTTACAATCTTAAGTCCAGTCTGAACACAAGAAGAGCGTCAAAAGGAGCCAATCTAAATCCTTTAGAATGTTATACCCATATATGTATATATATAACCGATATGTAACCGAAGGTAGTTCCCGCGCCGTTGCGGGCAAGCGCTAGGAGGGGTCTGGATGTCTTAATAACAGCAGTTCCCGGATCCCTCCTATTATAGGCGCAGAATGGCACACCGTGTGGTTTTAGTCGGTTCGATTCCAACACACCACTCCGCCGCAAACCAAGGTGGGGTGACGGCCTGAGGGGGTTTCCACACGTAAAAAAAATAAAAAAGCTAGGTAGGTCCGTTAACCGCTGTTTAACATTAAATCTAGTATTTTTTAAATTACACATACAGGGAATGGTAGCTATACCTATATAATAAAATAATTACTAGATTTACTGTTAAATAGGCAAAATAGGGTATTTATGCATCGTCTGAAAACAGCTTATTTACAACAACGTGTGAGTAAGTAGTAACCCTTTTTTCTTTTTTTTTTTTTTTGTGCGGAAATCCCCTCGGATACCACCTGTCGGTGGCATGTCGGACTCGAACCGACTAAAACCGCACGCCGTCTAGGGTACTAATAGCCGGGGAACCAGGTATACCCTAGAAAGGAAGTAATAAGTAGGAACCCTAACCTATGTACGAAAAAATCGAATGATAAATTACCATTCATTCAGAGTTCACTCTGATTTTGTCCCAAGTATACTTCACACCGAGTGAGTGAGGTTACCGCAGCCCATGAGCCCGCTTTATGTGATTGTGACTCTTGAGTATCCAGGAGCGGCCCTTGTATCATTATAATGAACTAGCTGACCCGCGCAACTTCGTCTGCGTCTCTCAATAGTAATAAATTTTCTCCGTTTTTGAAACATTCTTCATTGGTGCTCCGCTCCTATTGGTCTTAGCGTGATGATATATAGCCTATAGCCTTCCTCGATAAATGGGCTATCTAACACTGAAAGAATTTTTTAAATCGGACCAGTAGTTCTTGAGATTAGCGCGTTCAAACAAACAAACTGTTCAGCTTTATAATATTAGTATAGATATTTAATACAGTTATACAAATAATGATTTATTATTTTTAAATCACCTTGCCGGTATCGATCCAACACAGGCTCTGTAGTCGGTCAATCTATTCTGTGTTATCTCGCCCCTTATCGACACTCCCTGATAACAGGGCGCTGTTCAACACTACCTATTATTATAACGCAATATCAAATACCAAATTCATTACCACTATATATTCGTTTGTGATATATTAATTATACTAATACTTATTTTTTCCCGCGGCCGTTTTCGTCGAACTATCTCCATACCAAATTTCATCTAAATCGTTTCAACTTTCACTCCCTTTTCACCCCTTTTGAGGATGATTTCTGGGATAAAAACTATTATATTTCCTTTCACGGGACTCAATCTATCTTTATACCAAATTACAACTCAATCGATTAAGCGGTTTAAGCGTGAAAAGGTAACAAACAGACAGACACACTTTTCGCATTTATAATATTAGTATGGTTAGTATTCTGACTGCTAAGCCAGAGAGTCGTGGGTTCAACTCCCACCCAAAACAAATAATTGTCTGGTGAGTACGATCATTTGTTCTGTGTCTGGTTGTAATTTATAATATGTATGTATTTAGAAATATATAAGTATGTTTATCAGCAGTCTGGTTACCATAGCACAGGCTCTGCCTAGTTTGGGATCAGACGGCCGTGTGTGAGATGTGTGAAGGTTATTATAATTACTTATGTATTTCAAGTTTTCCGTAATCTGTTAAACTCAGTTTTGTTAGAAACTACAAGAGTTATAGTTATTTCAAACTAGATGGCGCTGTTTTTAATTAGGAACAACTCGCAGTTAACATTCACAGTGTTAGTTACAAATTATGTATGACAAATAGTAGTATTAGTTATGTAAAATTTGTATGCATCAGTATATCTATTTGTATTGGTATGTTAGTTTTTCTATAAATAATAAGTGCATTATTTACTAAAGAATATATTTGTATTCTAGAACCCAAAGTAAAAATTATGCTTGATTCTTGATAATGCTGATTGCTATATCTAAAAATGTCCCATAAACTGATATTTTTGCTGTTTCTTATGCAAATTTAAATAAATCACCAATCACCAATAAATCAGAATTTTATACACCGACCCTGAGCGTAAAATTGTTAAATGTGTAATTCGTTGTGTTCATAAAACTAGTTTTGTTTTATTTTTAAAGTAATGCCGTTTTCCCTGTAGGCGACCTGTAAAGTACGGTCGTTGAACCGGCGAATTCTGCTGAATGTCCATTGTAATATAAAAAAACCATAAAGTAAATTTAAGTTTAATTTAATTAAACTGAGTAATTATTGAGGAGTTGATATTATTAATTACATTATAGTACAGTGAACGTGAAGGGCAAAGCATTTTTACGTTCGAATTGGGTCTGCCTGATTAAGGAAGTACAATTCCCAGCAAAAGCACATAAGTTTGACAGAATTTAGTTAATGGAGAAGTCGGGAACCGGGTGGTCGGTATTAACGGCGTAATGGCGGATAAAATGTATTCGTCTTTTATATATACGACTTTATTCTAAAAAAATTAGATGGTTTTTAAATGAATAAACAAAAATTGGCGTATTTGCTTAGACTTCCTCGATTTTATCAACAGTCAAAGAGGCCAATAAAATATTATCGTCGATAAATACTTGAGATTGCAAAACAGTTACTAATGCGGAATCGTCAATACATTGACAAATTGTAATCAATTTGACTACAATTAAAATTAGCACTACGGTATGCATAAATTATTGAAACCCAGGAAAAAAAAATCTAATTGTTTATTTTTATTAGAATAAACTGGCTGTCCCCTCTCTCGCTCGGTGATCACAGCTCGCCTCGCTCCCAACGGTGGGACAGAATGCTGAATAATTTACTACTGCTGTTCCCTGCTACGCGTTGCTGTGACATATGAAAGGAAACAGCAGTGTGAGAGAGTGAAAGTGTGACATTGATAAGAATCAATGCAAACAAATGAGAAACAAAATTAACGCGAAAAATACATAACAACAATCTTTGAAGCAGTTGTCAATATTTGAACACAAACCAACTTAAGATTTTTATATGTATAATAGATTTATGTACATGGTACATGGGCAGACTTTTAATAACCTGATGGTATAAGTGACTACCGCCGACCATAGACACCTGCAACTTTGAGTCCTCCCAGAATCAAAGGGGGAATCGATCCCTCTCTCCCAAAAAATTCTATAAAACCTCTGAAGCAACGGGTGTCATGTCAAATTGAGAATTTTTCATATCGCGATACAGGATTATTAGTTACCTACTCCGTAGTTCGGTGTGTCTCCGTTAGATGGCGTGTTTGTGTTTCGTTGTATTTAAAAGTCGTCATAAACCCATTTGAATTATACGAGTAATATCACGAACGAAATGCTTTGGTAAGTAGATTACACGTCATAATTTATCTTTAGTAAATAGGCTTACAACGAACAACATTTTGTCATAAAACTATGACACAAACACCAACTTCTTCACAATATCTATAATGACAAATAGATTCATCATTACAAACAAATACAAAGACCATTCAGTTCAATAATTTTCTATCATGCCACTATAAAACTAAACCCTTTACCAACCCGTCTGGCCAGCGTGGTATAGTAGCCTCTCCTGAGAAGAGAGGCTTATGTCCAGCAGTGGACTGTTAAAGGCTGTTGATGATGATGCCACTATCATTCGCTATGAGAAAATATAGTGTAATCTTTGAACTCTACGTCATTAGTTCCGTATCAATTGCTTCTCCGTTCGTCGTGTATTTTTTTAGGGTTCTAACGGTAGCGAAGCCGCTAAGATCTACTATTTAATATATATGTACTTCCAATTTATTTTTAATACATTTATATCTAGGTGCAAACTCCCTCAATTTTTCTAGGTCATCTTCACATATTCTTCAGAAATATGTTGGAATGAACATAAAAATAATGTTATATTGTTTCTAATGATAATAGAAAGACACATGTATTATGGAAAAATATTATTATATCCCTTTTAACCTATACCTCAAGGCAACGCTTTATTAAAATAAATGCATTTTTTAAGCCTTCTAAGTTGGTTCCCTTTACCAAAGGTTACCTTTCTAGGTTACACATAGAGTGGATGTACGTCGAGGTACGGCCGAGGTACGTCGGGGTACCAGGGATTTCTTTGGACGGTACACCTGGTTCCCCAGCTACTGGTACGTTCGGTTTTTGGTTGGTTCGAGTCCGATAATCACCCCACCGGTGGGTGATATCCAAGGCGAATTCCGCACAGGAAAAAAAATGTTACACCTAGAAAGGTAATCGCGTGCAGTTTTAGTCGGTTCGAGCCCGACATAAAAACCCCAATTGGTATTTGAGTTGATTTCCACACGAAAAAGAAGGGTTCTGGAAGCCTGTTTGTCGCTCTGCCAAGACCTTTAGTCGAGACCACCCTAAAAGTTCAGTATAAATATGTATTTAAATAAAACTTACCCTGCATAAGGCGACACCCGTGTCTAGTCTATCAAGAAAATTATCAGCAGTGATTCTTAATTCGGGGTAAAGAACCGTCAGCCACTCGGCTAAATCTTCTTTCATAGCATAAAGGTATTCCTCTGAGGACTTGAAGGGCCTGAAAGGCCTGGCCTCCAGGAGTACAGCGCCAGCGCTCGCCATTTTGCACTTTGTTGTGGAGTTATATGGACATTACTGGATCTGCAAAGAAAAGAAAAACATTCTTAAAATTTTCAGAAATATTTAATTTTGAAGAGGGTCTCATTAAAATTATCTTCTTTGTTTGGCTAGCCAAGGAGAAGATGTGAGAAAGAGAATTCTCTATTTTGTTGTTTATTTCGTGCACTAAAGATCCATATCGAGCTGCATGGGAACTTTAACTCATTCTTTGTTCTTCTGTTTCAAAAATATAAAAAACACTTTTGGAAAACCAAAGCCAAATTTTTAAATACTAGTTTCCTACCACGTATGTCAGGAGTAAGTTCAATTTATTTTATTTATTTGGAAACTTAACGGCTATGTTACATATATCACGGGTGAAGTTAAACATTTCAATGGACTCTTAGCCAATAATAAAGTTTTTCGACAAGTAAAAATTGCGTGCACTACTTAAACATAACATAGCAATTATAAATATTATATACTATCTCTAATTTAGGTAAATTGGGTCTATTGTGGAGAGTGAGAAGTATTCCAAAAGAAAGCAACTAACAGAAACAATCTTGATTTGGATTCACAAGTACCAAAGCTTGCAATTTTTTAGTGATTTGTTTTTTAAAGGCACTTTTTGAGAGGTGGAAGATGTCAATTTCGTCAAAATTATCATTAAATTAAATCAATGAAGTGTATAAAATTTCATAGTAAAACCAGATTGTGTAAATTAAATTATGCTTCTAAACCTTTTATCTAAGGCCTATTTTCCTAACTCAAGAATCATTCTGTATCAAAAAGAAAAAGTCTAGATAAAGACTTTTTATTCTGACATCCATCTAACAATAATTCCGCACATAAATAATTAATTGACAACACCAAGCAGTGTTACCATAATGATAAAAGACAATGACATGTCGCAGCTTGTCTGCTGTCAAATCACTTGGTGTAATGTTCCACAGACTGTCAAGGATAAAATACTTTAAGATTTATATGTGTTAAATAGCTTCCCGTGTCATTGTTTAATTAACGGCTAGACTAATCAATTATTTTGCGAACGCTCACGAAAAATAAATTTGATTAGTTCACATCACATCAACAGCCTTTAATAGTCCACTGCTGGACATAAGCCTCTCCGTGGAAAGGAGGTTTTGGCCTACTATACCACGCTGGCCAGACGGGTTGGTACAGGGTTTGTGTCAAGTTTTCCTTCTCTCTGCAGTGCTGTTGTTATGCGTAGTTTTTTCCCTTAGTCGGCTCTTACGACACCCACGGGATGAATAGGGGTGGTGACACTCTGTATTCTTAATCCGTCACCACACAGATAGTTCAATAGTTGGATTATTTCAAGTCTTATTAATTGAAAGAAACCTATGAAATAGAGAGGCTTAATACGCAATATAAGATCAGAATTTTTCAAAGCAAAAAGTTTTAGTCAGCAGGCCAGCGCTCATGGTAACTGTCAGAGTACATGGTCAAGACTTGTCAGGATTTCGAAGAAATTCTTTCCTATTTCCTTGCCCCCCACCCCCTTGGCCTAATACCCTGTAAAATAACACATTTAATGCGTTTTGATTTTGGACTATCACAACACTGTAAACCCTGATGTGATTGATTACTCATAAGTTTATATTCAAACTACGAGAAAAACATTTTATTTCTTTTTTTGAAAAATTCACGGTAAGTTCTTTTAAGCTTTCTTCTTAGAAGTCTTTTTAATTTAACTCAGATTGCGCCAAATGTGAGACTTTAAGTGAATTAGTAATTGATAATGAAGCTATAACTAGATCCTTACCCGGATTAATTTACTTTATATTAAATAAAAATGATATCTAGTCCTTGTTAAAGGCTCACCGGTCTGACCTTTAAATACGAACATTTTAAATACCAGGTCACATAATCTACATATATTTAAAACATAACGCGTAATACATAGACTAAGGCTAAGAAAACAAGGCATATTTTTCAAATTAGAAATTCAATGACAAAACATAACACCATAATGGTGGATACAAGAGCCGCTAAACTACGTCCTCAAGATTAAAAAGATGGGTAAAGTCAGTCAATTAATGAGGCAAGTATTTAAAAAAAAATAGCGCAAAATCTAGGCACGTACGGTGGAATGGCGCAATATATAACAGTTTCTGTCTCGCACAATTTCACACGTCTGGGACTAGACAGAGATAGCTGCATTACAGTTGTGACATAAATTCTTTTTAGATAACTTCTGGACAATTTGAAGGCCGTTTGCAAAAGGTATTTATGGACACGAAAATTACTCAATCCAAACCAAGCCAAAGTTTTACACTTCTGAGCATCCGAAGAAGAAATAGTGAAGAAGAAAATGATTCCAGCTATCAGCAGCAGGCCAGTGCTTATAGAGAATGTAAATCATTTAGGTTGGGGCCAATTCTTGCCCTAGCTAGCAGAAGCTGCCTGGTTCCGGCTTTTGGCCTTTCAGACATTGGTTTTGACTACCGTGCTGCATATTGTCTATTTTTCATGTAGAAATATTTTATTTATTTTATGATGTCATAATTAATATTTTTATGTGCTAAAATATAAGTTATATAATTTCCTGAATGGGCTGACGATATAACCGAGTTAATAGCAAAAGACTGGCAAATTATCGGCAAGGACAGAGATGAGTGGAAAGGACTGGAGGAGGCCTTCACCCGAGGAGGGGTCCATATCCAAATGGAAAAACTAACCCTTACTAACATATAGACAATAAGCAAAACATGAATAACCAACTAAACACTAACAAACAAATACCAACATTTGAAATGGAATTTAAGGATACGGAAATACAGGCTTTTTTATTTTTTTTTATTTTATTAATTGCCTGAAAGACAGTCATTTAATCATCTTCTACCCTTTGTCTAACCGTCTTGGTGTCGTCACATGACATTCGTTACCAAACTCAATCTACTGGACTCTTCAAAATTATCTATTACTTGTCAGTTAATGTGGCAAAAAAATGGTGATTGATCTATGCGTATCCGGTAGCTGGATCTTATAATATACTAGTTATACCCACCATGGTTTCTCTTTCATGCACATTTTTTAAATCTTAATAAAAAAAATCTAAGTAAAAATAGTCTACGTCACTTTTTACAACATTAACTATTTTCCGGTGAAAGTCCCGTAGAAATCGGTGTAGCAGTTTTGGGAATTGGCCGACACAAATCAACATACAAAAAATTTCGCAATACCGTGTAAAAATTCAGATACACTGAATGAAAAAAAAACTTTTAAAATGAATTTACAAACAGACTTCAATTTTATTTATCCGTATGTTACAAATACATAACAAAATACTTGTCTACACATGAGTACACTTGTCACACGCTGCGGCGCTGAGTGACACAGTTCATTTACCCCCACGGTTGGGCGACTGCCGCGGCTCACTGCGTACTTTCGCGGGTACCACTCCCGGCTGAGTAATGCGTGGTTACTTCGATAAGCGGCAGTAGGAACCACCCTTAAACTTTCCAACGGTGAGGAAGTCTGGTCATATTTTTAAGGATGAGTAGCGTAATAATATGCTAAGGTGGTATTTAGTTACCAAGAGTCCGATAACTCCGATTCCCCAAGGTCGAATGTTTTTTTTTCTGATTAAAAAAGACAACGCCCGCATAAGAAATGTATCCTGTGTCGCGGGGGACTTTTCAAACATACATGAAACGGACACAAAGAACACCCAGACTCAGAATAACAATTTGTGGATCAAAGTGTCGACCCATATGGGAATCGAATCCACAACACACAGCGTAGTAGGAGCGGCGTGGCGACCGCTTAAACCACTAAGCCATTTGTGCAGTCGCAGCGCAGTCGACATCCGTAAGGACTTTTTTCCCTACCAAAGAAGTTAAGAAAGAGTGAAAAAATAGACATTCAAGGCGTTCGTTATGTTGGTTGACACTATTCGCTAATCCCAATTATCGCTAGTCCTATTTGAATAAACATTGTAGCATTAGATAACCCAATTCTTGAGGAAGATTATAAGCTATTAACCTCACGATGATTATGACAGGAACAGTGGCCTTTAACGCGGGTGTAACTGAAGAAATTTCTGTATTAAAAATGCTGTGCAAAGATTTGGACTATTAGTCGGAGAACTAAAATGCCATTATGTTATAACACTATTATTTCTTATTTCATGTTTCTAACCTTGAAAATAATAAACTTCCATGCAACCGTTCATTCTTAATTTTTCCCGCTTTGGAGTGAAATATACAAAAAATCCTTTCTAAGGGGTGTTTACATCATCAAATGCATCAACTGCCAAAATTTCAAGTTTTTAACCCCATTTTTTTTTCGTGCGGAAATCCCCTCGGATACCACCTGTCGGTGGCATGTCGGACTCGAACCGACTAAAACCGCACGCCGTCTCGGATACTAATAGCCGGGGAACCAGGTATCCTAGAAAGGAAGTCCCTGGTGCCCCGACATACCTCGGGCCATCTACAACAACAGGTAGACCCCCCGCGTGTGGGAACCATATGTTCATTCTGCTCCCTGGAAGAGAGCGCGCTTCGCAACGCGCTCGGCGCCACCCCGGCCTGCTTCTGCTAGGGTGTCAGATGGCCACACCTGTCACCCCCAAGTTTTTAACCCCTTTTTTTTTCCGTGCGGAAATCCCCTCGGATACCACCTGTCGGTGGCATGTCGGACTCGAACCGACTAAAACCGCACGCCGTCTCGGGTACTAATAGCCGGGGAACCAGGTATACCCTAGAAAGGAAGTCCCTGGTGTAGTTTTTAACCCCTGCGGTTTAGGCTCTGCGTTGATGAATCAGTCAGTCAGGGCAAGTTATTTTATATGGTCATCATCAACAGCCTTTCATAGTCCACTGCTGGACATAAGCCTCTCCTTAGAAAGGAGGTTTTGGCCTACTATACCACGCTGGCGAGACGGGTTGGTATAGGGTTTGTTTCAAGTTTGCCTTCTCTTTGCAGTGCTGTTGTCTTGCATAGTTTACTCCCATAGTCGGCTCTTACGACACCCACGGGATGAATAGGGATGGCGACATTCCGTATTCTTAATCCGTCACCACACACACATATTGTATGTATGTAGATAGCTGACAATCTGGGCAAAGGCACCTTCGAGAGTATCATATTATCATTCTCACTTTTACATGTCAAATTTCACCGCGACATATAAATCTCACGTCTCATTTCACCCAATTAACTTTTGTTGTAAAAAACTGTCGTTGTGGAATGCATTAGAATGGCAATACGTTGAATCGGTAATTGAATATCGATTATGTTGAATGCATAATCGATAATCGTATATCATTAGTGTTGGTTAAATACTTCTTTGTACTATAATTGTTAGATTGGAATATGTAGTTAGTTTCCTTGGCTCGATGTTTTGACTCGAATATCTTAGTAATTCAATGCATAGTGTTGTTCAAAAACATGTTTCAACTTGGTAAGGAGTGTCAAGATTTTGATATAGTTTTGATTCTGTCATTGATATGAGATCGTCATCATCATCATCCGAGCCTTTTTCCCAATGTTTAGATCGGTTTTGCGTCTACTATGATATGGCTAAATTTCTATTGTTACACGGAGCGACTATCATCTGACCTCCATAACCTAAGTACTAGGTGATCTGAAGACCTATTCTGGTAATAAAAGTTTGGTCACAATTCAGTTCCGATCAACTTTTGATCTCACAACTGTCATAAAAGGTATTTTCTTAGTAAAATAGTAAAGTATTACTAAGGATAGCAGATTACTGATTCAATTTTCGGTTACAATACGATATAATCACATTACAGTCAACGTTGGATGTTTAATACTTTACTACGAAAATACCTTTTATGACAATTGTGAGATCGAAAGTTGATCGGAACTGAATTGAGACCGAACTTTAATTACGAGAATTGGTCTTCCTTTGTCGGACTTTTTAGACCTCCATCTATCCGTAACAATGCCACAGATTTTGATATAGCAACCGGGACCGACGGCTAACTGCTCTCAGAGGCACGGAGGGGTCTCAATGTGTTAAAAATGGTCAACCATTCATAGATTGACCTGGCAAGGATTGATTTCCTTTTTTTTTTATTTATTTAACGAGGGCTTAGTCAAGAAGTGATTATGCCGCCCTCATAGGAGACCATTATTTAAAATCTATTAAGCATACAAATTTTAGCTATATTATACAGCGCTCTCGCTTTCTCCGAGAAGGGGAGAGCGAGAATGCTATTACATATACCAATATTAAAGTTAGGTTCACTAAATAATTTTATTCTTTCGGGTTCGTTCGGGAGACACTCCATCAGAATATGGTGTACATCTTCTACTTTGTTACATAATGAGCAGTTGGGGGACTCGACTTTACCAATTAAATGTGCAAAGCTGTTTAGTGGGATGTGTCCGGAACGAAGTCTGAGAGCCATGATCATGTCTGACCTGCTCATATTGGCTTGATAGATCTAGGGTTGTTTATGTGCACCAGGGACTTCCTTTCTAGGGTATACCTGGTGCCCCGGCTATTAGTACCCGGCGAAGGCGTGCGGTTTTAGTCGGTTCGAGTCCGACATGCCACCGACAGGTGGTATCAGAGGGGATTTCCGCACGGAAAAAAAAAAAAAAAAAAGGGTTGTTTATGTATTGATTTATTTACTTTGCAATATGCTAATTTGCTCATTTACAACTTAGCCACGAGCCACCCTGTCGGGAATAATAGATCAGATAGATAGAATAATAGATCAGATATATATATATATATATACCTAAAAAAATAGACAAAATTGAATTAGATTATTAAATAAGAAAGATTCTTAAATAATTCTTAATTTTGTATAGGTAAACAGAAACTAATTATAAAATTTATTTTAATATACTTGTATTTTTAATTTTTAACAACCATTATTGTATAATCGGATTAATATTAAAATGCATGATGTTGCATTTATTTCTAGACGTAACGTAAAATGTTAAGCGTCTTTCGTGCGTCCATGGTTAGTTCGTACGACTGGGCCTAAATACCTAGCTTACATAAAACATATCTAGGCCAAATACACCATTACCTGAATACCTTCATGAATACCTTATATTTTAGACGGCTATATCAGAAACTCAGGATTAATATGTTGGAATTTTAAGAACGAACTACAATATGTAATCCAGGGATTATAATGCCAAAAGATTGATTTCTAGGTCGAGTTAAGCTTAGGAGTTTATTTGAGACGTAAACATAGAAATATCAATCTTGGTCTTGTGAAGAGACATATTTAGGACTACAAATATTTGCTCAAAGAGCGGGAATCGAACTCGCGATACCGAACGCGGCAGCCACGTGTTGATAGAACGCAAATAACCTTTTTTATCTAGTGAGATACATAATTTAATTTATGCTAATCTTATAAATGCAGAAGTGTGTCTGTCTGCTTGTCTTTCTGTCTGTCTGTTACCTCTTCACGCTTAAACCGCTGAACCGATTTAGATGAAATTTAGTATAGAGATAGTTTGAGTCCCGGGAAAGAACAAAGGGTAGTTTTTATTTCAGAAATCATCCTATAAGGAGGTGAAAAGGGGGTGGCAGTTTGTTTAGGAAATTAAAGACATATAAGCAGGCGGAGCTGGAGGCAAAAGCTAGTTTAATATATGGGGGTAAGCGAGCAGACGGTCTAAACGATGGAAAGTGCCTACCGCCGCCCATTCGTAAATTGGAACTAGAGAGATAAACTCGTTGCTGGCCTTTGAGTCTGCACCCCAAAAGTCAGTTGAGGCGGCTGAAGAACAGAACAAGAGGATTGCTTAGGGCCCGTCCGCACACAGAACAAGAGGATTGCTTAGGGCCCGTCCGCACAGCGATATTTAACCGCGAGGTTTTTATTCGCGCGGAAATAAACCGCAACCATATGGCGTTTTTTTGCATCAAGTCACAGATTTATTTTTCGCATGCATTATAGATCCCATGTGTCACAAAATTTTGCGGAAGAAAAACGCGCTGTAAAATATCGCTGTGCGGACGGGCCCATAACACTGATTTCTGTAAAACCGTTGTCGAGTGGGCCCATAGCATGACTTTCCAACGGTAAACCAAAAATATATATACACAGAAAACCCATTTAATTGCAAATAAGCCTATTCATGCATACAAATAATTACACCGAACGAGAATCTAACCTCCTACCCCTAAATGCAGTACCGCCGCGGCATCCCTGATACGTGAAATATGTCACTGCATATTTAGCTAAGTATTGCAGTAGGGTCAGCAACACACAAGACAATGGCACGGATCTGTCGCGGTTGCGCAAACGCACGCTCCGGTGACTTCCGTTGTCGCCTCTGTACCGATAGCAAAATAAGAATTAGTACAGTTATATCCATAATACACACATAAACATCTTAGGAGGAACGCAGAAAAGGTTGGATTACCCAAAAATGCTTTACTCAAGTAGACTTAGTTAAATTAACTTTTTTAAACCTATAAATTTCTTAGTGGTTCATGGATTCACCCTACAAGTGCCAGGATAGATGAAGGCAACACTTGTGACTTTGACAGCCCCTGGGAATTGCTACCTAGGAGTAGGTTTGGGGAGTAAAGAAACTTAAACTTTACTGAAAAAGAAACAAGTTACATAATGCTGATATGGGTAGCCAGAAATGTAATCGTTATAATAAACATAATCAAGGCTCCGTTTTCTCCTGATCCCTTTACTTTCGCCTACAATTTCTCATGCCAGGGGTTCGATTTCCGTTCCAAGCGGATTTTTGTAAAAAAACTAGCTATAGTACAAGATAAACTTTTTATAAGTCTTGACAACCATGACCATTACTCACTCACCCTTTAATATTATATTATATTCTATGTATGTCGGAGTTCGTGGGTTCGATTACCACCCAGGTTTGATTATCATTGTGCTCATTACACAATTATTTGTTCCGTGTCTGAGTGTTTAATCTAATTCATCAATCATCAATCATCAACAGCCCTTAATAGTCCACTGCTGGACATAAGCCTCTCCTTAGAAAGGAGGTTTTGGCCTACTATACCACGCTGGCCAGACGGGTTGGTATAGGTTTTGTTTCAATCTATGTCCAGCAGTGGACTATTAACGACTGTTGATGTAATATGTGTGATGTAGTAATATTATAAGTAGGTATGTTCATCAGTACCCAGTCTGGTTACCACAGTATAGTTTGGGATCAAGACTGCCGTATGTATTTAACCGTGGTGCTTCGGCACGAATCGGCCGGCTCGACCGGAGTGATACAGTGGCCTCACAGAAGTTAAGCAATTCTTTCGTTGCCTTTCACTGAGTGAGTAAGGTTACTGGAGTCCAAAGCCCCCTCCTGCTGACTCGAGCGGGAGAGACTAGAAGGGCAGCAACGCACTTGTGACTTTTGAGTAGCAGGTGTCCATGGGCGACGGTAGTTGCTTACCATCAGGTGACCCGTCTGCTCATTTGCCCCATTATACCATAAAAAAAATGTGCAAGTTATTATTATTATTAAATATGAATATGAATCTTTTTTATTTTCTGTCTGTATGTGAAATCTAGATGAATCAAGAAAACTATAATTTAAGTGGTTGACAAAAAGTTGTTAGTATATCCAAACAATGAGTAATTATGAAGTTTATGTTTGTGCAGTAAACATCGCCGTAGGGTCAGCACTGTCAAGACAATGGCGGCACAACGGGTTGCGCAAGAGCATGCTCCGTTGACTTCCGTTGTCACGGCGGTACTGACAACATAAAAGGACTATCTTTATATTTATCGCCTTTATCAGTTTAGGTTTATGATATAATAATACTGACTTATTAAAATTTTTGTTATTTTTTAATGTTGTTTATGAAACGGTGAGTTTTAAATGTGTGGTTATATAAATAATTAAAATTTTAATTAAATTATTTATTTTTAGACGGCAGACGGTTATGTGCTATCGTGCGTAAAAAAGCGGCTTCCTTCCTACAGCGGTTGCGTAACACCCGGAACGGTATCCTGAAAATTATTGCTAGTAGGCCAGACAGTCCTATACAAAGGCACTGGGTGGAAATGGCAATAGGTACCCGTAGATGAATACCTTTGAACTATTGAGTGTTGTTACTAACATTACTAATATAGACTATAAGTATATTCTGTTTCTAACCCACTACTACTGCAACAAAGATATTATTTATTTATTTTTATTTATTTAAAATTAACACAATTGACGTAGACTCTTATAAAATATTCCATCAAAAACAATTTTAGAAGTCGCTAAAAAAATAGTTTTTAGCCGACGTCAAAAAAAGGAGATTCTCAATTTTGCTGTTTTTTGTGTTTGTTACCTCATTCATGTGCTTCCGGTTTCGTCCCCATTCAAATTTCTAAGGGTGAAAAGTTAAGGACTGCGTTTTGTAATACCTGTTAAGTGGTTACGCTATCATCATCATCATCATCATCTAGTCTACTGCTGGAGATAGGTTTCTCCTTAAAAAGGAGGTTTTGGACTACTACACCACGCTGGCCAGACGGGTTGATATAGGGTTTATTTCAAGTTTTCCTTCTCTTTGCGGTGCTGCAATCCTATGTAGTTTGCCCCTTCAGTCGGCTCTTACGACACTCACTGGAACTGTACCCCTAATGAATAACTGCTAATCCTGTATTGCGATATGAGTAATTCGCTCACCATTCCTCCACATCAATAATGTATTAAAATATTCAATTTTAAAATAAAAATTAATCGGAAATGATGTAAAGACTTTTATGCCGACGGTACAGTTAGTAGGCTAATCTGTTTACAGCGCATCACCCGTCGTCGCCGTATTTATTTTGAGTTGCCTATTACACACACTTCTTGTACACTTAGTATAACTTATATCACGCTTCTTATTAAGTAGCGGTGGGCAGAAATGACACCTACTTTATAAGTGTAAATTTAACTAACTAATTTCCGCGTTTCATGTTTTTACATGAATGTTGACTTAAGTTATCTGTTTACTGTTACTGTTGCGATGATTGTTACTTAATTATAGCAGAACGACTGAACGGATTTCGATGAAATTTGGTACAGAGATAGATTATAGTCTAGAATAACAAATATGCTACGTATTATTTATGAAAAGTGAAAATTATTTAAGAAAATAACGTAAGCAAAAAGTTTTTCAAAAATTAGTCTGCTTCTGAGCTCTTTTTATGGGCGTAACGGGCAAACGAGGGTCGCCTGATAGTGACTACTGCCGCCCATGGACACCTGCAACTCTAGAATTGCAAGTACCTCCCCTCCCAGAATTTGGGAGAGGGAGGGTTTAGTTGAGGTTACTCACTAGGTGTCTAGTACAAATAAAAATTTAAAAAGGCGCCGACACACATCTTGGATTTGAAATTTGTCATGGTGTATAGTACTCTACTAGTCAAGCCCTTTCATTTGATATTCATATAGAGGGAGTTGTGAAAATATATATAATCCGCTATTTTGTGGCGGCGGCCGTCTTGGACTGATTTTCATTAAACATTAACACTCCCGACTAATTCACATTTTAAACAAAAAAACCAAAACCAAAATCGGTTCATCAGGGGTTTAAAAGCAACCAAAAATAGGTTAACAGCGGTTTTCCTTATCACTCTGGCGTCGAGCTGGGCTCATAAGAAACCGAATCATTTTTCTCCCACGGTGGGCTGGTGTGGCGGTTGAAACCCTAAATACACACATAGTTAAGTCTATATACCTTCAATAAATAAGCTCTCTTATCTAAATACAATATCTACCAATTGTAATCACAGTATTTTCTAGTATACTCAGTTCCACATAGAAGTCATATCGTTCAAGCGCCTACTTCCTTATTTACCTGTCGATACCTACAAGGGCCAGTCGTGAATGTGTAAAATGATGACGTAGCAGAATCTGAACACGGAAATACGCAAACATCAGTAGATATATAGTCGACCTTCAGACGGACTCGATAAATTTATATGTCACATGTAAGTAGATAAATCGATTACAAAGCAATTATCGATTTTGTCATCTAATCGATCTAGTGTGGGAATCGATCTGCAAGTCATTTAGCTTATCTAATTCTTATTCTGTAGGTAGTATGGTATGTTTTTGAACGTTGAGGTATTAGTGACCTGTTTCTATTTCGAACTCAACCTAGTGCTGCCGGAATGAACCCGTTCCTAATACGAGTATTTAGTTTAGTTAAAGCTAGTTTAGTTAAAGAATGAACCAGTTCCTAATACGAGTATTTAGTTTAGTTAAAGGTATTACTAAGAAACCCTAATAACATTGTGTGACTACGTACCTGTCTAGTATTGTGTAGCATTTACAATGGAAAAATATAATGGCTTTCTTCCCTATATTTAGAAAAAAGTATGAAAAGAACGAAAACAGACTTACTAAATTCACGCAACACAAAAAAAATGACTGTTTTATTCGTTCTATTGCCATGAGAAACAGAAAGTCAACACATTGTATTAGTTTTTTATTTGGGTATTAGCTTTTTTACCCTTTTTTGGCGTGAGAACCCTTCATCAGTGATCAAGTGACCACGGCCAATGCAGCCTAGTCAAAACGTCAGGCGAAGATAAACTATAAAATACGTGATTCCGTAAATTTTCGTACACACTATTTCATACATGCTTTTAAAGATTTCAGGAATGATAGAATAGTATCGGACCCGATGTGAGGAGGAGCATTCTTCAAGGAGTAAAACATATGATCATATTTTCGGAGTTATTGGGAAGGGTAACTCGCCCGTGACAACGGTCCTAATATCTATACAAATAAATAAAATTGGAGTGTCTGTTTGTAATATTAAAATAACCGCTTTTTACTAAATGCATATGTATGTTTACACGGTACATATGCCAAAATAACATTTTTTTAAATTTTTGTCTGTCTGTCTGTCTGTTTGTTCCGGGTAATCTATGGAACGGCTGGACCGATTTCGACGGGACTTGCACTGGCAGATAGCTGATGACATAAGGAGTAACTTAGGCTACTTTTTGGATCGAAGTTCCTTATCGCGCGTTGTGAAAGGGGGCTAGACGGAAAAAAATCTCACGAAAAGTTGTAACGACACTTTTTATTTTGAATTGTCACTTGTCAGTCATTCAGCGCCATCTATCGAATAGATAGGAAATCATTACTTTTCATCTCAGTAAAATTAAAATTTATGTTCTTAGGTTGAGCAAAAAATATTGTATTCGACATCATTTCTCAAGGAGATTTTACCTAAGTATAAATTGTTATAATTAGAAACCAAGTGAAAAATATGTAGGTAATAGCCGCTTTCATAGATGGCGTTGTAATTAAAATCGTGTCGAATCAGTTTTACTCGATCGTCACAACTTCGTTCCTATCGGGTGTCCCACGACACCACACGGCTTTTTTTTTAGACTAGCTTCGCCCCGCGGCGTTGCCCGCGGTTATAACACCAAACGCGGGTAACACCGCGGGTCTCAGCTAGTCTATACTAATATTATAAATTATTTATTGTATAGATGTGAAAGTGAGTTTGTTTGTTTGTAACGCTTTCACGCCTAAACCACTAACCTGATTTTAAAAATTTCTTCACCAACGGCATGCTACATTATCAGCGAGTAACACAGGCTACTTTTTAACGTGATAACCGCCATACACACGGGCGGAGCCGCGTGCAAAAGCTGGTACTTAATAATACGGTGATAGTTTAGCTATATTTTTTTTATGTTAGAGGGGGCAGACGGGTCACCTAATGGAAAGTGACCATCGCCACCCATGAGCATCTGCAACTCAGGAGTCACAAACGCCTTACCGGCCTTTTAGGAAGGAGTACGCTCTTTTCTTGAAGTTTCGAAGGTCGTATCGGTCCGGAAATACCGCAGACGATAACCCGTTCCACAGATTGGTTGTGCGGTGTCTTGAAAAGCGCACAGTAGTGGAGCGCCAACTATCCAGGTAATGCAGCCTGTCCCGTACTGCAGGGCGACAAATGGAGTACGTCTCTCAGTAGTTTCAGCGGTTACCTCGCTGCTGTCTACTTCGCTGAGTGTTGTAGGTTCGATCCACAAATGGCAGTTCTGAGTTCTGGTGTTCTTTGTGTCCATTTCTTGTATGTCAGTCAAGTCCCCGCGACACATGATAATAATATATTCCTGGTACGGGGGATGTCTTTAAAAAAACAATGTCGGATGGCTTCATAATTCAATTGATTTAGAACGTATGTAGCTTATCGTCGTGGGTTTCATTATTTTTTTACAGAAACCAAAACCAAAATGTAAATTTGGTGGATGTACCAGAATCAAATTTTAAATTGTATGTATACGTACATAGTTTTATACAAAGCAGTCCTTATCTCCGGTTACGGTATACACATTAGTTATTTCATTGTGCTACTATTATTAGGTAACTAATATGGTAACATTAGTTTAATGCTGATTACGATCAATGGTATTCGTTTACCTGTACAACAAGTTTCAAATGTTTTATCAGGCTTGTAATTCAGCTGAGGATAGGCAGAGATAGCATTAACTTGAGACATCTCACACACGGCCGTCTGATCCCAAACTTGGCAGAGCCTGTACTATAGTAACCAAAGTGCTGATAAACATACTTATATATTTCTAAATCTATGTATATATAAGAGATTTCCACGTATATAGTCACTCATCACGATATCTCTGGAACCATTAGAGCTAAAGACTTGAAATTTGGTAGGAATATTCTTTTCACCGAGTAGAGGTCGGCTAAGAACGGATTTTAAGAAATTAAAAAAATAAATTAATTAAGTAATGTAAATAGCAAAACAACGTTTGCAGGGTCAGCTAGTACATACATATTAGAGATAAATTACAACCAGATATAGAACAAATGATCGTGCTCACAACTTAATTATTTGTTATGATTGAATCGAACCCACTATATCTAGCTCAGCGGACACTAAACCAAGGACCAACAGGCCTGACTGTCTGATAAATTTCTTAAACCAAACACTCATTTGTTCGAGTTTGTAAGACAAAAAAGAATAAGGAATTGGATTTTTGTCATAAGAACACACATACATACATATATATCCGTGTGTATAGACGTCATACAATGGTGACAGTACCCTTTTTTTTTTTTTTTTTTTTTTCTTTTTTTTTTTTTTCCGTGAGTACCCTATAGGTACTCCTTGATAGACTGCCACCTTCGGGTTCGAACCTAGACGGACACCCGCTAAACATAACGTTAGTAAAACCTTATATCTTTAGGGAATATAGGAAAATACAAATACTTCTTTAATTGCGTCGAAGGTTTATGAAGAGAACGTCCATTACTGTCAATTAGTGGCTCCTAAAAATACCAATTACTCTTTGTTTTTGATAAAACAATATACATAGAACCTTGACTTCAATACAATCAAAACGAATAAATTAAATTGGAGTGTTGGTGCGTAGTACTATAGTAACGGCGTTTAACTAAGTTAATTTTTACAAGGTACTTTTAAAAACAAGTTTTTTTTTTAGTTTTTGTCAGTCTGTTTGTCTTGTTATTCAGGCAAAACTCTGGAACTAGAAGACCGATTTCCAATGGACTTAGGTACAGTTATCATTATTAATTTAGGTCACTTTTATTTGGAAAAAAGAAAATTCCAAAGTCACTAATTAATATAACAAATACGAATGTTACTTTAATTGGTTGTGAATTCGTTTGATAGGATTTCATGTATTAACTACTGAAACGATCACGATAAAAGCACACATTTTGATAGAGAGATAGAAGTATATTAATATTTTACGAAAAAATGTCGTTTATGAACAAAAGTATAAACGAATATGTATTACTTATGCGATAATTTTCTGAAACAAGTTAGCTAAAATCCCTCGTCCGTCACGATTTTTGTAACATAGTGTTTAATTTTATTGTAATATTCGTTTGCAATACATAAAATGACCTCGGTACTGACCAGAATCATTCATATTCGTATTTTTATTATGAATTTCACAATCTGTGATAATTTTTAAAGAGTTTGCAAACGGTTATTTTGTTTTTTCTTGTTTTATGAACCATCTTTATTTATTTTGATTTTTTTTTATCTGTTTCTGCAAATTACGAATTTCAAACTTAGCAAAAAAAAATATGAGAGGCCATGTACTCGTATATACGATACACAATTGACTTCCTTCAATTTCTTGTTTGTAAAATAAAAACTTCTAGTACCACAGTTCCGTAATTACCGTGCCTGATTTAAACTTAAACCGTGAAATACCTACCCAGGCTAATCAAAATTCATTTTAAACTATCAATGTTGTGGGTAACGTGACTCATCGCTGTCAGATCTTCAGAAATTAAGAGACACATACCATAATAATGACACACCAGCTGGCGAAGGTGGCTTTCGATAGGAGTATCACCTGGTGGATCTGGTGATATTTCGGGTATTTTCCGATATTTCCAAGTCAATGAAACCAGAAAAAATCCTGGACGGAGATTAGAACTTTTAAGAAGCTTTTATTACTGGTGATCAGAGTCACTCAGCTTCCAATAGAGGAGGTTGTCCTGGTGGTAAGTGGGCATCATAACACGTGGAAGCATGTCTTTTATTTACGATAAATTGCTTGTTTACTCGTAACGAATTTTGGGTATATAGATCGTATCATATCAGATTATAAAATCTTTTGTTTTGTTATCTGAGTATTTACATGATAATAAATGAAATATTGAATGAATTCGACCCTGAAGGCAATTGCTTTTTAATGATTCTTCACAAACAAATAGACCAGGTAGCCATCGGCCCCTTTAACAATAAATAGTTTTACTATACAAACACAACACACATAAGTCAAAGTATTTTCATTAAACTTGAATGGAATCATTATCATTGGGAATGTAACAATATATCAACGGTAATAAAAAATTTTTTTATTTTTTGAACAATTTAAAGCTGTCTCTTTTCAAAAGTACTAATAAAACTATATCTTATACCATAGATTACAATGACAGCTGTCCTCTTTGTGTT
Source organism: Arctia plantaginis (assembly GCA_902825455.1). Classification (NCBI taxonomy): domain Eukaryota; kingdom Metazoa; phylum Arthropoda; class Insecta; order Lepidoptera; family Erebidae; genus Arctia; species Arctia plantaginis. The sequence goes on from CADEBD010000327.1 coordinate 1,279,585, forward strand.
TGACACTTGGCTTAAAAAAGAAAGATATTGTCTCTATTTTTTTATTAAATGTCAAAATGACTGAATGAAATGACTACTTGTGACGATTTTTAAAGTTTGCTTTTAGAATTTAAGTTTTTTTATGGTACAGGGGGCAAACAAGCAGACGGGTCACCTGATGGAAAGTGACAACTGCCGCCCATAAACGCCAAACCTCAGGATTACAAATTTTTAAATTAATACCGGAAATTAGGAACATTTCTTAAAAATGCCATTTGACACTAAATTTTACTAGTAGTGTAATACGGTAATTTTGTCAATGGCTAAACATTTCCGGGATAGGAAGTAGTATGTCTGCGTTTTTCCATGTTATCTATTACTGTACTAAATTTCATCCAAATTCGTTCAGCCGTTATAGCATGATTGAGACATTCTTCCAGACATTCACATTTTTAATGGTAATAAAAATATTTTTACTGTAGGCGACCCAATATCCAGCATTTAAACAAAATTATACTCCTAAGTTAAAATGCCAAGAAAAGTTGAGAGATTCTAAAAATGGCTCACATTCCCCCCACGGAGTCTGTGGGCTCTCGAAATAACTTCACTTTTCGTCCATTTTGAATTCCAAGTCGCACCACAAATGTATTTTGAGTTAGTGTTTAGTCAATACAGCTCTTTTACTTTATGTGTTATTTTAGCTTTTATAAAGTACGGATAAGTGTGGGAATTCGTGATTACATATTTATACATTAAACCTTTTTATGTAAGTATGTTGTAGCCACATAGTATGATACTATGTGATTCAAATACTATAAATCTTTAAGTAAAAAATGTTAATTTGGTTTCGGTACGTCAAAAAGTTTTGCACCGATTGAGTTAAAAATTTGACACGATATACTCGTACAAACCGCTATAAGGATTGCTTTTATCTATTTCATCAACATCAACAGCTTCTAATAGTGCACTGCTGGACATAGGCCTCTCCTTAGAAAGGAGGTTTTGGCCTGCTATACCAAGCTAGCAAGTTTGCCTTCTCTTTGCAGTGTTGTTGTCCTGTGTAGTTTGTTCCCTTAGTCGGCTCTTACACACACACACACACACACATACACACACACCACTACTACTATATTATATGAGATATTTTTGTTAGGTTTACTTACTACTCGTAAAAATGTTTTTTTTGTTAAAATTTCGAGATGCTACCAGAACTAAAAGTCTTTGAGTCGTGAAATCCTTTTGCAGTTGTATTATTTAAATCGTAATATGAATAGATGTATTTTTTAATATACCCTCTTTCATAAAAGCCATAATATTCATGTTTACTAAATAAATTATTAATTTATTTCACCTTTTGTATGTGTTGCCGCATATCGTTATTGTTTGAAAAAAATCCTGCCGACGAGACTTGTGTCGAAGCTGTGTTTATTGTATGTTTGAACATTTAAATTACAAATCAACATTAGCGCATGTTACAAAGACGATTGCACACAAAGGGTTTAACATATTCTGTCATCATACTATACTATTATTACTGCAAATGTTTAAATGAATGTTTGTGTATCAAACACGTAAGAACGGCAATACGAATCTAGATGAAATTTGGAATAGAAATATAGATATTATAGTCCAGAGTAGCATTTAGACTTGTTATTTATCCCGGAAAAAACATAAATTTACAAAAGCTAATGTCATTTAATTCTTTTTATGCAGCAAACTAGCAGAGGGGGTTGCCTCATGGTAAATCACAAGGACACCTGTGATTCCCCCTCCCTCTTCAGAATCAGAAGACGGAAGGTTAAGGTTATAAGGTTTTAAAACTTAAGTAGTGATCCTTGCCCGCAAATTTAAGTTGCTTTCTCATTGGAAAGTCGTATTTTTATCCGGCATTCTTACAGACGTAAAACTAATCACTTACATACGAGTACTTCTGTTTAGTTTTATTGACATTAAATCGGACATGTCAAACGGAGAGACCAGGGCCAGTTTGTGTTCTATATTTAAAAAAGACGGCACAAAAGTGTTTAAATTACTATACGAACCATAGACTAACGATACCGAATGAATCTTAAGTCCGTATATAAATAAAAGGCGCCAAATTTACAAAACAGGATTTGCAAATCTAGAAATAAGACTAATTGCGTTTTTATTATGTTAAGAATTCAGAACTGAATTGTCTGTAAGAGGATTTATCCTCATTTAAATCAAAGGTATTCGTAATGTACAAATACGATTTACTAAAACCTAATGATTACTAGAAACTAATCTACTATCAACTGTAGTTCTGCTAAATGTCACATTTTTTATCTGTGTCTAAGAATAATTAAAAATAAAAAGACAAAAATGTTATCATTTCCTTTTACGAAAACTATACGTTGGTACTATCTGCAAAAAAGGTCAAGTTTGTATTAAAAATAAATAACATATTTTATCTGTGGTTGCATAATGTTGTGTCAATAATGTATCAGCTTGATCATTCTTAACAAAAACCGATACTAAGTTGAAAGGCAATTGATATTTTAGTCTATTTAATATATATTCAAAACTGATTCTTTACCTGCTTTTATGAATAATATTTACATCAAGAGTGGATACAGGTTTTAACCCAGAGTGGTCGACGTCACGTCGGTGGTAACGAGGTCCAATTTTATTAACCCCTGAAATCAGACTCACTCCAAGAAGAGATATTGTGATCGCCATGATCTCCTCCTGGATCCTTCACATTATAGTAACCTTCAATAGGATGGGCAAACGAGCACACGGGTCACCTGAAAGTAACTGATTACCGCCGCCCATGGACACCTGCTTGAGAGCCTCCCCCCTTCCGAATTAAATGGGGTGAGGGATGGGGTTTAGCTCTAATTAACTCACTTGGTCGTTAAAAAACAAAATAAAATAATTACTTATCGGTTTTCTGTATTCAGTATAACAGAAAGATATGCCTATATTGTATAATATACTCGGTTAATATTCTCCCATGTATTTTTAGGTCAGTTTTTTTTACCCACCACAATCCTTTTTATACACATCGTTTGAAAATAGACCACCCACATCTCGTCCCATGGGTATCGATAGATGTAGCGTGATACGACCGCGGTGGCGCGGCAGCAGCATCCAGCTGTACCAAATGATCCGTTAAAACTAACATCTGTTGGCATATTGACCATAGTTAATATGTTTTTTTTTATTTTGACACATTTGACACATCCGTGCAGCCGTCTCATCCCAAATTAAGTACCCAAACTATTGATAAAGGTTCTTATGCCTAAATATTGTGGATAAATTATACCCAGATGCAGAACAAACGATCGTGCTTCTCAAAAAATTACTCATCCTGAGTGGGAATCAAATCCAAGACCTAGCAGTCAAACAACGAGGCCAGTCGTAACGGGCCAGTATGGTGTAGAAACCATATTTAGGAATAATAATTACAAATAAGGACTTCTGTAAATGTAATTGACATGTGTTTAATACGGGTATTTTATTTAAATTTTGGTTTTTATACTGAACTTGCGTTTATCAAAGCGTCATCTGTTCCGTTTATGTTCACTGTTCCGTTCCTAATAGTCGTAGCTTGATGGTTTATAGCTTATATTATTCCTTAGTAAATATTCTATCCAAAACAGAAATAATAATTTAAATCTAGTTAATAGGTTCAGAGATCAATGTGTTTAAACAGACAAACAAAATAACTGTTCAGCTTTATAGCCAGTTCGTTTCCTGTATATATTTCTCTGCTGGGAGTTGTAATGCAACGTCAAATAGCATATAATCGGCCCCAATAATAGGACTACCGAATTAAATAAGAATTTCTCAAATCGAACTAGTAGTTTTTGAGATTGGCGCATTTAAAATACAAACTTCTCAAAATTATTTCATAGGTAGGTGTTGATAGGTAAACTATTCATCTTCTACCTACTGTATTCATCAGCAGCCCTTAACAGTCCACTGCTAGACATAGGCTTCTCCTTACAATGGAGGTTTGACCTACTATACCACGATGGCCAGACGGGTTTGTATAGGGTTTGTTTTAAGTTTTCCTTCTTTTTGCAGAGCCGTTGTTTTGCACAGTTTGCTCCCTTAGTCTTAGACTCTTACGATACCCACGGGATGAATAGGGGTGGTGACACTCTGTATATTTAATCCGTCACCACACGGTTTTAACTACTGTATTTCCTATTATATATTAATAATAAGAATTTTAGATGTTTGATTGTTACTTAATCAAACTAAAACGGCTAAAAAGATCTGGATAAAACTATGCACGGAGATAAATCTTAGTCTGGAGTAGCACATAGACTACGTTTTATAGTGGCAAAAAAAAAACTATTAACAAAATTGACATCAAAACGAGGGAGGCCACAGGTAAAAGTTGGCTCTGAATAAACTGATTGACATTTATGACTGTAAGAATGAACTGTCAGTAACGGATTGTCATTCCGTTTGTTCTGACAACCTGTCTCTTCCTGTTCAATACTTTGGTTAATAATTGGTTCACGTTAATCTGCCTCGTCAATATTTTATGCAACATTATATTTTTATGTTCCGTCTTAATGTGTTTAGTAAGTACAAATTTTGTTAATCATTGTCTATACAAATAAATAAAATTGGAGTATCTGTTTGTAATATTAAAATAACCGCTTTTTACTAAATGCATATGTATGTTTACACGGTACATTTGCCAAAATAACTTTTTTTTTAAATTTTGTCTGTCTGTCTGTTTGTTCCGGGTAATCTCTGGAACGGCTGGACCGATTTCGACGGGACTTTCACTGGCAGATAGCTGATGATATAAGGAGTAACTTAGGTAATTTTTTTTAGACTAGCTTCGCCCCGCGGCGTTGCCCGCGGTTATAACTACAAACGCGGGTAACACCGCGGGTCTCAGCTAGTTTTTAATAAATGTCGTATAAATACCTTAAATCTGCTAAGTGGATATTTTTATATTAAACATAAACAAGGATAATACTGCCTTTGTATGGTTTACAATATATGATGGTAATAAACAAATGTATTTTGAGTTATATCGTTTAATGAAATTGGCTCCAAAGGTTTTCCACTGCCTTTTCATTTTCAGAAGATTAATTTTAAAAACCAACGAAAGTTATGTCTTAAGAACAAATAAATAAAATTGAAGTGTCTGTTTGTAATGGCGAAATAATGGGGTTTCATAATCACACGGTTATTTGTACGATACCTATGTCTAAAAACCAGTTTAATTTTTATTTCTCTGTCTGTCTGTCTGTCTGTTTGTTCTTCTAAACGGCTGGACCGATTTTGGTAAAATTATCAGGTAAGCTGTCTATATAACGAGTAACTTAGGCTATTTTTCTTCTCAGAAAAATCCTTAATAATTTTGCCCGGTCCGGAAATCGAACTTACAGCAGCGCTTTTCAAATTACACGCGAACGAAGTCGCGAGTATCAACTAGTTATAAATACGAAGTTCGGACAGATTGATGTCTTTTATTCGATTTCGCCAAAACTGTTCAATGGACCTGGATAAAATCAGAGATAGGGGATATAACGGGCGCAAAATTGCGTGCCACAGCTTATATTGTGTTCCAATAATGTTGCATATTTGACAAAGTCCCTACTGATAAAAACTTCAATAAAATGTTCAATTGTATTAAATAGATTATCGGTTTTAAGATAAACGTTTGACGTTACGATAAAACATGGTTGCGAGTCATAAAAATTTTGCATCGATGCATCGAACCGGACTTAAGATTATAATTTTATTGTTATACTGTTTAAATATTATCGATTAAATGATTCACAGCGAACAACACTGCGCTAATATGCGTCATTTCGAAGGACAATATTAATTAATCATTTAAAAGGCAAACGAGACAAAATATTGTACATAACTTAAGCATAATGCATCAAAAGAAAAAATAGTTTTTGTATTAAATACTATTTAAATTCAAGAAAAATCATTTACCATTTTTTTTTGCTAACGCTCTGTGCAATACGGATATGCTATCCTAATAGTTGTATAATTGCAGGATTCTAAAAAAGAAACTGTTACAAGTAATTTAAAAGAAAAACGAACCTTAACAAAAAAAAAATCTCGCCTCTCCAACTCGTCACACCACTATTTTTTTATTCAAACCAAAATCCTTTTTTTTCGCTAAAAAAAACACACAACACTGGTTTGTTATCGAAATGATCGCGGGCTGCGCTGTTCTATCGACTCTTTCGATAGCCGCGAGCTGTCGCGTGCGTACTCCACGACTGTGGCGGCTTGACTGACGAACGGACGCGCGGGACTTGCGCTTGCGCACAGTACCGTCAGCATAACAACCTTGAATGCATTTCATCTTAAATTGTTCCTTTTTTTAAATTTCGCAATAGTTCACTATTTAGATGACTGGATGAATAGGGTACAAATATAGGCAAAGTACCTATGTACTTCTTGTATTTATACATGAATAATGGATATAATATGAAGCGTACATATTTTCATTTATGTTTTATAATTTTGTTTAAATTCTTGTTTAAGGTTTTTATACTACTAAGGTGGCAAGCAGACTTATACCTTGTAACAAGGACAGTGGTCAGCGTCAAGGTCTTCAGTAGCTTGCGTCGACTCTTAATTTCTTCTGAATGCGCAGTATGACACCTTAAAATAAAATTTATTTTCGTGGATATTTTGTACGTAATTTATGTGTAATTAAATAATTAATATAACTTATTAGTCTTTATACTTGTTTTTTTAATAAAATAACATTGTGTTATTTAATTCTTTTTGGTATTCGTAATTTCTTATTAACGATTACAATTAAGTAAATACTTTAGAGACAAAAATATATTTTAGATTTCTCGAGTTCTTTTAAGCCCTTGCGTCAAAGAAGTCGAAGTGCAATTAGGTACTGGTTTAGTATTAAGTTAATGAGGAATGATTTAGGAATTCTTATTGCATATAAATATTTGATTTTGAAAGTAAACTGTAAAAAAAAATCTGTAACATTTACGGTTAGAATTAAACGTCTTACTATGAGTGTGTGTGTTTGTCTAATTTAAAAAAAATATTCCTCAAAAGATGACCCTGTGATCTCCTACATATATTTATCTATATAATAATGTCGATCCTTTGTTACAGTGACAATATTTTGCATTTTTATAAACTAAATACGTGATAATCTAAACATTGTGGATATAGTTAAGTTTTCGATTCGAAAACTTATGGCCTAACGACGCTACGTAGAACGTATATCAAATGTTTGACAGGAAAGAACATTTTTGAATAGAAAAATAAAAAATTTGTTTTTACTATTTTTCCACGTTTTTCATCGTTTAAACTTTCCCTGGACTTCCACAAATATGTACTTCAAGAACAAAATAAACCAAACCGTTCCAGCCGTTCTCGAGTTTTATTAAGACTAACGAACAACAATTATTTTTCATATAGATTACATCTGTGTTAGTTCTCCAATAAAATATAAATCAGTCATCGGAAAGACGAATATTAATGTTATTATAACACACTAGCTGACCCGCGCAACTTCGTCTGCGTCTCTCAATAGTAATAAATTTTCTCCGTTTTTTAAACATTCTTCATTGGTGCTCCGCTCCTATTGGTCTTAGCGTGATGATATATAGCCTATAGCCTTCCTCGATAAATGGGCTATCTAACACTGAAATAATTTTTCAAATCGGACCAATAGTTCCTGAGATTAGCGCGTTCAAACAAACAAACAAACAAACAAACAAACAAACAAACTCTTCAGCTTTATAATATTAGTATAGATAGACATGAATAAATTTATGTAGATTCTCGCATTCCTTAGAACGAGCATTTTATTAGATCGATCGGACAGATAAACGAACTAGGAAATGTTTTTAAAGTATTTTTGTGTATGATTCTCTATCTATACTCTATACAAATAAATAAAATTGGAGTGTCTGTTTGTAATATTAAAATAACCGCTTTTTACTAAATATGCATATGTATGTTTACATATGCCAAAATAACATTTTTTACAATTTTTGTCTGTCTGTCTGTCTGTCTGTTTGTTCCGGGTGATCTCTGGAACGGCTGGACCGATTTCGACGGGACTTTCACTGGCAGATAGCTGATGACATAAGGAGGACTTTTTAGACTTGCTTCGCCCCGCGGCTTTGCCCGCGGTTATAACAACAAACGCGGGTAACACCGCGGGTCTCAGCTAGTCTGACATATGTTTATTTGCATAGAATATAGATAATACCAGGTATTGGAGCATTATAAAAAAAACTAAATAATTTGTTAAAATAAAATAAGAAGGTTTAATAATAAATTAAATAAAAGATTTTTCATCCACCTCCTGGTTTCATCACCAGACCATCATAACCAAGTTCAGTATGTTGAACTCTAAAACAAACATTATGAACCAAACCTATAGTAGTTACCTCATAACCACTTAACCACTGAAGAGTTGTTTTATTCATCACCTGTCTACATCATCAGGCAGCTCCAAGATGCCAAATTATAGCTCTGTTGGACTACGTACAATTTGAATGCCACAAGAAGTAAGTTAAGGTTTACTTCCAAGATTTGCTTACACAGTTACAGGACTTGCAGATTTTTTTATGGTATAAGGGGGTAAACGAGCAGACGGGTCACCTGATGGTAAGCAACTACCGCCGTCCATGGATACCTGCAACTCAAAAGTCACAAGTGCGTTGCCGCCCTTGGAGTCCCTCCCGCTCGAATCAGCTGGAGGGGGATTTGGGCTCCGGTAACCTCACTCACTCAGTGAAAGGCAGCGAAAGAATTGCTTAACACCGGTTTTCTGTGAGGCCGTGGTATCACTCCGGTCGAGCCGGCCCATTCGTACCGAAGCATGGCTCTCCCACGGTAAAAATGAGTGCTGGTAATCACTCAGTTCAGCACCACATGACCCGTCTGTTCGTCTTGGTCTAGAGGTAAGTGACCCTGACTGCAAAGCCGGAGGTGGTGGGTTAGATTCTTATCCAGGATAAATAATTGTGCGATGAGCACGATCTTGTTTTTGTCTGGATGTAATTCATCTGTAAAATGTATGTATTTAAAAAGATACATGTATTTTTTTCAGCAGTCTGGTTAGCATAGCACAGGCTCTGCCTGGTGGCCTGCCGGGATCAAACTGGCGTGTGTGAGTTGTATCAAATTATTATTAGTGTAAAAAAAGCCATTAGAAGTAAAAAAAAAATAGTTTAAAAAAACTAAAAACACGCTTTTTATAGAAAACCAAACTAAAAAATAGAAAATAAATTTTAATGAATTTGAAAAAAAAGCGTTGGGTGCCTGTTGTCAATAGTATAAAGCACCCCACCGTTTCTTTTTTTTTAATTAGTGTATTGTCCTCGGTCCTCGATATATCTCCAAAGTTTGAACGAATTCTGACCGTTTAAAGTTTGTCATTATCACGCCTAAAGGAGTCGGTTACAAACAAACATACAAGTGAAGCTATGACTGGATGGCGTAGTGGTTTGCGTAACGGACTGCTATTCCAAAGGTCGCGGGTTCGATTCGAACATTTAATGTTTGATTTGGTCTGGGTGTTTCTATGTATAATATGTATGTATTTACAAAAAAAAAGTATATTTATTTATATCAGTTGTCTAGTACCCATAGTACAAGCTTTGCTTAGTTTGGGACTATATGGCGTTGTGTGTATGTGGTAGAATATATATATATATAATATAAAGCGTGTAATGAAGGCCGCCAAATACGTTGCCAAATTTAATATACAGCAATATTTAATTTATAGACTTCCCACTTTATTAGGAAGTTTTACATATATATATTTAATGTTGAGTTTTTTGTACGAAATACTTGTACTATTAAAGACTTGAAAGATATAATAAAAACATATAAAGAGGACTTATAAAGCGATAACAATAATAATAAGAGTGAGTGAGGAATTGATATTTTTAATTATTTTTTTATATTATAGAAGGTAGTGTGTGCGAAATCGTCTTTATTGAATCTCTTGAATACAACATTTGTTTATATGGTATAGAAGAACAAAAGAGAAGACGAATGATCTGGTGGTAAGTGACTACTGCCGCCCATGGTCACCTGCAACTCAAGGTTTCAACCCTCTCAATTCCCGGAGAGGGGGGAGCACACAAAGGTGTGTGTCTCTTGTCTCATTTACCACCAGGTGATCCAAAACATCAGGAGGTGTCATCTACCCGCCCTAGATGGCCCGAGGTACGTCGGGGTACCAGGGATATCCTTTCTAGGGTACACCTTGTTCCCCGGTTCCCCTACTGGTACCCGAGACGGCGTGCTGTTTTTAATCGGTTCGAGTCCGACATAGCCACCGGTGGCAGGTATCTCGAGGGGATTTCACAGACAGTTACACACAGACAGACAGTTACTTTTGAATTTATCATAAGGCCTACTATACCTATGTATAGTGTAATTTACCTATACACAAAATTACGCCATTGGTATATAATTTCACACGAAAAGAGGTGATACAATTATGTATTTTTGTGCAAAATTTAATAATTTTTTTATCTTATGCTATTGTGTAATTGAAATATTATGATATCATTCTTTCGATTAAACTGGTTATAGATTTTCTATCATGGATCCTTTGAAAAAGTGATTTAGTATAATTAAATGGATTGAATTATACCTTACATGGTAGAAACTCATTTTACATAGTAATGGAAGACTGAGTGTCTAGCACTCAACCTCAATTTTATCATAAACAAGGCAAACCGACCCCTCAAAGGATCAGGTTTATATCTTCATCATCATCAACAGCCTTTAATAGTCCACTGCTGGACATAAGCCTCTCCTTAGAGAGAAGGTTTTGGCCTGTCCGGAAGCTTCAGGGTCCGGATGTCTTAATGCAATCTTGACCTTTTTTTTTAACGTTTGGAAATCCCCTCGGACCGTCACCCCGCCGGGGTTCTTTATTCGGCGGGGCGGTGTGTCGGACTCGAACCGACTAAAACCACACGGTGTGCCCTCTTTGCGCTTCTATATTAGGAGGGGTCCAGGTTGTTATCGCCTTCTGGACCCCTACCAGCGCCGGCCCGTTCCTAGCGCGGGCTCCGTCTCAAAGGACCTGTGTGGGACTAAATTATTTACGCAAAATCTTAGTAGGTATAAACCCCTACCTGTACGTATGTAGGTATGTACGTTTAAAATAATTATGTTTTCATAATAAATAAATAACGGTATCAATATTTTCACAGGGATGGACTTCAGACGACACTACAGTTAATTTTGTTATTCGTTGAAACATATTTATTTTATAACGACACTGAAAAAAATCCCTGTTTTTTATAATCTGTGTTTATCTCCCCTAAGCGCATAGGAGAGATAAGGGGTCATTGTCGTGCTGATACGCGTTAGAAGCTGAGATCTGATGCATTTGAGATACATATTCTACGAGAGAGTGGAAATGGAGAATAATTATAGTTTAAGACATCTCATACACGGATGTCTGATCCCAAACTGTACCTGACCATATTGCAAAACAACTACTCGTAGCTGTTCGACAAACTTTGTTCTGTCAAAATTTATTAGCCTGTCGTTCTAATTTTTTTTTTTTATGACACGCACGCAAATCCTTTTTTTTTTCAACTTTTTATGGTCAGGCATAGATTAATATCCATACAGCTAAATCAACTTGAAGGCAACCAAAGATAATCCTAACGCACCTTTATTTTGTTTTGATTGAAGACAGCTAAGGACGGACAGGTGTTTTAATTTACCCTGTGGTTTGTTTGGAAAAAGTGGCGTTTTAACTATCTTCTTCGCAATTTTTACCTATTTTCTATCATTAAGAACTTTCCTTGTGCCCCAACAAGATAAGAAAAAAAGTGTGTGTCTCAGCTCCGACGCACGACTGGAGTTAACTCGTTAAGAACGATTCGGCTGTACACAAGTATGCAAGTTATACACACATATGTGAAAGGTACGTACGATAGGTTGCTCACAAAAAACGTAACGAGTTCATTCGATTACTAAATTTTACTCTTCATATTTTTTTCATACCGCGATGAAAATCCACTCTTAAGGAGTAAACTCCAAAAACTGCTGAATAAGTCTCAACATAGTCTTGTCAACATAGTTTTGTGCTTAACAACATATTTTTCGATTCATTTTTATTTATGTAGATAGATAAACAGGCGGGTGTACCGTAATGGCGAAGGCGATGGATGTGTGACCGTATAAACCTACGTGATACTGATACACGACGTAACATAAGCATAGCTTAACTGGAAGGGTTAATATTAGTATCAGCTCACGTTACCAGTAAGTATTTATGAAATAAAAACGTTATTAACCTTATAAAAGTTTTTTTAGCTAGTCCGTGTGGTGACGGATTAAGAATACAAATTGTCACCACCCCAATTCATCCCGTGGGTGTCGTAAGAGCCGACTAAGGGAGCAAACAAAGCAGGACAACAGCACTGCAAAGAGAAGGAAAACTTGAAACAAGCCCTATACCGACCCGTCTGGCCAGCGTGGTATAGTAGGCCAAAACCTCCTTTCTAAGGAGAGGCCTATGTTCAGCAGTGGACTAGTATAGGCTGTTGATGAAGAAGACAACGCCCGCATTAGGAATATATCCTGTGTCGCGGGGGACTTTATAAACATATATGAAACGGACACGTGATATACCCAGACTCAGAACAACAATTTGTAGATCACACAAAATGTTATCCGATGCGGGGATCGAACCCTCAACACTCCGAATCCGATTTTGAAAATTCTTTCACTGTTAAAAAGTTATATTATCCCTGAGTGCTATAGACTACTTTTTACTGCGAAAACCGACATAAACGCGGACGTAGTCGCGGGCAAAACTAGTGTATAATAAGTGTGTATTTATAAACTATTTAAAGATGATTTTTTTTTTATTTGGAAAGATCCTGAAGACTACAAAAATACATTAAACGAGTTCGGCGAGTTCGGAGTTCGGCGAGTTCAGTTCCGCTTAAACCACTACGCAATCCGTGTCGCAATAATTTTTAAGCAGGTGATCTCAATAACTTGCAACAAGAAATCATAATAATATCCTGGATATACTACACCTCGTCATCTAGACCCAAACTGTCTTGTATTATGTATAGTCTTAAATATCTTCGTCATCTAATCTTCAAGATGAGGAACTGATTTCCGGTCAATCAAGTCATCTTTCAAAAAAAACGAAATCCAAATCGATCCATCCATTTTCAAGCTATGATAACACAGACAGACACACATAATTTGCGTCGGTGTTTAAAAAACATGAAACACAAAGAAGTCTGCTCACATACTAAAATGTCGTGTGCATAAATAGTTTCCACACTTGAGTGTAAAAGCACATTCATGACGGAGCGATTTCCTTTTCCCAACATCGATTTTCCCGACGACGGCACTTCAAACAATAAACACTTTCCCGACATAAGGCGAGGTGGTATTGCTAGCGATTTGAAAACTAAGTCCTATACAGCGGTTTATTTGTTGTATATTTTGTAAGTGTGTTTTATATGTTACCTGTATTTAATTTTTTTGGCATTTTTTTAATCTATTTCAGAATTATCTATTTTTTTTTTGTTTACCTCTTACAACATGTTTACAAAATGATAATCGGTTGAATGGTTATGCGTGAAAGCGTTACTAATTAGGAAACACAACACAAAATTTTTTTCTTAAATAAAAGACAACACCCGCATTAGGAATATCCTGTGTCGCGAGGGACTTTACAAACACACATGAAACGAACACAAAGAACACCCAGACTCAGAACAACAATTTGTGGATCTCACAAAGTGTCATCCCATGTGGGGTTTGAACCCACAACACTCGGCGTAGTAGAAAGCGGCGTGGCGACCGCGTAAACCACTAAGCCATCCGTGCAGTCAGTTAAAAAGTAAGTATAATACATTTTTGTACAAAACTTTGTTGATTTGTAACACAGCAAACAGTGTAGCTGAGCGCCGACGTGTCGCAAGGAGTATTCCCTAAACCTATACCCGAGTCGAAAGTTTCAAGCGCTGTCGAAATCGCATGTGTAGCACCCATCTATCACGCGATGGACTCGGCACACGCACGGTGAATCCATGGAACTCTAAGAAATAGGTCTTTCTATTAGCAATTAATAGTGAACTTTCAAAGTCGTACAATAAGGTTATTATTACCTTATTACCTGGTAATAGTACTTAAATAATGCTATGTATGGCCTAAAATAAAACTAAGAAAATTAACAGAAAATATTTTTTCTTTATGTAGAGGGGCAGACAAGCAGACGGGTCATCTGATGGAAAGTGGCCATCGCCGCCCATGAACGTCTGCAACTCAAGAGTCACAAACGCGTTGCCGGCCTTTTAGGAAAGAGTACGCTCTTTTCTTGAAGGTTTGAAGGTCGTATTTTAATAACTCAATTAGTCTTTTTCAGTCAACTACTAGACATAAACCTCTTCTATGGGTTTTTCAAAGCACCTGGTCCTCCGCTCTCCACTTTTAGCCTATTCTAGGTAGTTTTTTCAGTACCTGAGTCTATCGAACTGAGAGTGTAGATTGTCCTGCCTTCCGTTTACCAATCTGTTTATATTAACTAAAAAAGGATTAGTTACCGTCCATTATTTAATAGTGGATTTATTAATAAACTAGCTGAGACTCGCGGTGTTACCCGCGTTTGTTGTTATAACCGCGGGCAACGCCTAGCTAGTCTAAAAAACTATCTTAAGTTACTCCTTATGTCATCAGCTATCTGCCCGTGAAAGTCCCGTCGAAATCGGTCCAGCCGTTCCAGAGGTTACCCGGAACAAACAGACAGAGAGACAAAAATTGTAAAAAATGTTATTTTGGCATATGTATCATGTAAACATACATATGCATTTAGTAAAAAGCGGTTATTTTAATATTACAAACAGACACTCCAATTTTAATTATTTGTATAGATAGTTTTCCATAAAATATTGTACTAAAATCTCGCTAATCGCTGGCAATGGGACGTATCCTTACAGATTATCATAACTAGTGATTATGTGACGCTAATAAGCTTTTACCATTGTGCTGATTAGAAAACTTGACTAATGTGAGAAAACAGCACTAAATAACAAAACATATGGCCTTTTTATGAACACACATTTTATTATAGGATGGCCATGTCCGTGTAGTAACGGATTAAGAATACGGAATGTCACTACCCCAATTCATCCTGTGGGTGTCGTAAGAGCCGACTAAGGGCGCAAAACAACGCAGGACACCAGCACTGCAAAAAGAAGGAAAACTTGACACAACCCCTATACACACCCGTCTGGCCAGCGTGGTATAGTAGGCCAAAACCTTCTTTCTAAGGAGAGGCCTATGTCCAGCAGTGGACTATTAAAGGCTGTTGATGTGATGATGATGTGATGGTGCTGCACAAATGGGCAAACTCGTCCGGTATGATACCAGGGCCTTACAGAAACCCTTGTTAAGTAAATTTTTTGTTGCTTTTCACCAAGTGAGTGAGGTTAGCTGAGCCCAATCCCCCCTCATCTCACCATATCTGGGAGGGAGGTGAGGGTACCCGATCAATGAATGACCAAATCATGAATTATCTGAATTAAATTATCCAAAATACATATATGTAAGATAACCAGTAATATTATATTATTTGGACATTTTTAATTATTACTGTTATATTAAAATGGCTGTTTAAAAATGCTCATGATATTGCATGAATAGTAACTAATGACGACACAAATATGTTTTTTTGTTTTTGTTTAAATGCTATTATTATTATTTTATAAGTTATTAAATTTCAAATACAATGTAATTCGTTGATGAATAAATGTCTATGAATGTGGCTTTAGTTTTCCGTTTTTCTATTGTTACAGCGTAATTGTCGGTAGGTTAGCCGGTACAGGTTGGTCCCAAAAAAAATTCTTACTGACAAAATCAGCTAATCACTGGAGAAAGGCCTTGTTAAAAACCTCCACAACCAGCTCCCTAGTTCTTGATATTTGTACGATTCTGTGAGTGGGATTCACTGTAATGGACATTTTGATTACCATTTCACGTATGTGTTTCGGGGAACCCCGATTATTAGACCGTGAAAAATACATGTAAGTGTAGTCTTATTAAATACTTTAGATACGCTAATTTCTCAGTATAGATAAGTACTTACTGAGTCGATTCGCAATCCAAACTAATGTTAGAAACTAATTAAACTAATATTATATATTTAAATTTAAACTAATATTAAAAATGCGAAATTGTGTCTGTATGTCTGTTAAGAAGAAGCGGTGGAAGTTTGTATAAGGAATCAAAAACCACTAAACCGATTTAGATAAAATTTGGTAAGGAGATACTTTGATTCTTGAGGAAAAACATATGTTACTTTTTACGGCGATAAATGCTAGTACTAAATAACTGTGAGTACATAATTTATGTGATACAAATTTCATCACTAATTAAATGAAATTAACAATCTTTAAGAAATCCTCACAACATTCGATATAGCGCCCTCTATCCTAATTTGGGAACGGGGCAGACTCTTAAAAGACATCAGTTAGGTTTGATCCCCACATGGGACGACACTTTGTGTGATCCACAAATTGTTCTGTTCTTCATGGGTCTTTGTAAAGTTCCCTACGACACAGGATATATTCCTAATACGGGTTGTCTTATTTAAAATAGAAAAATAAACAGTTTTTTTATAACGACAGGTATACTTGTTTGCCGACTTCATGAACAGCCTTTAATAATCCACTGCTGGACATAAGCCTCTCCTTAGAAAGGAGGTTATGACCTACTATACCACGCTGGCCAGACGGGTTGGTATAGGGTTTGTGTCAAGTTTTCCTTCTCTCTGCAGTGCTGTTGTTCTGCGTAGTTTTTTCCCTTAGTCGGCTCTTACGACACCCACGGGATGAATAGGGGTGGTGACACTCTGTATTCTTAATCCGTCACCTCACGGACCAGTATGTTTGCCAACTTAGTATGAGATAATACTAAATGTAGCAGGTATGTTTTTCTTTCAACATGAAGGCGTAGGTACGTGAATAAGTGAGTCATTATATGATTAATGAAGGATTCCACTGTACTTGAGTTACAGAAAAACATGTGTAATACTTATATTTCGACCATGTTATTGTACTGAGGTATTTATGACCATACTTGGAATGGAATTTGTTCCCGAGAGCATCTCCTTGACATTGGATCTGTGTGGCATTTTATGACTAAGTATTGTTTTGCGTAAGTCGGTCTGGAGATTCATGGGAGCGGACAACTATTACGAGTAGAAACTGGGCAAATACGAGATTGACTGCTTGCTTATGAACATGATCAGTTTTTGCCCGAATTTAACTAATTAATTAATCAATATTTGACAGAGCAAAAAGATAAATCGCGGGAAGCCGTTGGATGCGGGCAGCAAGACCCTTAGAGCTTGTTGTGGCGAACCTTAGGGAAGGCCTATGTCCAGCAGTGGACATCTCTCGGCAGAGATAAAAAAGAAGAAGCTAGAGCAAAGCAAGCAAGTAAGGTAGACAAAATATATGACGTATACGACGGACGTATAGACGGTATGACAAACCTATAACTTGAACTGACAAAATTACTCGGACAATTCAGTTATATTATAAATTATTTATTTTAGGACCACACATACGTCGAATGTATAACAAAACATTGTGCATTATAAACACATAATCTCTTTTTATCTTTTTCATTGTTCTTATCAGAGCATTTCGTGTAAACAGCATCGTTGTATTTTACTGTTAATCCTGTGTCATGGCGGGAATTGGGTTATTGACTACTCATTATATGTAGGTACGATCTATGTGTTTACCACGCAAGTAGGTAGGTAGGTACCTACCCACTTCAAATCGAATTTAAAATATACCTGTGAATAACAAACAACGATCAAAATATTGATTTGAGTTCTCCTAAGTAAAATGAAATGAATATAATGTAGTTACAATTATTGTTATTTTAGGAGTCGGTGTCAGCCAAGGAAACACTACGATATACCTAGCAATAATAATACGAGAATACTTTAAGACTCGTCAACTCGCGCGTGCGACACAAGCACTTCTCACTTATAAGGTGTAGATGACACCGACTTGGCTGACACCGCCTCCAAAAATAACAAAACTACGTTATATTGATTTCATTTTACTTAGGAGAACTCAAATAAATATTTTGATCGTTATTTGTTATTCACAGGTATATGTTAAGTTAGATTTGAAGTGGGTAGGTACCTACCTACTTTCTTGCGTGGTAAACACATAGATCGTACCTACATATTTTAGATGAGTAGAAAAAGTAAGTTGATTATTAAGTTGTAGAAGAATATGCAGTTATTTTTTTACTTTTTAGTGCATATTAATTTGTTTTGGAATAGTGTTTTTTGGAGTCGGTTTTTTTTTTGTTAAATTTTTTTGTGGTCATAGCCTTTACGAAGTCGTGACTCTGATGCCGAGGATAATATAAAATTATTAAAGTATCCGTCCCATTTTATGGTTTAGGAGGCAAATGCACAAATGGGTGACCCGATGGTAAACGCCTACTGCCGATCTTAGACTGGGTATGGAGCTAACCGGTATATGCTGAAGCATGGCCCTCCTACCTAATATTAGACTGCACGGATGGCGTTGTAGTTTAAACGGTCGCCACGCCGCTTCCTACTTCGCTGAGTGTCGTGGGTTCGATCCCCACACGGGACGACACTTTGTGTGATCTACAAATTGTTGTTCTGAGTCTGGGTGTTCTTTGTGTCTGTTTCATGTATGTTTGTGAAGTCCCCCGCAACACAGGATATATTATTAATGCGAGAGTCGTCTTTAAAAAAAAATATATAAATCTATATCATGTATGCATACAATATGTATGTGTATAAGTAGTTAGGTTACCATAGTACAGGCTTCGCCTAACTTGGGATTTGATTGCCGTGTGTGAAATGTGTTAAGTAAAATAAAGTGAAGTCAGCTTGTTTTTAATAAACTGTCATATACTACACGTACGTAGTTAATCTAATATTGTGATGCGTTATTACGTTAAATACCAGCATTCCTTGATAACTACCTGTCTGCACGAAACTGGGGCACGCTCAGTGAGTAATGCTTGGGCGGGCGGAAATGCGACGCGCTGTCGCCAAACAAATATACCGAATGACTAGTGAAGTTTAGTTAAAATTACATAATTTTGTAAAATTATCTTACAGGTAACATCTGTGGCGGTATTACATGGGGATCTTGTGTCAACTAGGGTGAATTTCCGTGCGTTTAGGCGATTCATTTACTTCTGAATACGGTGGAGGTTTGGAAGGGTTTCGTCGAATTAAAAAAAAATGATACAATTAATTGACTTCTTGATCTCAGGTTCGATTCCCGGATCGGACCAAATGTTTGTATCATCTGGCAATATTCGTTTCGGAGTCTGGGTGTTTTATATGTATCATATATAAATATTTAAGAAAAAAAAAGGTAAATAAGTATTCTATTAGTCAATCTGGCTTTTATTATAGATGGCGTTGTATGTTTATTAATAATATTTTTATCATAATATTTTTATTTATTAATTAATATTTATACGTGTGAGAATACCGGTGTTAAGCAACTCTTTTGTTGCTTTTTACCGAGTGTGTGAGATTAGCGGAACCCAAACATTTCTTCTTAAAAGGGGGGACCAAAAGGTGCACTTGTAATTCTTAGTTGCAGGTGGTCATGAGCATTGTTCTTGTGCTCGTTTGCCCCTATGGCACTTTCCACATTCTTAATAACTCCTACAAACATAAACTAAATACTTATGTACGCAGTGGGTTTGAACCCGTAACCACTAGATCACAAGATACAGCTTTAAAAATTACATTATAGACTGCACGGATGGCGTAGTGGTTTAAGCGGTAGCCACGCCACTTACTACTACGCTGAGTGTTGTGGGTCCGATCCCCACATGGGACGACACTTTGTGTGATCCACAAATTGTTGTTCTAAGTCTGGGTGCTCTTTGTGTCCGTTTCGTGTATGTTTGTAAAGTCCTTTGCGACACAGGATATATTCCTAATGCGGGTGATGTCTTTAAAAAAAAAAGCATTTCAAACTTGTACCATGACTCGATTGCCTTGTTATAAAGGCGTACTTCACGATCAATTATTCGTCAAGATAGTTCCATTTTGGTATTAGACATACATGACACTTTTAACAGAACAAATTTTGACACACCTTCATATTAAACCTGCAACGAAACCCGTAGCAATTCAAACATGAAATAAACGTAGGTATTTACGCGATGTGAATGAACTTATGCAAACACGGAATATCTAATAGCTTCAAGACTTCCTCGAAAAACGTCGACACGCACATTGAGTCAGCCCCCCTATGGGCTTTCCCATTGTTATCGCACTGTTATCAGTAATATTTCATGGGTTCGTCAGAATTTATTTGTTTAAAAATAAAAAATCGTTTATGGAAAACGTTTCATGCATTTCTGTTTAAGTGATAAAAGGTTCTTGATTAATTATTAAGTTGTTGTTTCTTGACAATTTTAAGGCTTTTTAAGTGGGTTTATAACATATTTAAAGCATCATTAGAATTACCAAGATACAGTGACCAGCCAATGTAGATATACGCTACAGTATCGGCAATCTCATTTGATGTTCAGTCCATAATTTTATCAGTGAAGTCAAAAATTTTCTTATCTAACATAAAATGACCGTGGGAATTATACTGAAATCGTCAATCAATATAAGTGTAACAAGTTTCTATAGAATTATAATAAAAAAAAATTAAAGAGGGAGTCGTCACGCCGAAAGTGTGTCTGTCTGCTCTGTCTATCTTTCCGGCTGTCTGTCTATTACCTATTCACACTTAAACCCTTGAACTGATTTAAATGAAATTTAGTATAGAGATAGTTTGAGTCTCAGGAAAGGACATGGGATAGTTTTTAATCCAGAAATCATCATTTAAGACGGTGATAATTGGGGTAAAAGTTTGCTGATGGGGAAGTTATACGAATTATTTTTTTAGAAAAAGTCTTAACTCCCGCATTAGGAATATATCCTGTATCGCGGAGGACTTTACAAACATACATAAAACGGACACAATGAACACCCAGACTCAGAACAACAATTTGTGGATCACACAAAGTGTCGTCCCTTGTGGGGTTTGAACCCACAACACTCGGCGTAATAGGAAGCGGCGTGGCCACATGGCGGCGACCACTACGCCATCCGTGCAGTTTATCATCATCATATCATCATAATAAACTATTTAGAGGCGCCTTGCCACGCTTCGCTGTGACACATTGTAGTTGCATAGACGAGAAGTAAGGAATAAAACTGACGGAAACATAGATAAGAAAGTCTATCGGGGTCGATCTTAGTGTTGGAACGAAGTTCCTTATCGCGCGTTGTGAAAGGGGGCTAGACGGAAAAAATTCTCACGAAAAGTTGTAACGACACTTTTTATTTCAAATTGTCACTTGTCAGTCATTCAGTGCCATCTATCGAATATATAGGAAATCATTACTTTTCAACTCAGTAAAATTAAAATTTATGTTCATAGGTTGAGCAAAAAATATTGTATTCGACATCATTTCTCAAGGAGATTTTACCAATGTATAAATTGTTTTAATTAGAAACCAACTGAAAAATATGTAGGTAATAGCCGCTTTCATAGATGGCGTTGTAATTAAAATCGTGTCGAATCAGTTTTACTCGATCGTCACAACTTCGTTCCTATTTTTTCGGTCCCGCTCCCATCCACTTAGAGCGTGTAACGGGATAAGGAACAGAACCCCCTGTCAGAACAAAGTTCCTTTCACTTTTTGGTAGATGTTTGCTATATTTATGAAATTTGTAGTAGTAGTTCCTGAGATTAGCTCGTTCAACCAAACCAACAAACACTTCATCTTTATAAGATTAGTATTAATGTGTAAAGGAGTAGTTAGCAATTCTAAACTAACCTAGGTTAAGGTTCATTGGCCATTTAATGGCGTCAAGTGCAAATTACTGTAAGTCACACGACTCGGCCGATCGTTACACATAGCTGGACGTTGGAACTCTGCCAAGCCCACTGGAATAACAAGTGTGATTATTCACAGCTAGGAAATATGGTTTCAATACGAATTAGAGAACGCTTAGCTTGTTTGTGATTGTCTTTTAAATATCCAGAACGAGTTGAGAATACCGATTGATTAACTTGAGTTTGTTTTGTTTTGTTTTGTTTTTTTTTTAAAAAGACAACTCCCGCATTGGGAATAAATCCTTTTAATTAATAGCAATTAATAGCTCCTTCCCAATTAATAGCATTTTTATGAGATCTCTCGCACTAGAGATAGAGATAGAGATATCCTGTGTCGCGGGGGACTTTACAAACCTACATGAAACGGACACAAAGAACACCCAGACTCAGAACAACAATTTGTGGATCACACAAAGTGTCGTCCCATGTGGGGTTTGAACCCACAACACTCGGCGTAGTAGGAAGCGGCGTGGCGACCGTTTAAACCACTACGCCATACGTGCAGTCAGTGTTTTGATAACGACATCTCCTAGGTCTATTTGTTCACGTGGGAGTGCCATGCTCGGCATATATGGACATGCTCAACCGAAGTTATATTACAGTCTCACAGAAAAATGTCTGATATGCAAATCTGTCGTTGCTTTTAGCCGAGTAAGTGAGGTTACTGGAGCCTAAACCCTTACTTCCCCTGATTTTGGGGGGACGATTCAAAAGGCGTCTTGTGAATTTTGAGTGGGTAGTTTCCATGGGCGTGATAGTAACTTACCATCAGGTGATCCGTCTGCTTGTTTGTCCCCCTATATAAAAAAATAACAACTTTAATAAATTATCACCGACTCCAATAAGTCTACACTATAACGAATTGTAATAAAGTGTATTCCTCAG
Organism: Arctia plantaginis; assembly: GCA_902825455.1. Lineage (NCBI taxonomy): Eukaryota > Metazoa > Arthropoda > Insecta > Lepidoptera > Erebidae > Arctia > Arctia plantaginis. The sequence goes on from CADEBD010000327.1 coordinate 1,302,384, forward strand.
ACCTTAATTTTCCACCTTAAGAGATGGTATTCTTTCTCTTATAACCTTTTTCTCTTTAACCCCTCCCGAATAAAACAAAAATTTGCCAAATCTGATAAATCATCCTTTCTAAGGAGAGGCCTATGTCCAGCAGTGGACTAAAAAGGCTGTTGATGATGATGATGATGATGTTAAATCATGACGGATTTCACTCAAAGGGCAACAAAGTTGTGACACATGGGCAGTCACTCCCTTTTTCATAAAAAAATATAATATAGATTAACGCCTCCTGGCTCCTGAGTCCCCAAGGAGCAGGAGATCCTAAGAGATTTTCCATCCCGTCAACAAAAAAAGAGAAGGTATCTTAAATTTGTTTGTTGTTATAATTTTTCATAAAAGTTTTCATTTATGATATATATGATATATCATACTAGCTTTTATTTAGGCGAATTTATTGTATTTATTTTCGTTTTTCTAAGTATCTAGTAGTGTATATATCACCGGAAAATAACAAGAACCGCAAATGTATACATTTCCTAGGAAATTTATAAACCTTCGTAGGATTCTAAACGAGATATAAATTGTATTATTTTATGCCCACATTTTTGCAAATTGATAAACTTACCGAACTCTAGTCCGGTGCTTTATTCACTCCCAGAGCCGCCTCCTTGATGAGCTGGTGGGCTCGCTCATTACTCCCCAACCCGGTTAGGTTAGCTTAGGTTAGGTTTTTTCTCTCGTTTAGAATCCTACGAAGGTTTATAAATTTCCTAGGAAATGTATACATTTGCGGTTGTTGTTATTTTCCGGTGACATATATATATCTTTATGAACATAACAGTTACCTATGTGCTCGTCAAAAACATCAAACATTCTACTGCTACCATACAGCATTCGTAGCAAGTTAAAATACCGTATTGCCTAAACATTCACATTTCTCAATAAGCTATTGATATATCCAGATAAACGTTGTGATCAATCAAACACTCATTTCTGGTAATGACCGCCCGGGGCGCCACTTCTGCCCGGCCATTATTGCTAGAACTCTGCCACAAACATCTTTATTAAGTCCGCATGATTTTGCAAAGGTACGCCTGCGGCCATAAAGATATTCGTAAGTCGTCTTTCTTATGACACAAAATAAATTGGAGTCGCATTGTGTTATTTTGATTTTATTATACAACAACTAGTAGTTTCTTTCACTTTTACTAGCATTTATGGTCACTGATCTCTTCCTAAAGGACGTGGCGTGATGTTATAAATAGCTGATAAACCTTAAACAAATAATGTTTTATTACTTCCGTGTGGTGACGGATTAAGAATACGGAGTGTCACCGCCCCTATTCATCCCGTAGATGTCGACTAAGGGAACAAACTACGCAGGACAACAGAACTGCAAAGAGAAGGAAAACTTGATACAAACAGCGCAGCGCAGCGCACCTCCTGTCTAAGGAGAGGCCTATGTCCAGCAGTGGACTATTATAGGCTGTTGATTCATTCGTTCTATGTTTTATTACTCTTGAGGTTTAGTATTTGTGATAAAATTTGGATTGAAAAATCAATGTAGTAAATTAAATACATCCGAGACATCTCGATGTTTCGATCGAATTGCACCAATTAATATACTAGGTCTGGGTATCCTTTGTCTGCTGTTTATTTTTTTTAAAGATTACACTTTTTATGCAATTACTTCTTGTGCAGGTGCTGTCTAAAACATAATTGGTTCTCATTAGATAAGACAGGAGTAGCATAGCTTAGAATTAAAGCCTGCAATGACACTACAGATTGTAACAGATAATTCAATAATACAACAAGCAGGGAAGGAGCTAAGGAGGGAAGGAGGTAAGGAGGTAAGGAGGTAAGTGGATTTACTGTATTTCCAACTCCTCCAATTTTCTTCTGATTAATTTCTTTGCGGGTGCCAAGACAGTTTAATTTCTTATTGGGACTTCCCGAGTGTCATAACTCGGTGTGTTCGTGGGTCACTGCTGTGGATCCTGGTGTACAGGTGGGCGTGTGGGTGGGATTAGTCCCATTTACAAAAAAAAAGTACAACAAGCAAATGATCTCGAAGTTTCTACTGAAAACTTATAGTACGTTATAAACTTCTTTAGTGAAAAAAGCGGAGTTATAATAATTATACCTAAATGGTTCTTGTATTCAAAGTCCGCCATTTAAGATAAGCAGGATTTTCAATTAAAATGATTGCCTAAGCCTTTTGATAACCTTTCTTCTTCATTAGTACAAAACGGTATTTTAGTTCGCTGAACTCAAGTAATTACTCTAATGATAAAATTATAAAACAGTGAAAGACTTCTGTCTGTTCGTCATTATGGTGAAAAGGTCCTGAGGACTTCTGAACACCACCTCAGGACAGTTTTAACCTGAAAACGAATTGCTTATTATAATTCCTTATACAAATAAAAACTCAGTGAATCAAAATTGCCTTTTACAGCATGTCATCAAAATGAATATTGGAAGGCATATAGGAATAGGAATATAGGAATCGGGAGCAAAGCGGCCGCGTCAGCGCGTCAGGCCGCACGTCCATCCCGGGTGTATCTACATTGCACCCGTACGAAGTCGGGACGGTTCGCTAGTGTTGTATTGTTTGATTAATATTAAGGGCCAATTAAGGGCCTGCAACTCTAGAGTCACATTCTAGTGTTCGTTGTCGCTATTTCAATCCCCCCCCCCTCCTCCCCCCGCTTGGTAAAAAGCAACAATTAACTGCTTCCCACCGGGTTTCTGTGAGGCTTTGGCCGTGCCCTAGACCAAGATCCACGATCTACCAAGTTTTCTTAAAAATACGTACAAATATATATTTTTTTACACATTAAAATAATAATAATGAATATAATATTGCCACACACATCTTACACACGGCTGTCTGATTCCAAACTAGGCAGAGCCTTTGTTATGGTAACCAGACTACTGATAAACATACTTATATATATCTAATACATATACATTATAGATAAAGTACACCCAGACACAGAACAAATGATCGTACTCATTACACAATTATTAGTCCTATGTGGGAATCGAACCCACGACCTCTGGCGTAGCAGCAGGGTCACTAACCAACAGGCCAGTCCTGTATTACTCTCATTGTCCTAAAAATACTTATGATAATTAAAACTACATTATAGAAAGTTGATGAAGTAAACGATAATTTTCTCCAGGTATAAAATAAAAACTCGAAAGCAAACCCGGGATAAACAGTAGTTAAGAAAGAGTACTTATATTAAATTGAATCATTAAAATTATTGCAACGTCTCTCACGGGTCAATCGTTATTGGTCTCTTATTTAAATACGTAATAATTAATTTATTTTTTGATCCGTAACCGTATTGACAGTGACCCATGCCAATATATTTGGTCGAATTACGTATCGGCCTATTTCTATGTAGAATAGATTTATTGCTCCTAACAAAAAACAAGGAGACGGGATCACATCAGCATCCCTTCATCGTTTTTTCATATCAGCTCATATCAGCAGCATATGGACTATCACTGCTGGATATATGCCTCTCTTTAGAAAGGAGGTTTTTTTTTTAAGTCAGAGGTGTCGTCACCCATTGTGTGGGTATGTCAACTGATGGAAAGTGACCATCGCCGCCCATGAACGTCTGCAGCTCAGGAGTCACAAACACGTTATCCATTAAATTGATCTACTATACCACGCTGGCCAGATGGGTTGGTGTAGGGTTTGTGTCAAGTTTTTATTCACTTTTGCAGTGCTGTTATCTTGCATAGTTAGCTAACGTCTGCTCTTACGACATCCACGGGATTAATAGGAGTGGTGTTACTCCGTATTCTTAATCCATCACCACACAGAGCAGACGGGATACCTGGTAGTAATTGAGTAAGGCCATCCACGGACGTCTGCAGCCCAATAGTTATAAGTGCATTGCTGTCATTTAAACCCACTCCCCATATTTAAGTTGGGGAGTGGAGAGATTTGTTGACCGCATTCATTTAGAGGAACGAAAGACAGGGATTAACAAGGGTTTTTGGGCAACCGTGGTATTACTCCAGCCAGCCCCTTTATGCCGAAGGATTGCTCTCCCCTAGTTAATATCCAAAACCCACGTATAGATATTGCAAAAATCCGCTCTACATGAAACAATCAAACAATTGACTGCACGTATGCTGTAGTGGTTTAAGCGGTCACTGCTTTCTACTGCGCTGGGTGTTGTGGGTTCGATACCCACATGGAATAGCACTTGGTGTGATTAACAAATTGTTCGGTGTCTGGGTGTTCTTTGTATGCATTTGTATGTAATGTATGTTTGTTAAGTCCCCCACTATACAGGATAAATTCCTAGTGCTGGAGTATGTTTTTTAAAGTAAAGAAAAAAGAATTTAAAAAGAATTATGATAGGAAAAAAATGATTAATATTAAATTTAGTTGTTTGCACGGCTTAACAAACTATAGCAATTGGAAAATCAAGGCAATAGCAATCACTTCCTATCAAGACACGTAACAGAGTCCGCTATCGCCATGGACGAGCCCGGTCATCCATCATGTGTGCATAGCGATAGAAAGTTGGTCATGAGCGTTGTTTCGCAACAGTTCTAACCTATGACTTTCTTAATATGACTGGCGTAGTCTTTTGAGCGGTTACCGCTTCCTACTGCGTCGAGTGGGTCCGATCCCCACACGGGACAACACTTAGTGCGATCCAAGAATTGTTGTTCTGAGTCTGGGTGTTCTTTGTGTCCGTTTCATGTACGTTTGTGAAGTACCCCGCGACACAGGATATATTACCAGAGCGGGAGGTGTCATAAAAAAAATGCAACTCATTGGGTGATAGTTTACGATTATCATCTGATTGTGAAATAAGATTTTTTTAATGCGATTTCCTTTAGATGAATCTGTAAAGAGAGATTTTTTATAAGACAAAGGCGCAGCCGGGTCATCTGAGGTAGTACTTCCAACAGCACCACCCATTCAGTAAGAGAATCAATGGGAGGAAGTGTTGGACTCCGGTAACCTCACTCACCCGGTGAAACGAAAGAGTACTTAACACCGGTTTTCTGTGAGGCCGTGGTATAACTCCGGTCGAGCCGGTCCGTTTTTATTATTTTCAATTTTTAACTAGTTACTAACTTTTAAAAACTACTGACTTATTAAAAACCTATAAAGCTGTTATATTTGGTAGATGTTTGCTATACAGTCATTATAATTTATTATAAAATATCAAATTAATAGAGTTAAATTGAAAATTTTCTGATAATATATATTTATGATGTACAAAATAAATAATGATTAATTAAACACTGAATGATATCAACATCATCATCACAGCCTATAACAGTCCACTGCTTGACATAGGCCTCTCCTTAGAAAGGTGGTTTTGGCCTACTATACCACGCTGGCCAGACGGGTTGGTATAGAGTTTGTTTCAAGTTTTCCTTCTCTTTGCAGTGCTGTTGTCCTGCTTAGTTGAATGATATGGGAGAATTAAATTATTTCGGTGCAATTAATTAATCAATTAATTAGCGAGTCAAGTGCAGGAGAGAACTGATGGCTGTTATAGCGAAAAGGAAGGTGGCCTTCTTTGGACACATACAAAGGGGCCCGCAACATGAATTCCTGAGGCTTCTTTTAGAAGAAAAAATACCAAGCAGGAGGACACCAGGTCGACCACGAAGGAAGTGGATAGATGACATCGTGGCCTGGACCGGACTGCGATATCGCCAACTAAAGGAGGCCGCTCATGATCGAGAGGTGTACCGTCTGCTGACCTCCAAACTTCATTTTGAGGATGGTACCCCATGATAATGAATTAATTAATCATGATAATTAATTATGTTGTGTGTGGCGATGTATATAGTTCTTATACGGCTGTAACTATAACAAGAAGGGTCGGAAAAAAGTCTTATTTCAAATTTTTCAGAGCGTGTAACACATATTAAAAGCCATACATTTTGTAACAATAGTAGAGCAAAGAAATTTACATACAATATGAATCCTAAAACGATAAAGTACACTGTTTTTTTGGGTAGTCGTGTAATAAGGCCTCTTATTTTAATTTCTAGTAATTTTACCAGTGGCGTGTGAAATTCCCAAGCTGATAGAAGGTTAAAACACGTATAGATCATGTGTGTACATAGCGGAGGTACTGGTAATTTATTTTGTTAATTACACGAAGGATGCTACTGTCTCGTGACACCGTAACGGTGTAAGGAGAAGAGGGCGAGGTTTTACTGTCAGCGACAGGTGTTCGGCCAGTATGGTATAGTAGGTTGAAAACTCCTTTCAAAGGAGAAGGGCGGCAACGCGTTTGTGTATTCCGAGTTGCAGACGTTCATGGGCGGCGGTAGCCACTTTCCATCAGGTGTCTCGACGCCTCGTCTGCCATCTCTTCCATAAAAAATTAGAAGAAGTGCAGATGGATAAAGAAATTTCTACCGCACGGACTCGACGGCAGAGGGCGCTAGTTGCTGCACCAGTCAGCCTGTAATCACGACCAGTATAACCTGGTGGAAACGTCAGGTATTTCAAAGATTTGTACCTAATCTTGAGCGCGTTAAGTCCCGTAAACATAATTATATATTAAACATAATTATATATTATTTAAAAGAAGTCCTGTCAACCCGCTAGCAGTGAGACCTCACCTCATAGTGTACAGTTCTGTGACACTTGTTGCTAATGCTGTCACTTCACAACTAACTGTCAATAAACATGACCTGACATATTGTCTTAAATACATACCTTAACGCTAATCATTATGTTTTTACCAAAACTGCAAACAATTTAAAATAAGCCTCTCTAATTCTACATCAAAAAAGTAAAAAATCACAGAAAAGCGGTGTTAAGTAGTTTAGTTCGGAGGTTAATGGGAGGGGGGGGGGGGGCACTTGTGACTCTAGAGGTGTACGTTTCCATGGGCGGTAATCACTTACCATACACGTCTGCTCGTTGGCTAAAAGAAACTACTGTATGAATGACCTGTGGGTGGGGTGGTGAGGTCTCGAGTTCGATTCCGGAGTCGGACCAAATGTTTGTGTCTGCAAATATTTGTTTCGGAGTTTGGGTGTTTTCTATGTATAAAATGCATTTACAAAAAAAAAGTATATAAGTATTCTATCGGTCAATATAGCTTTTATAGTACAAGCTCTGCTTGGTTTAAAACTAGTTGGCGTTGTGTCAGATCTCTGAAAAAAAAAACTGACTCTATTTTTATTTATTTATTTACTATTTTCACATGAAGCGACTGCCATCAGACCTCCACAACCCAAGTACTAGGCGGTATCGAAGTTCTGTAGATAGACTGTTAGCGGATTTTTGCCCACATTCATAGACTGACCTGGTTAGGATTGCTTATCATCATTTTTTTTTCATTTTTTTTTATCATTTAAAAAAGACAACTCCCGCACAAGGAATAAATCCTGTGTCGCGGGGGACTTTAAAAACATACATGAAACGGACACAAAGTACACCCAGACTCAGAACAAGAATTTGTGGATCACACAAAGTGTCGTCCCATGTGGGGTTTGAACCCACAACACTCAGCGCAGTAGGAAGCGGCGTGGCGACCACTACTCCATCCGTGCAGTCGAAATCTTGTTATCTTTGTAATGTGCTAACCTACTCGGTTAATTTGGGATTAGATGGTGTCTAATCATTGGAACGAATTTCCTAATAGCGCGTTACAGGTTCTGAGCGAAAGGGAACAAGACCGAAAATTGTGTAACAAGACTTTTTTCCGACACTTCAGTTGGCGCGTCGACGCTCACATCTTTTTCATATTTCATACATATAGCAAACGTCTACTAAAAAGCAAAAAGGAACTTCGTTCCGATCGGGGTCCATAGACAACGTCATTTTGACAGCAAAATTATGACAGAAATAACAAGCTTGATTCTCTTATAGATTAAATTAAAAGTACTTTGTTTCTTTTTTATCCGGGACAAAAACAGTTTCTTTTGCACTGTACCCATTAGAGATGGACACGATATGGCTTTATAATCTACATTCATAACCCATTCGACCTACACGACTTATCCGATATTTTTTCTTAATTATGTTATTATTCGTAATAAGGAAACAAAACGGTCTTCCTTATTGTGAAGTGGAGGAGCTAGTATTTGAGTAGTGTTGCTGAAAGACAAACAAAAAAAAATTATATGTTCGTTTAGCTTTAATTTCTAACTTTAAACTTATACAGCAGAAGGTTTATTTTGGTTCAATTGTTAAAACTACATCATTTTTTTTAAACTTACTTCGTGGGGTAAGTTTAAAAAAAATGATGTAGTTACTATCTTTTTTATTAATACAATGTACATCAATTCTATTACAGATTATTGAAAGTGAATAAACACGGGTCATTGATGCATTAAAATATTCGCACTGAGCAGGAATCGAACCAGAGTGTGAGTTTATTTATTATTACACGCTTTATATTAGCTTCACTTGTATGTTTGTACGTTTGTTTGTAACCGACTCCTTTGGGCGTGACTTTTGACTGACCTTAAATGGTCAGAATTCGTTCAAACTTTATAGATGTATCGAGGACCGATGACAATACACTAATTTAAAAACAAAAAAAAGCGTGGGGTGCTTTTTACTATGGACAACAGGCACCCAACGCTTTTTTTTTAGTTTGGTTTTCTATAAAAACCGTGTTTTTAGTTTTTTTAAACTATTATTTTTTTACGTCTTTTTTCGGTAGGTGAGAATAAAAATTACAGTAATCAAAACGTGTGCGTTTTAATATATCTCTGTCACCCCTTCGGAAATAAGTCGTGAGTATGTGTGTGTATGTATATCTTAACTACTTAACTACAAAATTTGTATACTCAACTTATCAGGAGCACAAAAATAGATGCATCAGAAAAAAGTAAGGCAGTATTCTCGAGGGATGACGGAATTGGTTAGCAAAATTGACTGACTGACTGACTGACTGAATCTAGTGGTTAGTGATCCACACTGCTAAGCCAGAGACCGCGTATTTGACTTCCATTCAGGACAAATAATAATGTAATGAGTAGGGTAAAAATTGCACCCAGATCCCCCGATCTGGGTGTAATTTACCAGCAGTCTGGTCACTATAGTACAGGTTCTGATTAGTTTTGATCAAAAGGCCGTGTTTCAAATGTGTTTGATTATTATTATTATTTCCATTACCACAACCGAAGCCACAGCTAAAAGCTTTTTAATATTACACATCTTATCATGACAATTGAACAATACAAGCCCTTTAGCTGCATTATTGTGTTAAAACAGATAATTCAAGCTGCGCCTACGCATACCTCATGATCAAAAATATAACAATAATTTGGTAAACAGGTCTAGGTCACAGTTTTATTGCTCTTATAATGTTTTTTATTTATAGCATTGTCCTCATTCTTCTATATAAATTGTGTATTACGGTGTTGTTTATGGGTAAACTAGAGTTTCTGCGAAGTAGACCTCGCAAAATGTAAATTAAATTGATTTTCCTCCAAACTTGTCCACTAATTCAAAAGGATTTTGCCCGCTTAACCAGTCAAGACTGTCATCGAAGCTTTGACTCCCTTGATGGAAAAACTATTACTAGGTGCAATCAAAATTTTTTTCTAACAAACGACAGCGACAGCGACAAAAGATTTTTATTCTAATTAAGCAAGAGTCAAACTGTTTTTAGACGAAGCCTCTTTAAATTTTACTCACACTCATTTGATCGCTGATTTCTTTAAGATTTTGATTGAAACACGACGTGTATAAAAAGTTCCTCAGAATTTACATTTGTGTGGGGAGTAGGACAGCGCCTTGCGGTACGCCAATCTTAGCTTGTGTTTCTCTAAGAAAATTAGCCCTTAACTTATTTCAATCAATGAAGTAAACAAAAACCCTTTTCTTAGCGTTCCATGGATTCACCGTCCGGGTGCCAGGTCCATCGCGTGACAGATGGGGGCAACACATGCGACTTCGACAACGCCTGGGAATTGTGACCCAGGAGTAGATTTAGGGAGTACTCCTTGCAACGCGTCAGCGTCCTAACCATATTTGATACGAGCCTACCAATGGCGCTTAGTATAATAAAAACTATTGTGGCACAAACTGTTTTTTCTTTTGGCAAAAAAATATATTCCTGATAAAGTTAGTTCAGATTTTCTATACATTATAAGATTTTTGACGCACGCGTTTCTAATTTGATCAAAATCTAATGTGTCTATGATCTATGTATAATGGAGGCACATCTGTCGATTATGGGCATACTTTTACTCGTTTATAAATAAGTCGAGTGAAGAAAAAAGTAAAATTTCGGTTAAAACAGTACAAACAAGCAATAATATTTCCTTTCTTTAATTTTAGTAATTAATCCGCTCATATATTTATAAATATACTTTCAAGACCAACTGGTAACTAGGATAGTAACGCGTTTGAAGCCTTTTCACCTTTTTTTTTTCTCACACATCTCACACACGGCTGTCTGATCCCAAACTAGGCAGAGCCAACTAACTTGGTAACCAGACTGCTGATAAACATACTTATATATTTCTAAATACATACATATTATTGATAAATTACACTGAGACACAGAACAAACGATCGTGCTCATCACACAAATATTTGTTCTGGGTGGGAATCGAACCCACGACCTCCGGTTTAGCAGTCAGGGTCACTAACCACTAGACCAACAGGCCCGTCATAATGAATTAGATGATCAAATATATTCGAGGGTAGAGTAATATTTGTAGGGGGTAGAGTAATATTTGTATTTGTGGGGTAGTATATTGAGGGTAGAGTAATATAATGACGCAGTTCTTAACCTGTATGATATCCACGCACCTGTGAGGAAAGTCAAATTGAAGCGCCCTCCGGCTCCATGGATGACTGAGGAAATTCGAATGGCTATGAGACGGAGAGACCGTTGTTTTAATGGGTACAGGAAGGATCGCTGTGAGGAGAAATGGAACCTTTTTAAAGCTGCTAGGAATCGGTGTAACCAGGTGATACGTAACGCAAAACGCCGCCATATTATTCAAAATATAGAAACCTCTTCAACTTCCAGTGTGTGGAAGTTCCTTGGAACACTAGGCATTGGCAAGCAACAACGCCCTGAGTTTAAGATGACAATTGGTTTAGATGATATTAACCGTCATTTCTCAACTACACCTCAGTTGGATCATCAAACCAAGTGTCAAACCTTGAGCTATATAGCTAGTCTAACCCACCCTGATATTAAATCCTTTGACTTTTCTCCGGTATCTTCTGAGGACATCAAAAAGATTATCCTATCCATTCGTTCCAATACTGTGGGATGTGACGGTATCAGCCGTCGCATGATTGTTACCATCCTGGATCACGTTCTTCCAGCAATATCTCATATCATAAACTTTTCCCTTGACTCTGCAACCTTTCCCTCACTCTGGCGTAAGGCCTTCATCATTCCTTTACCCAAAAAAACTAACCCCTCTCTTCCCGAACACTTTCGACCAATTTCTATACTTCCCTTTCTTTCTAAAGTGCTAGAGGCCTGTGTACATAAGCAGCTCGCACAGTTTGTAAATCAGCAGAATCTTCTTAGTCCTTTACAATCTGGGTTCAGACCTGGTCACAGCACAACCACCGCTCTCCTCAAAGTGACAAGCGATATTAGGGAGGCTATGGAGGAGACTAAAGTCACAGTGCTGGCTTTGATTGATTTCTCGAATGCCTTTAATACCGTTAGTCATGACGTTCTACTGGCCATCCTTTCCTATCTTATGATCTCCTCAGAAGCTCTGGAATGGTTCTCCTCCTATCTTCAGGGACGACAACAGAGTGTTCATATTGATGACTTGTCGTCGAGTTGGTGTGATCTTCTCACTGGCGTCCCTCAAGGCGGTATATTATCTCCCTTATTATTCTCAATATTCATTAATCTCATAACCCAGCACCTTCAGTGTACGTATCACCTGTACGCTGATGACTTACAAGTGTACACACAGACAAGGGTTGAGGACATAACATACGCTATCGACAAAGTCAAAAAGGACTTGGACTTTATAAAGAGCTGGTCAACGAGGTTTGGTTTGTCGGTAAATCCAACCAAATGTCAAGTGATCGTCGTGGGGAGCAAACAAATGATAAGTAGGTTGGATATGGCGGTCATCCCACCAGTTGTCTACAATAATGTGACTATACCTTATAGTGCAGTGGTAAAGAACCTGGGGTTATATATCGACTCGACACTTGACTGGCGGGCACAGGTTACACACGTCGGCCAGAAAGTCACCACATGTCTCCGTGCCTTATATCGATTGAAGAACTTCCTTCCCGCTAAAACTAAGGCTACGCTTATGCAATCCTTAATTATTCCCATAATCGACTATGGTGATGTGTGTTATTTCGACCTGAATGCAGACCTTCTCAATAAACTAGATCGCCTTCTCAATAACTGCATTCGATTCGTTTTCAATCTTCGCAAGTATGACCACGTGTCTGCTTTACGTTCCCAGCTGCAATGGCTCCCAATTCGTCAGCGCCGCAGTTTACGAGCACTGACTTCTCTCTTTTCTTTCCTCAACTCTCCATCGTTACCTGAATACCTCGTACCCCACTTCCGTTTCCTATGCTCCAATCACGATCGAAATCTTCGATCAACCAACAATATGCTTCTTCTATGCCCCCCTCACACCTCTAACTTCATCAACTCCTCCTTCTACGTCCAGTCAGTCCTCCTCTGGAATGCCCTCCCTGCCGAAATCAGGATGTCAACAAATCGCCTCGCATTCAAGCGAAAAGTGCGCGATCTTCTTCGGGGTGAATTGGCGAAATAGTTACAGCTCTAGTTCCCGACTGAGTATTTATATATTTTATTAAATTTATGTAGGTTTATGTATGCATGTGTGTTTTTATATTGTGTATGTTTCTGGACCTAAATTATGTTAATTTCATATTTTATTTTGCACCTACCGCATCATATTTCTACATCACCTGAAGGTTGACTGGGAGAGAATGCCTAATGGCATTAAGTCCGCCTTTGTACAATATGTGCATTAAGTTTAAAATAAATAAATAAATAAATAATATTTGAAAACAACCCTTACCCTCAGAAGACTGGTTAGCAGGAAGCAAAGACGAGAAATATAAATTTACTATGCTCTTACAAAATACGTCTAACTTTCCATATCCATGAATGTTAATATACCTACTGAAAGTGTTATGTGTTTAGTAATTATTTATTTATTATTTTATTTGAATTTCAGCCGGCGCTTTCTAAACTTGTACTAATAACTATCTAACTTGTAAAAATGTCTGCAAAGATTTACTTGCAGAAATAACTATCATTTCATTTCCATTTAGCGATTACAGCGTAAATGAAGACACCTTTACTTTTTCCCTGGTACATTTGAAGTTTCAGATTTATCTTAATTAATAATAATAATAATATAATATTGTACCACATTCACACAACGCCATCTAGTCCCAAACTAAGCAGAGCTTGTACTATGGGTACTAGACAACTGATATAAATACATATATACTTTTTTTTTTTGTAAATACATACTTATCATACATAGAAACACCCAGACCAAATCAAACATTAAATGTTCATGCACACAAATGTTTGACTTGAGCGGGAATCGAACCCGCGACCTTTGGAATAGCAGTCCGTTACACAAACCACTACGCCATTCGGTCGTCCGAATTGATTGAGACAGAGCATTGTACGGGCTGTCGTAAACCCAGAAACTCTGCTACAAAACGAGAGGCACGGCACAAAACACGAAATATTTTATTTCTTAATAAGCATAATATGAACACAGAGTCATATTAAGCGATGATGTGATCACACGATGACATACGCCCACAAAAAACCGACTTTTTCTATAGGGTCGTAGGTTCATTGCCAATACACTGACATGGTTATTATTATACTGGTACTTTATTATAAACGAGATTTGTATGTCTGAATATTGATACTACATGGGATTATTGTTTCGATTTCGAAAAAGCAGATTAATAAACATTTTGAAAAAAAGTTGAACCGACTTCAAACAATACTAACAAAGACCAACTAAACGCACTGCTCCAATGAGACAGCTTTCGTAAGTAAACTAAAATATCACCGACGTATACAATTTCAAGAGTTTTGTTGATTTTTCAAAAACCGCTTTACCGATTTCAATAAATTTTAAATGGGATCACCTGGGAAAAGTACCCTTTAAAACAAAAAAATATTTTTTTAATTGGTTAAGGCGTCTTTGAGTAATCGGTGAACATACCGATGTACAATAAGATTCCGTCGAATTGAGAACCTTCTTCTTTTTAGAAGTCGTTTTAAAGAGCTACAATTCCTTCTGAGGGCCTTGTGTATGTTTGCTTCACTTCAACTCGCTCTCGACAGTGAGCTCGTTTGGGGTTGTGATTGGTGAAGATTTTAGCGAGGGCCAATTGCAACACCTAACGCGGTCACCGTGACGAGCAAGTAGAAGTGAAAGAAACTTACAGTAGGCCCTCTGATCCTAGGTTTAAGACGGAACTAGTTGAGGTAAACTTCTTTGAAACGACTTTTTATGGTATATGGACAAACGAACATAAAGGTCAATTTCTGGTCAGAGGCTACTGCCGCCCAGTGACATCTGCAACTCAAGATTCACAAGTGAGTCGCCACCTTTTGAGTTGAGCTCCCCCTCAGAATTACGGGGTTTGTGCCTGCGGCAACCGCACTCGTTCGCTGAACAGCAACGAAAAACAGTTTTTCTTTTATTTTTTTATAGACAACTCCCGCCGCGGGGACTTTACAAACACATGAAACGGACACAAAAAACACCCAGACTCAGGACAATAATTTGTGGATCACACAAACTGATGTTCCATGTGGGGATCGAACCCACAACACTCAGCGCAGTAGAAAACGGCGAGGACCACTACGCCATCCGTGCAGTCAGTTTAACACCGGTTTTCTGTGAGTGGTATTACTCTGGGCGAGCGAGCCCATACGGGTTTTTCAGCACATTTCTTTTATGAGAGGCATAAGAGGGCAATCGAGCTGATGGGTCACCTGATGGTAACTACCGCCGCCCATGGACGTACTAGGTTTTACTAGGTAATATATCATTCGTTTATTGTATAAGACGTTCCTTGTATTTGTCTACTTAACTAACACTATACGTTTAAAAATATTCTTATAAATCAACTCTTGTAAATAATTACTTTCTCAGGTGAAGCTTAAACACTTAATATAAAATTGCTTACTTCAATAGTTATAAAACATGAACTGTGACGTCACTTATTATATCTTCCTTGTCACATTGTTAGTTTAACTTATATACTAAGTTTTTCGCCAGTTGGAGAGTAATAAATTTCTTTAGTATATTACTTTCCAACTACAAGAGGAGAAGTAATAGCCAACTAAAATCCAATCAAACCCTGGCGAAAAACGTAGTTTTAGAAGTTAAACTAACAATATGACAAGGAAGATAAAACAAGTGACGCCATAGTTCATGTTCTAGAACTTAGAACACGTGTCAACATAAAAATATTGATTTGATTATTGAATTATGTCTCGTAAAAAACCTGCTTTGTATATGGTATTATAATTCTGAATCAATATTAGCAGGCCTGTTGTTATTGAGGTTACGTAGAGAGGACAGACCCTCCACCCACAACACAGGTTTCGTTCGCCTGTGTCTCGATCTGAAAACCCAAAAATACTCTTGAGCTGTCACATCACCGGGGTTCTGTGGTTGGGCGGTGTATTAAATAGGAGGGATCCTGGAACAGCTTTTATTAAGAGATCTTGAGTCCTACTGAAACGCAAAAGCGCAGACACCTTCCACCACCATCTGGTAAAACCTCTCATTTAAGTGACGTCTTGACAAATGCAGACATCTTCCCCTCATGGGCCTCCTAACACAAGCATTTAGTTTAGCTTGAGGGTTAAACGTCCTTGTGGGGACGGATTAAGAATACAAAGTGTTAACACCCTAATTCATCCCGTGGTGGGGCCGACTAATGGAACAAACTACGCAGTACAACTGCACTGCAAACCCTATACCAACCCGTCTGGCCAGATTGGTATAGTAGGCCAAAACCTCCTTTCTAAGGAGAGGCCTATGTCCAACAGTGGACTATTAAAGGCTGTTGATGATTGATGATTGGTGAGGGATAAACAAGAATACTAGTAGTAATGTGTAACCAACTTTGCTAGTATTTTCTACATCATTTTGTAAACATGACTTGTATAACAGTTGTAGAGCACAGATTATGATGAATTTTAAAGCAGCATATCTGTATCATCTCGCTGTTATATTCCGTTACAGGGATTAGGCAAGCACATGTACATGTAGAGGAACGGCTTAATATTATTGTGTCATTGAATTTAACATCAGAGTAGACTAGACATGGTGTAGATGTGGCGTTTTTATCTAACTTTGACTATTAATATAAATTGGTGTACGCTATCTAAAAGTACAAGCGTGATCAAGCGTCTATTCCCATCTTAGATAGATAGAGACGTTACCACGCCCTTCTCTTGGAGTTCTCTCTTGCTCTTTTTTTCAATTACCACGATACTTATAGCTCCCGTCTTTGCCATCAGACCTTTTATAAGAGTTGCTTTAAACAAGGCCGTGCTTAAATACACTGCCAATCTGGTCAGTATATATCTTACGCATCCTTCCTGCACTGGCTCACCTATTCACAGGGGCCTTACTTTACTTTTTAGAAATATATTGATAAATAAAACTAGTACCGAAAGCAGCTAAAACTCGACTAATAATCAACATACTCGTAGTTAATCCAACTCCAACGTCTGTTAATTTTTTATCTATGGACGAAAATAGGTCATCGCGCATATGCGTTATCTAATCTGTGATAGTGATGTCGTTGACCGGACAAGTGGCTTACTATTAGGATACAATCCATTCTGGATCATGCCTTCCTGTGATGATTGAATTGATTGTAACTTTATCCATGACCTATATCTGATATTTTAGGATCAACAGACAAGGTTTCTGCTTGTTTATAATCTGAAGATAATCTGGAACTATTGGGGTCAAACAAAATAATAATAACTTCACGCATCTCACACACGGCCGTCTGATCCCAAACTAGACAGAGCCTGTACTATGGTAGCCAGACTGCTGATTAATTGCACAATTGCGATCACCACGCCGCTTCCTACTGCGCTGAGTGTTGTGGGTTCGAACACCACGTGGGGCAACACTTTGTGTGATCCGCAAATTGTGCGTGCGCACCGTGGCGACGGAGGTGGCGTGCGTGTTGGCCGGAAGTCCCTTGTGGATTTGGAGGCGGAAGTGCTCGCCGAATTATATCGGCTGTGTGTTCGCGTATGCTGGACGTCGCCTAAATAAAGAATGAACCCGAAGGTCTCGTCGACGCCTTGCCGTCGGGCGCTAAAAAGGGGTCCGGATGTCTTAATAACAGCAGTTCCCGGATCCCTCCTAGTACAGGTACAGAGGGGCATACCGTGTGGTTTTAGTCCATCCTATTCCAACACACCACCCCCGCCGCAAACCCCAATGGTGGGACGGCCCGAGAGGGTTTCCACACGTAGCGACGCGGGAAAGTGAGAGTGGGGCAAGCAGACATTAAAATTGGAGAAAAAAACAGCTTGATGATGTGTTAACCATGCGTTACGTGGTAGGGTACAGCTAGTTTATAATAATTTTGTCATGATACTTTGCATGCAAACAGGAGGTGTAGTAACGGCCATAAGTATTAGCTTGCTGTAGTTTAATAAAACAATTACCAATAATGTTTATCAAGTACGCACTTGAAGACAAGTATTGCATTTATCAACTAACCATTCGTAATAACCCTTTTAACCTAATAAGACACCCTACGTTACTGCGCAAGGGGACCTTAGCTGTCTTGATTGGCAACTTTGAACTCTAAGTCATTAAGCTTAAGGTATATTTTAAGTTGACACTAAAAAATGAAGTTTCTTTTTACGCAGTATCTAATGAATAATCAAATCTGAATCTTAATACAGTTCAAATAAAGTAGTTATTAATATAAAAACTACGATGAAGTACTTTAAATAATAATGTGTTTAGCAAATATAAAGGAATAAAAGGTTCGTCACGAATAAATCAATTGAAACTTTATTACTAAGCGCATAAAGTATGATATTCAGTAACACAATTTTCCTCACGTCCTCGTATAAGAATTTGGACCTAATGCCTGAGAGCAACTAGATTTATAATTGATTGACAAAGGCCTAGGATGTACGCACATGTAATAGCAATCCCTAAAGAACACGTGTTTGTTTGTCACTAATTTTATAGCTATGCGGGCGATGCCCAGCTGCAAGCTTGTATAGTCATGTACAGAAGTGTAAAAACTTAATGTTAGTTTAGTGTACAACTAAAAAACCCTAATGGCAACTGCATTAAATGAATTCAATATCCGCCTCCTGGATTTGTCATCAGACCATACATGGTTACCAAAGTCAATATTGCTCTAGACAAACTCAAAACGAATAAAAAATCTAACTCTAAGGGTTTTAAATTAACTTAAAAGATTTGTTTTCGTTTACAAAATGAAACAAGCAGTTAATGCATCACTTGCGTTTATGGCCACTGCACCACCCCTAAAGATCGAAGCGTGGTGTTTTATAGCCCATATGATTCTTTCTGTCCAATAAAAAAAGAATCATTCGATTCATACTGATAGTTCTAGAGATTTAAGTGTATAAACACCCAAAAAGCTTATCAGCTTTATCACATATCATCATCATAATACCCTTACACCCCCGTTTACAACTCGGACGATCCAAATGATGCCTTGGATTATTTTATTAATTTATTGCAATGTACAATAATGAGAAATACTTCCGTAAAAACCATACCTAGAAAATATAAAAATATAAAGCCATGGATCACACCTGGACTCGTACGTTGCATAAGACACCGAGACAAACTTTACCAAAAGTCTAAATTAGAGCCTGATAATATTGTACTTTCTATATCTTATAAAAGGTACAGAAATTACTGCAACAACCTTTTAAAGAAATTAAAGGGCCAGTATGAGAGAAGTGAACTGCAGAGAGCAGGTAAAGATAGCAAGCTTGTCTGGAAATTTATTAAAAATCACACATTTCAGTCGAAATATTTTGAACCGCCTCTAGACTTGCTGCTCAGCGAGACTAGCCCGTTCGAAGCAATTGGCAAGGTCAACGAACATTTTGCAAACACAGGCAAAAACCTTGCTGATAAACTCTTTCAGAATAGTACTGCCGACCCTCCCGAGTTAAATAAATTCATGCCTTCGTCTAAACTGAACTCCTTTGTTTTGCTAAGTCCTGATATTAATGAAGTATTAAACATTATATCTGGATTAAAACAAAATTGTGCTGTAGGCTGGGATAACATTTCTAATAAAATACTTAAAAGTCTTAAACATATAATTGCCCCCCCCTTAACCTATATATTCCAATTATGTTTAGAGAAAGGTGTATTCCCAAGGTCGCTTAAAAAAGCAGTAGTGACGCCTGTATTTAAATCAGGAGACAAAACATGTGTAAATAGCTACAGACCAATCTCAGTATTATCGGGACTTTCGAAAATTTTAGAGAAACTTATAAACAATAGGTTGATAAAATACCTTGAAGACAACAACTTGCTTTCCCAGAACCAATACGGCTTTAGGCAAAAAAGATCGACTAATCATGCAGTACACCACTTAACAAACTACATAGCTGGTTGTCTGGATGGGGGAATGCACGCCATCGGGATTTTCCTAGACCTCGCCAAAGCTTTCGATAGTATATCTTGCTCTATACTTTTGAATAAGCTCGAAGCACTTGGGATACGGGGAACACAACTTCGCTTATTTTCGGATTATCTTAGTGATCGCCGTCAATGTGTGAAAATTGGTCAATACTTAAGTACTGAAGCAAAGAATACTGGCTATGGTTTTCCCCAGGGCAGCGTTCTGGGCTGTACCTTGTTCCTAGTTTATATCAATGACCTCTGCAGCCTGAAGATACCAAGTGGTGTCATAATATCTTATGCGGATGACACGGCTTTATTATTTACAGCGAAATCTCGTAGTGAAGTTTTTGAGCTCGCTCAGACAGGCTTTAACATAGTGACTAACTGGCTATATAAAAATCTACTAACCCTAAATACAGATAAAACCAAATACATTATATTTTCAATGAGGGGTACAAACATACCTATAATTAGTCCAAAGATATACGCACATAGTTGCAAAGTATCTGCTGACTTTGCGTGTACCTGCCCTGCTTTAGCAAACTCCTATGAAGTGAAATATCTAGGTGTCATCCTTGACCAACATTTGAATTTCCGTAAACACGTTGACTTACTATGTACAAGGGTACGAAAATTAATATATATAATTAAGAGTCTTCGCAGTGTAGCCGATTACACATTATTACGGCAAGTCTATTTATCGTTGTGTCAATCAATACTTACTTATTGCATTACTTCATGGGGTGGTGCAGCAAAGTCAATATTACTGCCTTTAGAGCGCGCTCAAAGAGCCATTCTTAAGGTGGCGACATTCCGCCCATTTATATTTCCCACACACGAGCTTTACATTGCATGTAATGTACTAACAGTCCGACAGTTATTTATATTGCACAGCATTCTAAAACAGCATACTGAACTTCCCTATAACCCCATACCATCAAATAAGAGAAGGAAGGACATAGTGTGTAGCAGGCCTCAAGCTAGTCACACATTTGTTCATAGATTTTATTTATTTTTAGGACCTTTTTTATACAATAAAATTAATAGAATACTAAATATATACAGCCTCAATAATAAAAAATGTGTGAACATGTTATCAGAATATTTAGGTAAATTTAACTATGCAGACACAGAAAATGTATTGACAATTGTTAAATGAGTCTTAAATAGTTTTGTATAATATTATTTTCTATTATTTGCTTTCGTACGTGTACACTTTGTAGTATTTTTTATATTTGCTAGTGATCTGTTATGTTTATCTTAAATTTCTACCTTAAAAATTCCATGTCAAGCGATCGCCTGAAACACAGGTTTACCCTAGTTCAGGCAGGCAGCGACTAAAGTTTTTAAACAAAATCGTAAGATCTTTATGAAATCTAATCATAAAATAACACTACTATAGATTTACGCTAGTGTAACTTAGTCTAATTATTGTCTAAGATCTATGTTAAACTGAAATGTCCTACACTGTAATATTTATATTGGTCAAATAAATAAATTATTATTATTAAATTATTATAATCATCAACAACCTTTAATAGTTCACTATTGGAAATAAGCCTCTCATTAGAAAGGAAGTTTTGGCCTGCAATACCTCGCTGGCCACATATGCTAGCCTCAAATCGTATATTTTGACATAATTTAATAAAATATACAACATTCATATGAAAGCGTCAAAAAAGTTTCCGCATCGTCTCGCGTTCCCTGTGATGGAAGGATTTTTTCCATTACAGGCCTTCCTTCTGGTCACCAGAAGTGTCGATCAGTTGCTTACCTAATCCTTTATTCCTATTTAGAAAATCAAGATCAACTACACTAGCAGTATATAAGTATATTCAGACTACCATAAAACATATAAATGACAAAAAACATGTACTCGGAATATTACTTGACATGACGAAAGCCTATGACAAAGTATTGTACGACATTCTTTTGAATAAACTAAGCGGTTCTGGTATTCGCGGCCCAGCTTACACATGGTTTCGATCATATTTAGAAAATAGATCACAAATGGTCCAAATTGACCATTTCGACCCCAATACGAATGAGGTTAAAATAGTCCGGTCTGAAAAAAGGAACATAAAGTGTTCAATTCCGCAGGGCAGCGTGTTGGGTTGTGTGCTATTTCTGATATACATTAACGACTTACCAAAAGTACTAAACAAGGAACATACATTACCTGTCCTATTTGCTGATGATATATCAATACTAATTACTTATGACAAAACCACAAAGCCGACACCACTACTTCAGGAAACTCTAGATACAGTAAATAACTGGCTCAACGACCATAACTTAGAAATTAACTATAACAAAACAAAAACTATCCAATTTAGAACATACAGAAACACCCCCGTAAACATCGACACAACATACAATGGCACACAACTAGAAACTGTAGATACATTCAAATTACTTGGTATAACTATAGACACACACATCAACTGGAAAGCACACATCGAACATACAAAAAATAACCTGTCTCGATTTACATATGCTCTATTCCAACTTAAATGCAGCACAAACGAAAAAACCGCACTGTCAGCATACTACGCATATGCATACTCCTGGTTACGATACGGCATTATGTTGTGGGGAAACAGTGTACACTTTCAGGATTTATTTATATTACAAAAGAAATGTATTAGAATTATCGGACAAATTGGAAATCGTGATAGTTGTAGGCCCTTCTTCATTAAATATAACATCCTCACACTACCATCATTATACATATTTGACATCTGCATATTTGTATCCAAGAACATGAGTCACTTCGCGAGAGTAAAAGACAATCACAATTTAAACACACGCCACAGAGACAGACTATACCTACCACCATCAAGAATTAAAATGCTACACCAGAGCCCTTACTACATGGCTGTAAAAATATACAACAAATTACCTATCCACATAAAAAATGAAACGAAGACTATTCATTAAAAAACTAAAAGCATTCTTAATTACAAAATGTTTCTATTCTGTTAAAGAATACATTGAGGAAAAAAACACTTAACAAACTACATTTCTTATTACACGGAAAACAGAAAGCATATACCTAAGTACAAATCATAAAAAGAAAAATCGGTCGTGATGCACGGAAATGCTAGGGACAGTAGGAAAATGTGTATATGTATTAGTGATGTAGAATGTCGGGTGCATTCGTATTTTTGCATGCTTTGTTCGATTGTTATACTGTACTATTGAGTCACTTAATTTGTATTGTTCAAGAAATGCTTGTACTTGTGTAACAATTTATTCTTCTGCGTTCTCTCTCAAATTTTTGCAATGCCTGGAAAAGGCTTCTAAGTTGGGACTACTACATATAATATTATAAGATCATTGATGTACACTTGGTTGGCAAATAAAGATTTGATTTGATTTGATTTGAATGAGTTATGTAACCGACAGTACTTTAACAGTATTGTTATAGGGTCGCGGTGGTCTTGGGGGCCAAGCTAACAAAACATAATTCTATAGATGGCGCTTTATTGCCCAATAAAAGTTTAACCCTTGTTTGATCTTACGGGATCGTGTGCTAGCTACGGAGAGTTCAGCTACCAGGAAGAACGCGCAATAGGGAAGATGGTTATTTTTAAATTCGTTTTGTATTATTTTTCGAATAATGAAAAGATGTCTTTGATAAAAAAAAAATTGGAACGAAGTTCGTTGCACGTTCTGAACGGATAGGAGCGAGACCGAAAAATGTGTAACAAGACTTTTTTCCGACACTTCTTGCTATAATTATGAACTTCGTTCGAACCTGGTGTCCATATACCAATCACGCCGTTTTGGAACGAAGTTACTTGTTGCGCGTTACACGTTCTGAGCGAATGGGAGCAAAAGCGGAAAATGTGTAACAAGACTCTTTTGCTCACATTTCTTGCTATAATTACGAACTTGGTTCCGATCGAGGGTCCATAGACCCCTCACACCATTTTTTTAATAGATTCATTTTCTGTGATAGTTTTTTAATGGAGCGGACGGGTCACCTGAGTGATGAAGCAACTAAAGAGTTACACGTGTGTTGCAGACATTTTAGTCTTAATCAAACCCCCTTCCACCTGATTCTAGAATCAGGTGGAAGGGGGTTTGATTAAGACATTTATTGAAAAACTAGATATTGCCCGCGGCTCCGCCGGCGTAAATATCGGTTGTCGCAGCAAAAGCCTATGTCTTCCTCAAGAATCAAAGTATCTTCATATCAAATTTCATCTAAATCGGTTATTGATTCCCCTGAACCCTTTCGTGTTTTAATCCGTTTAGGGAATAAAGATCCTCTTATTAAGATTAAAACTTAAAGATTAAAGGGCCTCTTTTCAGTAGCCCGTAACGATTTCTTGATGTGTACCTACTGTTAATTTTTATCCAACCATTTTATCCGTCCAACTTATAACCGTGGGAGAGCCATTATTGGTATTGGTATTGGTTGTTGGCTCCGGTTGCCGCATTTAGACTCATAAGAATAAAGAATTGTCCTTTATGCGTCAAAGAAAGGTTGAAAATGCCTCCTTGGGTGTTCACGGGTTTCTAGAAGCGATTTTGTTTCAGGTATGATACTTGCCCGCTGTGTGGCTACTCCCTCGCATTCCAGGATAACGTGGGCGGCCATTTCATCTCCTTTCAGACATCCTCTGCAAAGAGTATTGTCCGTCGCATTGTTAGTGAATAGTTATCGGTTCAGGGCTAGGTGTCCTGTTATAGTTTCTACAACTATTCGGATGTCTAGACTGCTAAGATTGATCAGATAACACGGCCTCACAGAAAACCGGTATTTAGCAATTCCTTTGTTACCTTTCACCGAGTGAGGGAGGTTACCGGAGCCTAAACCCCCCCTCCTTTGATTCTCGGGGTGGACTCTAAGGGGGCAACGTACTGGTGACTCTTGAAAATATCCATTGGCGACGGTGGTCACTCACCATCAATTGCTCATTGTCGTCCACACGTGACGGATTAAGAATACGAAGTATCACCACCCATATTCATCCCGTGGGTGTCGTGAGAGCCGTAAGAGCAAACTAAGCAGGACAACAGCACTGCAAAAAGAAGGAAAACTTGACACAAACCCTATAACTACCCGTCTGGACAGCGTGGTATAGTAGGCCAAAACCTCATTTTTAAGGAGAGGCCTAAGTCCATCAATGGACTTTTAAAGGCTGTTGATGATGATGACCCATTTGCTTGTTTGGACAATACCGAACCCTACACAAAAGCAAATGAAACATGGGGTAGGTTTAATAATACAACAGAAAATATTATTAAATTTGTTTTATAACTCAAACAGATCTCAGCAAAATGCTTCTAAACACTGAATCATTATAATATGTCCAAGTGATCATAAGGTATAAATAAGACGTGAATTATAATAAAGGAAATGTATATACAGTCGATCATTAGTATTTACCTCTGTGCACCACACTTAGTACATATTTGACCTGACTGGCGCCTGACTGGCAAACTGGCCACAGCGAATGGAATTAACAGAAGAAGAAGTTTGAAATCTAGACGGACTTGTTGGTCTATTGCAGGGATTCTCAAAGTGATCGATTTTGACTCCTAGGGGTTAAAAACGGTTTCCCAGGGGTCGACATAAACGAAATCTGATTTTGGAGGTCGACGAGGTTTAAAAATCGATCCCTATTAATTAATAAAGTTCTTATTTGAAACTTTTACTAATACTAATATTTTAGTACTTTTAAACATCTATAAATACCAGAAATAGACATAAACTTGTAGTACCTGCCTCAAGGCTCCAAAAGATAAACAAGTCTTTTCGAGGTCAAAGTGTCCGATTTTATAATGAAATCCCAAATTACATTCAAGAAATTAAGTATTAACAAATTTAGATCCGCAATAAAACGTAAATTATGTCACAAATCCACTCAATTGTGGATTAAATAGAAGAAAAAAAAATTGGGATTAATTTAGCACAGACTATTTCTTAAGTGGAAATGTGATGTGGGCTAGGGTGTTTTTCGTTATGCCATGAATTTGTTTGTCGTTTCTTCTCATAAGGCTCAACTCCTTGGAAACAGGTGGTTGTAGATCGGCACAGGCATATCATAGATTTTGTATTAGTATAATTTTTATTAAATTTATTTTGCTAACTATTTGACAAAACAGATATTTGTTGTTATTGTGTGTGTGTGTGTTGATCTACGACTTTAGAGTCTACATAAAAGACTATTTCAAACAGTTTTTTTTTTTAATGAAATTAAGATATTTTGAGCTTGATAGCAAAGGGTCTGTCTAGTTCGAGATCAAGAAGTTTGAGGTGATTATTGATTATTGTCGCATTTTTTTGGTAATAAGGTGGAAGGATTATATTACAGCAGACATCGCCTGGCCAGGTCGAATTTAGATTGTTTGAACGTCTTATTTAAAAGACCAGCACACCTCCAACTCTTATTCATCATCATCATTATCAACAGCCTTTAACAGTCCACTGCTGGACATAGGCCTCTCCTTAGAAAGGAGGTTTAGGCCTACTATACCACGCTGGCCAGACGGGTTGGTATAGGGTTGGTGTCAAGTTTTCCTTCTCTCTGCAGTGCTGTTGTCCTGCGTATTTCGCTCCCTTAGTCGCCTCTTACGACACCCACGGGATGAATAGGGGTGGTGACATTCTGTATTCTTAATCCGTCACCACACGTCACCACACCAACTCTCATTACAGATACTATAATGATATCTGTACAGATTAAAACATATACTGGTCCCCTATTTATCTACATTCTTCTACATAAAAACGTTGAGCATTCCAAATAAGAA
The DNA here is from genome assembly GCA_902825455.1 of Arctia plantaginis. NCBI lineage: Eukaryota > Metazoa > Arthropoda > Insecta > Lepidoptera > Erebidae > Arctia > Arctia plantaginis. The sequence goes on from CADEBD010000327.1 coordinate 1,328,796, forward strand.
ATTATTCCTAGCGCCATGTTTATTTTAAAGAAATTCTAATATTTTTATTCGTACCTTAGAAGACAACAGGAATGAATCACAATAGTGTTTTTATTTTGTAAAACAACTTTATTAGCTTATCTTTGTTTAAAAAGAAAAAAAAGGATTTTAGAAGAAAAGTTGTATTAGTGAATTCGCAGTAGTGTTCAACATTTTTTACCTACTTAAGCCTACTGACATAAACCTGCCATATGACATCCGCTTTGACCCACAAGTTGACACGTCCATATAAAGAGGCACTGGCGATTTATTTATAACTCGCCGTGCCGTATGATAAGCCACTGATCATTGATAGTAATGGACAAAAAATAGGTTTCAATTAGCAGTTTTAATTAGTGCCTTTTCTGGGTATCACGCTGTTATTTAAAGAACTGTTTATGGTGGGTGATCTAATGAAAAAACATTATATTCATTGCCATTTGTGAGTGTGTTGGCGCCAACTAAATATGGTGTGTTTCTAACGCCATCTAGTTTCAAACTTAGCCGAGCTTGTGCTATGACAGCTAGGTTGACTGATAGACTACGTATTTACTTTTTTTGTAATTACATAGATATTATACATAGAAAACTACCAAACTCCGAAACAAATATTTGCAGATCATACAAACATTGAGTGGAAATCGCGTCTCGGTAACGCAGTGTAGGACGCCCACAGTCCAAGTGGAGTGACGATTTGCGTAAGATATCTGGCAGGAGCTGGATGCGAGAAGCCAAAAATCGATCAAATTGGCGTGCAAAAAGAGAGGCCTATGTCCAGCAGTAGACTGCGATAGGCTGATGAAGATGATGATACAAACATTTGGTCCAACCCGGGAATCGAAGCCGAGACCTAAGCACAGCAGTTTGCATACGCTACCACTGCACCACCGAAGTAGTCGGTTGGTTTTTAAAGTACAGCAAAACAAACTTGGCGTTGGAGAGCCATGTCCGGAGTGATAGCATATCCTCACAGAAAAGCGGTGTTAAGCAATTCTTTCGCTCCTTTTGAGGAGACAGTGAGGTTCACCTCATTATGTGCGGAGGGACTGCAAAGCTTCAATGCTCTTGTGTTAAGTTACAGGTGCGACGGTGGTACTCACTTACCATCAGGTGACATATCTGTTCGTTTGTCCCCATGCCATAAAAAAACATGCATAAATTGCAAAATTAAAATTACTCTTTACCAAAAATCTATTTTATCACTAGAGCTGTAATTATTCAAACGGCTGAATTGATTTCCATAAATTATAGCTAAAGAACAACCTTGATAGAGCCACTTTTCAAATGGGAAACTAAATAAAGTAGGTTTATTAGTTTTATTAGCGGTCCGTGTGGTGACGGATTAAGAATACTGAGTGTCACCACCCCTATTCATCCCGTGGGTGTCGTAACAGCCGACTAAGCACTGCAGAGAGAAGGAAAACTTGACACAAACCCTAAACCAACCCGTCGGGCCAGCGTGGTATAGTAATCGAAAGCCTCCTTTCTAAGGATAAGTTTATGTCTAGCAGTGGACTATTAAAGGCTATTTATGATGATGATGATATTTGTTTACAAGCTACGATACGCACAGACACGCAAACACACACCTTAAACTTGTAATTTTTCTCTTATTTGTATCATCATCATCATCAGCCGTCCACTGCTGAACGAAGACCCCAGGGAACGCCAGTCCACATCCATCTGCTGTCAATCATTCTGCTACCTTCGTTGATCCATGATGCCGCAGTGCTCCTTCCACTGTTTACATCAAGGGTCAACAATTCCTTTCTTGAGAGGTATGCGAGTAACATTAGATAGGTCCGAGCTTCTGGAGGCCAGTGGCGCGCCTTGACCCCGCCGTAGCCGTCATCGTGAGTCATGATCACATTCTCCCGCTGCCTTATATGTCTTTGATATATGCTACTCACGTGACGTATAGATAATGAGTTTTGACTGGCCAGTCAGGCCTATTGTCTAGTAGTGAACTGGTTAGTGGTCCTAACTGCTAAGAAGGAGGTCGTGGGTTCGAGTCACCCACAGGGCTAATAATTGAGTGATGAGCACGATTGTTCTGTGTCTGGAGTTATTTATCTGTAATAATATGTATATTTGGAAATATGTAAGCATTGTTACGTGTTAAATAAATTATAATATTATATTATATTAATTCTGAAAACTTACAAATCTTTATTATTAATACACTTAAATACGTTCAAAGAATACTTAATATTAGTCCGGAATGATTGCCGAGGTCTCTAGGTTACTCTTCTGTTCGCTTTCGTCCCCTCTCTCTCTCTCCTTTCTCGAATATTCGTGATATTTCTTGGCAGTATTTTTATATGTCCGTGACGGATTATAGTTAAACCGCCGTAAGCTTAGCCCTCCTGATGGTTTGGGGGACGCGGGGCGGGGGTGCATTCAACCAATTAGCTAGTGCGTCGCTGTCCGCCGGCAGTGACTGACGTGAAAGCGTGGCTGTATGTGTTATTTTTCTTAAGACTGCTACACACGGTATTATTTTGCAACATGGATAATCTGCCGACTCTGCGTCACAAAGATTCAAAAACTTGAAGTTCGGCTTACAGAGGTTCTACTGTTAAAGTTCTAATAAAGAATATTTATTATTTTACTTAATTTTTTAATTGTATCTGAATATAATTTACATGATGAAGATAAGGTTATTTTATTAAAATTGTTTTACAGTATTAAATTTTACAATTAATCATAAAAACTTGCAATACACTGACTTTATAATACATGGAAATAAATTCGATTTTTATTACATCGTGTGTAGATTAAATCTCAAACAAAAAAATCTGAAGATATCGAGTTAGTACATCGTGTCATGTATAGCCGAGCGCATCACCCGCCCCGCGTCCCGCAAACCATCAGGAGGGCCAAGCTTACAGCGGTTTAACTATAAGAACACGGAATGTTACTACCCCAACTCATCCCGTGGGTGTCGTAAGAGGCGACTAAGGGCGCAAAACAACGTAGGCCACCAGCACTGTAAAAAGAAGGCAAACTTGACACAAACCATATACTAACCCGTCTGGCCAGCGTAACATAGTAGGCCAAAACTTCCTCTCTAAAGAGAGGCTTATGTCCAGCAGTGGAATATTAAAGGCTGTTAATGTGGTGTGATTTTTATCAGCAGTCTGGTTACTATAGTATAGGCTCTGCCTAGTTTAGGACTAGACGGCCGTGTGTGAGATGCGTGAACTAACTATTATTAGTATCCATCTATCCAGTTAGTATCCATAATAATTCCAAAAGGTCTCGTTGACGGCTATACGCTTGCAAAAGGTATACTGGTCCATAATACTCGTGTAACAAGACATTCAAACATTTCAAACCTGTCGAAATCCACTGCCGGGCCATCTCTAAAAAAATACTTCTAGGTATTATAAGCCGCGAGGGCTTCACTCAGATGATAATTTTTTATTTGTAACTTTGAAAACAATCAAACTTCCATAGTACCTCTATAGTATCCCTTGTTTTATCCTCTTAAGAGTGTAATTGCCAAAAATCCTTTCTTAGTCGGTGCTTAAAACATAAAAAGCATAAGCTGCCAAAATTTAAAGTTTGTAGTTCCAGTGGTTATTAGCTCTGCGTTGATGTTACTGCAAGTTATTTTATATGTAAAGATAATTCCAAAAACATATGTATGTTTTCCTCTAAATACTGCGTAAACGACGCGGCGACGATTCTCCAAACTCACTACAAATATATAAATGATCACATTTTTTTGGATGAGTGACTATTTCACTTGACCCAATTGTAACAATAATTTAGTATTTATTAAAACCACAAACGACGCCATATTATTTTCTTCTACCTGCGTAATTTAACCACCGTGTTACGAAGTAATATATTTTTATTCAATGAGCTTAACCAAACACTAGGATCAATCACTTATTCAGTCCAGTAAAAACTGAGATAAAGGATCTGGACCGTTTACAACCAGCAAAAGTGGCAGTAGAGCATCAGACTTGGGATCAAGTGGTTTCAAGTTCGATTCCCACCCGGTGTAATATCGACGTAACTGTTTTCTGCGAGTAGAACTCTCGTTTGGGCCTTCGCTGCTCCGGGTTTATGGTGAGTCGGTGTGTCGGATTCGAACCGACTAGAAACACATGGTGTGCCATACTGTGAATAAAATAAAATAGGAGGATCCAGGAACAACTTCTATTAAGACTGTTCTAAATTAAAATGTATATGTATTAATTTAAAACAGCAAACTAAATTAATTGATTGTAGAATTTAAGTAATTGTTTGTAATGTCAAAATAATACGTTTTTTTCATGCTCACGCGGTTATTTACCTAAAAACCAGTTTCCATTTTTTTTGTCTTTCTGTCTATCTGTCGGTTTGTTCCGAGTAATCTTCTAAACGGCTGGACCGATTTAGATAATATTTTACCACCAGGTAGCTGTCTACATAAGAAATAACTTAGAGTATTTTTCCTCTCAAAAAAACCCTTTAAAGTTTTGCCCGGTCCGAGCATCGAACCCACTAAGGCAGCGCTTTTCGAATTCCACGCGAACGAAGTCCCGGGTACCAACTAGTTTTATCCATGGCGTCGACAGCCACTTACCATCAAGTGACCCAACTGCTCGTCTGCCTACTACACCATAAAAGATAATACATGGCGCTAACAACAATATTCACACACCAAAATAAATTCGGTTAAATATAGAAATGTATATATATACTAGCGGACCCGACAGACGTTGTCCTGTCAAATTTGACACTGCGATGGTAGCGCCGTCTGTCTGATCCAATGTAAAACATTCCAAAATCAACAACTACTAATAAATTAAAAAATAATTAAAAAAACATTGTCCAGCGGACAAAATTGTGAATCTAAACCATTCCCAGATCCCCTTGAAAACACACAAAAAATTTCATCAAAATCGGTCCAGTCGTTTGAGAGAAGTTCAGTGACATACACACTCACAGAAGAATTATATATATAAAGATAAATGTCCTTGTATGTCGTCGAACCCACGGAACAGCGCGACCCACTTACTTGATGGTTAACAGTAAGCTAAGCGATTGATTACAGCTAACTGTTACACTGACTCATTCCATGATAGGCCCTGTATGTTTTTTATGTGTAATTAGAGTATAATGGGGTTTTAAAGAATATGCTGAAAACTTGGTTTATAAAAATTTTAACAAAAAAAACCGACTTCAATGGTTTTCTCATGGATTCCATGGTCAGAACTAGACCAAATTGAAATAGGACCACACGGGAAGCACCAGCTTTCCAATAAAAAAAGAATCATCAAAATCGGTTCACCCAGTCGAAAGTTATGAGGTAACAAACATAAAAAAAAAATACAGTCGAATTGAGAACCTCCTCCTTTTTTGAAGTCGGTTAAAAACAGTTAATATTTGACGAAACGTAGAAGCTATACAGATAGTATTCATTATATTTGAGTTTCATCATCATCATCAACAGCTTTTCATAGTCTGCTGTTTGACATAGGTCTCTAGTTAGAAACGAAATTTTGTCCTAATATACCACGCTGGCCAGACGGGTTGATATAGGATTTGTGTCAAGTTTTCATTCTCCGTTGTCCTGCGTAGTTTTCTCTCTGCGTCGGTTCTTACGACACCCAGTAATTATTGTACAAACAGATTTCTAATCAAATTAATTTTATCGTAATTATTCCCTTAAAAATATTTAAAAATATCTGGTCGAATACAGAAGACTTTTATTATTATTTGCCTAAAAAACAGTTTTTTTTGCTACTTCATATAAAATTAAATATATAATCCTGAATAACGACAGAATAATGTCACCGCAACATCTAGTTTGGAAGTTTTAATTATTTCAACAGCTTTTCATAGTCATAGTCTGCTGTTGTTTATTTATTTATAAATAAATTTCAATCCAACGGTATAAATTTTACTACAAGAATTAACTTAAGATTTAAAACCAGAGGTCGAAGGTTATCTACGTATATGAATAAAGCCTATCCCATATTTTTAACATCACATGATCTTATATATAAAATTCTCGTGTCACAATGTTCGTTCGCGTACTCCTCCGAAACGGCTTGACCGATTCTCATGAAATTTTGTGTGTACATCGGGTAGGTCTGAGAATCGGCCAACATCTATTTTTCATACCCCTAAATGGTAAGGGTGACCCATCCCTAATTTTTTTTTTGTTTTGCAATACAACGTTTGCCGGGTCAGCTAGTATTTATATAAATAAACAGAACTCTAAGAAGCAATGTCTGTTTTACCCTGACGTACCATCTAAACTTTACCGAGTTTGTTGACGTGTGGGCGTGTGCTTGATATGATCCGCTGATAACAGTGAATGAACATAATTTGGGACTTTTGTTTTGCAAGCTTTGCACTAAGACGGTATGTAGCAATAAGTGTGTTCATTAACCTAAGTTGGTTATTGAAATTGTTTTACTACCTAAGGAGTGTAAGGTGCTTGATCTCATCAGGACTCCTTACGGTGGACATTTCATACATCCCTTTCATCGTTCCTGTGGTAAAAAAGTTGGGTACAATTTAAAAATACTTTTTTTTATGACAAACGAACAACCAGGGCCTCAATTCTGCTATTACGCCAAGCCAGTGTCATACCACTGACACGCTATTGAGATGCCATCGAGTAGCCATTGGCATCGGTATAAATATCGGTAGTTGAAAATCTATTAAGTTTTTTGAGGAAATTATTTATTTGTTTTATTATAATAAATTATTAAAAGAAATAAATAAATTAAAAAAATTATTAACTTAAACCACCTAAACCACTACGCCATCCGTGTAGTCATTTTATTCAGCCTTCAGAATTTAATACTGTTTGTTGTATAAATATTTCACGATACTTCTAGATTTTTTTACACACCAAAACTACCCATAAAATCGTCTATCTATGAGTCGATTTGTCCATCCAAACGTTGCTTGTAAGGAAGTTCTTTTGGCGATTAGGCCAGCCTTTGAACATCGTCATTAATTTGATGTACTCTTGTATGTATGATGTACTAAACTGGTGTACAATAAAGCTTATTAATTCCTCAAAATGTTGCCTTTAATATTCTAAAACGTGTCAAATATGTAATGTAATCGTCCGTGTGGTGACGGATTAAAAATACACAGTATCACCACCCCTATTCATCACGTGGGTGTCGTAAGAGCCAACTAAGGGAAAAAAACTACGCAGAACAACAGCACTGCAGAGAGAAGGAAAACTTGACACAAACCCTATACCGACCCGTCTGGCCAGCGTGGTATAGTAGGCCACAACCTCCTTTATAAGGAGAGGCTTATGTCCAGCAGTGGACTATTTGTTGTGTAAGGCTGTTGATGTGAAATATTAGATATACTTAGATATACTCACGTATGGCCCACTGGGGGGAATGCCCTCATTCAGCGTAGTTCCGACGTGATAACATTCGCTACACCGTTGTAGGAAACAAACGGAGCCACAGACAGACCGGTAACTACCAAATTAACAGTAATCCGATCCACAGTTTTCTTGTCAAGTGATTTATTTAACTCATAAAACGTAGTAAACCTTTTAATGAGTTTAACCGATAAAACTAACTTTATGATGTCAACATTACATAATTGTCCCCTCATCTCTTACAAAGCTCGTGCAAAACAGAACCTTCCGACTTCACCTGTAAGTTTGCCAGCTAACCACCATAACAATAACTTGCTTAGGTAACAATAATTAGCAGAATAAATACGAGTACATTTAAGTCCAAAGCGACATGTCAGAAGTCGTTGTTTACAGACAGACAGATGGACAGACAGACAAAAAAAACTGGTTTTTAGGCATATGTGTCATGCAAATAACCATGAAGAACACATGAAGACATTACAAAAAGACAAAGTTTAATTTTATTTATTTGTCTAGAAGTAAGGATAGTTTTGGCAAATGCGAGTAATAATATCAAAAAAGCTTAATTTGGATAATCCTATACATACATTATTATTATAATATTTTTTTATGGTATAAGGGGGCAAACGAGCAGACGGATGGTAAGCAACTACCGCCGCCTATGGCCGCCCATGGGCACCTGCAACTCAAAAGTCACAAGTGCGTTGCTGCCCTTGGAGTCCCTCCCGCCGACTCGAGCGGGAGGGACTCCAAGGGCAGCAACGCACTTGTTTTGGGCTCTTGTTGGATTTGGGCTCCGGTAACCTCACTCACTCAGTGAAAAGCAACGAAAGAATTGCTTAACACCGGTTTTCTGTGAAGCCGTGGTATCACTCCGGTCGAGCCATCCCATTCGTGCTGAAGCAGGGCTTTCCCACGGTAATAATATTATAAATATAAAGCAGTCGAACTATAGTATCGCTAATGGCAGACAACCGGTAAATTAGTGAAAATAACAAAAAAAAGGAAACAAGTCTTTAAACAACATCTGCTAGTAGTCCTTGTATTTGCATATTATAATAAAGACTTCAATACCTAACTCTTTGCCGTTTCATTTTCACTGACAGCGGCCATACGCGCCATATATGCGCAGGCGCCGCTCGTTACATGTAATATTTAGTTATTATTGGTGCGCTCCGATATGAACCCGAGAATCGTACTCTAATGTTATCCATTATCATATGTAAGTCCATGTGGTGACGGATTAAGAATACAGAGTGTCACCACCCCTATTCTACCGAAGGGTGTCGTAAGAGCCGACTAAGGGAGCAAAACTCTGCACGACAACAGCACTGCAAAGAGAAGGAAAACTTGAAATACACCCTATACGAACCCGTCTGGCCAGCGTGGTATAGTAGGCCAAAACCTCCTTTCCAGTGATAGTTATTTTAGTATTTCTTTAAAAAATACATCACAGAACTCTTCCCTCTCTCCCTCCAACATAAGCAGTTGGAGTACGTTTTTTTTTACGTGTGGAAACCCCCTCGGGCCGTCACCCCACCGGGATTTGCGGCGGGGCGGTGTGTTGGAATCGAACCGACTAAAACCACACGGTGTGCCACTCTGCGCCTGAAATAGGACGGATCCGGGAACAACTATTATTACAAATCCGATATCCGGTCCGTTGGAGTACGTACCTCAAGCTCCAAGTAGACAAAACCTATAGAGTTCAATGTCAAGTCATGTTCTCAAATATCGTGCGGAAGTACCGGCCCGTGGTCACGTTGACCTTGCCAAGGTCGCGGCCGACCCTTTATTAGTGCTCACGATGATAATACCATAATTGGTTATCGCATGTGTTGTATGATTCAGAATATAAGCATTTTAAGGACGTGTCTGTCGAGAATTTTTATGGAAGGCGCCGGTAACGTCTGGGTTATAACATCCGACTTGCAAGTAAATGATAACGGATTCGAACATTACCACACTATCAACGTGATCCTCATTTAACCTACTCGGCACGTCAGCTAGGACTTTGAAAAATTTGCTCTCTAAGAAGTCTCTAGAGACAGACAAGTAATAATTAAAACATTTATATCATATAAATATATTTACAAAATAAATAAACATTAAAATTAATTATAAGCTAGCTAAGCACAGGATCATCATCCCCTCTCCTAAACTGCCGTGCCCGACAGGGTCCATAACGCACTATAAAAACTAATGTAACATCTCTGTAACGTTATGGTGTGCAATAAAGTATTGAATATCCCAACGCGTGAATAAATTAAATCACTAGAATAGACAAAAAACAATAATTCTATACATTAGACATAGGACAAAATCACAGTGAACTGTGATTTTTCATTCGATTTTTGCTTACGTAGGTTAGGGTTGCTAGGTAGGTAGGTGAAACGCTATTTAATAGTAAATCTAGTAGTTTTTTAATTATTATGTATGTAATGGTAGCTATATATAATAAAATAATTAATAATAATAATAAAAATAATAATATCTGGTGTCTTGGTACCTGTTCCCGATGTCGGTGGTCTACTATTTTTTATATTTTTAAATGTATTTTTATTTCTTTTGTAATATATTTAAAAATGTAATTAATATGTATATATAATTTAATAAAGAGAATAATAATAATATTCTACCACATTCACACAACGCCATCTAGTCCCAAACTAAGCAGAGCTTGTACTATGGGTACTAGACAACTGATATAAATACATATTTACTTTTTTTTTTTGTAAATACATACTTATTATACATAGAAACACCCAGACCAAATCAAACATTAAATGTTCATGCACACAAATGTTTGACTTGAGCGGGAATCGAACCCGCGACCTTTGGAATAGCAGTCCGTTACACAAACCACTACGCCATCCGGTCGTCACTTACTAGATTTACAGTTGAATAGGCGAAATAGGGTCTTCATACATCGTCTGAAAACAGCTTATTAGCAACAACGCGTGAGTAGCAACCCTAACCTACGTAGCAAGAAATCGGTGACTGTGATTTTGTCCTATCAGAAGTTAGTCAGAAGTTGGATGCCAAGGTATCACTCCGGACGAGCCAACCCATGTGTGCAGAACGGCCATCACTTCCACGGAAATGATCGAATTATTATCACCTTTTCCCTCAAAGATAAGAAAACCACAACCCATCTGACAGAAAGACCGCATACAATTCGCTTATCTTCATATACAAATAGCATGTGCAGTAATCCGTCAAGAATTTAAAGGTCATTGATATGAGTAAGATATGTTCGGACAGTGTTACTATCTTTGGTCATACAACATAATATGTGAATCAGAGAGATTACCTTTACAAATGGCATTTGAGGGTAAGGCGTAATAATAACAATCTCACACACTGTTGTCTGATCCGAAACTAGACAGAGTCTCTACTATGATGACCAGACTGCTGATAAAGAAACTTATCATCATCAACAGTCCTTAACAGTCTACTGCTGGACAAAGGCCTCTCCTTACTATGGAGGTTTTAGCCTACTATACCACGCTGGCCAGACGGGTTGGTATAGGATTTTTGACAAGTTTTCTTTTTCTTTGCAGTGCTGGTTGCCCTGCGTTAGCTCCCTTAGTCGCCTATATATAATAATTTGTTCCACAGATTTGTGTGCGAGGCAAAATGATTTTTGTGGAGTGCATGAGATACAACAAGTATTGCTTTGCACCGGAAAATAAGGTTCTGTATTCGATTGGAATATGAATTTAGAATATAAAAAGTATATGTAAGCAAAAGTGTATAAAACCAATATTAAAAACAGTCATCATCATCATCATCATCAACAACAGCCTTTCATAGTCCACTGCTGGGCTTCTCCTTAGAAAGGAGGTTTTAGCCTACTACGACGGGTTGGTATAGGGTTTGTGTCAAGTTTTCCTTCTCTCTGCAGTAGTGTTGTCCTGTGTAGTTTGCTCCCTTAGTCACCTCTTACGACACCCACGGGATGAATAGGGGTGGTGACAGTCTGTATTCTTAATTCGTCACAACACGGATAGTAAGTTAAAAACAATATGTGTTAAAAATGAACAAAATCCGGACAAGTGCGAGTCGGACTTGTCCGCCGAGGATTCCGTACAAATTTGTGGGTACATATCATAAATAGTTCAGGAATCGAGTCAGCAGATTTTTGCCGAGCCTTTCCTGAAAATTAGTTTCCAAAACCTATAATTACTTTTAATAAAGACTAACTTTTATGATTTAATTACAAATGTATTCAGATTTTCCCTGTACTAATTTTCATTTAAATTTCACAGTTTTAGGTCAACAGGAAGAACCCTATGAATTTTGATTTCCTTGAGAGTGTCGAAATATACGTTTTTGCGGCATAAGTGACCTTTTTTATGTTAACTTAGGAGTTTGATTAGAGTTTGAGTATTTATTTTTAATTTCAACTCGATACCTCCACGCGTTCCCGAGATAAAGGGTCCTGACAGACAAACTGACGTACAACAAAGTGATCGTATAAGGGTTTCGTTTTTTTCTTTTGAAATACGGAACCCTAAAAATTAACAAAACAACTAGCGAAATCTAGTCACAAATAATAATATGGCGGCTTATCATAGATCGTTGTTCCCCGGCTCCCTGTTACACAATTCCGTGTCTTTTCACAAAATCATTCCCACGGATTGCGGGCAAGCAAGGAGAGTACAGAGAGTAGAGTAACTGGGATTATCTTGGGTTGGCGTGTACCTACTATCTCCATCGTAATCGTTCTTTCCATCAGATGAGAAAGAAGACAAACAAAATACAAAACAAAGCATTTGACGAGCGGATGGCGTAGTGGTTTGTGTAACGGACTGCTATTCCAAAGGTCGCGGGTTCGATTCCCGCACAAGTCAAACATTTGTGTGCATGAACATTTAATGTTTGATTTGGTCTGAGTGTTTCTATGTATAATATGTATGTATTGACAAAAAAAAAAGTATATATGTATTTATATCAGTTGTCTAGTAGCCATAGTACAAGCTCTGCTTAGTTTGGGACTAGATGGCGTTGTGTGAATGTAGTAAAATATATTATTATATTATTATTATTATTTTACAGATGAACGGCTCCAAGAGAAAAGAATGACCAGAAAAAAGATAAAAAGCTTGCTTAAAAGATAATAAGGATAGAAAGGGAGTTAGCGAAAGAAAATGAGTAAAAGTTTCTAAATCTATAAGAAAATATTTCAAAAAAGAATTTCCATAAAAACAATTGTTCTAGCTTCGGTTATAACCTTCTCAAAGAAGACACATAAATAATTGTGATTTCAACATTCCTGTGAGCTTAAAAAATGGCAAACATCAAATTTGACATAATCGTTTTGACATAATCATTTTTGGTCCACATCAAGTGTGCACACGGCACTAAAGAGCGGGTATTGTGGTGAGCACGTAAATGTCTGTACGAACAAGTGGTGGATATGGGCGCAGCAAGGATATTAGTGCGCCCACTGACTGCTGTTTTGGTCCAACTTGAATGTCATTTTAAAGATAATTTGCAGAAGGTGAAGTAAAAATATTTTGTCAATGTGCATTGACTCTGTGGAGGAATTATTGTTCCTCCAATGCAAAAGGAGGATCTTTCGACAAGGCGATGTGATTATGCCTGGCGGACCGTGGCCCAGCGGTTGACGTTGAAAAGTTATATATATACAAATCGGCGTAAGAACTATTCATATCGCAATACAAGATTAGAAGTTACTTCCGTTAGACGGCATTGAAGTATGTTTCGTTTTATTGTATGCGTAAGTCGCCACATACTGAGACTGAGACTTACCGAGAAATTAGAAAGAACTTACTATGAAAATGATTTATTGTAAACATTTAGTATTTTTATTTGTATTATTAAAAACAATTAGCTGGAATAAACAAAGGGTTAAATACGTGTTAAAGCATGTAAATAAATAGAGAATTAAACTTGGCAGATACAACGACAACTAGCCAGGAAATAACATGGCTTACATATTTTCTATTTTAATCGAATTGAATAGAAATTATAACTATCCTGGTATAACCTTAACTTATCAAAGTAAACATAGACAAACATAGATTCTGTTCTAACTACTATTTGCGACCGAATGTCATTTAAACCAATGTTCAAGTCTTAAAAGTCATTTGCCCAGTTATTTACATTCAATATTAAACCACAGCAATCAATACATTGTTAAGATTATTAATTATGAACACAAGAGTAGAGGACAACCAAAAAATATGGATAGACTGTGTAAAAGAGGATATGGCTTAAAAGAGAAGAATAATGAGGACTGAGAGAAGAGATATGGAAGATGAAAACAAATTGACTGCACGGATGGCGTAGTGGTTTAAGCGGTCGCCACGCCGCTTCCTACTACGCCGAGTGTTGTGGGTTCAAACCCCACATGGGACGACACTTTGTGTGATCCACAAATTGTTGTTCTGAGTCTGGGTGTTCTTTGTGTCCGTTTCATGTATGTTTGTAAAGTCCCCCGCGACAAAGGGTTTATTCCTAATGCGGGAGTTGTCTTTTTAAAAAACAAAAAAAAAAAAAAAAATTGCACCAACTCCACATAAAGGGAAATAAAAACAAGATAAAAACGAGTCTATTAAATGTAGAAATCGCTAAATACTAAACGCGTCGTATGACTGTAAGTGCACTTCGTGACAGATCCAATTGAACTTCTGAATCTTATCTGTGGAACGAAGTCTCTCCGTGGGTGTCAAATGACATTCTTTGTGATGTCGCAACTTGCCGTCCGCCAAGCCTGGACAAGATCTACAAGATATTTCTAATTGCTGAGGACCTTCTTCTGAGCCTGGTTTCGATTTGGTAATAGCGTAGTATCACGTACCTCATTCATTAGTTGGTTTCGTTGTTTATTCATGTACTGTTTTATTGTAGGCTCATCTTGCTTGCACAAGAGACAGGGTGTATTGAAATTCGTGTGATTACAGTGTTGATATTTTCACATCACATCACATCAACAGCCTTTAATAGTCCACTGCTGGCATAGGCCTCTCCTTCTCCTTAGAAAGGAGGTTTTGGCCAGACGGGTTGGTATAGGGTTTGTGTCAAGTTTTCCTTCTTTTTGCAGTGCTGGTGTCCTGCGTTGTTTTGCGCCCTTAGTCGGTTCTTACGACACCCACGGAATGAATTGGGGTAGTGACATTCCGTCACTACACTGACAATTTTGAGGGTTGATATTTTGGCAGAAGTTTTTCATCATATTTTGGTATTATGAATAGGGTTTTTATTTTGACAACACTTGTGTATCTCTATCTACTTCACCGCTATTGCTTGGAAGGATATACAATGTATCCTAACTATAATTACTTATATCAAAAATGTGAAATTAAGAACACGGAATGTCACCACCCCTATTCATCCCGTGGGTGTCGTAAGAGACGACTAAGGGAGCAAACTACGCATATCAACATCACTGCAAAGAGAAGGAAAACTTAAAACAAACCCTATACCAACCCGTCTGGCCAGCGCAATAGTAGGCCAAAACCTTATTTCTAAGGAGAGGCCTATGTCCAGCAGTGGACTAAAATAGGCTGTTGATGATGATGATGAATTTGTTGGTGTTTATGATTTCACTTGATACATTCTTCACTTTTATACTTGATACATCTCATACACGGTCGTCTGACCCCGAGTTAAACAGAACCTGTACTATGGTAACCAGACTGCTACTGGTGCTCATGACACAATTATTTGCTCTGAGTAAGAAAGGAATCCACAATTCCTGGCTTAGCAGTCATTATCAATAACTTCTAAATCAACGAACCAATCAGTTACTGAACACATAAATGGAGTACCTTTCATTCAAAAAGATATAACTCTCCCTGAGGGATAAATAAAACCACTTAAACAGATATATAAACACGTGCGCCAAGTTTTTAATATCATAAATTCAAAAGCAGATTTGATTGATTTTTTACGATTATAATGATAATTTAACACACCTTATCAGAGGTTAAAAAGAGCAAAGAATACCTCTCTAATGGCTTTTATTCCCTTAAGGATATCCATTCAGGTTAAAATCTACCTTCATGCTAGCAAAACCGCTAAAAAACTAATAGCTATCCAGTAAAATCCACAACGAGTTCTTTGGCTGTTTAACATACTTTGGGACTTACCGATATCATTCATTTTTGTGTTAGTTTTTGGCTTTGGTTTTAGTGAAGTTATAATAGTACTGGGAACGTGGATATGAAAACACATTAAAAAGTATTAAGTAAGTTTTTCATTATAAATAATTTTAATGTCTAGTGTATGTCACTAGAATTCAAACGGCAATCATACTCAAACCACGCCGATTTAATCGGTCTCCACGCCACTTACCACTACACTGAGTGTTGTGGGTTCGATTCTCACATGGGACTGTGTTCTTTGTGTCCGTTTCATGTATGTGTGTGAGGCCCCCGCGATACAGGATATATTGCTAATGCGGGAGTTGTCTTTTAAAAAGAAAAAACACACACATAAAAAGTCGTCTCTAATTATTATTCGTTTTCAATTTTGTTTCAAAACCACTTTTTAAAAGACGCATTAAATCGCATTTGTTTCAAGAATGTGGGGTTTTATCCTGTAATCTCTGATTGTAAATCCTACACAGTATTTTTTTATTGAATTTTTTCTATAAGTATCCTATATACATAATTATATATAACATCATAAAATTAAACATCAATAGTGGATCACAGTTATAAAAAAATCACAACACAAGCTGTGTAGGTGCGATGCGCAAAAACTCCCGAGTGGGAGCTGCGCGTGCGACTGTTATACGAGAATGGATGGATTTATGTAATGACGAAGAATTCACTTCCAATATTATTTTATTAAATATTCAACACATTTTCATCCCCATCACTTAGATAATTGGCGCTCCATTACTGTGCCCTTTTCGAGAAACTTTTTGCCTCGCAAAACCAATCTGTGGAACAAGTTATCGTCTGCGGTATTTCCAGACCGATACGACCTTCGAACCTTCAAGGAAAGAGCGTACTCCTTCCTAAAAGGCCGGCTACACGTTTGTGACTCCCGAGTTGCAGACGTTCATGGGCGGCGATAGTTACTTTCCATCAGATGACCCGTATGCTCATCTGCCCTCTCTAACATAAAACCAAACATGGTAATTACCTTTATGTGTGCGTAAATACTTACATTAACAGCCTCATCTGATTAAGCTATTAAGACATAAGCAATATCCTTTTCTTTCATCGCTTGCCTTTTTTACCGACCTTTGTCTTCCGAATTTTAGTGTATCTAATTTTTTAAGTAAAAATTATCTTCTAAAAGAGCTTGAATTGGACCCTATACACTGGATTAAGCTGTACAGATCATTTTGAGGATACATTAGAAACTTGATTATCCGGATCTTAGTTATTATTATTATAGTCCTGATTATCCGGATCTTAGATATTATTATTATAGTCCGGATTATCCGGATCTTAGATATTATTATTATAGTCCGGATTATCCGGATTGTCAATCGCAATCAAATAACTTTATTTGTACTTTTTTTATTTAATCTTTGTAAAGCAAATGAAATTTAAAAAAAACGAGTCGGCCTTTAAACAGTCACATATAATTTGTAACACATGATATCTAAGCTACCATCTAACGGACCACTCTAGCACGGCGCTTGCTCATTGATCAAATCAAATGGCGCGCATTTCCCAGGCTTCCTGTTACACGATTTCGTCCCATTACACGTAACACTCCCACTGATTACAGGAACGCGAGATTTAAGGTATATTACAGATAAAAAAATGCTTTCAAGCAAACATTCAATTATTCGGGTTTTCGATAATGCGAATGCTTTACGATACAGATTAGTCCGGTTAACCGAATCTCCTGTATTATAACTTTTTTGTTGGTAGCGCACAACAAAATTTCTCATCATCAATCATAATTAAATTGACAATGAGAAGTACTACAGCACTGCAGCACCTTTCACTTAAGTCTTCAGAGTCATCCCACCTTTGTTCTTCTAGTGTCTTGTTTTATTGTTATTATTGTGTATACTATCGACGTTTGAAAGTGCAGAGTAACAATAACGAGATAAAAGATAATTATGTTTTTTTTTTCTTGACTCATTACCTCATGAAGTCGTTATTACAATTTGTAATTAATGTCTCGCTTCAAACTGCGCACGCGTCACGGTTTATGTAAACACTTCCTTATTTAATATTAACTAATTGTTTATGGTATAATGATTACATAAATACGAGCTTCATATTGTCTATGTGATCAAGATAGATCATATTTATTCAATTGTTTTGCAAAATTGTGATTTAAGAATCAATACTATAAATAGCCACATATAACTAACAAATAATGAAGATCAAGAAAAATAATATTATCCAGATGCCATTTTTGGAGTCAAAACCTTTCTTGGGGAAGAACATTTTTCTTTTTTTTTGAACTCGCAATACTGTTACCGTTACCGACACCTCTGTATAAATGTATCTACATAAATTGTTTACACGAGAGTTGAGTTTGGGTTAAAATACATTGATTAAATAATACAAAATATCTAAACATAAATTGTTTATAATACGTACAACATAAATATATATTCATGTCGGCACTTTTTGAATAGAAAAAAAACAAAAAAAAAACCTGTTATAATCAAAAAAATTAAAATTTTCATGTTTTTACTTCCGTCGGCACTCCCGGGGTGCCACTGTTTTTCACTTTCGAGTGAGTGAGGTTACCGGAGCCCACAGATTACCCCCTAATAGATACCGCATACAGGGCCACAAAGACGCGCAACACTTATTAACTATAGCTATTAAATAAAGTGACGCTAAGAATTACGACTTCAGTGACGACCAAGTTTATGACCTGTACGCACGTAGGCACGTCCGAGTTTTTGACAATTTAAAAATAGCTTACTATCCCAAAATACGTTAAAAATGCCTAACTGTGCAGTGAAATGGTGTGGCAAGTCAGCTAAGACATCCAGTTATCAAAAAGATGGCATTACATTTCATCGGTAAGTAAATTCTATTCTTATCACGCCAACCTATTTCAAATGCACTGGAGGTCAACTTAAGCTGGTAACATAATGGTGCAAAGTAATAACAATAAGGCACCCGTTGATGTCTTTTTGAAATGTCCCTTTCACTCATTACGTAAATTACAATAGTTGTCTTTGTCTAATAACAGCACGTGTATCGATAGTGTTGTAATTTATAAGTCGATATTTGTTTGGTCATCGTTTGAATTTTGTTTATTGAAGTCATTTTATTTAGTAAAAAATAGTGGCGTATCATTCTGCTATATGTAATAGGTTTCCTAAATGCCCCGAAAGGAAGAAGATGTGGATCGATGCAGCTGTTGTACATTATTTAATAAAGGTTAAATGCAATACGTGCGTTAAAGCATTAATATCCCTGGATGAGAAAAAAACAGTTTGATTTATGCAAGAGATGCAGGAGGACTGCTCTTCCCGTCTACTATGGTTACCAAAATTTGCAGACGATCTGAACAAGTAATTCGAAGCTCAATCGATTCAAATCAAGGATCTAAAATATATTACAAAGACAAATTCCGTTTTGTAACACAAACATTAAGCAGTTTTATTAATGAGGATATTTTCCCTGAAATAAAAAATCACCAATTCGATCACGAAAGTTGTAATCATGTCATTGATTTAGTTAAAAGTGTCATAGAAAAATACATAGACATAAGATTACTTATCTCGGAAGACAGATCCTAAGAATTCCGTGAGACGCATTTATACCAAGCTTATCCATTTTAAAAAGCAATAAAATATATATTTAAAAACTTAAATGTACAAATAAATTTAAAAAATTATAAACATTGTTTTATTTTTTTAATAAATTTCAAGAAAACATTGAGTAATATATTTATTTATCAATAACCAACAAATCAAAAATAAAATTAATATCAATAATTCAGATCATCCTACCTAATTCATCGATCAACGTCCCAACCCTGTCCCATCACTATGGTTCGATGCATTCCAAGTAATATCCAATCACAGCGCATTTAACACGTCCCCCGCAACCCTTGCATACCACCAAATGTTGTGAACTCGAATCAGTACAAATTTTCAATAATGCGGTATCTATTAGGGGGTAATCTGTGCCGGAGCCTAATGTTGTTCTGGAGGGAACTCCAAAAGCAAAATGCACTTTATGACTCTTAAGTAGTGAGTGTGTGCTGCGGTAGTCACTTACCATTAGGTGACATGTCTGCTAGTTTGCCCTCCTTTTTTTTTTTCGTGCGGAAATCCCCTCGGCTACCACCTATCTATATCGGTGGCATGTCGGACTCGAACCGACTAAAACCGCACGCCGTCTCGGGTACGAATAGCCGGGGAACCAGGTATAGCCTAGAAAGGAAGTCCCTTTTGCCCCGATATACCTCGGGCCATCTACAACAACAGGTAGACGACCCCCTCCCCCCCCCCGTGTGGGAACCCCATGTTCCCTCTGCTCTCTGAAAGCGAGCGCAACGCGCTCGCCACCACCCCGACCTGCTTCTGCTAGGGTGACAGATGGCCTCACCTGTAACCCCCAGGCCTGATTAGTTTACCCTCCTAAACTCTACTTTAATGCAAAATAATATACGTCACTTTTATTAATGTGGAAAGATTTTTCTGTTTCTCTGGTTCGGTCACCTTGATTTGAATGGAAACCCATTTAATCTTTGTCCTCTCCTATCTTCTTACGAATGCAATTTATAATTTCTTGTAGACAGATAATCAAATATTTTTAAGTAAATTCCTTATAAAGAACGTCTCTTTGATTCGTGCTTATTTTATCTTAAATGACTCGTAAAATATAAGTACAGATAGCACCAAAAACTGTTCAACGCATTTAAATGTTTAAAAACTATGAAAAATAAAACAAATATAAACCACAGAAACAAAAATAATACCACAGTAAAGTAAAAATGTAATAAATCTTTAGAAGAATAAAGAAAATTACTATTACTAAATTAGTTTTTTTTTTAAAGACAATTCCCGCACTAGGAATAAATTCTGTGTGGCGGGGGACTTTACAAACATACATGAAACGGACACAAAGTACACCCAGACTCAGAACAACAATTTGTGGATCACACAAAGTGTTGTCCCATGTGGGGTTTGAACCCACAACACTGCAGTGCAGTCTTAGTCAACAATATATTAGGTCTTTACCTATGAAATTGCCGTTTTGTATGCAATAAGTGAAAGTACTTATTTTTTCAAACTTTTTTATTTCTGTTATTCGAAGTAATCACCCATGCAATCGACGCATCTTTGCCAACGCAATGGCAGTTTATTCTTGTAAAAATCAGCTGGACGGGAGGCAACAAACTCTTCAAAGGCATTTTGTACTGCCTCTCGGGAATTGAATTTTTTACCCACTAAAAGTTGTCTAAATGTTGGAAAAAGTAATAGTCGGTAGGTGCAAGGTCTGGTGAGTTGGCGGATGAGGGAGAGCTTCCAACCCCAGCTCTTGCAGGTTGGAGACTGTCTGTTGCGCAGTATGGGGTCGCGCGTTGTCGTGAAGGAGCAGTGGGGACGACCGATTGACCAAAGCTGGTTGCAGATGTGACCACCAGACCTTTGACCAGGATTTGGACAACTGCATAACAAGAAAACCAATAATATAAAATGGGGATGAAAAGTTTGGTAAATGAAGACTGCGGAGCACAAAACCGGCTTCCATCTACTCTTCCTGGCAATCATTATTTACGGGATACCTATTCCAGAAGTAGATATCATATGTCTGAAGTAATGATGATCAAAACTAAATAGAAACCCTTATGACAAACGCATTAAGTCTGTTTATTTCTATTTAAAAACCAACTCTTGCTGCAGGAATATACGAGTATATTGTGTCGCGAAGAATTTTACAAAAATACGTGAAACGGACACCAAAAACGCTCAGACTCAGAGCAACAATTTGTATATCGCACAAAGTGTTGTCCCACACACACAGTCTTTGAATTGTGTGGGAATCGAACCCACAATACTCCTATTCTATAAGAGCCCTATGTCGTCGCGATCTGCAACTCACTTGACATTGGACATCTTGCAAGCGTCTTTTACATAGCTTTTAATACAGTAGCATCCAGTAACATAAAACTTAATAAAACTGTTTTGTAATTGATGTTACGTTGATAAGGAAGCTCCATTGATCAGGCTGGCGCCATTGTACATACGTTCTCGTTGCACTGATGCGCTTTAATTGAATGTACATCAGAGACCGGCTTGTACACAAATGACATCACAACATTAATATGTTAATACACTGACCTTCGACGTTAGGTAGCTCTTGAATTTGCGTAGGGACTGTCTTTGAAGTTGTGTTATTTTTCCATAACGGACCCATAATCAGGAATTTAATTTCCGTATACATTAATGGGAGAGGCCATGTTCGGCTGTAGATTGCTTACAGGCTGATGATGATGGTGGGTATTGGTAATGTTTATTGCTTTAGTTATAGATCAGTCTATATCAAAGGAACTACTATCCTTTGAGTTATTTAGAAGAAGAAGGAAAGAAGAAAGAAAACAAATTTTTATTTCTGAAATATTTAGAATTGAAAGCTCCAAAGTTGAAATCAATAGCTAGAATTTACTTATTTGTGTCGTGCGGTGTCAGTTTTGTTTTTATTTGATAAGTTTGGGAGCTTTGATAAAGAGGTTAGAGTTTCATAATATACTTTGAATGTGAAGACATACATTAATCTTACATGCAGATGCTTTAGGAGATTGTTTATAAGATTGATGATTTTGAAGATTTTGGCCATGAGTTTGTTTGCCCTTTCTTCTCATAAGGCTAGAAACGGGCGGTTGTAGATCGGCACAGGCATATCATAGATTTCGTATAAGTTTAATTTTTATTAAATTTATTTGCTTACTATTTGATAAAACAGAGATTGTTGCTTTTGTGTGTGTGTTGATACTAGACTTTAGAGCCTACATAAAAGACGACTTGAAACAATTTTCTTTTTTTTATGAAATAAAGAGAGTTTGACTTTGACTTTGATTGAGGATTAAAAGAAAGACTGATATCCTTGTTTTTTTTTTTAATTTGTTAAAAAAAGTCAAGAATATCAGTCTCTCTTTTAGAAATAATCTCTTGGAGTCCTAGCAGTCGGACAAATCTCACATAGCTATAAATCAAATTCCATTAATATTGTAAACACTAAAGTTTCCGAGAATAAATGATAAGATACTTGTGGCTAAATCACGTTAGAACAAGTGAACGGATATGGGTGAAATTTTGCCACAGGGATAGATTATAATCTTAAATATCACATAGACTTTTATCAAAAAAAGATTCACTGATTAAATCGAAATTAACGCAAAAAAACCGCGGCTAAAGGCTAGTAAACTATAATTTATCTCCAAACTCGTCTGGTAACGTAAAACGCTAACACAATTTGGGAACATTTTTTACACACAAGTTCGGAAGACATCTTGCCACGTGTAAAATTGAGTTCATAATACACGTACTAGGTACGTAATTAAAATACCCGCACTACTCAATAAGAGTACACCGCTAATTAACAATTAATCAACCACTGGAATGGACCTGATGCTTGTTAATTAGTCACATTTAATCACGTGCCCCACTGCAATTGTGCCACACTGTCACGAGTGGTCTGCAATCAAAATTTATTTGACGGCAGATTGACTGGAGTCAGTGGGAGTCGTTTATTTCTATTTACATAAGAGAATTTCTTCAATCAAATCTTGTTATAGGGGGACAAACGAGCATGTACTGAAACCGAGAAAAAGTTTCAATTTAATAGAACTACATAATTATGATAATTCTAAAATCGATAACACTTGCAGACATTGTTGGAATAATCGTCGAAAAACCAAAACGAGGTAATTTTTTGGCTATTTCACAGTCCAAAGTTGTTTTGTAACTATGAATCAATTAATATTCACATGTCTTCACCAAACCCTCAATCACTACATTATATTATAAAACAAATGATACCAATGTGTAACAATAAACGTTCCATCTAGAATTGTATAATCTGTTATATAATAAATCAGCGTTTACATTTTCCATTGAATCCTATTCTATTCATTATTCTCGGCCTGCCTGTTCTCGTTAACCAGGTGGTTCCAACATATTATTGTTTTGTTAGATAAATAATTCATTAAACATAGCTAGAATATAAGCTCCGATTGCAACAATACCTTTCCACGAACTACACGTTTCCGTACTTATTGAGATGGATGCGTAGAATATTTTTGATTTATCACGATTTAGAAAAACAATGGGCAATAAATTATGAGGTTAAAAGTAAAAAAAAAAGCTTCAATCCTCAAAGTCATGCAAAGTTTTATGTGTACTAATATGAAAGTAGTTTATTTTTTTTAAATAGGAATGTTCCCAATTCAAATTTCCCTCCACATTTATTTTGTCGTCTTGAAACTTTTAATAGTATGCTAAAAAGGTTCTTGTTTTTAGCATCTGAGAATAAAATTGATAATTTTTTAACACGCTTTTATAGCTGCTAAAAACGTTCAATTTTAATCTATGTATGTATGTAATAATCTTCAAACGTAACTTTAACCCACTTCTAAACTTCGAATTAAATTGAAATTTTGCACACTTAACTACAAGACACTACAGGATTAACGGCTTTTTCCATACCTAAAAATTCAGTAGTGTCTTTTGCTACGTACCCATGGAAACCAGCACCCCAAGAGTCGTGACTACACACACTATACGCACTAAATAAATAGTGGTCCATACTAACTAAACAATGAAACCCATCTTTTCATCAATATACATCAAATAAAATAATCAGCCTATGTATCAATTCTAATACTAATTTGTCTTGGGTACAATCAAGCTGCAAAGATGATATTGTCGTTGACAATTGCGCGAATCATCTCTCCTTCCATAAAAGGATTTACCGGGTGTCTGTTTATCCATCTTGTTACAGAATACTAATTTCTTAGACAAGGAAAATTCGATTACCCATTCGTATGGAAAATTACGTGTGAATTCCATAATGCAGTCCATCACACATGATTATCTCATAGATTCGTTGTAGAATACGAAGATTATTTCCAGAACGTTATTCTATTAAATACATGCATACTAAAGGCTACCGTGTGGTGACGGTTTAAGAATACAGAGTGTCACCACCCTTATTCATCCCGTGGGTGTCGTAAGAGGCGACTGAGGGAGAAAAATACGCAAGACAATAGCACTGCAAAGAGAAGGAAAACTTTAAACAACCCGTCTGGCCAGCGTGGTACAGTAGGCCACAACCTCCTTTCTAAGGAGAAGCCTATGTCCAGCAGTGAACTATTAAAAGCTGATGATGTGATGTGATGATGATGTGAAACGAGCAGACGGGTCATCTGATAATAATAATAACATCACACATCTGACGCACGACAGTCTGATTCCAAACTAGGCAGACCCTGGGCTATGGTAACCAGCCTGCTGATAAACATACTTATATATTTCTCAATACATACATATTTATATTAACTACACCCAGACACGGAACAAACGATCGTGCTTATCACACAATATTTGTCCTAGATGGGAATCGAACCCACGACCTCTGGCTTAGCAGTCAGGATTAACTGCCCATGGGCACATGTAGCTTGAATCCTCCCTCCCAGAATCAGGTGGATGAGGGTTTGTGCGTCGGTAACCTCACAAAAAAACTGTTTTTTTGTACATTTCCGGTCGAGCAGTTAAGCTGGTCTCCCACAGCCATTTATAAAAAATGGCAACTAACTAGGCATACAATTTTATCAAATGGAATCCTTCCAGCACTGAGAAATGTTTGTTATATATCAGACTAGCTGACCCGCGCAACTTCGTCTGCGTCTCTCAATAGTAATAAATTTTCTCCGTTTTTGAAACATTCTTCATTGGTGCTCCGCTCCTATTGGTCTCAGCGTGATGATATATAGCCTATAGCCTTCCTCGATAAATGGGCTATCTAACACTGAAAGATTTTTTTAAATCGGACCAGTAGTTTCTGAGATTAGCGCGTTCAAAAAAACAAACAAACAAACTCTTCAGCTTTATAATATTAGTATAGATTGGTAACGATGACCAAAAGTCAAAGTTCAATGAACAAATTCAGCCATACATGCTTTGACGAGTGTACCATAGGGGTCGAATCCAACATAAATCACGTTGATTGATAAAAGCGTATCGGCTGACCGGTCCCCGCCTTTCGCTTGTCGAATGATGTCGAACAATCCCTGGTGTCATTACCAATTAACAGAATTATTGTTGTACTGGTGCCAGTGGTAATAGCACTTGAGATAAGTCATTACATCACATGTATACCGTCTTTAGTCATTGAGTTATTAGGAGTAATCTGTATCTTGGTGTACTTGAAAGTATTCTGGTCAATTCAGGCATTCTTTTAGAATGGTATTTTTTTCTATATTATTACTTCTAAGTACTTATTACTTACCAACCCGCCTGGCCAGCGTGGTATAGTAGGCCAAAACCTTCTTTCTAAGGACAGGCTTATGTCCAGCAGTGGACTATTAAAGGCTGTTGATGTGATGTGATGTGACTTATATACATAGATTAACTGTCTGTCTATCGAACTGTGCTTAACATCAGACGTTGTGATGTTCACTGATATTTTATTAAATGATGATTTTGATGGTGATGATGTCATATGGAAATTTTTAAACGATGTAACTATGTTTTTCTAAGTCGACCTGAATAATTTTACTAGTAATGTTTTCTAAGGTTGGGCTCGAACGACTCGACACAACCTGATCAGTTCAGTCAGTCGCTTTACCACCGACAATTCTGATCCTTTACATGTCAGAAAACAAACAGGATCTGACAACGCAATTCGAAATTGTAATATCTATACATACAAATAAATAAAATTGAAGTGTATGTTTGTAATGTCAAAATTACAGGGGTTTTCATGCTCACACGGTTATTTGCACGATACCTATACCTAAAAACTTTTTTTGTCTGTCTGTCTGTTTGTTCCGGGTAATCTTCTAAACGGCTGGACCGATTTCAATAATATTTTACTACCAGGTAACTGTCTACATAAGGAATAACTTAGGCTATTTTTCCTCTCAGAAAAACCATTTAAAATTTTGCCCAAGCCCAAGATTACAGTTAACAGGATTAAATCACAACCCACAAGATGGCAACAAGAAAATGGCACATTTATATTATAATTAAATTTCATTACTCATTGTCATTGGTACAGAAAAAGACATAACTTCCATAGAGAAAAAAAGTACCGTTACAGTTGAAAAAAGAATGCGTTTGAACCCGCACCTTGTATGATTTGTATATTTGTCTACGAATTTTAGCGTATTCATACAAAAATATTGACTTTATGAAAGCCCCATCACAACTTGATAACCAAACGGCTCGTCCATTATCCACCGAATCCCCTTCATAGTGACGACGATGCATGTGTCTAATGCAGTGTACCAAAATACACAGCGCCATCTGCACGCCATAACATATTGCGTAATGCGATACTGCACTAGGGCTGACACTTGATATTAAATAAACTGTGATTTTAATCATTCTACTTCTAACTAACTATCTTTGATAAAGACGTACTTAGAAGTGCCTAATTTTTCATTAATGTCCGGTTTCAATGGTAATCTCACCACATATCGTCCTTTCGGCGTTTGGTGCTTGATAAATAGAAGTCAACACACTGCTGATCTTCTTCTGATAGACTTGATTTCTCGTTGATATCCTCAATTTTCCAAAACTGCTGCATTTCATTTATGATATTGATAACCACGTTGCATTGGTATGACGGCATATCCCCACCGCTGTATATAACCCAGCCTAAATAAGTTTCTTGTAATATAGGTTGCGCTTTCTCCATTTATTAATTCTCAAAGTAATATCAAACCGTAAACACACGTATAATACGTAGCATGCATATAAAAAGCATCGGATGCCAAAATTTCAAATTTGTAGCGATTTAAGCTCTGCGTTGATCAATCAGTCAGTTATGACAAGAAATTTTACATGTTTAGATTATTATAGAAGTATCTCAGCAAATATATGTGAAATTCCAAACATTAGTAATCAAGGGAAATATAAACACAGCAAGATAAGCTTCGTAAAACCATCGGTTTAAACGTAATAAGAGCAATATTTGTATCATAATTTATTGAAACAGTTAGCCAGTTTATTTTCCTGCCCTAGAAGCATCTCAAAGTATAGGATAGACTGCGTAGTCTATCCTAAAACTGTCTTTCTCTAACTTCAATTTCATGTGGAAAAAATGAAAGTTTTGACAAATTTAATTTTAAAACATCGAAAAATTAACAATCAACTTCTGTCTATCACTTTTTTATTTCTGTCTTATGTCGTTTTATTTCATTTTTTTTTAAGTTGTATAGATTCTAGAGAATCCACTCAGCAATATTTTTTTCAGGAAAAAACGGAACCTACCACTAAATTAAATGTAGACGATATATTTTGACTTCCGTTTTCTAATTTTTTGGTCTTGTCCCAAAAATTAACCGTTAGACCTTTTAAATATTTCATGTCAAACAAAATTTAAACAGGTATGTACTTTACATCTATTGTGCACGGCATGTGACCTTATCAGCAAACATCTGTAAATATTTTCCTAATAATTAGAGTGGACAACCCTAACAGTCCTAAGATGGACATGTGCCTTTAAAGGCGATCTAAAACGAATGCATGAGAGCGTGATTCTTTAACGGCGCGGTTTATGTGGACTTTTATGTGCACCATACACCATACATCCTGTGTTGTTACAAATATTACGACACCCAAATATTTTACTAGCACTTACATATCATATACCCATGCCTAAAATTAAAAAAAAATCGGTTGTCTGTAAAGTCGGTTTACTGACGATAGTTGAACGTGACAACGTTATAAGAAAATACTAATGGAATGGTTGCATTTTTCAGAAAGAAAATTTTAATTTTATTTGTTATACAGATGTCGAACGCTGCCGAACGCGGAGGCCGATTGTGCCTCTTTGTCGCTCGTTCCGCGCTCTCGCTTGCACTTCATGCCTTAAATGGAACGCCTCAGATCGAGGTAACGCCGCATGAGTCATGTTTTTTCGTGCGTGCAGCCGGCTCCATCGAATTATAAGACGTTGTCACGTCAAAAAAGAAAATTAAAAAGTAAAGAACTCTCCGAACGAGTCCCAAAACTCCAAGAGCTTCCAGGACTAAGAGTCTTTATATTAGGCGTTAATTACATGGACGGAAAGCGTAGTGATTTAAGCGGTCACCTTAAGTGTTGTGGGTTCGATCCAACCATAGGACAACAATTTGTGTGATCCACAAATTGTTGTTCTGAGTCTGGGTATTCTTTGTGTCTGTTTCATATATGTTTGTAAAGTTGACCACGATACGGGATATATTACTAGTTTGGGAGTTGCCTTTTTATAAAAAAAAAAGAACCGTGTCTAAAACTCCCTTAAAAACCTTATAAATCCCTATTTATCTGGTTTCCTTTTCACCTAGATAGTTGGCGCTCCACTACTGTGCGCTTTTCGAGACACTTTTTGCCCCGCACAACCAATCTGTGGAACGGGTTATCGTCTGCGGTATATCCGGACCGATACGACCTTCAAACCTTCAAGAAAAGAGCGGACTTCTTCCTAAAAGGCCGGCAACGCGGTTGTGACTCCTGAGTTGCGTGTTGACCCGTCTGCTCGTCTGCCCCCTCTAACATAAAAAAAAGAAATAAAAAGAAACTTTCACATCAGTTTATTTGTGTATTAGGGGAGGCACGTATCCTGTAAACAGCTTGTACTTACATGATTGTCTGAATATAGTAACACACACAAACATACTCTAATTGTTTTACGCCTTTATACATATTATTGTACTAAATCAAACCAGAATTTATTGTTCACAAAAATAGACTAAGCCATAATGTCTAAATTTGTACCTTTGTAATACAAAAATAAAGTTTAAATTTAATTGTACGGTTTACGTGGAAGCTGGACTGGTGAAAGGATAAAGGAAGTACAGGAAGTCTCCAGATGGGTGGTCAATGAGTGGATTTATAAATATCGATGTTTTAAAGACATCCGTTTGTGTAGATTCAGTATTAGTTCTTTAGGAACAGAAATAGTAACACACTGATAGGAGTTGTATAATCATAAAAGCCGTTATACAAAAATCTATTTTAGTATTGCCAGTTTACTGTTCTTAGGTGATGAGCTTAACGAAAAATGACATTTCATTTTTATTAAGTTTGGGGCAGACAGCAGTCGAAGTTCGAATGGGCAGAGCGGCAGTATGGGACCCTTTCCTTCCGACTGACGCAGGTCCTTTCAGGGCACGGCTGCTTCGGG
Source organism: Arctia plantaginis (assembly GCA_902825455.1). Classification (NCBI taxonomy): domain Eukaryota; kingdom Metazoa; phylum Arthropoda; class Insecta; order Lepidoptera; family Erebidae; genus Arctia; species Arctia plantaginis. Next base: position 1,358,487 of record CADEBD010000327.1, read on the forward strand.
AAGTACCTGCACTCGGTCGCTAGGAGGGAATTGAGTCCCGCCTGCCACCACTGCGATTGCAGTGAGGACTCGGCCCAACACACGCTAGCAATTTGTCCGGCTTGGGCGTCGCAGCGCCGAGGCCTCATTGCAGTCATCGAAAGGGACCTCTCGCTACCGGCTACCGGCCGGCAGCCGCTAGGAAGGGTCCGGATGTCTTAATAACAGCAGTTCCCGGATCCCTCCTATTACAGGCGCAGAGTGGCACACCGTGTGGTTTTAGTTGGTCCGATGTGGACACACCACTCCGCCGCAAACCCCAGTGGGCCCGAGGGGGTTTCCACACGAAAAAAAAAAAAGACAGCGTCGAAGTGGGACAGCAACGCAGTTTAAGTACCTAAAATGTACTGGTGCCGAATGAACCTGCTGACGCTACGTCGCCGTCCCGACCAACCCTTTTGTCTATACCAGACATTATAGAGATTGAGTAAACATGTATTCTTCAGAGTGCTTTGTAATTTCTTGAAAAGTTTTTTTAAATCTACCGGCTATTTGATTAGTATTACTTACCCTTTTGTCAGCACACGAGATATTGCTGATATATTAAATAGTATCAGTGAAGTGGGGCATATCGCAGAGACACATCGCGCGATTATCACGTGGCGTGTCTTTACAACTTCATAGGAAATAACTTGAGTTTTGTTACAAAGCACCGCGCGTTCTTATTAATAAAAACCTATTAGACAACTGTCGCAGGACACAAAAAAATTCGTCTTAGGACATGTCCGTGACCGTGACATCACGGGACACTTTTGTTTTGTGTCGGGCGATAAGGTCGCGAAACAATTATCCTTTTATGTAAACGGGGCTTAAAAAGCATGTCGTAAATACTTTATTCCACTAACATTTCAACAGAGTGTTTGAAGTAAAGTTAATCAACGAGTAGACATAGATCTACCTACCCCTAAAATTTACTTAGGGAGGAAAGCTAATAAAGATTGGAACACACGGTATGATTCATTGCAGTATGTGCATACATGTGCTAGACGACGCGACTTAACGACGCCGATGCATACATCCCTGTGTAAACAGAGCGTATTCCAACTAGTGATGGGAAATGCGTATATCGAAGCATATCGATAAAGCACTTTTAAGAAAAGAAAATTATTAAAACAATGGAAAACAATAAAGTTTCATTGAAAGCCACTGCCTTCCAGCTTTATTAGTGGTCGGCTCAATCTGAAACCTAGCAAATGGATTTAGCTGGTTTCTTTTACAGTTACCCTTGGGAATATATTTCGTTTTCAGTCGGCACTAAAAAGAAACAAAAATTTGGGAAAGCAAAATACAGGAGGTGAGGTAGCTACGGTAAGAGATACTGCAAGTCGGAGATGAGAAGAGACTGAAACTGTAGAAGATGCCGACATCGCATACTCCCTTTCATCCCGTGATCTAAGAGGCCACTAGGATGGATTCATCAACGGGCTATGAAGCACCATTCATGAAGTGATGAAAAAAAATTCATGCAAAATTCTTCATCTGTACCGTCTTGTAATATGAGGGAGTGATTTCGCGACAAAGGACGGAAGCAACAGGAAGCCAGCGAGACATACCCTATTTCATTTGACCAATGATTACGCGCGGGAACGAAAACGTCAGATCATAACAAGTAAGATTTTAGATGTAACACATCATGTGCGATTACTGATAGTATCGCTCGTGTTTTATACATTTTTTTCTTATGTTAGAGGGGGCAGACGAGCAGATGGGTCAACACGTCTGCAACTCAGGAGTCACAACCGTGTTGCCGGCCTTTTAGGAATAAGTACGCTCTTTTCTTGAAGGTTTGAAGGTTGTATCGGTCCGGAAATACCGCAGACGATAACCCGTTCCACAGATTGGTTGTGCGGGGCAAAAAGTGTCTCGAAAAGCGCCCAGTAGTGGAGCGCCAACTATCCAGGTAATGAGGATGAAAATTTTGCCGTGTGGAACGATGGCGGAAATTTGCGGCTGGTATTAGTCCGAACAATAATAAAAATTAATAATATAACAACAGTTAAAACATGAGTTGGAGGAATTTAACCCAGGAAGATAGAGGTATGGACATGGCTTGGATTAAAATGATTACGCAATTTTAACTGATCCTTTAACTTGTGTTGTAATAGTGTTAGGATAAGATCGCATTTAAACCTTTGACTTTTAAACTTAAATGTGACCAGAGGCCCGCTTCTAAATGATGAAATATCGCTTATTAGTAACCAAACAATTGTAGTAACGAGCATTCGATTATAAGATGTTATCAGTTCGATATCTCGCAATCGAATCGATGCTGACAGATATGTTTCGATGATTGATCTGCATGCCACTTGCGAGGTGACGAAATGACAGGTAAAATAGTTAAGGGGACTTCACATAGTTATGTTTGTAAACTAGATGGTGTGTTACGTTGATTTCTTAAGTGTTGAGTGAGTACGTGAATTATTGTGATGTGTAATGAGTTACGAGGAAGAGAGGTGTGATGTAAGCATTGAAGATATCCAATCTGGAATAGTCTTTGGATCCATTGTTTTTAAAAAATTCCAATGGTTTTTGACTGAGAATGATGGTCTGAATACACTATTTCAGTATTCGTTACGACGTCCCTTACACCCTGTATAATATCATATCACATATAAAAAATATATATATATATGTGACACGTAATTAAACACTAATGCGCCTGCTTTTTTTCTCAAGTTTTTTTTTGTAACCTTTAAAATGTTAAACTAGACACCAGTACACATACATACCTATCATCATACGCGAGTCTATTTAATGACAGTTCAAGTTATACTAGCTAAGAAATAATTTAAAAGTCTTAGCCATACGATCGAAATTGGACCGCCAACCAAACTTTAGTTAACATAGGAACTCACCAAATAATCAAGCTGCTTGCTGCATTACAGTAGTTGCTAACCAAACCTCCATAACTAAAACAAAAAAACATATATTGAATTGAAACAGTGAGTTTTCGAGCGATGATTTCATAACCAAACCTCTTACTGTATCAATAGTTTGAGTACAATAGATTATAATATAAAAGGCAGCGCTCATAAAAGGCTCTATATTCATTGACGCAAGTCTGATAATGGTGTCACTGCTATGACATTGTCTCTGATAGAATTTGGAGGACAGAAGCTAATGGCCAGTTTTATTGATACGAGATTTTGGACCGGCTTTTAGTTTTTTATAATGTATTATATATAGTTTTTTTTTTTCTCTTTTTCATATAAAAAGACAACTCCCGCATTAGGAATATATTCTGTGTCGCGAGAACCCTACAAACATACATGAAACGAACACAAAGAACACCCAGACTCAGAACAACAATTTGAGGAACACACAAAGTGTCGTCCCATGTGGGGATCAGACCCACGACAGCCGAGCCGATTCAATGTGACAAAGCGTAGATTTCCCACGGCTAATATTAAAAACGGTCCAGAGACCCAAAGTCGAAACGAAGTTCCTTTCACTTTGTGGTAGACGTTTGCTATATAACAAAATATGAAAAAGATGTAAGCGTCGACGTGCTAACTGAAGTGTCGGAAAAAAGTCTTGTTACACAGTTTTCGGTCTGGCTCCCATCAGCTCAGAGCGTGTAACTTCATTCCAAAAAGTAGTACTTTTCTATGCTTGTATCGTCGGTGAGTGTATAAAAGCCCTAACTACTCGAAGAAATGTGGGCCACTCCACAAGTTTTAAAAGGTGACAATGAAATGGTGCGTGGGCGGCATGCACTTAACTCTAGTCACTTATCTACATAGTAGACCTAGTTAATTGATTTCATTTCACGAGTATGTCATTAACAGTTGATTTTGAATAATAAATAAGATGTCTTTGGAATTCGATAACACGTATATTTTAAACTAGCTGACCCGCGCAAGTTCGTCTGCGTCTCTCAATAGTAATACATTTTCTCCGTTTTTGAAACATTCTTCATTGGTGCTCCACTCCTATTGGTCTTAGCGTGATGATATATAGCCTATAGCCTTCCTCGATAAATGGGCTATCCAACACTGAAATAATTTTTCAAATCGGACATGTAGTTCCTGAGATTAGCGCGTTCAAACAAACAAACAAACAAACAAACAAACTCTTCAGCTTTATAATATTAGTATAGATAGTTATAGTTTTTTTTTAAATTTATTTATACATCTTTATTGTACACCGCTACAGAATATGTTTTGTACAGATATAGATGGACATCTACATGTGGTAGATCGCTTACGCTTACGGCGATCTCTTACAGACAACCTTTACACGGATATTAGTGCTAATTCTGTTGATCGCAAACTCACTAAACTAAACTAAAAATCACTAAAAATTTGTTTAGTTCTGTCAAACAACGTTCTCTATTCTGAAAACGTAATATTTGACAGGACAATTTTTTTTTAGTGATTTTAAGTTTAGTTTAGTGAGTTTTCGAACAACACAATTATCATCATTGTCAGATATGATTGTTAGTACTAATTAATAATGCATAATATTTACAGTATGTTTACAGTATAATATATATACTACTAACTATAAATACACTCACAAATATATACACAGAAGTCCATAAATTTTCCGTGCGGTGACGGATTAAGAATACAGAGTGTCACCACCCCTATTCATCCCGTGGGTGTCGTAAGAGGCGACTAAGGGAGCGAAATACGCAGGACACCAGCACTGCAGAGAGAAGGAAAACTTGACACAAACCCTATACCAACCCATCTGGCCAGCGTGGTATAGTAGGCCAAAACCTCCTTTCTAAGGAGAACCCTATGTCCAGCAGTGGACTATTAAAGGCTGTTGATGATGATGATGATTAATGAAGTCCATAAATACACAAATTGTTTATAACCTATGACATATCAAGTTTTATTACATGATCCTAAAAAATGTGGCTTTACGGACTAATACTAATTTTACTGGTATGTGATATCCACCGCTAAAAGACACTTGCAATGCAAGAGACAAATGGGCATTGCTGCCCTTATTTTTTTTTAAAGGTTTACCAGTTCCAGTTAAACTAAATTGCTTGTGTTAGGAGTGGGTTCACGTCGGTCAGGATTTGAGCCCACGACCTCTTTTTCGCAAGTCCAATGCCTTAACCACTAGGCTACCGCCGCTTAAGCAAGGACTAAAAAAGCTGTCCTCCCGAAAGTTGCAGAGAGGACGAGAGATGGGCCTCCGGTAGGTTTCTCAATAACCAGTGACTCTACCACTGTCACACGTTAAGATATAACTCAAATCAACATTATAAATACATAGGTAGAGCATTATCCGATTAAGAACACGGAGTGGTACAACCCCTATAAATCCCGTGTCGTAAGAGCCAACTAAGGTAGCAAACTACGCAGGACAATACCACTGCAAAGAGAAGGAAAAATTACCACAACACAAACCCTATACCAAACCGTCTGACTAGCGTGGTATAGTAACCCAAAACCTCCTTTCTAAGTAGAGGCTCACGCCCAGCAGTGGCCTATTAAAGACTGTTGATGTGATGTGAGGTAGTGCGAATAATTCTTAAGCTGAATATTAAAGTTCAGACCTGAGGGATTACTGAGATATCGCCAATATTAGTGCATTCCGGGCGACATGATATGAGGGATCTCAGATTACACATTTCATCAGACTTTCTTCATGCCTCATGGTCTAATACGAGTAACTTAGTTTTTTTTTTATTATTTTAGTAAATTTGAAAAAAGCGTTGGGTGCCTGTTGTCAATAGTAAAAAGCGCCCCATGCTATTAGACGATGAGGCATGAAGGCATATATTTTTTTAAATTAGTGTATTGTCATCGGTCCTCGATAAATCTACAAAGTTTGAACGAATTCTGACCGCTTAAAGTCAGTCAAAATCACGCCCAAAGGAGTCGGTTACAAACAAACATACAAACATACAAGTGAAGCTAACATAAAGCGTGTAAGAATCATTCGTTGAATCGTCGCCTATTAAATAAGTCAGACGTCTCGCTCTTGCATTTCATTCTGCAATGAATGAATGCAAATGGTCGTTAATGAATGAATGGTTGGCAGCTGAGACAATACAATAATTCACTATCATACTTAGTGTTAACTGCCAACAAATCATCATTATTTTCTACTGCTCTTCTGTAAATTTCTTGGTGGTATCAATACTGTCTCGGTGGTGAAGTGGTAGCGTATGCAACTGCAGTGTTGAGGTCTCCGGTTCGATTAAATGTTTGTACATATAATCTGTTAAATATTTGTTACGGAGTTTGGGTGCTTTCTATGTATAATATGTATGTACTCGTATTTACAAAAAAAAAAGTAAATAAGTATTCTATCAGTCAGTCGAGGTTTTATAGTACAAGCTCTGCTTAGTTTAAAACTAGATGGCATTGTGTGTTAGATGTTCGAAAATATTATGGTTAGATATTATTATTATTTTGTTTAGTGACAGAGCAATATATAATATTGCAGTCATCATCATCATCAACAACCTTTAATAGTCCACTGCTGGACATAGGCCTCTCCTTAGAAAGGAGGTTTTGGCCTACTATAAAACGCTGGCCAGACGGGTTGGTATTGGGTTTTTATCAAGTTTTCTTTCTCTTTGCAGTGCTGTTTACCTGAGTAGTTTTGCTCCCTTAGTCGACTCTTACGACACCCACGGGATGAATAGAGGTGTTGACACTCCGTATTCATAATCCGTCACCACACGGACAGTAACTTTGCAGTAGATCTTTTTTTCGTACGTGATGGTAAATTATTACCACCACCCATGGACAAATGCAACGCAAGAGTCATAAAAGCGTTGTCATCCCTTCAGGTTCTAGATCCTAGTTTGGGCTCCGAAAACCTCACTCATTCAATGGAATAATTAGTTGTAAACTAAATGCATTTGAGGTGGAAGTAGGTTTTTTCTTAAATACTTGAAATTCATACCTGTACGGTAATAAAGCAGTCGACAATTTGTTTCGGAAGTTGGTTGGGTGAGAAAAAAAAGTTTCGTTAAAAATGCATCGTTATCGAGTAGATGGGAATGGAAATTATGTCGCGTTGAACGACTGTGAAAAAGAAGTTTATGTTGATAAAAGCAGAATAATAATAAATAATTATTAGCAGAGGGCCAAGTGTGGGTTTATTTCACATAAACTCACTCGACAGCGAGCGCGTTCGGCGTTGCGAATGATTCAGTGAGGGCCTATCTCAGCGCCGAACGTAGACACCGTAACATTTGAGTAGTTGTGAAATAAACTCGAACTTGGGCCTGAGTTCTTTAATTGCTTTTCACCGAGTGAATGAAGTAACCGAAGCTCTAACCCCCTCCCGCCCTGGTTCTGGGAAAGGGGCTGAAAGGGTGGCAACATACTTGTGACTTTTGAATTGTATTGTCTATCGATGGCGGTAGCCACTTACCATCAGGTGATTCGACTGCTTGTTTGCCCCCCTATGCCATAAAAAAAGAATTAAGAAGTAGTATAATAAAGGAAAATAACCGGTATAATAAAATATCTAGATCCAAACTAATCATAACTTGTACAATGGATCCTAGAATACAGATACGAAAGAATATAAATCGGTATATATTTTTTTTTTTTTTTTGTTAAAAAAGACAACTCCCGCATTAGGTATACATTCCTGTGTCGCGGGGGACTTTACAAACATACATGAAACGGACACAAAGAACACCCAGACTCAGAACAACAATTTGTGGATCACACAAAGTGTCGTCCCATGTGGGGTTTGAACCCACAACACTCGGCGTAGCAGGAAACGGCGAGGTGACCGCTTAAACCATTACGCCATCCCTGCAGTCAATTATTCAGTCAGTTATTTATCGATACAAATATTTGCATTTAGCGGAAATTGAACTTGTAACCTTTAGCAGTGCGTGACAGCCGGGCCACATAGGTCATCGCAACGCTAACGTCGGAATAATGTCCAAAATAAATCCTTTCCAAATATTTATGCAAATGTGTTTAGAACTACACAAACCGGCCTCCCGGCGTCACTCTCATCACTCAGTGCATACGTTTAACATTAATTAATACCACACATAGGTTCTTTTCCGGCTTTTAATTCCGCGTCCGGCATTAATATGATACAATAATTATGTTTAAGGACGACTTTTTGTACTAGAATAGTTAATTAATTGTATTTAATTATGTATCACACTTCACTGTGGTACGTTGTAGTTACATTGCTGAGAAATGTATATAAAATAATCCTTGTAGCGGCTTGCATATCGTGTCAAAATTTGATCTCAATCGGTACAAAGGTTTTTGAGTTTTTTTAGCGTACACAAAGAATAACCAACTTAACATTTTTAAATACATAGATTACAAAGTTCTTGCTAAGTATTAAATTATTTTGAATTGATTTAAAACACCGAGCGTGCTCTTGGCTGTATCGATAATTTACAATGATGGGATGTCCCATCATTAATTAGTAAAACAGACGTTAATGAACTTGGTGCGTTTGAAAATAGAACTATATGGCGGCGAATGCAGTGCGCATACGCACTATTAATAATGTTACTGTTATGTCGTTATCGCCACAAACACAGACGATTTTATTATATCATGTTTGGTTAAAAAAATATTAGAATTTTTGGCGCGAATAAAATCTTTCATTCCGGAAAGAGTAGATAGTATATTTTATATATTTAAGTGACTGCCGACTCTGAGGAAAGAGGGGTAGCTTGGGTTCCGGTAGTCCCACTCACTCACTTACTCAATGCATAACACCGGTTTTCTGTGAGGCTGTGGTATTACTCCCGTCAATCTGGAGCTGACATTTATGCAGAAGCATGGCCCTGGAACGGTGTGAGTTATTGTTATCCCCCGATGGCAAAAGAGGGGTGTTATGGTGGTTTTAACCTGTGTATCTCTGTATCTGCGTATCTATGTTTCTGTGTATCTGTCTGTCTGTCTGTGGCATCATAGCTCCCGAACGGATGGACCAATTTCGATGCGGATTTTTTGTTCGAAAGCCGATGTGAGCGAGATGGTTCTTAACTATAAATTTTGAAGATCATCAGCTCATTTTCTAGGTGATGAAGGAATCTCACTAAAATCCACAGGTCTGATTGATCTGAAATTTGGTATACTGTTACTTTGATGGTATTATCACGACATGGTAACCTGGAACTTGCTGCTGCATCAAGTAGTCTGCGGGATAGCCAACTCCTCAGAAAAAATATTTTTTAAATGCATCAAATGTGCATTATGTGTAAAAAAACAGTAAGTATTTTGGTTGAAGTAGATTTGGTGATTTGTGATTATTCTTACTTACTGTACTTATATCATTTAACTTGTTTTGGTATTAGTTTGAACAATGATATCCGTTTGGAATGGAAAATTAATATGAGTTGAAACAAATACCAATAGTATTAGAGGGGAATCAATCTCTAGAACCATGGAATACACTTGATTTTTGAGAATTGTAAGTCCGTGTGGTGACGGATTAAGAATACAGAGTGTCACCACCCCTATTCATCCCGTGGGTGTCGTAAGTGCCGAATAAGGGAGCAAACTACGCAGGTAAACAGCATTGCAAAGAGAAGGAAAACTTGAAACAAACCTTATACCAACCCGTCTGGTCAGAGTGGCATAGTAGTCCAAAACCTCCTTTCTAAGGAGAGGCCTATGTCCAGCAGTGGACTATTAAAGACTGTTGATGATTGATGGATTGAGAAATGCCGTCATCTATCAAGTTATAACTTGCTTATAACTTGCATAACACAAGTCTGATAATTGCAAGATAAGAGGAAAATAATTGTTGCTATGTACTATAATGTTTAGATAACAAACAATGATTCTGAAATAAGAGACTTAGAATTGTAAAAACTGTTAAATTTTTATAACTTTACACTTGTATACTTAAATCTAAATTTTGGTCCATGTGGTGACAGATTAAGAATAAAGAGTGTCACCACCCTATTCATCCCGTGGGTGTCGTAAGAGCCGACTAAGGGATAAAACTACGCAGAACAACAGCACTGCAGAGAGAAGGAAAACTTGACACAAACCCTATACCAACCCGTCTGGCCAGCGTGGTATAGTAGGCCAGAACTTCCTTTCTAAGGAGAGGCTTATGTCCAGCAGTGGACTGTTAAAGGCTGTTGATTATGATGTCATTTTTTAAGGCCATCCATTTACGCTTACAACTCAAGAATCAGAAATGCGTTACCGCGTATTGCGTTTACTTCACCAGAATCAAAGGAGGTAAAAATCAACAAAAGAATTGCAAAACACCGGTTTTCTGTGATGCCGGGGTATCACTCCGGTCGAGATGGCCCATTTGTGTCGAAGTATGGCTCTCCCACAGTGATTATATCGAGAAGAGTCTATTTCGTTTATGGTTAGGTACGTGTCATTCATATTATAGAAGATATAAGGTTTTACTCTCTGTTTAGAGGATACCCTGCTAGTTTGGAGCCTACCGGGGATCTTTATCAAGGAGTAAAGCGATCTGCCGCGTTGGTGTCAGGCATTGACGTGGCAAAAGTAAGTTGCCATTCTTTTTGGTGACGGGTGGAAATCCCTTCGGACCTCCGGCTCTTTGGGAACTCAGGAGCCAGGAGTATGTGGTGTTGCCACTAAAAACCATCCCTACGGCCGGTCTTAGGCGCCCTATTCTGAGCAAAACACGGACAATGTGGTTTTAGATCCCAGTCGGATCGACGCCGTGCCTAGCCAGGCCCTACCGAGAATAAATTACCTAGCAACCACATAAAGTTATCAAATCGTGACCCGTAATATAATTGAATAGTTCCTATGCCCCTCTATGGTCTTTATCATTAGTCTCAGTTCACCAAATAATGATCCCGTCATGAGATATTGACCACATAACAATACGACAAATTAGGCAACTAAGCCCGTGAAAAAACTTTTGTAAACACATAACAATAACAACAAAACTAAGCGTTTTTTTTAGTAAAAAAAAAAAAAAATAGCGTGTAAGGACTTCCACTTTTTTTAAGTACGTTCAAAGTTAATAAGTCAAATGTAGATATTTATACAGGACAAAACAAAACAGTATTTATATTATAAATACCTACTAACTTGTCCTTGGTTGTATCAGAAAAAATACTGTTTTTTTTTTCAAAAAATTAGGTAATTTTTGTGACGCGTGTAAGGGAGTGGCATTGCATTCCACAAACGAATACCCTATACTGAGTTATATCAGTTTACATTATACTTTTATAATAATAAAAAGAAATGTATACACTAGATAATAATAATCAACTACGTACAACTGATAAAACAAGGTAAATCCATAATCAAAAACTAATTACGAGTGTATCTAGTAAAAATATGACGAAAATACGTTACCTTTGTACTTTAAATAGTACATAAATGTCAAACGTATATATAATATAGTCTTTAGAATGGAATTTAAATGCTATCGGTCAAGCTCATCAAAGCGTGTTTATTAAAACGCTAACACACTACTACAATGGCACTACGAGACGCAAATCTTTTAGTTTTGCAGGAATTCCGTTCCTTCGAGGCCGCTTATTGATCAGCACAAAAGAGTTCTACATGTATTCTCTATCTATAACTCTTGATTTATCTTGTCTCTACATAGTGGTGATGTTTTCTGCTTTTTGACAGCAGAACTCGATGAACGAGACGTGATGGTAACGTGTTGGATGTATTTAACATACTATGTAAGCAAATTCCTGTTAAAGTAGTTTGGTTTGCCGTCTTTTTAAAGCAATTTGTATGGTTTACCTGTGACAATTGCAATCATTGGTAAAGAAAGAAAGATGTGCAAATAATATTTATACATACATTACACATCCACACTTATATTATAAACTAGCTGACCCGCGCAACTTCGTCTGCGTCTCTCAATAGTAATAAATTTTCTCCGTTTTTTAAACATTCTTCATTGGTGCTCCGCTCCTATTGGTCTAAGCGTGATGATATATAGCCTATAGCCTTCCTCGATAAATGGGTTATCTAACACTGAAAGAATTTTTCAAATCGGACCAGTAGTTCCTGAGATTAGTGCGTAGGGGCGCGTAGATTAGCGAGAGAGAGTAGGGGTTTAAGGACTGAGAGTAAATGGTAGGTTTTTAAATATTGTAAATTAATAATATATATATTAATATAGAATAATGTTAAATAATATTTCTCAATAAATGGTCTTTCGAACCCTAAAAGCATTTTTCAATTCGCACCAGTAGTTCCTGAAATTAGCTCGTTCAACCAAACGAACAAACTCTTCAGGTTTAATTAATTCAAGTTATATAAAAACGCAGTCAACCAAAGACTAACCTTGCATAAGAAAATCATAATTCAATCCACTTTCCCGCGCTGAAACACGTGCCAAGTCTTATGTGAGTGCCAGCACGTAGACACAAATCAAAATGGCCGCCCGATAATGAATAATCACACTTTTATAATTGTTTTACCACATAATTCAGATAAGTTATCGGAAATATATTGATGACAACGATATATCCGTTCGAGTTTGTAAATATAATAAAGTTTATAGTTCAAACTGATAAGTTTTAGGCGCTCTAAACTTATCACAACAAACTAATAATTGTACCGTCCCTCGGCACTAGGTAATGGCCTCGTCAGAGTTTGAAATTATCTAATTGGTTGGATAAAAGTCTTGTTTCTAAGTGTGCCTACTACTGGAGCAGGCAGACCACCTGATGATAAGCGTAAGCAGTCTAGTCCTTCCCTTTTTGTGGAAACCCCCTCGGGAAGTCATCCACCGGGGTTTGGGCGGGGTGTTATATCGGAATGGGTCCGACTAAAACCACACATCACGTGGTGTGACGTATTAAGAATACGGAGTGTCACCACCCCTATTCATACCGACGGTGTCAAGAGTCGACTAAGGGAGTAAACTACGCAGGACAACAGCACTGCAAACAGAAGAAAAATTTGAAACAAATCCTATACCAACCCGACTGGCCAGAGTGGTATAGCAGGCCAAAACCTACTTTCTGAGGAGAGGCCTATATCCAGCAGTAACCTATTAAAGGCTGTTGATGACGATGATGAAAACGACACGGTGTGCCTCTCTGCGCCTGAACCATTGGTAGACGAGTGTTTATTGCGTTTATCTGCATTGAGTTAGGTTTAACTTTGATGCCCGCATAGTACAAAGGATCTAGTCCTTCCCAATCCAGCCTTAAACAATGTTACACACACATGATGAAAAAAATTACACAGAAATATAAGTACAAACAAAACATAATAGAGAAAGACAAATATCAAGTCTAATGAATAAGAAATAAAAAACAATTTTAATGGATTAGAAATCAATTCTTATATTTTAAGGCTAAGGAGTTTGTTTGTTTCGTTGAACGAAACCTTACGAACCACTTTATCGAATTAAAAAATTCTTTTAGTGTTGGATAGTCCATTTTTGCAAGGAAGGCTACATTACGAAAATAGGAGCGAAGCATCACTGAACAGTTTTGCAACAACGTTAAAAAACTATTTCTTTTGAAAAACGCAAACTAGGCCAGCTACTTGGGCTATAACATACGTCACTAATCTACCAAAACAAATAATAAATTTATCGCTGTGGATATACTATCGATAATACCACCGTAAACTATTGATTGCTGAAGGCATTGTAAATAGAAAGTACATGCGTACTGATAAGAGCTCAGTAATCAGTTGTATAATCGGAAACTTCTTACAATGAGTGCAGCTGATCGCGAACAGTAGCACCATCTAGGCCAGACACAATGAACTAAATATTTATTAAATTGCCAGAAAAAAAATCTTATTATAGGAATTTAAGAGGTTAATGCTGACATCTCCTGATGGTTAAATGTCATTTTTTTTTTAATTTAGATTGTATTGTTTCAGGCGGCCGGTGTATTTTGAACAGTACTCACCTTACCGTACGTAATTTAACAGATCAACATATACTGGACATGACTGTGTAGTGTCGGTTTTCACATAGTAAATAAACATTCTGGGGGCTGGCCTGTTGGTCTGGTCGTTAAGGTTTCTGACTGCTAAGCCGGAGGACGTCGGTTTACTTGCCAGGACAAATAATTGTGACGAGAACGATATTTTTTACTAAATTTGAGTATAATTTATCTATAACTAGCTGACCCTGCAAACGTTGTTTTGCTATTTACATTTTTTTTTTCTTAAAATCCGTTCTTAGCTGACCTCTACTCAGTGAAAAGAATATTCCTACCAAATTTCAAGTCTTTAGCTCTAATGGTTCCAGAGATATCGTGATGAGTGACTATATACGTGGAAATCTCTTATATACGAGTATATATAGATATGTGTATAATCAGAAATATTAAAGTATGTTTATCAGCAGTCTGCCGTGTGTAAGATGTGTAAAGTTATAACAGATTTAACTTGATTACAGAGTCACACTTAGATTTAACATTACTACGGATGAACACAAATTATAACTCAATCAAATCACACCTATCCCTATCACTCATACTTAATTTGGGATTGTAAAGAGCAGGATAAACAGTTAAACGAATAAATAGCCCGCATCCCTCGTGACCCGCGGCCGCCTCAGCTCGACAACCGGCAAAAACACAACAACAAAACTGTTGTTCAATGCAGTTGAACACAGTTGACCCGCGTGCCGTCCCTATGAGATGAATTAGCTGTTTCCGATAGAGATGGGACAAATGGATAGTATCGATAGTAAATTGTCAGCGTATTTAGATGGATAGCGGTCGGCAAAATGTAAGTATGTAGCCAAACTCCTTGTATTGTTTGCAAAGAATTTGGCTGGTTGCTTTTTTGGGAATGTTGAAAAGAAAGAAATTAAATTAGGGTAAGTATTTAAGAAGCGGTATCGCACACCTTGTGGTGGTGTGGCACTTAGTCGGTTAGATTCTGATATATCACCCACCGCAAGCTCCATTCACCAATGACGGCCCGAGGGAGTTTTCAGCCACACGTAAAAAAAGAAGAGTAAGGAACACGGATGAGTTCGAGGAAGCCATGGTAATGTTAAATATTTCAAAACATTGTTAAACATAAATTTCAGACCACCTTTTACTAAAACCGCTACTTTAGAAATATAGCTATATATTAGAAGTTTTATGGTATTCTATAGGCTACGTGAATAGATAACATTTAGCGGTACAAAGTAAATCTTGATCCATCGTAAAACCGTATCGATAACCTGTTCACTCACATCACTATTCAATCAACAGACTGGGCGCAGCGGAAATACATGTTCGAGTGCATTACTGTACTAACTTTGAGCTCGTTGAAACAGTACCAATATAACTGCAATGACTGACCAGGATTGATGAATGGCCAGCATTCCTGCCAAGCTGTGTGGTCCTTACTTCAAATCTAAACTATACTTCCTGAAACTAAATTTAGAAACGGATTTGTCAGAATTGTGTTAACAGCGGGTTATTCATTTTGACAGCAAGTTAATAAAAAAGGGACGATTTAAATATTTGACGACGATTTGACGACTGGATGGTGTAGTGGTTTGTGTAACGGACTGCTATTCCAAAGGTCGCGGGTTCAATTCCCGCTCAGGTCAAACATTTGTGTGCATGAACATATGATGTTTGATTTGGTCTGGGTGTTTCTATGTATAATATGTATGTATTTACAAAAAAAAAGTATATATGTATTTATATCAGTTGTCTAGTACCCATAGTACAAGCTCTGCTTAGTTTGGGACTAGATGGCGTTGTGTGTATGTGATAGAATATAATAATATAATAAATAGCAATCAGTTATAAATGAAAAGAGAATTGGAAACCAGAGACTTGTCAATTGTAAAACAAATGTGTTCCCAATGTCTGTAATGTAATATTAAATGCGTTTTAAATTCAATCGAGAGACTATCTCGGGTTTACTTCGGCTATTGAATCATATAGTCATTTCCATCAACCATATGGTTACAGAATAGCATAACCTGGCTAACTTGCTATCTTCATTTTATATTATTTGCTGCTAAAACTACCGCCATTATGAACTATGCAGTCATTCCAGCAATGGAAGACCCATGCTGCGGCATATTTGAAAACCTCTCCTCTACCAGAATCTGGGTAAGGGACTAAAACGGTAACGCACTTATGAAGTGTCTATGGACGGCGATAGTCACCAACTATCAAGTGACCTGCCTACTGTACACTCGTAATAAGACAATAGGCGTGAATATAAATATGTAAGTGACATATGCTATACTTATGTCTATAAGTGACAAGACAGGGATTGATGGCGCTCCTTGGGGCAGACCTTCATTCAGCAGTGGACGGCGATAGAAATTTGATATGTTATGTTTTTATAAGTATCAGTGACCTTGTATCCACTTTCTTCAATATAATATAGCTATGTATGATACTTAAATTATCGCCATTCCAAACTATTGCAAACATTCGGACATTTGACGGACCTGTTGGTCTGGTGGTTAGTGACCCTGACTGCTAAACCGGAGGTCGTGGGTTCGATTCCCTCTCAGGAGAAATATTGTGTGATGAGCACAGTAATTTGTTCTGTGTCTGGGTGTAATTTATCTATAATATGTATGTATTTAGAAATATATAAGTATGTTTATCAGCGGTCTGATAACCATAGTACAGGCTCTGCCTAGTTTGGGATCAGACGGCCGTGTGTGAGTGTGTGAGATATATATATATATTATATATTCTAGCCGTAGGAGTGCTTTAGCATATTTTCAAACCTTCCCTCTCCCTGATTCTAGGGGAGGTATTAAAAAGGCGGATACGCGCTTTAATTGCAGCTGACCATGAGCGGCGATAGTCGAAGTTTGCCCCTATGTCATAAAAAAATACTTATATAAGTGACACATGTTATACTTCAAAGTTTTATAAGTAACGGTAACCTTTTATCATCTTCACTAAATACACTGATGATTTAAATTCTTAAAAATAATTTATGACCGGTCATTCTCCCACCTCCATTTAGACAAAACAGACTCCGCAAACGCCCAAATCAGATTCGAGTTCTCCAAAACAATACACAACATTACAAAGTTTGTATTTATGCAAATTGCCAGACCCTCCTTGGTTCTCGGAAGGGCTTATACGGAGTGAGTTCTCGCAGTTCGTGTGGTGCTATTCAAAGAAACGATCATCTATAAATGGAATTGTAAGAAAGCTTAGCCACCCTGGCTCCAATTGAAGACAAGGGGGTAATCTGCGTATGGTCATGCACACACATATACATACATACATCCATACGTATATTATAAATGTTAAAGTGAGTTAGTTTTTTTTTGTTTGTGGATCACTGGACCACTGGACCACTGGACCGATTTCAAAAATTCAGCCACCAATTGAAAGCTACATAATCAGAGACATTGGCTACTTTTACCGCAATAGCCGTCAACCGGCGGAGCCGCGGGCAAAAGCTTGTAAAATAAAAACCGGTCAAGCGAGTCGGACTCGCGCACGAAGGTTTCCGTACCATTATTTATAAAAACGTCAAAAAAATCATGTCTGTTATATGGGAGCCCCCCTTAAATATTTATTTTATTCTGTTTTTACTATTTGTTGTTATAGCGGCAACAGAAATACATCATCTGTGAAAATTTCAACCTTCTAACTTTTCATTTCATTTCATTATTTTTTTTATTTTTTTTAAATTGGATCCCGCATTAGGATATATTCCTGTGTCGCGGAGGACTTTACAAACATGCATAAAACGGACACAAAGTACACCCAGACTCAGAACAACAATTTGTGGATCACACAAAGTGTCGTCCCATGTGGGGTTTGAACCCACAACACTCGGCGTAGTAGAATGCGGCGTGGCGACCGCTTAAACCACTACGCCATCCGTGCAGTCTAAACTATCACAGTTCATGAGATACAGCCTGGTGACAGACGGACAGACAGACAGACGGACGGATGGACAGCGGAGTCTTAGTAACAGGGTCCCGTTTTACCCTTTAGGTACACCACAATCCATATTATTCCAACATAATAATATAACCGATGGATGTAGCCACAACGTATTGTAAAAGTTTAATGATAGATTTGCAGAGTATCTTGGCGGGCCTTTTGGTCTAGTGGTTAGTAACTCTAACTGCTAAGCCGGAGGTCGTGGGTTCGTTTCCCACCCAGGACAAATATTTGTGTGATGAACACGATCGTTTGTTCTGTGTCTGGGTGTAATTTATCTATGATATGTATGTATTTAGAAATACCTAAGTATGTTTATCAGCAGTCTGGTTACCGTAGTACAGGCTCTGCCTCGTTTGGAATCAGACGGCCGTGAGTGAGATGAGTCCTGTTAAAAAAAAACTTAGTCTCCTACGAAGTATCTACCTACTTGGATAATATCGTACATCATCAACAGCCTTTACTAGTTCACTGCTGGACATGGCCAGACCGGTTGGTATAGGGTTTATGTCAAGTTTGCCTTCTCTCTGCAGTGTTGTTGTTCTGCGTAGTTTGGTCCCTTAGTCGCCTCTTACGATACCTCACAAACAAACTCATTTTCACATTTAAAATAAAAAGTAAGTAAAATATGAATGTGTATATAACCTATTAGTAATTTGTTCTAAAACCTTGTTAAAATGACCACGTATTCACACCTGTTCAATCACGTACAATCATCATTAGCGAAACGAATGTGTTATCGCCTTTTAATTAGTGTCACAGCGCCATCTATGGGCACAATTAACAAGTAAAATGCGCAATGTTCACCTTGATTGTAACATTGCTAATGCTTTAAGATCACAATCATTTTTATTACCCTCTAAGTAAACCTAGTAGTAATTTACTTAGAGGTCAAAAGGCGTGTACTTTACATATCATAAGGTAAAATTATCTGACATTAAGATTGTGACATACAACGAAAAAACCTAAGGGAAAATTGATCTGTTACGACATTCAAGTACAGCGGAAATCATCTAACGAACCAATGCCTTATTGGAGGGGCTTTCAAAAGGCAAAAACGGTCTTGTGTCTTTTAAATTGTAGGTGAGGAGCACCAGGGCCTCAATTCTGCTATTTTATGATAACGCCAAGCCACTGTCATTCCATTGACGCGGTATTAAGATGCCATTGAGATGCCACTGAAATCGGCCAAAATATCGGTATTCTACTAACATAAATTCCGAGCCAATAGACTGTCGATGTAGTAATATAGGTCATCAATGGCGATACCAACAACATTGTGATATCATGAAAATTAAATACATCATTTTCTTAAACATTTAAAATGTGCCGAACTATTACAAAGACATTGACGACTTTTATATCGGTGACAAGACATCGGAATTTGGTCTTACATAGTTAGTAGAATAAGAAAAGTTCAAAACTATTCCGACGACTTTCCCTCGACAGTCTATCGATACAATATTAGAAATAGCAGAATTGAGGCCCTGATGAGGTGACTCGTCTACTCGATTGCCTTCATATTATAAAAAACGAATAATTAATTTACTTAGATATTGATTTGGTATATTATACATAGTGCTGTTATTAAATCGATCGGTTTGTGGGTGGTTGGGTGGCAAAAGCGCAAAACGTCTGGCTGCGACTGCAGACAATTCGAATTTATTTCTTTCATTATTTTTTCGATATATTTCTAAGCAGAAGTAACTAATATCAGCCGAATTTCATAATCTATACTAATATTGTAAAGAACTAAAGTTTGTATGTTCAGTTAAATCTCCGGTACTACACACTTAACAGAATTTGAAATTTCTTTTACCGTAAGAAAGGTATATTTTCTCTGAGTGCTATAGCTATACTTTTAGTACAGCAAAAGCTAGTCCAAAATAATCCAGAACTAAAAAATTAGATTTCTTATATTTGACGTAGATCAACGCAACACATCTCGATGCAGTTATTTATTACTCACTATGGAGTTCGATTTGTGGAGGTGTGATGTTCCTCTAAAACAAAGGGAGGATCCTCAGACCAAGGTAACTGAGAATGGCTGGCAGGCTATAGCCCAGCGGTTGATGTAAGAAAGTTGTATATGTGGGCGCCGTACGACATTGCGCGATATAATTATATAGTGAATTGATTTTTTTTTATACTTTACGAGTCTCATGAGCGAAATTGTATAAAGAAGTAAAGTGTTTTGGAAGGGTTTGGGTGTCAATCTTCTATTATGTACTAGCTTTTGCCCGCGGCTCCGCCCGCGTGTATGTCGGTTATCGCGGTAAAAGGAAGCTTGTGTTGCTCGCTGATAATGTAGCTCTCCACTGGTGAAAGAATTTTTAAAATCGGTTTAGTGGTTTAGGCGTGAGAGCGTAACAAACAAAGAAACCCACTTATACATTTATAATATATAATATAATAATAATATAATATATTCTACCACATACACACAACGCCAGTCCCTTACTAAGCAGAGCTTGTACTATGGGTACTAGACAACTGATATAAATACATATATACTTTTTTTTTGTAAATACATACATATTATACATAGAAACACCCAGACCAAATCATACATCAAATGTTCATGCACACAAATGTTTGACTTGAGCGGGAATCGAACCCGCGACCTTTGGAATAGCAGTCCGTTACACAAACCACTACGCCATCCAGTCGTCAATAGTATGGAAGTATGTTTCATAATATACGTATGGAAGTGTGTTTAGCCAGCAACCAGCAACCGAAATTATTAGTATTCCCGTTAACCCCTCCCGCTAAGCTAAATTGCTTGTGTTAGGAGTGGTTTCACGTCGGTAGTGCCTAAAATGCCTTCAAATTGCATTAGGTTTCGACCGGGTAGCACTGGGGCTGTGGTCACAAGGTCGATTGTGAGGGTTAGTGAGTTTGTGACCACGGTAAAAAGATATTTAATACCTATTGATCGTTTTAATTCCTATTAATAACTAGCTGTACCCTGATATGCCTGTATTGTTGAGAAATGAGGATAAAAACCATCCTTGAAGCGGTTTCATATCATGTCTTAACTGGAGCCCCATCAGTGCGGCACTTTTTGAGATTTTAGGTATAGATTATATATAGGTTAGCCATCTGTTGAAAATCCTACAACTTTCCCTTAGAAGCTTGCAGACAGGAGACTCTTCTTGCAAAGTTTTGAGTTTTGTCCATAAGGAACTAACTAAATATTATGTGATTGTATTTTTGTTTGTGTTTTAATCACATAGCAATTTACTATCAGTGTAAAATCACACTTAACGTTACTAATTAACATATCAATTAAATAAAGAGGGATTTTTCACTATTTATAACTTAAGAACGTATTTACCTATGTGATGTTTGGTTTTGGGGAATTCTTTACGCCCGGAAAGCAGAATATCTATTAAATAATTTAAAAACTACACGAAAAAATATAAAGAAAATTCATTTTTTCCTACTAACTATTTTCTTTTTTTTCTTCAAACCTTAAGGAAAAGAGCGAACTCCTTCCTCAAAGGTTTGCAACGCGCTTGTGACTCCAGAGTTGCAGGCGTTCATGGGCGGCGGTAGTCGCTTTCCATCAGGTAACCCGTCTGCTCGTTTACCCCCTATTCCATAAAAAAAAGAGTTGGTTTATGAAACCTAACACAGGTGAAGAGCATAGCTGTAACCAAAAGCGCAGAGTGTAGAACTATTAGTTATTAATTTTATTTATTTATTTATTTTTATTTATACATCTTTATTGTACACCGCTACAGTATATATTGTACAGACATGGATGGACATCTACATGTGATATTACAATAGGCGGTCTTATCGCACACGGCGATCTCTTACAGACAACCTTTAAACGGATATTGCCAAATATGATTTAGGGTAGTCTGTGGTGTACTTTATAGTATTAAAATATATATATATAAACATACTAAATACGCTCACAATATACATACTAATACATACATATATCCTCATAAATAATAAATACATACAAAGGTTACAAACGTTAATACCAATCTTTTCTAACCTATGACATACCAAGCATTAACAACAATATGAATCACATTTTAATTTGTTTAAAAAACTCTAGTTCTAAAGCGTGTGCGACTGCGACACAACCATTGCGATGACGAAGCGAAAGTAACTATTAAATCATAACGAACAAAGCTCAATTGGCTACGTCTAGACGGCAGACCCTCGCCTCGGTGAGTGAAATTTAAACGACTGACTCGTACTTTATTCACATTTCGTATTGTTTCTTACATGTATGCGTTATTATTGAGGAAAACTGGTGGTAAACGTTTGAAGAGCTAAAAAGAACGATTCTATATCTATACTAATATTATAAAGCTGAAGAGTTTGTTTGTTTGTTTGTTTGTTTGTTTGAACGCGCTAATCTCAGGAACTACTGGTCCGATTTGAAAAAATCTTTCAGTGTTAGATAGCCCATTTATCGGGGAAGGCTATAGGCTATATATCATCACGCTAAGACCAATAGGAGCGGAGCACCGATGAAGAATGTTTCAAAAACGGAGAAAAATTATTACTATTGAGAGACGCAGACGAAGTTGCGCGGGTCAGCTAGTCTATACTAATATTATAAAGCTGAAGAGTTTGTTTGTTTGTTTGTTTGAACGCGCTAATCTCAGGAACTACTGGTCCAATTTAAAAAAATCTTTCAGTGTTAAATAGCCCATTTATCGAGGAAGGTTATAGGCTGTATATCATCACACTAAGACCAAAAGGAGCGGAGCACCAATGAAGAATGTTTCAAAAAACGGAGAAAATTTATTACTATTGAGAGAAGCAGACGAAGTTCCGCGGGTCAGCTAGTCCTATATATTTAAATTGGCCATGAGCTTGTTTGCCCTTTCTTCTCATAAGGCTCAACCCCTTGGAAATGGGCGGTTATAGATCGACACAGGCATATCATAGATTTTGTATGGGTTTGATTTTTTTTTAATTTATTTGCTTACTATTTGACAAAACAGAGATTGTTGCTTTTGTGTGTGTTGATCTATGACTTTAGAGTCTACATAAAAGACGATTTCAAACAATTTTAAAAATTTTATGAAATAAAGAGAGTTTGATTTTGAGTTATATTATAGCGTCAAGAGAATTATTTGTAACTTATGTTATTATTCTCAACAGCCCATAGTAGTCCTCTGCTGGACAAAGGCGTCTCCTTAGTAATAAGGTTTTGGCCTACTATACCACGCTGGCCAGACGGATTGGAGTGCTGTTTGGTCCCTTAGACGGCTCTTACGACACCCACGGTATGAATAGGGGTGGTGACATTCCGTATTCTTAATCCATCATGACACGTTTTGTTATTAATTATTATTAGTATAAATTATAAGTTTCTCATTTCTAGTAGTAACAACCATGACAGTGGTGACATATATTGCCAATTAAAAATGACTATGCAAATTAATAAAACGGCACTGGATTCATATATTCATTCATATATATTTTTTTTAAAGACAACTCCCACATTAGGAATATATCCTGTGTCGCGGGGGACTTTACAAACATGCATGAAACGGACACAAAGAAGACCCAGACTCAGAACACCAATTTGTGGATCGCACAAAGTATCGTCCAATGTGGGGTTTGAACCCACAACACTCGGCGCAGTAGGAAGCGGTGTGGCGACCGCTTAAACCACTGCGCCATCCGTGCAGTCATTGTAATAGAATAACATTTTATTCCATAATTTTATTAAAAATTTAAAAGTTAAAAACCTATTGAGGCTCTATTAGAGTCATCTCTTAACACGTTCTGTCAGGTCGCAAGTCATTTTGAAGTATAAGTCTTGTGCAGAGACAGAGGCGAAACACCTGCCAGAAGTAACACATTTTTGTGCTCTCCTAAAGTTTGAAATAGTGTCATCTCTTTCTGTTAAAATTCCTTGAGACTTATCGAACTCAAACCCAAAATATTTTTTTTTTAATTATTTGAAATCATCTCTTATAGTCGTGTAAACTCTAAAGTCATAGATCAACACACACAAAAGCGACAATCTGTGTTTTGTCAAATATTTAGCAAACTAAGCATATACGTATCGAATCTCTTATATGCCTGTGCCGATCTACAACCACTCATTTCCAAGAGGTTAGCCTCATGAGAAGAAAGGGAAAAGGAAGAAAAGAAAAATTTACACTACGAAATAGCCTGCGCTAAATTAATTCCAAGCATTCTTGTCTTCTATGTAATTCACAATTGAATAATAGGTTTTCTGACATAGTTTACGTTTTATTGTGGATTTAAATTTGTTTATACTAAAATCTTGTATACTATTTGGGATTTTATTATAGAATCGGACAAATAAACCTCGAAATAACTTGCTTATCTTTTAGAGTCTAGAGGCAGGTACAACAAGTTTATTTCTATTTCTGGTATTCAAATCATGTACATCACTTCTTTTCAAGAACATCATTGTCTATTATTAGGAACAAGAAGTACCTTACAAGATACTTTCTCTACGTTTCACTATGTTAAACATTTATAACAAAACCAAAGCATTTCAGTAACTCTATTACTAATAGGACCAATACGCATTTAATTAGGTGGGTCGACAAGCCACCCTCCGCCGCAATGCGCCGGCATACCTTATAACTTAATGTACCAAATACCAACATAACATGCTAGAATTATTATGGCTATTATTTCTAGAATGCGAAAGAACTACTGAATAAGTTAAATTCGAATTATTATTTTACTAAACGTCGAAAATGTAGATAGATAGATTTATAGATAGATTTTTCTAGGTAGGTAGAATCTATTTACTAATTCGCCTAATGGCGATTTAGGAAATAGACTGGACGGATGGCTTAGTGGTTCAAGTGGTCACCTCGACCTGTTGCGTGTTCGATCCTCACATGAGACAACACTTTGTGTTAGCCACGAATTGTGTGAATCTGGGTGTGCTTTGTGTCCATTTTATAAATGTTTGTATAGTCCCCCGCGAGGTCTCCACACAGGGTATATTGCAAAAATAGGAAAAGAATGGGAAAGGTAAGGATGATATATATATATATATATGAATCTGAGAAATGTTAACTTGGTTAATCACAATTATACTCAGAATTGTATTCATAGATTTTTTTTTTACCACATTCACACAACGCCATCTAGTCCCAAACTAAGCAGAGCTTGTTCTATGGTTACTAGACAACTGATATAAATACATACATACTTTTTTTGTAAATACATACATATTATACATAGAAACACCCAAACCAAATCAAACATTAAATTGTTCATGCACACAAATGTTGAACGGGAATCGTACCCGCGACTTTTGGAATAGCAATCCGTTACACAAACCACTACGCCATTCGGTCGTCAATAATTGCCTTACTTGGTCGTAATTGCCTTACGATAATATTTAGTATAGAATTTATACATTGGGTCACGCGATTGTATTTTGACGTAATAACGTTGCCTAGTAATAAATTTTTACATCAAAATTTGATTTAATACTGGCTAATACCCGCGACTGCGTTTATTTCACTATAATTTTTTGTATTCCTGTATCCTGGTAACCAGCTTTAACAGTTCCTTTGACTGAATGAAAGCCAGCTTTGATAACGACAACGCAAGGTCTATTTCTGTATTCCTGACACACGAAGAACATTCCTTCGAATTCAGAACTTTTCCTTTCTGAAGTCGATTAAACAGAAACCAACTAAAAGCAGCGTTAAAGGGTGTTAACAATTTTCTTATTAATTTATTATTATTTCTGAATATATCGTAGAAGAGACACTGGCCAACAGTTACAATATTGTACATGACAAATTGTCAACTTCAGCTAATGTTATACCCAGAGCTCCTGTTTGTGTGAAAAAAATAATTGAAGTGTGTCTGATTGGGTCTAGGTTTTGCGTACCGCACAACCCTAGCAAGTCGTCTGCCGCCCACCCAACGATCGATTCACTGAAAACGTCGCGACTGTCAATTAGATATGTCGGTAAGTCGATGGTCTCGATTCTCTATGGAAATTTACATAATTGTTTATGGTGCACGTAAGTAAAGAAAGTGGGGCATAGGTTAATTGTGGTAAAAACTAGTTTTAACTAAAAGTTAAAACTCAATTCAAAAAAGAAACCCCATGGAAATTACAATTTTATTTCACAACTAATTCGATATTTAATGAATGACGAAGTAATGTTATAAGACCAACGGAACACAACTAAAGTTAAGAAAGCACAACCGAACTGATAAATTGCCCTTTTTTAAGTCGGTTAAAAATGTTATTTCGAAGACTATCCAAATATGCAAACCTCCCTTACAATTACAAAACGCAACATCCACCCCAGTATGGCATTAAAAGGATTAACATTATAAGCGGTGATTTCGCTTTTATAGCTTTACACGGATTACTTGCTGTGTTAAGAGTATGAATCCCGGTGAAATATGATATTTGCAATGGGAATACTTAATTGACATTATCTTGTTTTGACAGTAGTCACTAACAAACAAATATCATATTAAAAAATGGAGTGTCGTGTATTATGAATTCTTACACAATATATAACTTTTCCGTGTACTGACGAATTAAGAATACGGATTGTCACCACCCTTAGTCATCCCGTGGGTGTCGTAAGAGCCGACTAAGGGAGCAAACTACTCAGGGCAACAGCACTCCAAAGAGAAGGAAAACTTGAAACAAACTCTATATCAACCTGTCTGGCCAGCGTGGTATAGTAGCCCAAAACCTCCTTTCTAAAAAGAGGCCTGTGTCCAGCAATGGACTATTAAAGGCTGTTGATGATAATGATGAAAACCACACGGTGTACCTCTCTGCGTCTGAACCATTGGTGGACGAGTGGTTAAGGCGTTAAACTGCATTCAGTTAGGTAAATTTTAAAACAATATGAGCTATAAAGTTAAAAATATAAAAACAACAAGGGTCCTGTATATATTTTACACTGTCATGGCATTGGCAGTTCAAATTGTACTGGTCACGGTGAAGATTCAACCGCCAGGCGATTTCTAGGAACTATTAGATTATTAAAAGCGTAAAATCTATGAGCAAACAATCGATAAATTATTATGGGGTATACTAACGTATATACAATCGTGTGGTGTTTTAATGGTATACCATGCAGGGTCGAGGCGTGTTTTCGACACAATGACAGTAAAGGTTAAGGATCCGAGGGACCAAACTACCTGCAAAAGGACAATAGTGACTTGATTGTTAAAGTAAAGGTTCTGTATAAGATAATAGACATTTTTTTTACACAGCATCCAAAATTGTTGCATTGCCGGACCTAATGCGTAAGGCAATTCTCTACCAGTCAACCTTTGGGTGATACAGAGACAGTGCACTTTGGTTAAAATTAGTTTTGGAATATACTATTTTTAATAATTTTACTCAAAATTTTTAATGAAACTTTACTTGAACCAGCTATTGCCCGCGGCTTCACTTGTGTGTTTATTTTTTATTTCATGTTTCTAACTTTCAAAATTACGAACTTCCCTATTTCATAGTTCATCGCTTATTTGAACCCATTAGGGGTTTCTTAATGTTTCTTACGACACCCACGGGATGAATAGGGGTGGTGACACTCTGTATTCTTAATCCGTCAACACACGGACTGGTTACTGGCATACAACGTTTTTAAAAATATAATTGTATTAGAAAAAAAGTTAATGAACATTAAGGTGTAAGAAGATTTATTCCTTAATGGAGGATATAACCTATAAGTATCTAACTCAATCCAAATTCACTTAGCTCTAATTAGATTGTGATTGACTGAAAAAGATCATCACTATTATACAAAAAGATTAGAAGTGTTTTTATATTATTCAAATTTAAAAACATTTTTGCTCAATTATTCTTTACGTGAGAGCATAAAGGGCTATACAATATTTAAGAATAAAATATAAATTCTATTATAATTTCAAATTTGGTTTAAAGCTGGCTAGCGTCAGCCTCTGAAGGTATTGCTCGAGGCTCTAATAAATCAATCCATGATATGACTATCGAATAATTGTAACATATCCCACATAAGCTGGTGGGATGAATTCAAATAAATAATTTTTTTTTTCTTCTCTTCTATAAGATTGTGGTTATAGAGAATTGTGAAACCAAGAGAATTTGCATTGATCTCTTGTAGTGCTAAAACCAATAAATCTAGATAATTCTATATTCTATTATTCAAGTGAATATTAAAGGTAAAACAAACTAGGTAAAACCTGGCCATAGAACTGCTGATAAACATACATATATATTTGTAAATAAATAAATTACACCCAGGCACATATCCATTACACATATTTTAAGAAAATAATATTATCCTCTTCAAAAATGTAAGTCGTAGAAAGGCCCTTGACCACGGATCCCCGATAACCTTTCGCTAAGACAGGAACGTGCCATCTCGGCCCCGGATCGACTTGAAACTACACCAAAAAAAACTTGAATAATAGCCCTTGGGACCGCCGCGAGAATATATCCAAGCTTTTTCTACCTTTGTCTAAATTTTAAGTTTTATGTTATGAAGGAGGCCGCCCGACAATTTTAGCGGGTTTTTAGACACAGGCACATCAATCATTTTATTATATTCTGGTCATAAGTTACGACGTTTTAATGAATACTTTTTGCGAAATATCAATTTATCTGTCATAGCTGGCCGCAAAAAAAAATGGCCTGCAGTGTTGCTATCAGTAAATAAATAGGCGTGATTTGATATACCGTGTAAATATTAATTAGTAACTTATTTTGGTAGTTACATATTTTTAGAGTTCCGTAGTCTAACAAGTAACCTTTATAATTTCGTCATGTCGGTTTGTCTGTCCGTCCGCGGTTTAGCTGACTGACTGACTGATAATAGGCAGTAGAAAACTATAATTTTGCATTTGTAATATATAAATCAGTATCTCCTCTACACATTAAGTGGGGATGATCTTTTTTGTCGTCTTTCGCATGATGTAGAAAACTGTGGAGCAGGTTTTTCCTGCCTTTATCAACAGCCCTTAACAGTCCACTGTTGGACATAGGCCTCTCCTTACAATGGGGGTTTTTGCCTACTATACCACGCAGGCCAGTCGGGTTGTTATAGGGTTTGTTTCAAGGTTTACTTCTTTTTTCAGTGCTATTGTTTTGTACAGTTTGCTCCGTTAGTCAGCTCTTACGACACCCACGGGATGAATAGTGGTGGTGACACACCATATTCTTAATCCGTCACCACACGGATAGCCTTGAAAAATGTCCTGTCTTGAAAAATATAAAAAAAAAACATCATGACGGTAGTTTACAATATCAGACGAAGAAAAAATAGTATTATTTTATTGTCTTATTTATTATATTAATATAACAGCTAAATTAACTGTGTTATTTTAAGAAAATTATTTACCTAATTTATAAAATGTACATACAAATGTACTGCATATTTGGCAAATTTCATACAAAATGCAAGCCTTAGTTTTTTTTTTTTTTTTTATATAGATGAAGTTGTTACATGTTTAAAACAGGTAGTACTTAATTAATGATTTATCATCATCATCAGCCTATTGCAGTCCACCGCTGGACATAGGCCTCTCCCATAGCACTCCACTGAAATAGATTTTTTTCTTTGCATGAAATTAAACATATACTATTCTATTATTAATTCTTTTATCGAACAAAAGTCGTTTAATAGAAAAAAAAATTGACATTTTTACATTCACATATCTTGCCATTTTTATTTATTTAAAAACAGTAATGTTGCTATAAAGAAAGATATTATAAAAAATATGTAAACGTTCTTGTAAGCATTGAGTTATGTTACTCTTCAGGTAGTAATCTTTGTATAGATGATTGACATCAAAACAAATAAAGCAATACACCAACATTAGAAATTTATGTTTAAAAAAAAAACACAACATTGTTACTTCAACATCTTTGGTTCAAAACGAAAGCATCAACTTACCCATAGAGCCTAAATCACGGCGCACACAAAACCTAGAATTCGTTTTTTGTCTAGCACTAAAAGAAAACAAGCACTGATTACAAGCTTGTAGGAAAATTTTCACCAAATAATTTCACTAAACAAAATTTTCCATACCCAAATTATTTTACATTACAATAAGTAAATCTATTTTTTACTAATATAACCTAAGTTTTGTGATAAAATGTTGTTTTATTTCATATCGTCTCGACCGCGGCGCGTTTTGACAGCTGACTGGGCGATTTCGGATGGCGCGGCCCGCGCCTGCGTATTGCAAATAAAGGGGGAATGAGGGGAAATTCTCGCGGATTCTCTATCAGCTGATTGCCTACGCTATGGCGTAGTCTAGGGGTGAGTATGAAGTAGTAAAATATTTATCTCTAAACATACGGCTGTCTTAAGGTCGGAGAAAGTGACATTTCGCCGGCTCTTTAGGTTATACGAGGAAAGATCTTTTTTTCTCTTGGAACGTGGTTTTGTTTTCTTTCT
This sequence comes from Arctia plantaginis, assembly GCA_902825455.1. NCBI lineage: Eukaryota > Metazoa > Arthropoda > Insecta > Lepidoptera > Erebidae > Arctia > Arctia plantaginis. Next base: position 1,388,727 of record CADEBD010000327.1, read on the forward strand.
TATATTTATTTTAGTGTTTTAAACGGCATTATCATCCATGAGTACGGATTAAAGACATTTTTTTGGGTCCGTGTATAGACACGGACCTAAAGGTAGATATCGTTTATTTTGTAACTATTTACATAGGTAAATAGTTACAAAATAAACGATATCTACCTTTAGGTATGATGCACATGTGTAACAAAATTGATCAGAGCATGAGGCACCTATAATCGTTATTCATATATTATTTATTAACAATCATTCGTTTAGTGTCACGAATTGTAAGAATTTAAAAAAGCAACGAGTTTAATCCATCTTTTCGGAAGTCTATTAAAAATCGGAAGTAATATCAGGGGTGATTTCTTATTCACCGGCATTAATAATGTCGCAACAAGTTAATACAATCTCTTTCTGGTCCGTCGAGTGGATAATTTGTAAATTATGAATTTTGACACGATGGTCCTTCGAAAAGCGTTCAGACATGAATTTAGTTGAAAGCTTTTAAAGATAAGTCTGTACGTTTTTAGTATCTCTATTTTAATCAACGTTAAAATAAATTATTTAATACCTATTTTGTAGTTTTTATTACAGTACCCATATAATTACTGTTGAATTACTAACATAGATACCGAAAATTCTTCTAATGGGTTTTATCTACTTACCTAGTTACTATTGTGAATAAAACTTCTTCGTACGCATAATATTTCGTGTAGGTATGTCTTTGTTAAAAGTGTAAAATGTTAGCGGGGAACCCCCCTCTTCTAAACTCTTATATGCACCTATCTATCTGTCTTACTACTATCGAGTTCTACAACAATATGCAGCTGTGCTATTTTATCGCAATCTGTCTGTTGGTGTAGTGATTAGTGACCCTGTTTGCTAAACCGGAGGTCCTGGTCTCGATTCCCACCCAGGACAAATATTTATCTATAATATATGTGTATCAGCTGTTCGGTTACCATATCATAGGCTCTGCCTTGCTTGGGATTAGACGGCTATGTGTGAGATGTGTACAGTTATTATTATTATTATCGGTATCGGGTACAAGGACTAAGATATTGATGGTTAGGACGCCAGAGACAGAAACCTCACAACGCGACGTATTGTGAGGACGTTTCTGAGTATTGTATTGTTGATTTTTGAGTATTGTATTATCACGTCGTGCTGTATCGAGAAGAACTGCTTTCTGCATAAAGCCCTTAATTCAGCTGCCTAACGCGAGTTCGAGTAATTATTCGTGGTTACAGTATATTAGTAATATCAAAGGCGAAACCTTCAGTTTTTCCGAAGAGGTCACCGAATCGTAGCCAGAATACAGACGCCAGTTGGTCTACCTCAGGCCTGTCAAGGTTTGGTAAAAACGACCATGAAGCTCTTTGCTCTTCCATATCTCCATACGATCAGTAATATTGAGTACTGAAAAATTGTACCAGTTCTCTTTACCTAAACCATGCGGAGTGAGTCTGTTATCAATTGCTACTACATCTCTATGCATACCTACATTAACAGAAAGGAAGTATTCCCCGTATTGTGTAGTATCTTACGATCATGGAAGGTCCTGGGTCATTTAGAATACCACGACCACCGCATTTTCGTGGAATATATAACCTCATCATCGATTAGATTGGATAATGCATTCGGTACGCAGTAAGCAATGTACGAACACTTCCATCCAGAGTACCTAGTTCAGACTGAGTCCATCTAAATATGCCAATAGAGTAGGTTAGAACTGGTATGACCCACTCATTATAGGCCTTATTACCACCTGACAAAAGACTAATTAATACTTTTTCAGGCGGCTAAAGAAGCGTTCCTGTAACGATTGTTTCATAAATTATAGAGGAATTCTGACTGCTGCAGATAAGTGTTGCTAGTGTTATTATTATTACTTTCTCTTAAATGTAAGGATTTTTTTCACAAGCAAAAATTCTTCATTCACTTGCACCAAAATTTCTATTACAACAAATAGTTTTATTATGGGGAGATACGACCCACTACATCAAATATTGAGACTTTTCATTTACTTAAATCTCAACTAGCCTATCTTATGCTTTGAAGTTCTGACAGTGTCGAAATAAAATTTCCAGACCCTCTGTGCCACAAATGTGCGGAGACACCTCCCGCATTAGGAATATATCCTTTGTCATGGGAGACTTTACAAAAATATATGAAACGGACACAAAGAACAACCAGACTCAGGACAATAATTTGTGGTTTATATGGATCGAATTCACAACACTCAGCGATGTAGTAAGCGGTGAGATGACCGCTTAAACCACTGGCCTCCGTAAAGTTGTATTTAAGGACACCTGTCATCATTTTTAGGTGTATTTAGCTATAGTCTGCATATTAGAATTGGTATTGGTTGTGGGCTTCGGTTTCCGCATTTAGACTCAAGAGTGGTCCTTTATGCATCGAGGATTGGTTAGCTAGGTGAGCCAACCAAGCTCTTTCCAGAAGCTATAGTCTGCATATATTTTTTTTTTGTATTTTGTAGTCTGCATAAAAGTTGATAAAATAGTTTGTATACATATAATACAAACTTTTTGTTGTCAATGTGTGTCATTATTTAAACCGAAGATACAATTAGAGAAAAAAAACCACACACATATTTAACCGACTTCAAAAAGGAGGAGGTTCTCAAGTCGATTGATATTTTTTTTTATGTATGTACACCGATTACTCTGAGATTTATGATCCGATTTACGTGATTCTTCTTTAGTTTGATGCGGAATAGTTGCCATTTGGTCTCATAAAAATTTAACATAGTTAGGCCCAGTAGTTTTCATTTTATGAACATTTTTAATGAATATTATTGTTTACTTGGATGATATAATTTAAGGTTGTGTACGGTCTTTTTAGGAGTTTTCATTTAAGTTGATTATATTTTATTTAGTTAAAAAGTCGAGATTGAACATAGCCGATTTAAGAGAGAATTTTCTACTAGTCTACAGCTCGCATTACAAAAAAATATAGAAACAAACATACTTAAGGAAAACTCCTGAGAAAACTTTAATGGTTTCATAAATCATGAGCGTAATGTGCCATAAAAATGGCATATTTATCACGATATAAATTATGTGAGGGTATTAGGGGCAAAAATGTTTCTATTTTCTTAAGTAGCCGATGAGAACCGATGGCAAGTAAAGGACCAATAGAGGCCAGTGGAGGTCATAAAATGACTAAAGACGGTTAGGAATTATAAGACGGGGTTAAGAAACGATCTAAGGAATCGGTGGTTAGGTGGTTGGACCCACCGCATTTGCGGGCATAAGGTGAGAAGTACCCGCATGTCTGATTAACAGCTGTTCCAAGGGCCAAATAATGATAATCATAGCCTTACACATCTCACACACGGCTGTAGATCTGTGGTATGGTCTGGCTGATAAACATACTTATTAAATAATAAAAAATACTAAGTTTATATGAAAACTATTACACTGTGCTACTTTTTACTATATTATTGGACAACAGCATTGCCATAAGAAGGAAAACTGAAACAAACCCTATACTAACTAGACGCCAGGGATAGCGTAGTGGTTTAAGCGGTCTCCACTCCGCTTATTACTACGCTGAGTGCACATGGGACGACACTGTGTGATTCACAAATTGTTGTTCTGAGTCTGGGTGTTCTTTGTGTCCGTTTCATGTATGTTTGTAAAGTCCCCCGCGACACAGAATTTATTCCTAGTGCGGGAGTTGTCTTAAAATAAAAATCTAACTCGTCTGGCCTGCGTGGCATAGTAGGCCAAAACCTCCTTTCTGAGGAAAGGCCTATGTCCAGCACAGGACTACTAAAGGCTGTTATGACATGTGTGCTGTGAAATACATACTTATTTTAGAAAATTACACAACCATTTTACAAATGATCGTGCTCAACACACAATATTTTGTCCTGGGTGGGAATTGAAGCTAAGACCTCTGGGTTAGCAGTCAAGATCACTAACCACTAGAACAACGGAAACTTATCACAGGTATCTTTTATTTACTAAAAAAAAAAGACATCTCCCGCACTAGGAATAAATCCTGTGCCACACAAAGGTCACCCAGAGTGAGAATAACAATTTGTGGTTCACACAAAGTGTTGTCCCATGTGGGGATCGAACCCACAATACCCAGTGCTGTAGGAAGCGGCGAGGTGACCGTTTAAACCACTACGCCATCCTTGCAGTCTGGGATATCTATTTAAGTCAGAACTCAACATTTATTTCGCTTTACTTCTCTATAAGATTATTTCTACAATATACTGTTACAGAGTGAAAAAGTAACAAAAATACTAACAAACAACAATCATTAATTAATATTATGTACTTAGAATTAAATAACTATCAACATTTTCTTACTACCTATACTTTCTTTTCTATTTTGTATACTTTATTCTTTTTCTGAAATAATAATACAACAATACTTTATGAAATAATTAACTACCTGGTGTAATTATTCAACAAAACTGATTAGCATTCATACTACGTATAACACGAAATAGGTCACGTTACATTTCTGCCTACCCTACGCGTGACAAAAGGTAATAGCATGTAAACCATCAAAATTTAGGCTACGTTTAACTGGAAGTTTATTAGCGGATTTTTTTTAATATAATAAGAAAAGTATAACAAATTATTTTTTAAAGAAAAAATACTTATACTTAATTACTTTAAATTTACAAACTGGAGATTTTAATTTATGTAATTTTCATATACCCACTGTCACCCTCACAATTCAGAATCTAACGACACCTCCCAAGCCAAAATCCATCAAGACGTTTAAACTAAATTACACTCGAAAAACAAACCCCATTTTTAGCGCAGTCGGTTAAAATAGGTTAAAATTCAAAACAACTTAATTTTATTTAAAAAAATTGTTTGACATCGTCTCTTATCTAGACTATATAGATCAACACACACAATAGCAACAATCTCTGTTTTGTCAAATATGGACTATATTATCAACGTCATGCGCGACCGTCCTGCGGGGTGACAGACGGTGGCGGGGACGAGGTACTCAAGATGTCAGCGGGTAGCGGGTGGTGTAGCAGGGAAGGGAAACACTTCTCTTCGTGTGTAGCGGTGTGCTAGAATGACGCGCTACCACGCCCCCGCCACTGTCTGTCGGCTCCGGGACGGTCGCGCACGAGATTGCCGGGTTATAGTAAGCAAACTAAATATATACGCCGCCCGTCTCCAAGGGGTTGAGCCTTATAAGAAGAAAGGGGGAAAAAACTCACGGCCACTCTTTTTTAATTAATAGATATTGTTATAATTAAATATACCACAACATTTTTTTGACGTGTACCAGTATGTGCGTTATTAAGGATTAAAAGGTAGAAAGGCAATGAAGCGAAGACAAGATAAAGAAAAAACATGGAATAACAAAAGAAAGTGAAGTAAAACATAAAAAATGAAAAAATAAATAAAAACGCTAGTCCACACCGGTCCGCAGCGGTCCACCGTCGTCAGCTCTAAAATACTGCTCTCATCTCTATGCAGGGGCATTACAGTACCAGCTCCTCCGACGACGAAGAACGACTCGAATCGTCGATAGCCCAAAGATCTCCTATCGGCTCGATCCCTTGGCGTTACGTAGAGATGTACCTTCACTCTGCATGCTCTATCGTATATATCATGGAGAGTGCTCCGAGGAATTGTTCGGACTAGTACCACCCGCAACTCTTCGCCATCGATCCACACGGCAGTTTTTTTTATCCCATCACCTGGATAGTTAGCGCTCTACCACTGTGCGTTTTCCAAGATACTTTTTGCCTCGCACAACTAATCTGTGGAACAAGTTATCGTCTGCGGTATTTCCGGACCGATACGGTCTTCAAACCTTCAAGATAAGAGCGTACTCCTTCCTAAAAGACTGACAACGCATTTGTGACTCCTGAGTTACAGGCGTGCACGGGCGGCGGTAATCACTTTCCATCAGGTGACCTATCTGCTCGTCAGCCCCCCCGAGGTAGTCATATGGACTGCCGACAGAAGTGAAAACTCAAAACAATAATAATAATGCAATATTAAACACTTGCACAATCATGGAAGTGTCTGCAAATAGACGAAAAACCACACAATGCAATGGACGAATAGACCTAAATTACTTCTCCCAAGAAACCGTGGCATTTACTTGACTGAGTTCCTAAATGTCACTAAAATACTACCAGCAAAAGCTGACAAAGAACAAATTCGAGATAACAATTATTATTACAATGGAACTACGTGTAGCTAGTCTGGAGCAATACGTCACGAGCATGTCGAGATCATTGGTGACGCGACCCTGTAAGTTTCCACTACTAAAAATCGCTCAACGCGGCTAAAGTTTTCACTTAAAAATCATTAAATCGCTCTCTTTAAGACCTGGTACTAAATGAAATAAGCGTTTTATAGACCGGCGTCGTCCGTGACGTTTCCGGCACGCGTCTACGTCACGACCGCGCGGTGCCGATGTCAGCGACATGTAGGCTTTTGTTGTTTTGTATCGGTTCGTGTTTTCATCGAGTATTGATATGCATTATGTATTGTGCACTGGACAATGCCAAGTCGTCTGTGTTCGAGGGAATTGTTAGTATTCTCATAATAAAGAGCACTTTAATTAGAAATGTTGGTGATTTGAGCAGACCGTCAGTCAGTTAGTCAATCTGCAAACAGCTGACTTCCGCTTTGCTGGATTTCAAACCTTGCGCTGCGCATGAAATGGTTTTTGTCGCGGAGGACTTTGTAGATATTAAAACAAAGAATGCAATAACATCTTAAAAAAATATTACCATGTGCAATTAATACTTATCATGGTGTGGGGTAATGAGGAATTGTAATTAACTGTAGTCTTAATTCTTTAATTTTTATTCTTAGGGGTAAAAGTTTTTTTTCAAATTTAAATGTAACTAAACGGTAAAGTATGCCCTTTCAATACAAAAAAAAGAATTTACCACATCTATACTAATATTATAAAGCTGAAGAGTTTGTTTGTTTGAACGCGCTAATCTCAGGAACTACTGGTCCGATTTGAAGTCGATTGAAATTCTTTCAGTGTTAGATAGCCCATTTATCGAGGAAGGCTATAGGCTATATATCATCACGCTAAGACCAATAGGAACGGAGCACCAATGAAGAATGTTTCAAAAGCGGATAAAATTTATTACTATTGAGAGACGCAGACGAAGTTGCGCGGGTCAGCTAGTCAGTGTATAAATGACGAAATTCTAAGGACACCAACATTAAAAAACAAAAATACAGCCAAATTCAGTACAGTCTTCCTATTTTGAAATTGGTTAAAAATACCCAGACTTGGGACGACGTTGGTACGCATACCCCACAAAACCCTTACACGTAGATAAATGAAATTACGAATGCCGTAGATGTCGTGTAATATACGAGCGTGTTGGTCTAGTAGTGAGTGATCCTGACTGCCAAACCAATGGTCGTGGGTTCGATTCCCACACAGGACAAGTTTTAATGGTTATGATACCTAGAAATATGTTCACCTTGAATAAAAAATATTATGGCAAATTAATTATTATTATAGTGATGAACATGATCATTTGTTTTTATTTATGTTTTTAGAAATATATAAGTATGTTTATCAGCTGTCTGGTTAACATAGCACAGGCTCTGCCTATTTTGGGATCAGACGGCCGTGTGTGGGGTGTGTTAGGTTATTATTTTTATTATAACACACAAATGTAGTCGATTTGAAAACTTCCTTCTTTTTAAAGTCGCAAAAAAACAAGTCTTTTTATTTTTTATTTATTAGCATCAAGAAGCGTCATTTATACATTAAGCATCAGTGTTATCAGGTATCATGGAAGTAGCCAGTTCTGTCCTAGTTAGTGATGTTCCCCTCCTCGATATCCGACGAAAAGTGGCGAGCGCGAGGACCACGTCGTTCTGATGTCGACTTCCATTTCCTAGTTATATTTCAAAAAGGAGATTAGACTTTACGTAAACACTTATAAAATACAGCATTCATTGCTTGCACAGCTGTAAGCATGAAACGGCGGTAGCTAATATATTTTTTACAGCATCAAACGAGATGACGGGTTGCCTGGTGGTAAGTGGCTACCATCGCTCACAGACCCCTGGAGTCCCTATAGATTTAGGGGTGGAATTCTCTTACACAAGTTTTCTGTGAGGCCTTGGTTATTATTATTATTTGAAAAGACAACTCCCGCATTAGGAATATATCCCGTGTCACGGGAGACTTTACAAACATTCATGAAACGGACACAAAGAACACCCAGACTCAGAGCAACTCAAACTCAAAACTGAAACTCAAACTCTCTTTATTTCATACAAATATTAAAATTGTTTGAAATCGTCTTTTATGTAGACTCTAAAGTCATATATCAACACACACAATAACAACAAACTCTGGTCAAATAGTAAGCAAATAAATTTAATAAAAATTCAACTTTTACAAAATCTATTATATGCCTGTGCCATTTAGCATTAATAACGTCTCATTCTCCCTTTAAATTCTGACGTTAGTTCAGCCGGGGCAAACGTCAGACCGGCGTGGATGTTAGCGCGGCGACGCGTCGCCACGGCTTGCGTCGCCACGCTGTGTGATAGTAGTAGATAACGTGTAATGCAGTGTGGCGACGCGTGGCCATTTTCCTTTCATAAGCTATCCTTTTATACTCATTATTTCTACAGAGTAATTTCGATGTTTCACATCTGCCAAAGGTCCCCGGACGGTTTAATTTTCTTGAATGTGTCAATTTCCCTGGTGAATGTTATCTGTTCAGGCGCCTGATCGTATAAACGCCGCAATGCAGCTATGGGTCAAATGTTGCATGTTACCTTCGTCAGCAGTATATAGTCCATGTCCCAAACTGCACGGATGGCGTAGTGGTTTAAGCGGTCGCCACGCCGTTTCCTACTACGCCGAGTGTTGTGGGTTCAAACCCCACATGGTACGATACTTTGTGTGATCCACAAATTGTTCTGAGTCTGGGTGTTCTGTGTGTCCGTTTCATGTATGTTTGTAAAGTCCCCCGCGACACAGGATATATTCCTAATGCGGGACTTGTCTTTTTGAAAAAAAAAAAGAAAAGAAAAAAAAACTAAGCAGGCTTTGTACTATAAATACTAAACAACTCATATAAATACATATCATTTTTTATTTTTTTTGTAAATACATACATATTATACATAGAAACACCCAGACCAAATCAAACATTTAATGTTCATGCACACAAATGTTTGAATTGAGCGGGAATCGAACCCGTAGCAGTCTGTTACACAAACCACTACGCCATCCGGCCGTCAAGAAGATAAAATAGTGTCCCCTACATAGCATGTAATATACATCTTTTTTAAAGTCGGTAAAACTAATGTATATAAATAATACAACCTAGAGATTACAAACACATATTTTAATAAAATATAACAAAATACGCTTAACAACACTGTACATATCATCAACAGCCTTTGGTAGCCCACTGCTGGACATAGGCCTCTCCTTAAATAGGAGGTTTACATAATATTTACATAATTTCAACTTACATTGCTAAGTACAAATAAATACATGACTATCACTACAGATTATAAAACAAAGTCCCCCTTCGCGTCTGTTTGTCTGTTCACAATAAACTCTTTAACTACTGAAGGGATTCTAATACGGTTTTCACCAATGGATAGAGTGATCAAGGAAGGTAAGGAAGGCAGGTATGGCTCGAACAGGTCAGGTTTTATTTTTCTATCTGATGTCCTAATATTAGCTGTTCCCGGATCCCTCCTATCTCCTATTATAGGCGCGGAGGAGGAGGAGGAGGAGGAAGAGGAGGCAAACCGTGTGGTTTTAGAAGGTTCAATTCTGACACACCGCCCTGCCCCAAGCCCTGGTGGTGTAACGACGTGGAGGTTTCCACACATAAACAGGTCAGGTCTTTTAACTTTACTTTCAGGTATAAGAACTAGAAGTAAATAGAACGTAGACACTTTATTGTAAAGATAATCATTTAAAAAACAAAACTGACTGTGTGAAATTGTATAGGTATTTAAAATTTACATTCTTTTAAATTTTCGTATACCCAGTGTCATTCAAAATTAAGACGAATCTGTAATGTAGGGTAATTGTGTATATATATATATATATATGTATAAACGTGGGTATCGGGCAAATCTTATTGTATGTGTAGTCGGAACTAAATACTTGAATGTTCGAAACGTGTATTCGTTATTAACCCGCAAACATTACAGAATTTAACGACACCATGAAGTCGTTTAGGCTACAGAGCGTGGCGAATACATACATACACTCGAAAACATAATCCTCCTTCGGGCCAAGTCGGTTAAAAGAAATAACGGTTAGTTACCGGGCTTGTATAAATCTAACATCTACTTTGGCAGTTTTTGGCAATTGCCAGCGGGGTTCATTTTTATTAATTACTATTGAAAGTGCCTCGGGGAGCACGTTGAGAATATCTGTGGCAATCGTTACGGGTGGTTGGAACCCTAAAAAACCCTAAAAAGAACTTGATATCGCCTAGTGCTTGGGTTGTGAAGGTCTGATGGCGGTCGCTCCACGTAAAAAATCTAAGTTCAGCCGTGTCGCAGTAAACTGAAAAGCCGACCCCCAACCTAGTTCGGGAAAGGACTCGGAGGATGACGGTGAGCGGGTATCGAGGTAAGTAAACTAAAATACTAAACTAAGAAACTAAACACAAGAGCGTTAGCTAGACATGTTGGTGTTGGGCAACTGTTGGTCGTTGGCAACCCACCGCTCGAACAGATGCAGCAGCTCGAAGCAGACCTCGGCGAGGATGAGCGCGATGACCATCCACTCCAGCCGCACGTGGTGCCGGTCCGCCGCCCACGACGACAGCAGCTCCAGCAGCTCCACGCAGTGCGACAGCCGCTCGTTCAGCACCTGCACAGGAGGGGGGGGGGGGGAGTAATAAATGACATATCACCTACCTTGACTCACAACTTCTTATTCAGACTCTCTGGCCAGAATAGTGATGGGCAGGATGTGTCACAGCTCACTTTCAGAAAGTGAGTGACGACTCGTGAATTTTATTTAAGGTCAAACCCTGGTCGTCCATGTTCTTGACCAGAATGATTTCGTAATCCTGGCATTGCCAGGGATCCAAGGTTACTTCCGCTATATGTGTCAGTTGAATAAACGAGTCGTATGCACCGAAGTCAATATGCTATGATATATAATCTCACCCTGGTCCGCCTGGGTATGGTGAAGTACGCTACAGTGCTGGAGTACAGCCGCTCCAGCTGCTCTTCTTCCCAGTAGAAGTCAGGAGTGTCAAGTAGATCAGACTCTATATTCAGACGATGTCGGAGGGCGAATATTTCACCAAGTTTTCGGACTACCTGAGAAACAAACATTATAAAATAGCTGGTTTTTTGGTTGAACGCGCTAATCTCCGAAATTTATGGTCATATTTGAAAAGGGGCTCAATTTTTTTAGAAAAGAGGTAACATAGGCAATTAAACATCACGCTACGAAACTTTCAGAACGAATAAGGACAAAATGATTTGCTGCTGTGACATGCGAGCTGTGCTCCAGAACCTATGCGGAAAGGATTCCTTATTTCTCTGTAAAAGGAGCACAGACCCTACCGTGGCATACGTATACGGTAGGGTCCAGGTATGACGTTGTTTCAAATTCCGTCTATTGCTACTTGTGTAAAGAGTCTTTTGGCGGAAAGATTTGCAGATATATATCTGAGGTTAAGAAAAAGGATTTATTCTCTTTATGCAAGTCTAATGTAATTCTAAAGTGTACCACGATTATTCCAAGGCCAAAACCTCCTTTCTAAGGAGAGGCTTATGTCCAGCAGTGGACTATTAAAGACTGTTGATGTGATGTGACCGCGATTGGAGGCCGCAGGTAACATTAGATTTGAAGATAATGACGAAAGTTATTTATTTCAAGGTTTTAGATTTTAAAATAATATATAAAATACTTTACTCGTTCGTTTATAAATATTCGACTCAAACTTTAATAGTTTATCAAATTTTTGCCTTATTGTTGGCAAATTTCAGAAAAACGAATAATTACTGACAAACTATTAATAAAATTAAAATGTTTGCTACTATACTATAAAACTGGGCTAACTTGTCATATTAGTAAATTAATACAAAAAACATAATTATTTTTTTAATAGGTAAAATAGAATTGAATTTTTTTCTAAATTTAATGACACACACGATTTTTTTAAATTGTTCTGTTCTGGTATTGTTTTTGACTAACGATAGATAAGTCAAACTTAAACTCAAAATATCTTTATTTCATAAAAAAATAAAATTAATCGTTTGTAATCGTCTTTTACGTACACTCTAAAGTCGTAGATCATCACACACACAATAGCAAACAATCTCCGTGTTGTTAAATAATAATAAAAAAAATAATAATAATATATTCTACCACATACACACAACGCCATCTAGTCCCAAACTAAGCAGAGCTTGTACTATGGGTACTAGACAACTGATATAAATACATATATACTTTTTTTTTGTAAATACATACATAATATACATAGAAACACCCAGACCAAATCAAACATCAAATGTTCATGCACACAAATGTTTGACTTGAGCGGGAATCGAACCCGAGACCTTTGGAATAGCAGTCCGTTACACAAACCACTACGCCATCCAGTCGTCAAAAAATAAATAAATAAATTTAATAAAAATTATACTAATACAAAATCTATGATATGCCTGTGCCGATCCACAACTACCCGTTTCCAAGGAGTTGAGCCTTATGAGAAGAAAGGGCAAACAAACTCATGGCATAACAAAAAACACCCTAGCCCACATCACATTTCCACTAAGAAATAGTCTGTGCTAAATTAATCCCAATTTTTTTCTTGTATGTAATCCACAATTGAATGGATTTCTGACATAATTTACGTTTTATTGCGGATTTAAATTTGTTAATACTTAAGTCTTGAATAATATTTGGGATTTTATTATAAAATTGGACACATTGACCTCGAAAAGACCTGTTTATCTTTTGGAGCCTAGAGGCGGGTACAACAAGTTTATGTCTATTTCTGGTATTTATAGAATGTACATCAATTCTTTTCAAAAAGTTATTCTTGTTTTCAACATATATTAAATTTTCATATATATATATTGACACGCCACACACATTATGTTTATTTCTAATACAAAAGCCATAATAATATTTTTTACACATCTCACACGGGGCCTCTCGATCCCAAACTAGGCAGTCATAAAAATACTTATATATTTTTAAAAACATACACATCATAGATAAAGTATACCCAGACACAGAACATATGACCTCGCTCATCATACAATTATTTGTCGTGAGTAAGAATCGAATCCACGACCTTCGGCTTAGCGGTCAGGGTCATTACCATTAGACCAACAGGCCGATGAGAGTGTGTGTGTGTGTGCGTGTGTGTGTGCGCTCACCGCTTTCTTGTCTAGGTGCGCTTGTCCGGTGCGCTGCATGGCGGCGGTGTGCGCGCTGACGGACGCGGCGAGCGCCTCCAGCCGCGCCTCGAACGCGCCCAGCCGCGCCGACTGCACCATCGCGTGGCTGCAACACCACGCCCGACCCTTAGCGCCCCACCGTATTACCTGCCCTCGTAACGGTCATCCGACCTAAGTGACGACTTCTTATGGGAGAGTAAACCGCTTCGTTACGTAACGCGTTACAGCCTTTCTCTCACGCATACGGCAGCGGTAGGCAGGCTCCTCCTCTCTCACTCTAACCCACAGCGCTAGCCATATTTCAGACAGACGCTTTAAATAAAATTTAAGTGATGACCTAAACTTTTCTCAACTTAAGCAATTTCAATATTAAATGGTTCGACTTAGATTAGTTTAAGTTATCACTTCCGTCAGACGTCCCGAGACGCACACGTTTTCTTTCATAACATAAAGAGCAAGCAAGCAAGCAAACGAGTCGCCTGACCCTGACCAACATACGTAACATAAAAAAATTTAAAAAATTTTCACATTTTAATATCCCCACCCCTACAAAACACCCGCACCGGTTTCCTATGAGGCCGTGATATCAATCTAGTCGAATCAGCCCATTTCTATTAAAGCATCTGCCATGGTGATCGTGTTTTGACCTATGTCTTATTTATTTATTTATTTATTCTTTATTGTACACATACATATATATAAGTAACAAGGAAATGTCATGTACAAAGGCGAGCTTAACCCAAAACTGAGTTTTCTTCCAGCAAACCTTGAGCGAATAGAGGACAACAGAGAAACGTAAGGGCACAGTCATGCGTACGTAGGAATCAACACAGAAAAGCATAAAAATTAAATAAATACCGACATAAATTAGGATAGCAAAATATATTATACGTTTACAAACATATACATATATATATATATATATATACATACATACATAAATACCAAGGGTCTGATTATTGAATTGTCTTTAAATAGAATTGTAACAGTAAGCACAAAACGTCCACTAAAGAGATGGCCAAATGACCTTATAATGATCCCAGGATGACAGTGAACAACGAATTCTTAGAAGACAGTGAAAGAAACCTAAGTCCAACAATAAACGTCCAATGACTGAGGGGATGATGATGATTAAATCCTTGGCATTTAAAACAAAATAAATATACTTCAGGTCAATATAAATCGACCTCACCTGAATGTATACCGCTCCAGTGAGTTGTCTCTGTCCTTTACCAGAATGAACGATGACTCCTGCAGGTGACATTTTCTACTGTAATATAAAATAAGGTTGAATAAGGTTTCGTATTTATTTACATAAGATATTTTGTTAATCAAGCATAGAAATTTTATAAACGTGACCTTAATAGAAACAAAATACCCAAAAACTGGAACACTATTTGCAAACAACACTATCATTAATTTAAAAAAATTACACCAAAACATACTTACGAATTTGTTTGGTAAACATATGTCATAACTTCTCTTTCCTTCTCCACTACGTCCCGTGGATAACTCTCCACTTCGAACCTGGAAATACATTCACAACAATCAATAAATAACTATTATGTTGACTGTTTTGTGCAGAAATAATCCAATCCAAAAACTGACCAAACTGGAAGTATTAATACTAAACTATCTGTATCTTCTAAAAATACTTGCTTATTATACAAATAGAAATCCCTTTTCATCATAAATCAACTCAACAACAACAAATTAGTGCCTTTTTTTACATACTTTTAATACAAAAACTGCTATATATATAAAAGAAGAAACTGACAGATTGATTCACTGACAGATTGATTCACTGACTGATCGATCAACGCACAGCTGTAACCGGTGGGTATAGAAGCATGAAATTGTGCACAAATGTTCCTTAGGTGACGAAGGTGTGCACTAAGAAACGATTTTTGAAAATTCCAGCCCTAAGGGTTATCTTTGGTAGTAGCGCTTTCAAACTCACAGTAAATACCCATTATTAAAAGCAATGAAAAATTGAAAAACTAATTTTTAAAAACTACACTTAAAAAGGGTTAAAATTTCTATGGGGAACCTTTTTTTTACCTTATCCATCCCAAACTCTTAGTATAATTATAATAATATTTGACTAACAAAAATAAAAATATTTGACGGTTGTCTTGGTCTGGTGGTTAGTGACCTGACTGCTAAGCCGGGGGTCGTGGGTTTGATTCCCACCCACGACAAATAATTATGTGATGAGCATGATGATTTGTTCTATGTCTAGGTGGAATTAATCTATGATATATATATGTATTTGGAAATATATAAGTATGTTTATCAGCAGTCTGGTTACCATAGCACAAGCTCTGCCTAGTTTGGAAAGTGTGTAAGATGGGTAAAGCTATTATAATTAGACACCTATTTTTTCAAAAGTACCCTTAAAAGGGGGTGCAAGTTTGTATGGTACATATAATCTTCATTCATTCCTCTACGATGTCTGATGTCGACCACCATGCGGTCAAAATCGCGGGCATGAGCTAGTTAATCTATATATATTTGAGCTGTGATAGAAAAAAGTTAACACAAAAACGGTTAAGGTATATTGGTCTATTAAATTGGCCAGGCGATCTCTAGTAAGTCTTAAACGTTATCTATCAGCAGACGAAAGACATGATGTACAGTTTCTGTGAGGAATGGGACTGGTGTATGTATACAAAAAAATAAAATGAAGAGTAATAGGTTTACTTCATGCTTACACTGTTATTTGCACGATACCTATGCCTAAAAATCAGTTTAAATATTTTTTCTCTGTCTATCTTTCTGTCTGTCTGTTTGCTCCGGGTAATTTTCAAAACGGCTGGACCGATTTTGATAATATTTTACTAACAGGTAACTGTCTATATAAGGAGTAACTTCGGCTATTTTTTCTGTCAGAAAAACCCTATAAAATTTTGCCTGGTCAGGGAATAGAACTCACTGAGGCAGCGCTTTTCAAATTCCCCGAGTAGCAGGCACCAGCTAGTATTAAATAAAAAATGAAAATATATCAGGCATTTTATGTGATGCCTATTCGTTTTTAGTTGGAATGTGTAGCAGTGTAATACTTACGGCCTAATAAAATCCAGCACATTACTGGCTTCCCACTCGGTGCAATTCCAAAAAACAATGCCCCCTTCTTTGAAGATTATTATCTCCCTAGGCTCAGACCCTACACTGTATACTGCATAAGCTACCACCACATCTCTTACATCCCCCGACACTTTCAACCTGCAAATTGACAAATAAACATTACTTATAAATACGATTTTTGTCCTTAGTTTTCATAGTAAAATCATCATCATGATCATCAACAGCCTATAACAGTCCACTGCTGGACAGACGCTTCTTCTTAGAAAGAAGGTTTTGGCCTATTATACCATTCTGGCCAAAAAGGGGTTGGTATAAAGTTTGAGTAAAGTTTTCCTTCTCTTTGCACTGCTGTTCTCGCGTGTAACTCAGAAGAACAATTTGTGGATCAAAGAAAGTGATGTCCCGTGGGGATCGAACACTCAGCGCAGTGGTAAGTGGCGATGTGGCCGCTGTATCCATGTAGTCGAGAACTATACATTTACTATAGATGGATGTACTCTTCTGAAACCCTAAAATTATGTATGCAATATTTTATAACAATCAGTGGACTGGTTAAGGGGTGAAAGATAAACAAACTGCCTAATATTATGTATAAACATACTGCTAACACAAGTTTTTAGTGGTTATGGCTTAAATTACATTCACATGGTTTAGTTTGTTTTCAAAGTTTGCAAGTTGTAAATAATCTATACAAATAAATAAAATTAAAGTGTCTGTTTGTAATGTCAGAATAAAAGGTTTTTCCATGCTCACACCGTTATTTGCACGATACATAATGCCTAAAAACCAAAAACAAACCTGTCTGCCTGTCTATTTGTTCCAGGTAATCTTCAAAAGGGCTTCCCTACCACTATGCTAGGGAAGCATGATATACATGATAGTGATACATGATAGTTTACATATCACACACGGCCATCTGATTCCGAACTAAGCAGAGTCTATACTCTGCTTAGTTCGGAATCAGATGGCCGTATGTGATATGTAAACTTATAATTATTATTCTTAAGTGTATATTTTATTTTATTTTTATATTTTAGGAAAACTTACAGCTAGAATTACAATTGATATAAGACTAATAGGTGAAGGCCAATTAAAAGTTTTCACTGCTAGAACAATGAAGACAACTCTGAACATGGTAGGATGATAGGACAGTAGACATAGGTATTATTATAAATGTGATTTGTTATTCCGTGTTATTTTGTTATTCCGTTTAGCGACAAAGTTAAGAACTTGGGAATCTATATGGATAAGTTCTTGTCCTGGGCCCCCCAGATTGGTGAGGTCAGTCGTAAATTATTTGCTGCAGCGGGATCTCTGCGAAGACTTCGTAACTTTCTTCCTACCGATACAAAAATCTCCCTAGCACAATCTCTTCTTTTTCCCATCCTGGACTATGGTGATGTTAGCTATCTAGATCTCTCCGAAGACCAATTAAATAAACTTGAGCGTCTCCAAAATGTCTGCATCAGATTCATATTCGGCTTGCGCAAATATGATCATATTTCTGAGTATCGAATTAAGCTCAAATGGTTACCTATACGCCTTCGCCGGAATGTACATATTCTTTCTATTCTATACAGTACTCTGTTCCTCCCACATACTCCAACTTATCTCAAAGAACGCTTTGAGTTTTTACATAATTCACATTGCAGGTCCTTGAGATCGTCAGAGAATCTGAAGTTAAAAATGCCCAGGCACACCACACAATTTACTGACAAATCGTTCTCAGTGCAAGCAGTTCGACTGTGGAATAATCTACCGGAAGTAATTAGGCAAGCCAAATCACTGCAAACATTTAAAAAGCTAGTCACAAATCATTACTTGGCATCATAGAGGAATTTGTGTATTTATGTAACTCTGCTTGTATGTTTTTATATAAGTTGTATGTATTTAAATATATAATATACTGTAAACGTATATATTAGTAACCTTGTGTTTCTTATATATATTATTATATATATTATTTAGTATAGTATTTATATTATATATTATTTAGTATTTTTTATTTAGTTTTTCAATTTGTTGTAATTGTACATCCCAGGCTACCCTAATTTTATTGACAATATCCGTATAAAGGTTGTCTGTAAGAGATCGCCGTGAGCGATAAGACCGCCTATTGTTATACCGAAATGTATTTAATATCTGTTTATATAATACTTCCATGGTGTACAATAAAGAGATAAATAAATAAATAAATAAATAAATTTGTTTGTTATGCTTGGTCGAAGAAAACGTTGCCCAGTTGTTTTTTAAATTTAGTGACACTAGAAGAAAAAATGTCGATATCAACACTCCGGCATGCTGCATTATACATATATGTCCCCTAACAAGGACTTTAATAACATTTAAGAAAATATTATAATATTTCGTTTTCGGTAACATGCAAGACTCCATGTTACCTCTCATATAAAACACAAGTGTAGTGTAGTAAACATTTACTTCATAAATATCAAACTATGTATTTTAAAGTTTATTCAGATTTTTTAGGAAATGGCAGCTCATTTTTATAACTTGTCAGCTTTTCATAAACTATTTTATTCACGTAGAGGTTATCAAATAGTTCATCAAATGTTGCATCATACATATAAACATGAAAAAAAAACAGTAAAACTCTCACATTGCAGGCTCATACAGCTTTTGTTGCACCAGGGCTTCTTTTATACCTTTCAAATCATAGGAATTTGCAGTAGCGTAGGCCATAGTCAAATAATGACCCTCTCTAGAGCTTAAATCTTCCGGTCTAGCTTTTTGGTGAACAACTTTTTTTTTTAAAGATTTTATGTCATTTTCGTGCGAAACTGATGATTGAAGAGCATCATTGGCATAAGTTCTAATGGTTAATTGTCGTGCAAAAGAGAAAATATCGTTTTTCATTGATAAAAATCGAGTATTTGGAACGACAAAATCTAATACCGCATTTGCAGAAAAACATTTTTGTGTTGCACTCCGAAGAGTTCTAAAGGCAATTCTTGATAAATACACAGTCATATTTAAGTTATGCAGCGTATGAAATTAAAATGCAATGAATAATATTTCAACTTTAACAGCTATTTTATAAATATTACATAAATTAAAGGTTAAGCTTAGATTTATTGTTTTGACACCAATGACAGTTTTGAGTTTTGACATAAAGTGTTAAACCAAACGGAACCAAACCAACTAATGTTAAGCGGCCCACACCCGCACCACAATATACCTCAAATTATTCAATATACTCTGTGTACTAGACTGGGTTCTTACTGCATGGAGTTTAGTGTGCACAATACAAAGACTGCATTTAATTCTGATTTTTAATATACATCGCATCGAAGTGATGCTGATCGAAAGCGTGGTTGTTTTTTTTTAATATTTAGAATTACTCCCACAAATTGAACCTTAACATTTTGTAAGAGAAGTGTAACCTGAATGAAACCATAGTTATTTATTATCGAGGTGATGTGTTTTACCATCACCTCGATAGATGATGATAGGATTGCCATTTATCAGTAGTAGTGTGTCCAGCCTTTCTATCAGATTTTCTCAAATAGGAAAAAAAAGCTCAGTAAGTAGTAATGTCTATTACTGTGTATAGTAAATTCCAATGATTGTTTTTGTTTTTCTTTTGATGAAAATCTATGAGCTTCACGAATGTGTCATTGATCAATGGTTGGAAATTACTCAAACATAAGTTCTTCCTGTACATTTATTTTTATCGGTTTCATTCTCTGTATCTCTGGTTCAATCTTTTTCATGTAGGAGAACTCGCTGGACAGGGCCTTTATTTAAGCTGAGCTGGCGCCCCTAAAGAAGTTAGATATAAAAGTTTAATCTTAAACTTAAAAGAGCAAAGGAGTCCTCTTGTAGGATGTGAAAAAAAAAGTTTGTTTTTTTAATTCAATTAAATTATATATACAATTTCCTTGATTTTTTTTTATAAAACTTTAATAAATACATTAAATCAGTCTACAATCGCATTTCCATCTTCGGCCGTAAATAATATCTTTAGTTTTCTAGCAAATTCAGGTCCGACGCGCCTCGCTTTCGATCCAGGGACTGCTGCACGCGACACCCCTATATCTGCTATCTCGGCCACGCTCTCTGACGATTGTAAAGCCTAGAACAAAATATAAGAAGTTGTACAGTAGTCCTTTATGATGTGATGGGTAATATTTGACGGGCCTCTTGGTCTTGTCTAGTGGTTAGTAACCCTGACCTGACTGCTACTACTGCTAAGGTCGTGGGTTTAATTCCCAGAAAAAATGAGCATTTGTTCTTTGTCTGGATGTAATTTCTTATATATTGTATGTATTTAGAAATATTTAAGTATGTTTATCAGCTGTCTAGTTACCATAGTACAGGCTCTGTCTAGTTTGGGATCAGACGACTGTCATAGATAAAACACTATAAACCAAGGAGGCTGTGTGTGCGAAGTGTGTAGTTATTTTTTGTTTTATAAATCTGACATCTCACCTACAATCTGACGGACAACTCTAGTTCCACGCAGTCATTGGTTAAATCAAATAGGGCGCCATTCCTGGCATCCTGTTACACAGTTACGTCCCATTTTACCAAACCACTCCCACAGATTGCAGGAAAACGAGAAAAAAAATGTTTTACATCAGAAATTTATTAAGACCTTTAAACGTTCCGTGTGGTGATAAATTAAAAATAGGAAGTGTCACAACCCCTATTCATCCCGTGGGTATCGTAAAGAAAAGACTAAGGAAGCAAATTACGCAAGACAACAGCACTGCAAAGAGAAGGAAAACTTTACACAAACCGTATATCAACCCATCTGGACAGTGTGGTATTAGGCCAAAACTGCCTTACTAAGGAGAGGCCTATGTCCAGCAGTGGACTATAAAAGGATATTGATGATGATGATAAAGCCCAAGATTAAACTCAAGTCACAAAACACCACTCACTCACTCATACACCCAGTTTGCTGGTTTCCTCCCCCAACCTACAGTATGAACTGATTGTACCCACCTCGAATAATTCAAGTGGCGTTCTGTACTTGGCACACAAAGCTCTCGACGTCTCCAAACTAGAGTGTGGCAGGACTGCTATGATCTGCTGCCAGAGTTTACCAACAGCAATTCCTGCGAAGTGGATTCAAAACAATATAAATATATGTCGGCTCAAAACCATTTCCTTGCGAGTGAGCATTTCAATGAAACATAACTGTTGATAATAAAGTCAATAATAAAATTAGCTATCAATTATGGTTCTCAGACTATGTTCATTTCACTGTGAAAAGAATTACTTTAGTAAGTTGTTTAATTAAGTCATTTCTAACTGGAATACTGTATTACTGTTAATTACAATTTAAAGATTCTTACTACCGCAAAAATCTTATAATAAAACATAGAATTAAATAACTGTTGGTGAGCAAAGCAATGTCTTAATAATTGTTTTCAAATAATTGTGATTATGATTCTAACCTATAAACATCCGCTTAACACAGTTGAATTACAAGTATGTATGGGTAATTATAATAATTCTCATTATTTAATTAGACATTTACTAAGTTGTAAAATAAGGTGTGTCACATCTAATTGTTTTGTAAAGTTTATACAACTATCCCTACCGCCATTGACATTTCACATTCGTTGGTTTTGTATATGCTAAAGAAATGCGATCACTTTTGCTCGAGCATTGGACGAGGAAGGACAAGCTTCAAATAAGATAAGTGTCTAGGCATTCTATTATTGTAAATACTTTTTTATTATTGTAACCAATAAGTTCTATTGTTTCATATTGTGTAGATAAATTGATGCATGTGATAAAGTGTAAAATAGTTAATAAATTGACTGGTAGTTTTCTTACTTTCATGAGTGATGCGAATGAGATAAGGGGTGAACACACATTTCAAAAAACATTTCGCGCCTCCAGCACCGTTATATATAATAAAAATAATATAAAATAGGGACACTCATATTAAGTTGTAAATGCCAATTTTTGAAAATATAAAAAAAAAATACCGTCTTTATCCATCGCGATACAGTTCTTGCTCTCCCCTTTCATGTAGAACTGCGCCTGGTCTTCCCACGCGCGGGTGCTCAGCTTGTGCGGGGCCTCCGCTATTGCCTTCGTGAGCTGTTCATATACACGGTGATTTTGAAAGCGTTTTGGAAAAGAAAATTTTGAGTTATTTATCAGTAACAGAAGCTATATATAACGTTAATTTAATAAAATATATTTTTTTTTATCATCAAAGTCGATATTCATATCGTTTACAGAGAAAAAGTCAGAACCAGTAGTAGTAGGCTATTCAATCACACGTAGGTAAATACTACGAATAGAAATACTATGCGTTTTAATATCGAGTCACATCAAATCGTATTCGCCAATAAAAACAAAGCTACCGAGTTGCGCCGGAGTCGTCCAACCAATGACGTCTGCCCCGTAGGCGCATGCGCGGGGCTCACCTGTCATCGTCAGTCGGTCAGTAATACCATAACATCGTGACGGCACGCTGCATTGATTAGCGCTAAAATGAGTCGACAGTACGAATTTTCAAACGTGGAATACTTCTTGGCAATGGTACAGCTGTACTGCCAACTACAACTTGGAAGAGGCTCGGCGTTTGTATTCCCAAGCCGGAGCATTTAAATGCACTACGGCTACGTGGAATTGAAAGCCCTCAAATTCCCTCCACACCTACCATCTTGGCTGCAACCCAACGTCTTCTCGACCACGGACAATTTCGTGCGCCTACTCATGCGCAAGGTCAAGGACGTTTTAATTATTATTCGCCGGAGTGTAGTGCGTGCATACCTGGACAATGAGCTTAGTGAACGGACTTAACGCCCCTGGATTTTTTCTTATGGTCGGAAATAAAAAGACTTGTTAATACACGGGAATATGAAAGCCGTGATAATTTACGCATTGCGATAGTGGACGCTTTTGATAAAGTGAAAAGTGATAGAGACACATTAAGAAAATTAAAAAACAATTGCATTAAACGATGACGTTTGTGTATTGAATGCAGCGGACTCCATTTTGAGCAGTTCCTTCGATACAGAGAACTGTAAATAGTGTAAATAGGTATGTAAGTTAATTATTCTGTAGATAGCTCCGATTTTTTAAATACGCCTGAAATATTTATACCTACAGTCCGTTGATAAATTGATTTGTTGTGAAAAGAACAATCGTGGTTAATAATCGAAAAGAAGTTTAAATAAAATAGGTATTTCTGACGGTCCTAAGCCCGTGTAAAGTATGAAGGACAAATTGGAGTCTATCTACGTAAGTACTCGCTAGCTCGCGCCTATAGGTATACTTTTGTCAGCTGCTGTTAGCGTCGGCGGTGCGCAGCGGTCGCCGAAACGCCCACGGACGTGTTTCATTCATATAAGATAATGAATGAACGATCAGTCCATTACTACTTTCCAAGTCGATCGAGTAAAAATGAATATTAAAACTGAAACTTTTTTTTAGACAACATTACAATTGATTTAATCATTTTTATTGGTACTATAGATGATTCCAAATTCAAATATTTCGTTTCCAAAACGCTTTCAAAATCACCGTGTATAACACACTTCATAGACTTCTAGTTAACAATATTAGGAAAAATTCGTTTGTGACGCCTAAATTTCCATTCATGTGCGGCGATTGTCACTTATAATCAGGTGACCCTTATGCTCGGTTGCCCCCTCTTCCATTAAACAAAACTGTAGTTGTAACTATAGTATGAAAATAGGTCCTTGACCAATCAGGTTCAAAGAAATTTTCGTTTCATACACAAGTTTGGAACCTGATTGGTCAAGGGGCGGGGCTTGATCGATGCGTCACTGTTTTCTTACAGCGAATAGACGATAGTAAGTTAAATATACATATGAGCCAGTATCCTAGAACGACATTTCCACTTTCTGAAATGTATTATTATTGGACATATTTTTTAGTTATTTTTAGTTTAACCACCACCGGTGTTACAAATGTTTACCAGCGCTTCCCGCTACGTCAATGTCACCGGCGAGGTAAGTCGCTTTAGTCCTTGATAAAGGATCCCAGTAGGGTCCAAAAATATGTTTTCATCCCCAAAATACTCTCGTTAGTGGACCACTTTCCCTTCTAAGGAAGTATAGAGAAATTTACCTGAACAATCAACAATGCAAGTTCATTCGGTGTGTTCACTATTGCGGTGTCACATTGTAAAGTCACCAGGAGATCTGGAATTATATATATTTCGTTTTAATAACATATCTTATATAAAATACGCCTTAACATAATTAATTTTATGTTAGGTTGATATTAAAATTTATAAAAAAATACACAAAATACTGACTTTTTGAGGGTAAATGAAAATTATTTGGCTTTGAGGAACATATTTTATTTATTTATAGTTTTTAGAGTTTTTTTTATCCAGTTAAAGAATTGTAACATACCGGCAATGGCTAATTCTAAGTCAATTTCAGTTATCGGTGTCCGATTGCTGTTTAATGTCTTTCGCCGAGGAGACCTGAAATTAAAAGTCAACTGGTTCAGGACCCTGCGTACAAAGCGATAGTGACAATTGAGGCATAGCAACGTTACTTGAAGAAGTCCTTGACCCCGAACAGCACGAGCGTGAGCGCGCAGTCCACGAGCTGGCGGATCTGCCCCACGTGCTCGGTCAGCGTGCGACCGCTCACCTGCTCCGCCACGTCCTCCACGCTCGACACGTACAGCGCGCGCCCGCACGGCTCTGTCACCGGCGACAGCTTCACCTGCACACGGCAACAGTCCATTCGAGTCCGGGAAATCTTTATTGCACGATACAGGGTCAGCAGTTACTTAGTCATTCAGCACAATTCCGCTAGATGGCGTTCGCGATGGCGTAACGTTTCAACCTCGTAACCTAATCAAAGCTTTTTAAATAAGAACAGACGAAAGACGATGAGGTAGAGGTTAATATTTATATCATGACGTCAAATATGGAAAACTAGAAAACGCGATTGCTACAATTGTTACGTCCTGATCAGACTTTCGCGAATAATTCTCAATAAAATCTCTGTGTGATGACTGATTAAGAATACGGAATCTTCACCTCATTCATTCCGCGGGTGTTGCAGGAGCCGACTAATCCAGCAAACTACACAGGACAACAGTACTGCATACTGAAGGAAAACTTGACACAAACCCTATACCAACCGGTCGGCCAGTGTGGTATAGTAGCCCAAAACCTTCTTTCTAGGAGCGGCCTATGTCCAGCAGTGGACTATGGCTACTAAAGGCTGTAATAACTCCACACACGGCAGTCTGATCCCATACTAGGCAGAGCCTGTACTATGGGAACCAACTTGATCATAAACATACATATATATTTCTAAAAACGTCCGTGTGGTGACGGATTAAGAATACAAATTGTCACCACCCCAATTCATCCCGTGGGTGTCGTAAGAGCCGACTAAGGGAGCAAACTAAGCAGGACAACAGCACTGAAAAGAGAAGAAAAACTTGACACAAATCCTATACCAACCCGTCTGGCCAGCGTGGTATAGTAGGCCAAAACCTCCTTTCTAAGGAGAGGCCTATGTCCAGCAGTGGACTAGTATCGGCTGTTGATGGATGGATAGATAAATTACACCCAGACACAGAACCAATGATCATGATCAACACAATATTTGCCCTAGGTGGAAATCGAACCTCCGACTTAACAGTCAGGGTCACTAACCAATAGACCAGCAGGCCCGTCAAACAACTACAACTCACCTGTCCATTCTCCTGGTCTAGAGTCCTGGGTATGGTCCTGGTCCACATGACGAGCGAGTTGTGTATGAGCTTCGGGGCGGAGATGACGCGCGCGCCGGCCGCAGTCACCTCACGACTCACGTCCGCGCACCACCAGTTCGACCACAGCGTCGGGTGACCTTCCACAGTTATGTACTATAAATGTTTCAATCATTATGTTATCATTATTATTAGACGACCGGATGGCGTAGTGGTTTGTGTAACGGACTGCTATTCCAAAGGTCGCGGGTTCAATTCCCGCTCAAGTCAAACATTTGTGTGCAAGTACATTTAATGTTTGATTTGGACTGGGTGCTTCTATGTATAATATGTATGTATTTACAAAATAAAAGTATATATGTATTTATATCAGTTGTCTAGTACCCATAGTACAAGCTCTGCTTAGTTTGGGACTAGATTTTATTTGTGGATACAATATGAATAAAGTTTATAACACACAAAGTATTGTCCCATTTGGGGATCAAACCCACACAGATCACAATGCAGTTGGAAGCGGCAAGGTGACCGCTTAAATCACAACTCCATCATCATCAACAGCCATTACTAGTCCACTGCTGGACATAGGCCTCAACAGCACTGCATAGAGAAGGAAAACTTGACACAAATCCTATACCAACCCGCCTGGCCAGCGTGGTATAGTAGTATAAAACCCCCTTTCTAAGGAGAGGCCTATGTCCAGTAGTAGACTACTAAAGGCAGTTGATGTGATATCTCTTCCACAACTACTGCATATTTTATGATTATATAAGTTTACTCATATTTTAAATACCTTCATACACTCTCCAGGCTTATAAATTTTATTCATTTCATTCTTTTTCTTCTTAGCTGCCTTTTCTTCTGTCACGTTCTGTTTTTTAACTTCTTTTGCAGTCGCTGCATTGGTTTTCTTCTTACTACCATTCTCTGTGATAGCTGAAAAAATAAAGAATAGAAGATAAGCACTATAAAGAACAATAGTAAATTGTAGCATGTCAATGTTTTTGATATGTATGGTGAAAGTTTTTAAAAATGTTAGAAAGATTAAGGTAATTAGGTATATGTGAGTGAAACATTTAGCAGCCTTATGTAGGGCTGCCACCTCTAAAACCTGCCCCCCAGGACCGGAAGCGTAAGTTCCCCGGATTTTAGAGCTTTCACCCCGAAGATTTCAAACAAATCTTGATTATAATATATTTTACTCCATACTTGATAGAAGAAACCTTTAATTTTAAGCCTCTTTTGTTACATGAAATAGTGTGTTTAATCGTTCTTGTGACGACAAGTGAGTAATTTTGCTTTATTTTTTTAACCGTCTTAGATATTAAATAAAAGATAAACAAACCCAATATTAGTTACTCAGTTAATAAAATTAAATGAAAACTTGTTTAACAAGGGCAGCGCTTGCTGTGAAATATTTAAACCCCTCCCGGACGTCTTCCAAACTAGGACAATGGACAAGGATGGCAGCCCTAGCTTTATGGCACTTATAGTTGCAAAGTGCTCAATAGTTGCAGCGCCCTGGTCAATATACATACTGATTCACTACAAAAATCCGCAGTACCATACAAAATACTTTTTAAAAGGTACTTTATTTGATTCTATTTTTTTCCAAAACCTACTTGTATAAATTTAGCATGAGCATACAATAATTATTGTTTATTGCGCATGAGGTGCTTACCTATTAGTAATTGTAGCACTATGCCACTTCATACTCATTGTAAAATGTCTTTAAAATGTTTACAAGTGTTAGTAAGCCAATTAAATAAATAAATAGTTGCAATAAAGCCAATTAATGTCTAACTACTGTATAATTTTCCAAGGGCAAATGAGCAGATCATCGGGGCATCAGATGGTTAGTAATTACAATTGCTCATGTACACCTACAATTCAAGTCGCAACCGATTTTAAATTTAGAAGGTGGGATTGGGCTTTTGGCGTTCTCGCTCACATGGTAAAATGTAAGAAAAGGATTGCTTATTGTTGTCATAATAAGTTTTCTTTGAGACTTTCGTATCATTCCAGACAAGATTCCAGACAAACAATAATAATTTTGAAATTGTTTTTATGGTACCTGGAAGGTCGTCGGCACTACTGCTGTCATCGTCAGATAAATTGATTATTTTATTTGACATTATATCCTTTTATAAATTCTGATTCAATCTTAAAGTTATGAGGTACTATTTTTAATGACTCCGTTTAATAGAAAATACCCAAAAACACAACTCGGCTATGTTTGTTTTTATTTTCTTACCCCTTCACTCACCCCTCTGTCAGTGTTGCCAACAGATGAATTTAATCTCCAACAGATTTAACAAAAAAAATCCAGAAAACCACTAACGAAAAATGTCACTACTCTAATTTCCACTAAACATTTTTTAATTATTACGAAAGAAAACAATAAGTAAATAATTAATAAGTTTCCTGTATTATTTTATAAAATTAATACTAACAATCAATAAATAAACATACAAATAGTAAATCACCAAGTCAAGATCAGAAACATTAAAAAATCTTCAATAACAACAGTCACTTTACACACACTAACTTTACACTAACGTTTATTGGAATTTACATTCGTTGCAGCATTTTCCTTCAAACTTCAAACCACAGCGTATTCTTAACATAGCTGATACAATATTTAACTTCATTATATTGCCCTGCTCCTTTTTTATTACATTCTTACTGCTAAATAGTCTTTCAACATCGGTATTGGAATAATTTCTCTAATCTCAAATTCTCTTGGGCATCTTTGAAATTTGACCACCAGATCCAATATTGTCAACTTTGAATTTCCTCCGCTGCCATTTTTTGACAGAAAATGTCTACCCGTTCTTATGCAATGGGTTGTGATGATATTAGCCGTTGGATGATAGTTATTATCCTGGACTGCGTCCTCGAAGTCATAACCCACATTATTGACTTCTCTCTCGACTCTGACTCCTTCCCCTCTGGCACAAAAGCCTATATCATCCCATTGCCTAAAATTAATAATTCTTTCCTTCCTGAGCACCAGCCATTCTCCAATCTTCATAGTTCCTTTCAAAAAGCAATATTCGCCAGCAACACGACAGACGAAACCACCAGTTTTATTGGAAAATCCACTAGGTTGACAACACTGGTGTTGCCATAATTTAAATAATAATCGTGCCAAACATTTTGACAGCTCTATGCTGTGTTTTTCACACGAACATCTTTAGGGAGAATTCAAGCGCGTCTAGCTACGGATATCCTAAAATATGTGCAAAAAACCTAAAGTAATTTTTGTTATCATAGAGTAAAGGTGAGTTTTCAACTGTTTAGTTTAGTTTACACGCTCTGAACGTATAAAAGCTTTTTCGACAAGTGTATCTATTTAACCAATGAATATCGGTAATATAGGCGTTACTTTGATATTTACCGCTAAAATTGTAAACCTGTTGTTGTAAACGTGCTGCCATCATAAATC
The DNA here is from genome assembly GCA_902825455.1 of Arctia plantaginis. Classification (NCBI taxonomy): domain Eukaryota; kingdom Metazoa; phylum Arthropoda; class Insecta; order Lepidoptera; family Erebidae; genus Arctia; species Arctia plantaginis. The sequence continues at coordinate 1,418,358 of CADEBD010000327.1, forward strand.
TTGGGAACTTTCCTTTGATGCAGACCCAGCTTGACAATTTTTTTTTTTAAGTAATGAGATTGACCCGAATGAACAAAGAAGATACTAAGAAAATATCAATAAATTTAACTGTGTTAATAATATTATACGTGCAAGATTTAAAGGAAGAATCTAACCGCCTATCAAACTAAAAAAAATATTTAAATAATTTTTCTGTAAAAAAGAAACATTTCAACAGGTGAAGGACAAATTCTACATAATGGGTAGATGTATGAATCCAGTTCTTTTTGCTTATCTCACGTTAACTCTACTCAGAAAGAATTCAGGGTTATCAATAAATAAACTACTTCAATTAAAGAATTTCTAAGAGTTAAAAGGGAGCATCAGGACAAAGACAATATGTAATTAATCAAACATCACTTTTAATAGGTAAATGAGAATTCCAATTCTGACAAGGTATTCTGACCACCATCAAGTATTTTTTGATTGTAGTAGTTGACATATATTAATGTTGAGATAATTTTGCAAACAGCGATGTTGAGAGGAGTAAACTATTAATTGAAAACGTAACTCCTACCAAAATTTCTACCAAAACTTCTGCATTCAGTAAAAACTACTTACAGTAGTTTTTTTTTGATCGGAGAGCTATGCTTCGGCACACAGATTAGTATAATGTAGCAAGCTCTTCGGCACATTAACTGCCACATTGAAATCAAAGAAAACCAGTGTTAAAAAATTATTTCTTTGTTTTCATAGGGTAAGTGGGATGACCGAAGCGCAAAATTGAGACTCATATTTAGAAACTTTTATATCATTTGATGAAATAATTGGTTTCAGTCACAGCGATTTCACATGTTTTTATGGCAGTGAAATCAGTCTAAATTCTTTACAAACTTTTTTTTTATTTAGACCTTTCGCGAGTCTTGCGCTAGCGTAATAATAATTAAGTAGCTGTGGTTTTGCAAATTAGTCACATGTGTGATGATATGATTTAAAAAAAAAACATGTTATTTTTCACATGTGATTGTGACTTTATTCCATCCCTACTCAAAAGGCGTCAACGCATTTGTGTTTGCTGACTTGCATATGTCGATAGGTGGCGCTAGTCACTTACCAACGGGTAACCCGTTCACTTGTTTGCCTCGTATGCCATAAAAAACAACTTTTACTATAGCTTGAAGTGTAGCGTTAGTATAAAACTTTAGGAATAATAAAAAAGGAAAAGAAATATAATATTTGAGTGCCTTGGTGGTGCAGTGGTAGCGAATACGACTGCTGTGCTAAGGTTTCGGGTACGATTCCCGGGTCGGACCAAAAGTTTGTATGATCAGTAAATATTTGTTTCGGAGTTTGGGTGTTTTCTATGTATTATATGTATGTATTTACAAGAAAAAAGTAAAAAAGTATTCTTTCAGTCCAGATTAGCTTTCATAGTACAAGCTCTGCTTAGTTCGAAACTAGATGGCGTTGTGTGTTAGATGTCCGAAATATTATTTACTAGCTGACCCGCGCAACTTCGTCTGCGTCTCTCAATAGTAATAAATTTTCTCCGTTTTTGAAACATTCTTCATTGGTGCTCCGCTCCTATTGGTCTTAGCGTGATGATATATAGCCTATAGCCTTCCTCCCTATAGTGTCCGTGTAGTGACGGATTAAGAATACGGAATGTCACTACCCCAATTCATCCCGTGGGTGTCGTAAGAGCCGACTAAGGGAGCAAAACAACGCAGGACACCAGCACTGCAAAAAGAAGGAAAACTTGACACAAACCCTATACCAACCCGTCTGGCCAGCGTGGTATAGTAGGCCAAAACCTCCTTTCTAAGGAGAGGCCTATGTCCAGCAGTGGATTATTAAAGGCTGTTGATGTGATGATGTGATGTGAGCCTTCCTCGATAAATGGGCTATCTAACACTGAAAGATTTTTTCAAATCGTACCAGTAGTTCCTGAGATTAACGCGTTCAAACAAACAAACAAACAAACTCTTCAGCTTTATAATATTAGTATAGATTATGATTTATTAATTCCCTTTTAGGAATCTTATAGTTCAAATAATGACTAAATTAACTAAAAATGAATAATCCTAAAAATGAAAAATGAATAAAAGAAAAAGTTACCAATTTAAATTTGGAACAGACTGAGAAGCTGGTCCTGGGGTGCCCCTGCTTGTGCACCGGTGTGGGCGGCGGCTCTGACCGCCCAGAATAGCGCACGGCTCTGGCGCCCTTTGAGGATATTAGAGCCATACGCGGTTACCGCACCGTGTCGACGGAGGCGGCGTGAGCATTGGCCGGTACTCCCCCGGCCGGTAGGCGGAAGTGCTCGCCGAAGTATATCGGCGGACGGCTGAGTGCCGGGCGGATAATAATAATAATAATAATAGGGATAGCGGCAGTAGGCCCCCGCCCGAAGAGATACGCGAGTGGCGTGAGGCCGCTCGTCGAGCCACGATGGCTCGTTGGTCGTCCCGGCTGGGGGCTCCACGTGCTGGCTTTGCCGCCGTGGAGGCGCTTCAGCCGGTCATCGTCGAGTGTTCAGGGCGGCAGCACGGGACCCTTTCCTTCCGGCTGACGCAGGTCCTTTCCGGACACAGCTGCTTCGGGAATTACCTGCACTCGGTCGCTAGGAGGGAATTGAGTCTCGCATGTCACCACTGCGATTGCAGTGAGGACTCGGCTCAGCTCACGCTGGCGATTTGCTCGGCTTGGGTCCTCATTGCAGTCATCGGGGGGGATCTCTCACTACCGGCCGTCATACGCTCCATGGCCGGTAGTGACAGATGTTTCATTGCGGTCGCATCCTTCTGCGAAGAGATCACCTCGCAGAAGGAGGCGGCGGAGAGGGCTCGGGAGGGAAACCTCCACTTGGACCCAATCCGTCGCCGTCGAACCGGGTGGCAGAGGCGCGCCTACCACCGCCTCGTGCCGCCGCGATGTCCGCGTGTGCCGGACGTCGCCTAAATGGAGAATGTACCCAAAGAAGGTGCCCGCGCCGTTGCGGGCAGGCGCTAAAAGGGGTCCGGATGTCTTAATAACAGCAGTTCCCGGATCCCTCATATTACAGGCGCAGAGTGGCACACCGTGTGGTTTTTTATAGTCGGTCCGATTCCGACACACCACCCCGCCGTAAACCCCGGTGGGGTGACGGCCCAAGGGGGTTTCCACACGTAAAAAAAATGGAGTTCCCCTGCTCAGATATGAGGCCATGATTCCTGAATTTCGAACTTGCGCCTTAGTAGGCAGTCAGAGTGTAACACTGTCTCAATCTGTTAGGCAGACCAAGCTTCTTCGAGGCTTATTTACTGCCATACTTACTTATATTATAAATGTGAAAGTGATTTTGAGCTTTCATGCCTAAACCGATTTTTAAAATTCTTTTGCCATTGGAAAGTTATTTTATTAGCGAGTAACATAGGCTAGTTTAAATAACTCTTTCATCAATGGAAAGCCACATTACAAGTTTTTACTGCGATAACCAATAGTATACTATTAAAGCAAAACCTTCTCTAAATACAAAATTAGATCCAAATCGGCAGAACCGTACGCGACTTATTCGAGTATTTGCTGACATCCACAAAGTATACGTTCCACATCCTTACTCAATCTGTAATTCAATCAATGCCTAGCGTTTATATTACCAAACAACGCAAAATTGAATTCACTGTCATTCGCTGTAACACAACAATGAATAAATCAATCATTTAGTTTATACTATGATAAATCATTTAAAAAAAAAGGCGAACCGACTTCAAACAATACTAACAAAGACCACTAAAAACCTAGCAGCAATCGCGGTTAATTTGCTGTCGTTTTTTGAAGAGTTCCTTTGTCTATCTCCGGAACTCATCATCATTCATAAACCTCTTTCGAACAAAAAAAGAATTTTGAAAATGCGTTTAAATATAAGTTATGACCGAACATACATAAAAAAGATGTAAACATTCGAATTGATAACCTCCTCCTTTTTTAAGTCTGTTAAAAATACAGCTTGTCTTTAAATTCGCACTGTTGGTCAAGTGGTTAGTAATCTGAACTGCCGAGCCAAGTGGTCATGGGTTCGATTCGAATCCAAAACAGATAACTAAAGGTAAAGGTAAAGGAGCTGTTGCTGAGTGAGTTGACAGAATCAACGGGCTCTTAATTCATCACCCACAGTTATAATATTTTTATAAATGTATCTATGTATGTATATTATGTATGTACGTATGTATATATATATATATGTAAATGTGTTAATCCTGGTATATACGAGTATACTATAAATATAATAATATATCATTGCCTGTATACGTCTATTCAAAGGACAAATAGTACTGAATAAGAACTCTATCATTTATCCCCATAAATGCACCTACCTCACTCTTTCTCTGCATCGCGCAATCGGTCGACTGGCAGAGAATGCCTTGGGCATTAAGTCCGCCGATGTACATATTTGTGCATGAAGTCACAAATAAATAAAAATAAATAAATAAATAACTATACACATATAAATATAACACAATACTAGTATGTATCGTGTCTATATAATTTATCTAGTATTTATTTAGTAATACATATCACAAGCTCTGTCCAGTTTGGATCGGAGGTATGCATGTTGTAAAAATAAACGTCAATAAATAGCCCATAATTTTTGTTCCCTGTTGTTTTCCGATAGGGCAATAAAATCGGGAAAAGCGCGGGAACGGCTCTACAGATTAAATATGGTTGATTTGACAGCTCGACAAAACCCAGATAGCACTGCGCCGCTATTGATTTACCATAAACCGGTCATATAAATCATTCTAAAGTGGCTTTCAGCGCTGTTTACCGAAAAGCGCTGGACTGCATTATACGGTTAATTCTTTTGACAAGCTTTTTTTACTTTATTTAGCTTACTTACTGTAAGTTAGTATATAATGGTAGGTATAGAGTAGAGATATATTATAGAGATAATTAGGATGAAGTGAAAATATTACACTGAGACTATGTGTATGGCAACCAAAACATTGAATTCAAGTACCTACTGTTTAAAAAGCAATAAGGCTTGTTTGTATTTATATAACAATGTACAATATAACAATGAAAAATTAGTGTATAAATGGAATATGGATTTGGCATATAAAAAAGTTTTTTAATGGAGCAACGCGATTGGACAGGGACTGGTAAAAAGTAGTTTTTTTTTAAGATAAGTAATAGATAATTAATAATAAATATATATACTCGTAGAAGAACTTATTAGAAGGGGTTCGAAGTGGCACTTCGAATCACTTCTAATCAGTGTTCGTTTTTTTGTCACGCATTCACACCTAAACCACTAAACCAATTTTAAAAACACTTTTACCAATGGAAAGCTACATTATCAGCGAGTAGCATGGGCTACGTTTTACCGCGATAACCGATAATATCATAGTAGGGGAGTCCCTAAAATTTCGGGATTTACTCGAGCGTATCAGATTAACATAGGAGGAATACCTTTCACCCTAGCAGAAGCAGGCCGGGGTGGCGGCGAGCGCGTTGCGAAGCGCGCTCGCTTCCAGTGAACATGGGGTTCGCACACGGGGGGGGGGGGGGGGGGTCGTCTACTCGTCTGTAGATGACCCGAGGTATGTCTGGACTTCCTTTCTAGGGTATACCTGGTTCCCCGGCTATTAGTGTACCCGAGACGACGTGCGGTTTGAGTCGGTTCGAGTCCGACATGCCACCGACAGGTGGTATCCGAGGGGATTTCCGCACGGAAGAAAAAAAAAGGAGAAATACCTTACACCCAGTTGATTACCTCCACCACACATGAACCCTACAAATAGGGAACCGTCCGCCCATTAGATTAGTTAAAAAAAATGATGGACAATAATACTCGAGCGTGTAAGATTAAAGGTAAGTTAAGTCAATTAAATGCACATAGTGTGTATTTTAAAGAATCTGACGATTTGAGCGTAACATAAAAACATAAAAAAACGCATGACCTTGACATTTCTTTTTATTTTGAAGCAAACAATGGAAGAAATCTTCTTTGCATGTCTACATAATTTTTTGTACCTTTATGTGTTACATTTTACAAGAAATCAAAATATTTCAAACCGTCAGATTTAAAATACCCTGTTTTTTTGGCTAGTGTGAAAGGAACATAAAGCTGAACCGTCTGTATAAAATCTAGCACGTTCGGGTATTTCGAAATGGCGATTTTTCAAATTTGCAGCTTGCGTTTTCGATAAGCTTGTGTCACTTTAAAATCGTCAGACTTTTCAATAGGAGTATTTTTGGTGTCCAAATAACATATCCCCAATTAAATATGTGATGCGCCCCAATTTTTTTTCGACTTCCTCCACTTACATTTCTGAAAACCTGTAGAACCTTTTCCCACTGCTGAAAGTGGAAACAATCTATGACTTTTATTCATTCTATTACCTAATCTTTCAAATGCAATAGGTCCCCATGACGCTCGAGTAAACCCCCATTTAGCATCATGGGCTCCCCTAATAATACACGCGAGTGGAGCCGCGAGCAAAAGCTAATTTAATAATAATTGTTTATTAAGGAACAATTTTTTTACAAGTTAGGTACTCCTTCTTACATTAAAAAGGTAAAGGTACACCTAATTTATTTTACAATAGCAAAGAGAGGCCTATGTCCAGCAGTGGACTATAAAATGCTGTTGATGTGAAAGAGATCAGCGTTAACAACGTAAGTAATGAACTGTGTTACAGTAATAAGTGTTACTTATATTATATCCCGTAGTCGTTTTAAAAAAAACCTACTTACCGACTCCTAACCGTGTAATGAAATTTATGAAAGAAATAATTCGTATTTATAGCTTCAGTGAGCTACGCTGCAGCGCTTTATTGTAAAGTTACATTTCGATAGATAAAATAAACAAATTGCACATGCGTGCCTGCTGTTAGCTACTTACTACAGATAGAAACTGCCATATTTATTTATGTTCAGTCGCTCGTGTACAAACATAATGTGTTCATAACAATAAATTACTGAAACTGAATACATTATTGCCACTTTTGCACAGTGCTAGCGAATTCTGAGGTAAATGATGAAGCAATAAAATTTAGAAGAAGTTAAGGATGAGATATCAGGGAGAAGAATTCTCGTGTAAGGCTCTAAATACATAATACTATAACTTGTGTTTTGTACTATGATTGTATGTAAAATGTATTAGGATCCATGCCCTATGATTCCTTTGCGAACTTCATCTTCATTTGTATTGAGTCATTTATTTTATTTTAACGTCAATTTTCAGTTTTGAAATCTACTTTTTTAAATCTATTTTTTTGATACACATAACACAAAGTGCTTAAATAAAATAAATTATTTATATTTAATTCATTAGAACGTCACTATTGTCACCAAGACGCTTGTTATTAATCATTTCTAGGTTATATATATTTTTTAAACTATTATGTAAGTAATATTACCCGCCATTTCATGCAACGACTTGCGTGTCTTTTTTTTTTCATGCATTGCAAGCATGGCAATCACTCCAACTACCTTACCTCTGATTTCCTTCAGTTCCTTTTTGTTATGTTTACCTAACTTTTCTTTTTTATAATTATGGTAAGCAGTTCGTACTAAGAACAGCCGCTGGGACGTTGTTCTATTTAGGCTTTTAAGTCTCCTCACTTAAAGAGATTGCTTAAGAAGCTAAGTTTGAAAATTCAAAATTAACGTACTACGCAAACTACTTTTTGTATGATATAGGAGACGAACAAGTAGAAGGCCAATTCTTATAACAAAAGTTCGGTCAAAATTCAGTCTCAATCTACTCTCGATATCGCAACTGTCATAAAATGTATTTTTGTAGTTAAATAGTAAAGTATTACTAAGTATAATCACATTACAGTCAATGTTGGATACTACGAAAATACGTTTTATGACAGTTGTGAGATCGAAAGTTGATCGGAACTAAATTGTGACCGAACTTTTATTACGAGAGTAAGTTACTACTAAACCTCCTTTCTAAGGAGAGGCCTATGTCCAGCAGTGGACTAGTATAGGCTGTTGATGATGATGTTGATGAAGTTACTACTGCACACCAAGGAAATCTACAACTCGAACATGCACAAGTACATTGTCCCCCTTAGAGTGCCCTCACCATAGTTTTATGGGGAGGTAGGCTACAGCACCACGGCAGGTTATAGCACCTGTCTTTTTTTCACGATCCACGAAAATATTTAAAAGTACCTACATAGTTTTATATAATATCTTTTTTGTACTATGGTATGAAAATCTTTGTGTGCTAGTCCGGTTCGCACTTGATCATTTGCAAAATTTATAAAGAATAACTGGGAACTAACATAAGACTATTTTCAAATGGAGAATTTTCGCTATAAAAACATGTTATTGGCATGGTGAAGGATGATTAGTGATTACACAATATACGCAGCAGCTATCAATATAATCTTTATTATTTGTTTTTTAATTTAAAAATCTCATTGTCAAAAAAAAAGGTTAGAACGTTCAGTAAGTAGAACATAAACAAATGTATTTTTTTACGGGAGGGGAAGAAAAGAAAAGAAAGGAAGGAGAGGGATAAGCTATTTAATAACCAAAAAATACTCGAATTGGCTCATCAGTAGGTAAAGTAGAAATCGCAACATACACACAAATAAATAAAAAACGAATTGTGGACCCCTTTTAAATAAAGAATGAATATTGTTATGTTGACTAACTTATGATAATGTCTGAACTAAAATTATTCCTGATGATGAGTCCAAATGAAATTGGTCCAAACAAATATACGATAGGTCATTTTGTATTAAACTAATACAAAATGACCTAATGTATTTGTTTGCACGAACACTTGTTCAGTGAGTGTTAAGTTCAGTCTTAATATCAGTAAGTTTTTTGATAATAAAAAAAATCATACCATACAAGAAATTGAATCTTGTTCAATGATTTATACACAATATCTCGCAAAAATAATTTAAGAATGAAAACGTTAAGAATCTTAGTTATGTTGCCTATAAAAAGTATACTGCGCATTTAAGATTTTAGTTTGCAACTAATACCTACGCAGGATCACATGCTGCTGTATTAAGAACTGAGCAATAAAAAAGTTGAACTTGCCGACAGTCACGCTAACTAGGTTTAATGAAAAAAAAACCTTACGAAGAATAAAAAAATTGTCGTTACTTAACTCTATGATTGTTATTCAAACAAATCCAGCGACGAGGCGTATTTACATTCAAATAAGGCAAATATAGGCAAAGATTTTTCTGATCTCACGTGTCTGTTTATTCTACAATGTTTGCTCTATGTCTGAGGCAGAGAGGGCTCCCTCGTTCCCTCCGTCCTCCAGTCTGCCTTTGTTTACGAGGGCGAGCGGCCGTTGCACCTTGCGACCCGCCAACGCGAACGCGTGTCCAATTTAAAAATAAAAGTTATATTCGCCGCTGCACATCCTGTCTGCCATAAATAACGTGTTTAAAAACTTACTGCTAACTCATTTGTATCACGTCATAGTACGTCAAGTTTATGGTTTAAAAAAGTTTGATTCACATTCCATTGTCGGTGAAGTTGCGCAAATAATTTTGGTTCATAGTCGACTTGTTATTTTATACTTACATACAGTGTTACAGCAAAGACGTGTAAATATTTGATTTGAGACCTAAATAAATAAACAGCTTTTACTTAACACACGGTGTCCTATTTTATGGAAATGTATTCGAAATTCTAAATTCAAATAAAATGGATTGGCGCGAAAAACTGTTTGGGAAGGTGTTGGTGAAGTGTGAATCTGGAACTCAAAATGGACAATTTGAAAATATTTCTACCCTTGAAGGTTTATCTGATTGTGTAGAAGAGGGGGAGGGCGCTGTGTGTGGAATATATTTTTCTTTCGCGAATATAAGCGACACCAGTGACGATTTTGGAGTTCGTTTAGAAGAGGTTTATAAGCGTGTGCATCCTCGTTTGAAAGTTGTGCAAGTGGTTCTGTGGGCACATGTCGGTACCCCTGAAGGTCCTGTGGAAAGAGAGGCCGGGTTCCGGAGGAGTCTGATGGGGAAGCCGTGGTTCGCTGTACCGTTCCACGATGTTGATATAAAGGCAAGCATATCAATTATTAAGATTACTTTTATTTCTGTACCTTAATTTTTGGTGTTTTAGTTGTAGATCGGCACAGGCATATAAGAGATTCGATACGTATATGCTTAGTTTGCTAAATATTTGACAAAACAAAGATTGTTGCTATTGTGTGTGTTTATCTATGACTAGTCTACACAAGAGACGATTTTTTTTGTTTTTTTTTTTAAAGAAATAAAGATGTTTGAGTATATAATTATAAGTATTCATGATCGTCTGCGTTAGTGTTGAATGCATTAGGTATGTTTATTAAAACATTAATTGCTTTTAATTTTAGTGAAAGCACTTTATTTATTTATAAATAAGAGTTAAATTAATTTAAAAACAAAAAGTGGTTCTGGAAAATTATTAACCTGTAGTTTATTATACATTTATATAATAATTTCAACATTAACACTAAGCTCTAACTATCTTTGTTACTAAATTAGCATCGAGAAAGTTCTAATAGAGAAGTTGCGTTCCTATAGTATTAACTAGCCTAGCCGTCTCCCGCTATTTCACCTGCATCACTGCTCCACTTTTAAGAGGTATAGAATTGCAAATATTCTATCCAAATTAAAAAAATATTCGAATTTGACATATAGTTATATTATACAAATTTCTTCTTCCTCTTCCTCCGAGCCTTTTTCCCAAACCAGGTTGGGGTCGGCTTTAAGTCAACTACGATACGGCTGAACTTCGAGTTTTTAGGCGGAGTGACTGCCATCAGACCTCCACAACCCAAGTACTAGGCGATATCGAAGTTCTGTAGAAATACTGTTGTTGGACTTTTTAGGGCTCCAACTACCCGAAGAAGAGAAGAGAGGCGTAGTCCAGCAGTGGACTGCGATAGACTGATGATGATGATGATGAACTATCCGTAACGATTGCCACAGATGTTTGTATGGCAACCGGGACCTGGAGTCTCAATGGGTTAAGAATTGTCGCCATACCTATCCGTAGACTGACCTGGCTACGATTGCTTAACTTTGCAATGTGTTAACTTACTCTGTTATAAATTAGCCATGAGCCCCCCACGTTATACAAATATAAAAACAATTAAAAAAAAACATTTCAGCTTCAAAGTAAAAATAAAATTATAAAATAGACTGCACGGATAGCGTAGTGGTTTAAGCGGTCGCCATGCCGCTTCCAACTACGCTGAGTGTTAGGTTCCGATCCCCACATGGAACGACACTTTGTGTTATCCACAAATTGCTGTTCTGAGTCTGGGTGCTGTTCTTTATGTCCGTTTCATGTAGACACCCACACCCAGGCTACTACTACGACTGCTACTGTTTGTAATGCGAGAGTTGTCTGTTTTTAGAAAAATAGAAAAAAAACTGGGCAAAAAACCTTTTAAATGGAGTTAATATTAATTAAAGTCAACCTGTCATCGAAAACTTTTATTTGTCGTACCTATTCAAATAAAATTATTATCGAATCTTTTGAAAATCTCTCAAAAACTTTATTCATAACTCTCAACTCGTTTTATATTTCAAACAATATATGGCTAAAGTTCCGAACTTGATTTCTAAAAGCCGCGGTTACCGAAACAGAAGCGCTTCTAAATTAATCCATACCTATACAATAATAAATGTGAAAGAGAGTTTGTTTGTTACGCTTTCACGCATAAACCACTAAACCGATTTAAAAAAATCTTTCACTGTCATTCTATCAGCGAGTAACAGAAGCTACTATTAGCGCGAAAACCGACATAGGTACACGCGGGCGCCCCGGCTATTAGTACCCGAGACGGCGTGCGGTTTTAGTCAGTTCGAGTCCGACATGCCACCGATAGATGGTATCCGAGGGGATTTCCGCACGGCAAAAAAAAAAAAAAAGATACACGCGGGTGGCATTTACATGGAAGCTTTACAAGCTAATTATTGAAAATAAAAACTAAAAACCCCATTCCGTAAAAGTGTATAAGCATCTTTAGATTCGTCTTAATTATGGGACTGACTCTGGACTTTCATTATAAAGACGAACCTAACACTCCCAAGCCAAAATCCATAAAGCAATATTGGGCTATAACAGTCCACTGCTGGACATAGACCTCTCCTTAGAAAGGAGGTTTTGGTCTACTATACCACGCTGGCCAGACGGGTTGATCTAAGGTTTGTTTCAAGTTTCCCTTTTCTTTGCAGTGCTGTTGTCCTGCGTAGTTTGCTCCCTTAGTTGGCTCTTACGACACCCACGGGATGAATTGGGATGGCGACATTTCGTATTCTTAATCCGTCCACACGGACGGACGGACAACACGGAAGATACCTATACGACCTTTAAACCTTCAAGAAACGGCCGGCAACGCGTTTGTGATTCCTGAATTTCAGACGTTCACTTTCCATAAGGTGACCCGTCTGCTCGTCAACCCCCTCTAATGTAAAAAAAAATAGACTATAGAGCATGCCAAAGAAATATACATACATACACTCGAAATACACACCCTCCTTTTGGCGCAGTCGGTTAAAAAGTAATTACTTCAGAAGTCTCAAACAAATTAAACAAACCACAATGAGCAAGGAAATGTATTTAGTTTGTTTCCTTTTCTTAATTTTGGTTGCTGAAACACTTGAACATCAAACGAAAAACGGAAAACTTTGTTGTTAAATACTTAAGGAAATCCATTAAAATCTCATTTAATTACTTATTATTATCTGAAAGAAAACCAATTAACATTCTAGTGAGATTCGTACAGTCTATGATCTGCAAAAATTTGTTTCGGAGTTTGGGTGTTCTCCATGTATTTACAAAAAATAATTAGTATATAAATATTCTATGAGTCAATCTAGATTTCATGGTACAAGCTCTGCTTAGTGTGAAACTGGATGGCGTTGTGTCAGATATCTGAAATATTATTATTGTTACTTATACTTTCAAAATATCTTCAAGGGGAAACCAGTCGTATTAAACACCCATATTTTGATAACTGTGGTTTTAGTCCCATCTACGTAATATGGGACAAGCTTAGTGCCGTGAAACGCGTGTGTAAAGTAGTAAAGTATTACTAAAGACTAGCAGATTACCGATTCAATTTTCGGTTACAATACGATATAATCACATTACAGTCAACGTTGGACGTTTAATACTTTACTACGAAAATACCTTTTATGACAATTGTGAGATCAAAAGTTGATCGGAACTGAATTGAGACCGAAATTTTATTACGAGAATTAGTCTTCTGTTCACTTAAATGGCATAGATATACAGATAGTGGACTTTAAAATCAATATTGGGATCCATTTTTATCCCTGCGCCAAAAGGAGGGTTATTTTTTCATAAACCTAGCGTAAACGGCTTGATGGATTTTTACGTTTGAGGTGTCGTCGATTCGTCTTAATTGTGAGAGTGACACTAGGACATGAAAACTATAAAACTTAAATCACCGGTTTATAAATATTATTTAGCTATACATTTTCACGTAGGCGTTTTTTTTTTTATGTCTATAATTAGCTTGTTTCGTTTCTATATTGTTGTCTTGTCGCCAAGAGTTAAAATTAAGAGTAACATCGGCATACTTCCATGTCCGCCGATCGTGGCTAGTGCGAGTATAATCAGCACTACAAATAAATAAAATACTAAGTATTCTCGACACGTCCATAGATATTGTCGCCATAGCACGTCCGACAGAAGTTTTTAGATTATTACTATAAAACATTGCTAAGTTTTATGCATGTTACTATGCCTGATTTTGCACACATTTTGCATGCAATAAATAAGTTACATGATGTTTGTATGTGTTAGAATCACTGATTTATCTTATGATAATGTTAGCCTTTGTCGGCGGCTCCATTCACGTTATTATTTACCTCAGGAAAAGTGTGCTTTTCTTGGATGAGAGTTGGTCTATATCTTTTTTGAATACCAGACAATATTTGTACAAAATTACTGGATTATCAGTTGAGTAGTAAAGATAAAAGGAGTAGGTACCAGTCACATTTGCGTCAATAATAAGTAATATTACTGACTGCTACGTGTATTAACTGTTAACCATAACTTAGGCGTATACGGTCGTCTGATCCCAAACTAGGCAGAGCTTGTACTATGGTTACCAGATAGCTGATAAACTTGTTAAGTATATTTTTATCAACGACTAGCTGGTGACTTCGTTCACGTGGAATTTGAAAAGCGCTGCCTTTGTGGCTTCGATTCCCGGCCCGTTTTAATTTTTATAGGGTTTTTCTGAGAGGAAAAAGTTTAAGTTACTCCTTGTATATACTTAGGTACAGCTAGTAAAATATTATCAAAATCGGTCCAGTCGTTTTGAAGATTATCCGGAACAAACAGACAGATATACAGACAGACAAAAAATATTTAAATGGGTTTTTAGGCATAGATATCTTGCAAATAACCGTGTGAGCATGAATGAAACCCATTATTTTGACATTACAAACAGACACTTCAATTTTTAACCGACTTAAAAAAAGGAGGCGGTTCTCAATTCGACTGTATTTTTTTTATTTATTTGTGTAGATAAACTATACCCAGACATAGAACAAATCATCATGTTCATAACTATAGTTTTTTTTTGGATCTACCTTAATATTATGGTAATCATTTGATCATGTGTACTGTGTTGTGTTGCCCTATTTAAATTATAACCGTACTAAACATTTTGAAAGCGCATTGGCTGTGTTTCTCCCACGAACATCTTTAGGGAGAATTCAAGCGTGTCTAGCTACGGATATTTTAAAATATTTACTATTGTTATTTCTTTATCTTAGATTTTCACATTTCAATGTATTTGAATTCCTTCTGCATTTCTTATTATTTTATTAAATACGATAATTATTTTGCAAATACAAACGAGTTCCAGTTTTTACTGACCACTTTCTCTGTTTCTAAAAGACATATCGAATTTAGGCCTATATATTTAATATCTAGAATAAATTCTAGGCTCAGCCATAAACACTAATCGTTCTCTAGAGGAGCGTCGTCTATTATATAGTCTATAGCACATGCCAGCGATTCATTACTCCTGTCTTCCGCATTCTGCAATTGCAGGATTCGAGTAGCGTGCAAGTTCTGCAGTCCCACGCAAATCTTGAGAGCACTGAGACTAATGATCGAAAGATATGGTATTTAATATTACACAAATTACTAAACCATTTAATTTAAAATGTTCTATGCTTGATTTACTGCTATAATAATCGGGATCTCAGTGATTCCTTTAACTTAAAACTATATTCGTTTTAACATCATCGATTGTACATAATCGTACTAAACTAAGTTTAAAATTGGGCAGTCAACTTGAAGTTATTTAAAATGTAATTTTATAGTTTTAAAAATGAATATCTTATCCTGCCTTCTTTCGTTTCTTACTTGAAAAAACTAAATTCTTACTAAACTACAACTAAAAAACTAAACTAAACTAATACTTACCTATATTATAAATGTGTAAGTGAGTTTATTTGTTTATTTGTATGTTTGCTTAATTCACAAAACCGATTTAAAAAATTCTTTCTTCAATGAAAGCCTACACTATCAGCGAGTAACATAGGCTAATTTTTACAACGATAACGGAAATATACGCGGGCGGAGCCGCGTGTAAAAGCTAATAATAAATATACATGTCATCTCTACATTTCCAATTCGGGCTTAAGACACAGTGAAGAAGGCTGTTCAAAGCTGTCGTCTTTCTCAAACTACCCTTAACAGTACGTAAACGTACCCTTATCGCCAACATTAAGTTAAGTATTAAAGACCCTTCTATACAAGTTACTTTTACTTAACGTGGGATCCTTATTTCCGGACAAACGAATGATGAGGTGCCGGACACCCAAGATGAATGAAGGCTGTTTGGCATTGAGAAATTAACCTATTTCCGGCAGCAAATAAGTAGTATCGTTTGTAAAAATCGTTCATCACTTACTCTTATAACCATTTCTTCCTTACAAACTAGCTTTATTAATCGGTTGTGCAGTTAAGACGTAAAGTAATTACGGATATCGTATTATCTGTTTTCTTAAAAAAATATTAACTTTTAAAAAAGTATCGCAAACTTCATGAGGTAAGCGCATTAACATCGGTGATACATGAATTCTAATAAATTGTATTCGTTTATCATTAATTTTACTTCCATAACTTCTTTTATTCATAGTTTTCTTAAAAAAATACTACTCAAGTGAGACCTCCGCCTTTTTTTTAAATTGGTTAAAAATCTATTTATGAAACACACACAAACCTATTACCAAAACCCCACAACAAAATGCAAAACAATTTGGAACTACCGCAAACACTGCTAGGAATTCAAAGGGCGATACTTTGTCCACGAACTCCAAGCATCTAACATTAAAATTTTGCATGTCAGCGCTGGTTTCTTATCTAAGAACGTTCCTAGGTTCATTCAAACAGTAAGTGCGAGCCGCCCTCAGTAATTACGGTTAAGGGCGAGGGTTGCTTACATACCTACTACACCCTAAATTACTTTCCTCCCTACACTTTCACTGAGAGGGGTTTTTTTATAATGAGCGCAGGTGCGTTTTGATACATTAGTGAACTTTTTACTGTTTATTTGTACTATCCCCTACCTCTTAAAAATAGACAAAAAAATTGAGGCTTTTTATCTTTATATTTGAGATTTAACATAAAAATATACACTCACGCCTATATCCTCGGAGAGGTACGCAGAAGCGAATTAAACGTCCTCATTTACCTAACTATAATTTTAGTCATCAAAATCATCGTCAACAGCCTTTACTAGTCTACTGGTGGACGTAGGCCTTAGAAAGGAAGTTTTGGCTTACTTTACCACTTACCACTGGCCAGACGGATTGGTAAAGGGTTTGTGTCAAGTTTTCGTTTTCTTTGCAGTGCTGTTGTCCTGCGTAGTTTGCTCCCTGAGTCGGCTCTTAAGACATCCACGGGATGAATAGGAGTGGTGACACTGCGTATTCTTAATCCTTCACCTACTTTTACTTTATATACCCGTGATTTCTATCAAATCATTAAAATGCCGGATCAACGGCTATAGGCTTTCCATTTTTTTTCTGTGTTAAAATCCCCTCGGATACCACCTACCAGTAGAGTGGTTATGTTAGACTCGAACCGACTAAAGACCGCACCCCGTCTCTACCCTAGAAAAGCCCTGGTACTCCGTCGTACTTCGGGCCTTTACGGCTTAAGGAATATATCCTGTGTCGACTTACAAACATACATGAAAAGGACACTAATAGATGACCCTCTCCTGTGTGGGAACCCCGATGTTCCCTTCCTGTACGCGCTGTCACTCTGGCCACCTTCTGCTACGGTGACAAATGGCCTCACCTGGCACCCCCAGACCTGTGCTTATTGAGGACCTGTGACCTGCGGCGCAATTGGCTTGCCCCCTACTAAGCAACTGGAACAATAATTATAGTTGTCAAATTGTGTCCATTTAATATATCTTTGCATACCACTTCGAAGATAAAGCCATCAGTAACATATATTAACCTGCTAACTTGAGAAATAGCCAATACAGACAACCGTTTCAAAGTTACACTTCTATCCCTTTTTAACAGAATGAAAATTACGGAGCGTCCATTTCTATATTACGTAACTTTAATACACTTTCATGATGGCCAGTTGAGCAATAAAAGGCATCATGACGTAACACTCAAACTGACATTTTTATAACATCAAGTTAGAAATAATATTTCTCCAGTATGCAATTTCTGTAAGTGCAAAAGATGACTCAGCTGCTCCTTAGCTATCGTATAACAATAAAAAAGAAATTGTCTGCAGGGAATCTGAAATTCAATTCCAAGATATCTCTATCAATATTGATCTAAGGGTAATATAATCAATCTGAAGAGTTTTTCTTTTCGTAAAAGCTTTCGTGAGTTGTAGTCACATTTATTAGACACTAGCTTTTGCTCGCGGCACTGACATCACGCGGGCGGCGTGTGTAAGTCGGTTATCGCAGTAAAAAGTGGCCCATGTTACTCGCTGATAAAGTAGCTTTCCATTGGTGAACGAATTTTTAAAATCGGTTTAGTTTTTTAGGCTTGAAAACGTTACAACAAACAAATTCACTTTCACATGTGTGTATAATATCACTATTTCGAGGATGACCACTAGTTTCGAACTCAACGGTTTTGTGTCGAAGTACGACATACGGAGCCGAAACGTGGACACTTACTGTACGGCTGGTCCACAAGTTCTATGCTCGGCGTTTCTCTAAGGGATCGCATCAAGAATGAGGTGATCCGGCAGAGAACCAAGGTTTACCGACATAGCCTACCGGATCAGCAAGCTGAAGTGGCAGTGGGCTGGCCTTATTAGCCGCAGAACCGACAACCGGTGGGGAAAATGAGTTCTTGAGTGTAGACCGCGTCTCGGCAAACGCAGATTGATTCCTAGGAATCAAATCCAAAAACAAACCTAAGTTTAATAAAAAAGAATAAATTAAAAAGCTTGTTACGATCCCGAAATAAAAAGAGTCTAAAAAAGTACGTAACTAACGTCACACATATGATAGGGATAAAACATCATATTTACGTAATATTTAAGTCACAATTATGGCGTTATGTAAAAGCCAAATTTTAGGTCTAACATTAGCATATTTAAAGGTGAACCCTTCAATAGACCTTTTTTCTTTAGAATTTCCAACTGGTCTACGGTCTGGTATTACTGCCTTTCTTACCCAATCTCCTGGCCATTTCTATTTCTAACGGTGAACATTGATGTTCATAAGTTTCATAGTTAACAGTACTAATTTCTTGCAGGCCTACATATCCTTGCTCGGGGTCTTCAAGTCCAAAGAATATTAGGATTTTCTTTCTGACCTGCATGTCTAATTTAACTATTGTTTGTTGTAATTTTTTTCCAAATTCTTAGTGCTGTTTTCGATCATACTAAATTTTTCGTTAATATTACTGTTTATTTCTTGAGTCATACATTCCTGCATATCTTGCTTTTGAGCAGCCAGATCATTCTGAATTTGTTTCAAAACTTTCATTATTTCATTCCTGTTTTGGTACAAGTGTTGCCCTCCAGTGCTTAATATCAGAACCAAGTAATAGTAAAATGGCTGGTGCGTAGGCGCACCGGTGTTCTACTTGTATGTAACTCGCTTACTAGATGGCGTCACCAGTCCAAAATTTTTGATTAGAATGACCTTACAGTTTTGTTTTTAATTTATAATTTAATATTTTTTGCTATTTCGTCTATGTGCTGTTTTGCCTGCCACTTAATTATTTTACACTGATTGAACTTCCAAAATGATTCTCAGTTGGTTTGCCAGAGAAGTTCCACAGTAACTGTCATGACTTCGTGCCGGTCTTATTCTTTGTTTTGCATAATAATCCAGGATTCCGGTAAAACCCATTAATATTGTTCACTTCTTCTTCTTCTTTATTTTTCACGCGTCACTGGTTTCGCTGCGAATTTGATGATAAAGAATATTAATTATATTTTTATTGCTATAAAAAGTACGGAGCCGCATATATACAACTTCCCAACATCAACCGTTGGGCCGAAGCTCGCCAGGCATGATCTCCTTGCCTGGTCGGAGGATCCTCCCTTTGTGTTGGAGGGACACGACACCCGTTCCTATACAAGTATTTACATAAAAACTTGATTGGAGGTAAAATGGTAAAAACGTAAAATTACTATTAAAATTACCCGCATTTGGCTACATCGCACACCGATTGGCAGTTCCCCATTACAGAGAAAAAAAAGGTTAACAGAAAGTGACAGCTGTCATCCTGTTCATGGTAATGACGTGATAATTGGCGTTACTTTAGTCTTTTGTTTTTGAAGTAAAGTATCTTTTCAGAGATCATAATATTATGTAAATGAAAGAATCGTTTTTATATTCAACGATTGTCGCACAATTACACGCACACACGTACAATTAAACTCCGCTCTGTCAGTCAAAACGTCATCAAAAATGTCAACAATATTTACGAGTAAATATGTCAGAATGAAATCGCATTTTACACATAAGTAATCGTAGAAACCAATATTTTCAATAAAATAAATTTATAATGGCCCACGTACACGTAAAACCGTCCTCACTTCGTTCTTCGCAAAGTTCAATTTTGACTTTTTAATTTGAGGTTACAATATTATATAATTCACTAATGTTAATCACAAATTTCTGTCATTGCTATCCTATTTATAACGTATCCTAAATATATAGGAATCTAAATATAAAACTTAATTAAAAATAAATTATTTCAGAGAATATTCTGTTGTTTTACCAAATTGCTTTCATTCGGGTCCGTATTTTAGACCCTACATAATAATGGTTCATGTATTTAGATCTAAAGATTTCTCCCGGCCATTCGACCGTCCATTTCGACGCAGCATCCATTAAGGAAGAAATGAATGAATGAATTTCTCTGTATCCAGTAAAGGAGGGTGGAAATGCGTAGCGATGCTAAATTGGTTTAAAAAATGTTAATAAAAACATATATACTAATATTATAAAGCTGAAGAGTTTGTTTGTTTGTTTGTTTGAACGCGTTAATCTCAGGAACTACTGGTCCGATTTAAAAAATTCTTTCAGTGTTAGAGAGCCCATTTATCGAGGATGGCTATAGGCTATAAATCATCACGCTAAGACCAATAGGAGCGGAGCACCAATGAAGAATGTTTCAAAAACGGAGAAAATTTATTACTATTGAGAGACGCAGACGAAGTTGCGCGGGTCAGCTAGCCATTAATAAAAGTGTCACATCACATCACATCAACAGCCTATACTAGTCCACTGCTGGACATAGGCCTCTCCTTAGAAAGGAGGTTTTGGCCTACTATACCACGCTGGCCAGACGGGTTGGTATAGGGTTTGTTTCAAGTTTTCCTTCTCTTTGCAGTGCTGTTGTCCTGCTCAGTTTGCTCCCTTTGTCGGCTCTTACGACACCCACGGGATGAATTGGGGTTTTGACAATTTGTATTCTTAATCCGTCACCACACGGAATAAAAGTGTAAGTAAACTTAAATATAATGGGATATTATATTCTGAAGACATACTGCAATTCAAAAAGATCCTTTCAAAAGCTTCCTCAAAGAGATCGTTTCGATATCGATAAAAAGCGTCAATGATACTTGTTGTACGTTGACAGTATTCCTTGCATAGTAAGTAGCAATTGCACTGTTGTTATATCTATAATGAAGTATTCTGTGCTGTTCTGGCGTTCTTGTTTACTGATATAAACGATCATGTAGCCAATTACCTGACAAAATTAAATAAAAACCTGTCTCAAACAGAGGGTTCCGTATCTATACAATTCTCTATTTCAGAAAATGATGAAGGAAGAAAATAGATTGTGGAAAACCATAAGACATTCAACTACCCATAACAATAGCCACAGATGTTCGTATGGCAACCGGGATTGATGACTTAACGTGCTCCCAGAGGCATGGAGGGGTCTGAATGTGTTAAGAATAGTCACCCATCCATAGACTGACCTCGCTAGGATTGCTTAACTTGAAATTGTGCTAACCTACTCGGTGCTACCACTTGGCCGCGATTCCCTTCAACGACAGTTCAAAAGTGTGTAACGAATGTTATGTAAATGCGTTGAGTTCCGATACATGCATAATTATGATTACAAAGTGAGTTACAAATCAATAAAAGCGTCTTGCTACAATGGCTGAAATACTCAGTCGAAATATGTTTTAAAATACCGCCTGCTATGTTTTAGTTCGTTGTTGAATTCTAACTTCGTACGTGACTCCTGTACAAAACGTACAATACCAAACAATTTCACAGAGCCATTCAACTTGTATTGTTGACACGGGGCTACAAAGAGCAGTGATGTCACTATGCATTGTTCCGCTGAGGTTATCTCAAAGAGCTTGAGGGTCCGCAAACGATGTAGTTGAAGACAATATAATTGTATGAAACTCATTATTACACTTGAGTCTCAAATTGTGTGGAACAAATATCAGGGACCATTAAATTTTGCTGATTTACACATTCGAAACTAGCACTTGCTGTGAATAAATTTTACCGCAATTAAAAGTTTTCGAGTTATAAGGCTGTGCCAAATTTTACCCAAATGCTTTTGTCGTTCTGGCGTGCTTGATTAACAGTCGTGAATCCAAACATTTATAATAATAGTGAATATAATAAAATATTGATGCACTACTTACAGCCTATCATGGAACTACTGAGTAATATTTAAGATATGGGATAATATTTTGGGGCAACTCAATACATAAAGATGTAGTTTTTAAAGCCCAAAAAAGATGTATTCGAGCTAATTTTGGTTTAAATAATAGAGATAGCTGTAAACCATACTTTGTAAGGCACGATATTTAAACTTTGCCATCTTTATATGTATTTGAAACAGCAACTTTTGTAAAGTTAAATCCAGAATTATTTGAGACTTTGGCAGAGACCGTCAAATACACGCGATAGGCTTCGCATACATAAAGCAAATACAGCTTTATGGCATAAAAGCATTTTCTGCATGGCGCCAGTCATATATAACCGGATACCTAGTGAATTGTAAAAGTTAAATATTAATCTATTTAAGAAGCGCCTTCATTATTTTTTAGTAAAGAAATGCTACTATGCAATAAGTGACTTTCTCTCAGGAAGCTAATAATATTTTTATAGCATCATTACTAGTTGGGATGATCATATTGTTGTTGCTTAATTAAATAAGTTTATTTGTAACGTTAAGTATAATTGTAACATTTTGACATTTTTGATATTTTATATTGCCATTTTTTATTTAATCTGTTTATTGACAAATGTAATTTTTTTTTCTAAATCAATTGACAATTATTGTAATCAATTTTTGCATGCCGTTAAGGTAGACCAAAGAGGACATGTATAAATAAAATGTAACACCGTTGTACACATTTGATCAGCAAATAAATAAATTATGAATTATGAAAAAAAAAATGAAATGAAATAAGTATCCGGATAATTCTCTGTAGCCACCTAATTGGCTGTCCAAACCACTTAATCTAAAAGCATGAATGGGTCTTAATCTAAAACTTATTATAAATCAAGCATGAGAATGTCATGTCTTATTAAAAAAGATAATTCCTTTTTTGGTACCGAATGTAGCTAAAACGTTTACCGTTGTAACAACAACATTGAGGACTAAAGATAAATATCACGATGCAAATTAACATTTTATCGAACTATAGTTGGTTCTCGAAGGTTGAGATCACATGTTGAGATCTTTAATGATATAAGACAAAAATCGCAAGTGCCTTGTAACGTTGTAGATTTCTAAATCAAAAGTAAGCTCAAAAAAAGGTCCACAGATTTAATTTAACTTTCCCTTTTACGTAGTAACTACCCTTTTAATATTCTAATATTATCTACACATTTCTATTCAGAAGACAGTCATTTGTACGGAATGAAACCGTTTCCTTTCTCGTTATCCACGGATTATGTTTTAGGCATCGTTATAATACCAGCTTAGGGAGTGGTATTGAAAGAACGGAAAAGGACCTTTACAGAGGATGATCCCATTAGTAGCTCGTAGTTTATATTTACAAAGATTTCAATACATTTTTTTTCTGTGAGAGAATCATAAAAGCCTGCAGTGCTTGTGCCAAATCAGATTTAAAATTTTATTAAACATGGATCGCCATATTTGTAATGCATGTCGTATATATCTTTCAAAATAGTAATGATAGAGTTAACTAGCTTTGTTTTTTAATATGGCAAACAGCTCGTCTGATTGTAAACAGTTACTGGGAATTTAAGTGCCCGTCCCCACAGCAATATTTCAGCGCGTGTCGAGGTTTCTATTCGTCTGTGTTCACGCGCCCTTCATCACACATCACATCAACAGCCTATAATAATCCACTGCTGGACATAGGCCTCTCCTTAGAAAGGAGGTTTTGGCCTACTATACCACGCTGGCCAGACGGGTTGGTATTGGGTTTTTGTCAAGTTTTCCTTCTCTTCGCAGTGCTGTTTACCTGAGTAGTTTTGCTCCCTTAGTCGACTCTTACGACACCCACGGGATGAATAGGGGTGTTGACACTCCGTATTCATAATCCGTCACCACACGGACTCACTGGCCCTTAAACAGTCGCAATATTATTATCCCCTCTCCGTTGCCGAACCTGACATCCCCAATTTCTTACAGCATGGCAATCCTTCTACTCCTGCCCAATGAGATCTTGTGTTGAGGAGGGCAAACGAGTAGAAGGGTTAAGTGACTAGCGTCGCCCATTTCCACCTGCAACTCTAAAGCACTGCACACCGGTCATTTGTTACTCTCCCGTGGTTACTTTCCACCTTCTGGTTTAATCATACTATCGGTGCCAAGCCCAATTTATTGAATTCGATGAAATAATTATACAAGCTGAAACTCTAAGAGTTTTTACTACCAACCTATTTCTTAGCTGCGTGTTGACACTATTTTATCTAGACCATTGAACTGATCAGAATGAATCATATGAACCTCGATTTGATCGGTCTATTACTAGTCGGAGTATCCGTAACCAAATCTACCTAAATCTATTTAAAAATGTAGTGTGGCTAGTGTTGGAACGAAGTCCTTATCGCGCGTTATGAAAGGGGGCTAGACGGAAAAAATTCTCACGAAAAGTTGTAACGACACTTTTTATTTTGAATTGTCACTTGTCAGTCATTCAGCGCCATCTATCGAATAGATAGGAAATCATTACTTTTCATCTCAGTAAAATTAAAATTTATGTTCTTAGGTTGAGCAAAAAATATTGTATTCGACATCATTTCTCAAGGAGATTTTACCAATGTGTAAATTGTTTTAATTAGAAACCAACTGAAAAATATGTAGGTAATAGCCGCTTTCATAGATGGCGTTGTAATTAAAATCGTGTCGAATCAGTTTTACTCGATCGGACACCCGATAGGAACGAAGTTGTGACGAACTTCGTTCCTATCGGGTGTCCCACGACACCACACGACTTTTTTTTTATTATTTTATTTTTTTCTATTTTTTATGTTTCACTTCATTTTCTCTTTTATTCGTTTTTTTTCTTAATCTTGTTTTCTCTTCATTGACTTTTTACTTTTTAGTCCTTAATAACGGACATACTGGCACACTTCAAAACAATGTTTTGGTATATTTAATAGTGCCATTGTATCCATCTGTGAATTGTAAAATAGTGGCCATGAGTTTGTTCGCCCTTTCTTCTCATAAGGCTTAACCCCTTGGAAACGGGTTGTAGATCGGCACTGGCAGATCATAGATTTTGTATGGGTTTGATTTTTGTAAAATTTATTTGCTTACTATTTGACAAAACAGAGATTGTTGCTTTTGTGTGTGTCGATCTATGACTTTAAAGTCTACATAAAAGACGATTTCAAACAATATTAAAAATTTTATGAAATAAATAGAGTTTGAGTTTGAATTTACCGTCCCCCATTTCTTAGAAGCATATCAATTCTTACCAACAGAAAAATACCACTCTCTGGAGAGAAGATCTGATGCTTCAAATTAAGGAGAAATCTGAAACTAATCTCCGTAATGCTTGTCATCACTATTAGTTGTGCCTTACGGCACTCTGGGGAAATCTTGGAAGATAATTTTAACATCAAAATTGTGCCTCACGGGTTTTTTTCAAAACGTTTTTTTTTAACGACTACACGGCTCGCTTAGTAGCACGAGAAGATCCGTACAAACAAGCACACACAAATCACAATACAAACTGTAGAATAGAGGTACCTACAAAAACACGAACGAACGATTAAGTAATAATAATAATATTTTTGGATATATGACACACAACGATATCTAGTTTCAAACTAAGCAGAGCTTGTACTATTACGCTAGATTGCATAATATAATAATTATATATACTTTTTTTAAACATACATATAATACATAGAACACACCCAAACTTCAAAACAAATATTCACAGATCACACAAACATTTAGTACGACCCGGGAATCGACCCCGTGACCTCAGCACAGTATTTCGTTATCATGGAAGTTTAACTGATTTTATCGTAGAAGAGCCATGCTTCGTTACGGCTTCACAGAAAACCAATGTTAAGCAATTCTTTCGTTGATTTTCACCGAGTAAGGTTACTGGAGGCTAACCCTACCTTTGAGTCTGGAGGGTGAAACTGAAAGGGTGACAACGAACTTGTACCTCTTGAGTTGCAGGTGTCCCTGGGTGGCGGTAGTCACTTAACATCGGGTAATTCGTCAGCTCGTTAGCCCCTATACCATAAATTAATAAACTTTTTTAATTTATTTATTACACACAATACAACCATTTCTACAGGTTATGTACCTAATACAATAGTGTATAGCGCTTTGTATTCTAGTAAATAAAAGAACTTAATTTGCAAAAAGTATTTATTAACTTAAGTATCAGGTACTAAACATTACGTTAAAGCCTTCAATTTAACTTCTTCCTTTATGAAAAAGCGATTACATTCCCATGAAGAGCTTTACGTCAAGCATTCGTCGGCCATATACGAAATCAGCCATAACCCTCCTCAATGTTCCACAATGCGCTCACTTGGCTTAGATGTTGTTTACTTTTGAGTGATTTTACCGGTTAACAATACTTTCGACCGGTTCGGAGTTCTGACTGGAGCATATATGTATGTATAACTAGCTGCTACACAACAATGTTTAGTAAACGACTACAATGTAAATATATGGAGTAAAATAAACAAACCTAGCACCATTTTGACATATTGTTTTTAAAATACGAACAATAAATAAATCCTAAAGATCATTTCACACAATACTCTATCGTACAAAGGCTACATCACACCAGCGGACTATGCATTTTTGAACAATCGCCCGTTAGGTCAATCCCCTCGCTCGTAAACCCCCCAGGTTTCATTGTTCCATGATATCACATTTATGTCAGCTGTTAGAGCGGAGCGGGTAGGATAATAATGTGAGTGAATTTTGGCGCGAATGATTGCTGAATTAAGCGGGGGTTTTAGTACCTCTCTAGGATTAGAGATGGTGGTTGTTTTGGGATTACGTTGACCTTACTCAGAGGGAGAAAAGTAACGAAAGGCCGTGGTATCACACCGTTAAAGCCGGCCTATATGTGCCTCCCAGAGGTTATGTAATATTTATTTCATTATTATAATTTAAAATCTAAAAGTTCGACAACAGTCTTTTGTACAGAACTCCGAAATCGCCTAGTACTTTGGTTGTGAAGGTATGATGGCGTCCGCGTAAAAAAGTTTAGACATATCGTGCCAACCCCAACCTAACAACCTAGTTTGGGAAAAAGGAGACATCTTATACACCGCATAACTTAATTAGGCAAAGCCAAATAATAATATAATAATAATATTCTACCACATACACACAACGCCATCTAGTCCCAAACTAAGCAGAGCTTGTACTATGGGTACTAGACAACTGATATAAATACATACATATTTACTTTTTTTTTGTAAATACATACATATTATACATAGAAACACCCAGACCAAATCAAACATCAAATGTCTGACTTGAGCGGGAATCGAACCCGCGACCTTTGGAATAGCAGTCCATTACACAAACCACTACGCCATCCGGTCGCCAAATGAAAATCAGATTGAGGTTTTTTATTTTATTTAAAAAAGGTTTTCCCAAAGCTTGTGTATACAAAATGCATAATATTAAGTGTACAATTGAGATAAGGCCTTACACTCTTGCCGATTACATGCTAACCAGCATTCGCTAGATTGTGACACATACAAATCGTAGTTTATAATATCTTAACTACTTACATAACTACATATAATGACAACAAAATTAAGTAACGGGAATAAGTGATAGCAAAAACAATAGGTATATTTTAATATTATTTTGTCTAGGAACAGTAAAACAAGGCGTTTTATCACAAATTTATGTGACTTCTTTGTTACCTTTTTGAGACTTAAAGACCTTGGATCTAAATGAGTTTATCTACTCATGGTGTATGTCAATATCTGGTAACGCTCTTATGAAAGAGTTCATCTCTGTGCACATTCTGTTCAGTGGCGAATTTACTCCTATATTCGTTTTATAGGGCTGAACATGAAACTATTTACTTAAAGGATGTCTAGATATTTTATGAGGCACAGCTATGGAGATGCGTGAGATAATTTTGTTACAGTCAAGTCTGTTTGCTAGTTTGTAAAGAAACGGTAGGTCGTGTATTCGTCGACGTTCAAGTAGAGAGTTGAAGTGGTAACATTTTAACACCCAGACTCAGGACTCAGAACAACGATTTGTGCATCTCTCAAAGTGTTGTCCCATGTTAGGATCGAACCCACAACGCTTAAACCACTACGCCCTCCGTGCAGTTGGGGTGTGTTATGCTAGCTGATCCGCGCAACTTCACCTGCGTCTCTCAAAAGGAAGGGTGATGTTATATAGCCTACAGCCTTCCTCCACAAATGGGTTATCCAACACTAAAAGATTTTTTCAATTCGTACCAGTAGTTCCTGAGATCGGTGCACTCAACCAAACAAACAAACTCTTCAGTTTTCTAATATTAGTTTATTTCGAATCGATTTCGATTTTTAAAAGACAACTCCCGCATTAGGAATATATCCTGTGTCGCAGGGGATTTTACAAACATACATGAAACGGACACAAAGAACACCCAGACTCAGAACGACAATTTCTGGATCACACAAAGTGTCGTCCCATGTGGGGATCGGACCCACAACACCTAGCGTAGTAGTAAGCGGCGTGGCTACCGCTTAAACCACTACGCCATCCGTGAAGTCAAAGATTATTAGATTTGGTTTATATTAGTCGATAACTTGTTCCAGTACTATTCGCCACTAAAATGGCCATGAATAAGGTGCTATCGATTTTCTTCAATAGTTCAGTGAACCCTATCGTGAGTCGCGGCTATAACCTGTGCGGGTTTGACGTCCCGCCGATAACATTGCTATGTTAATTATTTTACTGCAGCAGTATTGGGACAGTAGTTGATTGTGTCATAGACATAGATAAGGAAAAGAGAATTGATTGTGTTGTTCGTGTTTTTGTTGGTTATTTAGAAATTCTTGTTCTACTTAGGTAAACAATATTGTTAGTGTTAGAATGTATGCTTTTCAAAAGAGTTCATATCCAAACAAAATCAACGTATTAGTTGCCTATTGCCTATTTGGAGGAAATTATCTGTCACAGACGGACAAACCAAAAAGGGCTTCATTTTTCATATTTTTTTGACGTGACAACGTCTTATAATTCGATGGAGCCGGCTGCACGCACGAAAAAACATGACTCATGCGGCGTTACCTCGCTCTGAGGCGTTCCATTTAAGGCTTGAAGTGCAAGCGAGAGCGCGGAACGAGCGACAAAGAGGCACAATCGGCCTCCGCGTTCGGTAGCGTTCGACATCTGTCTCTCTCCTACTTGAGTGAGCGATGCGTCCGCGCGGACAGCTGCTATACAATAATACGTTTACATGTTTTCGTCAAGTATGAAGTGCAGTGAAAAGTGAATGTGGTGTCTTATGACGTTGTCACGTTCAACTATCGTCAGTAAACCGACTTTACAGACAGCCGATTTTTTATGTTAGAGGGGCAGACGAGCAGACGGCAATATGCAAAAAAAACATTTTAGTTTTAATAGTAATGCAACTAACGACTTTCAAGTGCGTTTATGTAGACCAAGTATTATTAATAACCGAGGACTCAAAGCGTCATCATCGGACACCGCACCTGTGACTTTTGAGTTATTGATGTCAATGAACGCCGGTAGTGACTTACCATAACCCGTCTACTCATTAACTATACCATAATAAAAACATAAAACTCTTAGTTAATAGTCAACAGTACCTGTTAAGGCGTGATAAGCGGTCATAACATAACTCCACATTGTAAACTTTTTAATTGCATTGTAAATTAACGATATAGATTATAAATACATCTATTTCGTTCAAAATTAAACAACTATCTAGTTTTTAAAAAGTTGTGTAATGTGTTTCTTAGACCACGATAAATCTCCTTCTGCGAGCAAGTTATGCTCGCGAAGGAGACGGCGGAGCGGGACCGGGAGAGGTTTAGAACTCTCCCGGCCCGCCAGGCCCGGGCACGGGCCACGCAACGCAGGCGACTCAGGCGCCGGAGGTCGCAGAACGACCTCCGTCCTCCATAAGCGCAGGCCTGGGGGTGACAGGTGAGGCCATCTGTCACCCTAGCAGAAGCAGGCCGGGGTGGCGGCGAGCGCGTTGCGAAGTGCGCTCGCTTCCAGGGAGCACAGGGAACATGGGGTTCCCACACGGGGGGGGTCGTCTACTCGTCTGTAGATGACCCGAGGTATGTCGGGGCACCAGGGACTTCCTTTCTAGGGTATACCTGGTTCCCCGGCTATTAGTACCCGGCAACGGCGTGCGGTTTTAGTCGGTTCGAGTCCGACATGCCACCGACAGGTGGTATCCGAGGGGATTTCCGCACGGAAAAAAAAAAAAAAAAAAAGAAAGACCACGATAGAAATATGCATTTAAAGCTCAAGGTAGAACACTTGTGCTAGGCGTCGCAGGTTATCGTCTCGCAAAGGGCTCTCCAACCAAACCCTTCAATGCAGCCCTCGAGTACTTTCTACAGACATTTACACTGCTTTCAACTGCTACACGGTTTAAAACACATTTTTATACGCCACGCTCGAAGAAAGGCAGCCATCTTGAAATCCACCATCTTGTAAAGGGCTTTTAAATATGATGCTCTTGGTGATTAGTTTCACGTAATTTTTAAAAGTTTTTTTTGTAGTTTAATTTAAAATATTTTAGATGCCTTACTATTACTCAATTTAAATTATTTACTTAGTTAATTTGCCTGATCGCGCATTTTATAGAATAAAAGGATATATTGTTCTCACATTTAATTTAAGCTTATAAAACACTAGCTCTTGCCGGTTATTGTAGCAAAAGATAGCCTATGTTACTCGCTGATAATGTAGCTTTCCTATGATTAAAGTTTTTTTTTAAATCGGTTTAGTGGTTTAGGTGGTAAGAAACAAACAAACTCACCTTCACATTTATAATATAAGTATGGGTGTAAAATAGTTGTTAAAGGCAATATGGCGAAACAGTGTCCAACAGCCCCTAGTCTTACGACTATTGGTATAATTGAATTCTTCTTACAATCCAAAAATATATGTTGTACCTTACTATATACTTAGTACTGCTATCAGAATCAACCTGTAAACACGTTTCATAGAAATACAAATAAATTCTGATTCTGAAACCGATTCCGACTCGGGTTACGATTCCGATTTTGATTCTGTTTCCTTTAGTATCTATACCTGTGATTATCACAACGAAATGATTATCCATACTCTCCAAAATCTTGACATATTTATTGTGATTGAAATTCCCATCGATATCAGAACCACAACACAAATGCTATATCAAAATACCGAGACTAAAAACAGTTCCTCAAGTAAATAATCTATTGTTATCGTAAAAAGTAATTTTCTAAGGGAGTTTACCAGACCGTTAACTATAGCGGACCCTCCGTTCTTAAGCAGTGAACCGAGAATTTCCTTAATCTTTGGTATCCTGTACTATACACAAGTTAATTAGGGGGACCTCAAAATTATTGGGTGAGGTATCTTCAGAATGGATTAAAATGTCAGCGTGTTTGTGATACATGAGATAAAAAGATGATAAATATATACTTATTTAAATAAGTTTTTAATTTTATTTGAAAAGGGTACTTGTCTACGTCCGAAGGAAGGTTACATGTTATATGTATATAATGGTATTATTCTTGTGATAGATAGATAGATCGACACCGTAAATAACTACATCCATCATTTTGTAACTACATCCAACAAACAATAAATAAATAATTTCTTTTGTTAACAGAAAGAAACCATTGTTTTTGTTTTACGGTGTCGATCTATCTATCTATCACAAGAATAATAGCATTATAAAACGACATTCAAAGTTTATTATTGATGTCGATTCCTAAATCACATTAATTCTTTTTCACAATCTCAATAATGTATGTAATACGCGTAGCCATTAATCAAAAACTCTCATTATACTACAGATAATAAATTAATGTCAAAAATTCGCTTTGCTTCGAAATTTAAATAAAGAAAAATATATTTTTTCTTTACATGTATACACTAAAACAGCGTTGCGACGCATGAGGTGGCGACACGTCGCCATGCCAACAGCGCTTCTGACCCTCCGCATTAGATGTTTCAAAATAGAAGCCTCGTATAGATAAATTAGTGGGAAGCCCTTCCAAATTACTTAATGTTTAAAAGTTCATAATGTAATGTAATGAGCCGTCTTCTTCATTTTTACAATTAGTGGTAGAACTTTTCTTTATATTTCAAACCAAACGTTAAGTACCACCATAACAAAGATGCAAATTGACGGACGACCGGATGGCGTTGTGGTTTGTGTAACAGACTGCTATTCCACGGGTCGCGGTTTCGATTCCTACTGAAGTCAAACATTTGTGTGCATGAAAATTTAATGTTTGATTTGGTCTGGGTGTTTCTATGTATAATAAGTATGTATTTACAAAAAAAGTATATATGTATTTATATCAGCTGTCTAGTAACCATAGTACAAGCTCTGCTTAGTTTGGGACTAAATGGTGTTGTGTGAATGTGGTAGAATATTATTATTATATATTATAAATACAACCTAATTAAAAAAACCTCCTCCTTACATTACTGTTAAAAAAGTAATAACGATATTCGGCCACGTAATATTCATTATTTAATTGTTTCGTTTTTATACAGATATATATTTTGTTACGAATATACAACACAATAAAATCTTGCCCTTTATATCGTGTTTTCTTACTGTATTGCCCGATCAGAATAGAAATAAGTTCTTTAATAACGCATCTAAAGGATCCCAATCTTGCCCCCGGAGGCTAACTTTAGCTGCGGACAATGAAATCTCCGATAAAATTCGTTCTGCTTCTTACGTGACGTGAAAACTAACACCAAGAGTTGGAAATGAATATTTGGTGGGAAATAATCGTGCAAATAACCGTGTGAGCATGAAAAAAACTATTGTTTGACATTACCAAATAGACACTTCAATTTTATTTACTTGTATATATTTGGATATTTACTTAAAAGAGAAACTAACTCGCAGATATAAACGTTATCGTAGTAAAAAGTAGCTTATGTATTTTCCTAAGAATCAAATTATCTCCATGCCAAATATCATTAAAACCGATTTAGTGGTTTAGCAGTGAAAACCTAACAGACAGACAGAGTTACTATCGCATTTATAATATTAGTACGGGGACGTATTTTTTTTAACAAAACTACTTTTGATGCGCTAATATCAAACCATAATTTAAAAAAAACAGACTCAATAGCAAAAACAGCTTACACCTGCTATCTAACACATTTCCACTCCATCACACTAAAATCCCGAGTACTCCTATAGCTTGGCACGTGCAACTCATTGAGGCCGACAATGACGACAGGACGAGGCAATCACGCTAAAAGCTTGTCTTGTACTCTATGGCACTCTGTCTATGGATCATAAAGGGATCGTGTCAACGATAATGCGCGCAGCCCGCATTGCAATATACCCACAGATAACTACAATACCTATAGATTTTAGGTAAAAAATACATTGGATTTCTAAAAATTATGTGCTTGCATACTGCAAGTAGAAGATATTACATTAAAAATTACGTATAAACGACATGAATTTATTAATAATCTACTGCTACTGAAGAGCAAATATTTCAGAATCAGATCTGGAGTCAGATAATAAAATAATATACTATAGATGATGATAACGCGGTGCAGCCTTAGTTATTCAGAGGGAGTCTGAGCAGAGTCTTAGTTATTTGGTACTAGGAAACACGCTACGGTATTTATTTGCACCTAAAAATCATTCAACATGTTCAGTTTTCATCATCATCAACAGCCCTTCATAGTCCGCTGCTGGACATGGGCCGCTCCTTAGAAAGGAGGTTTTGGCCTGCCATACCACGCTGGCCATACGGGTTGGCATAAGATTTGTGTCAAGTTTTATTCCCTTTGCACTGCTGTTGTCCTGTGTAGTTTGCTCCCTTCGTCGGCTGATACGACACCCACGGTAAACGGGGTTGTGACACGCCGTATTCTTAATCTGTCATTACACGTTCACGCATCGTTTAACCAGCACTTGAGTATTGCCTAGCTAATATATTATATTATGCGGCTTTAACTTTATAAATATATTATCTACTTACCGTAACTTTATTAATTACATTTTATTAAAATCTTTAAATTTAGAATTTTATTTATTTGAAATTTAGTAGACATAAGTTTAAAGCATTCTTACTTGAGAAACTTAAGGTTGTGGACTATGACCAAATGGAATCTTTTCTGCGCAACCAGTTTAAATAAGCGTGAAAGCTAAAGGCATCGGTTACGCATAAATCCTAAAATTCTATTTTGGCGTTATAGTCATACTTTTTTAAAATGTAATTTTATCGATCATTACACAACTAAAATGCCATTATAGCACATAATCACGTTACAGCTTGGCATTGTTGTAATATTTTTTTCGATTTGGTCACGATTAAAAAACGGTTATGCTACGTATACCATGTTTTAGACTAATATTAAAAGTATTATAAATTAATATTGTTGTTTTTATTGAAATCATATTTAGAATACATATCTAAAATGCAGTTAAATGCAAAACCACGGTGTAACTGCGTTATAGTGAAGTATTTACGATGTAAAGTTTTAGGGAATCCTATTAATAATATGTTTACACGTAAGTTAAAATATACTTTATTTAATGAAATACTACAGAAAATTGACATTTATATAATAAACTTTGAATAAAAAGTAAGTTAGTGTGTAATCCTTAATAAAATAACATTATTGTAGTACTTACTTCTTACAAATAATATTTTTTAGATTTATTTAAGGAAAATGAGATCACATGGACTTATACACTACTTTAACAAAACAACTATTTTGACTGAAATACAATTACTAGGCATAAGTATGTCAATCATAAGCCACAATGTAGCTTTAATAAATCTAAAGTAATAATTATTATATTTAAGCACAGCTTGCTTTCAAATCAGTCACATAATTTTTAAGTTACATTAATTAAACAGTCTTCTGGATTGTTATAAAGACATCAAAAATAAAATATATTTCAAAAATAGAAAAACAAACAAAGTTCTAAGAATTACTATCTCTAATTAACATAGAAAAAGATTTTAAAATGGCACTTTACATATTTTTTATCCGGCTTACTCAATTGTTTATAACAGGTAAGTTGTGCCAGAATATAAGCTTATGTAGAGGAATAATATTAGATAGCTTGGCTATAAGATTTAGCTTTTCTTTCTGGGTCTATACCTTTAAATGAACTGCGGAATGTAATAGTTAGAATATTTGGATTTTTTAGATATTTGTCGTTCATAAATCGCAAGGTAATATTTTCGCCCACAAAACTATTTTTAACCGACTTAAAAAAAGGAGGAGGTTCTCAATTCGTCGGAATCTTTTTTATATGTATGTTCACCGATTACTCGAAGACGCATGTACCGATTTTGAAAATTCTTTATTTGTTTTAAAGGGTATACTTCTCAGGGGGGTCCCCCCCTGAGAAGTATAGTTAAATTTTATTGAAATCGGTCAAGCGGTTTTTGAAAAGTCAACAAAAATTTAAAAAAAATTATACATCGATGATATTTTTGTTTACTTACGAAATCTTACTGTCTCATTGCAGCAGTGCATTTAGTTGGTCTTTGTTAGTATTGTTTGAAGGCGGTTCAACTTTTTTCAAAAGGATTTATTTACAAAAAAGGTCGTAGCTGGTCCGGTTAAAAGATACTTGAGATATATTTTTGAGATATGTTTTTGAGTTTTGAATGCGTTTATCAGATATAAAATTTGGAACATTAATAAAGTTTTCAGGCATTAATGATTTCGTAACTACCTTAGATTTATTGATGGAGCTTGCCGCTTCTTGAAAATCGTATAATTTGCCATTTTTTCATCGATAAGTCCACTTGGTGATGAACGTGGTCACAGCTCATAAAGGCTCAAAATAATATAAAGTTCTGATTCTGTTACCATCAATTTCGTTACATTATGTGTATGAACAATGAAAATAACAGCCAGTTTTTGTTCTGGGAGCTGCAATTATCTGACCAAATGTCAATTCCCTTAACAGCTCGGTTAGCCAATAAGAAAAAATGTAATGCGCTTAATATCCTCTTGCTTTTGTCCTGCATAGGAATCGTGCCAAATAACAGCTGGAGCTTTGCATTAGTTGGTTATTTTACCAAGTGGTGTAAATGTTTGATTGAATGCAATGAACCGCTGACAGAAAATTACCGATTAAAAGGAATCCATCGTGGGTAACATAATTACCTTTTCTAGGTCCGAACTGACAAATATCTGCAAATATTAATTTCAAGGTATATTCTTATACAGTTCATACAACTCCCTTGCTTCACGTGGTGCTTAGCCCACTCTACACAAATAGTACAGTCTTCAGTGGTATCATGATTGTGGTGATTATTGGCATCATCATTGAGGTTGCTTTTAATGCGAGTTATACGTCTCGAATGTAAAAACTCTTTTTGGGTTCGGTGGTATACTTACTTTTAGGAACTGCTACTGATATATTTGAGTCGACGAATGAATGCTGCTCATGCCAAGTCATGTTCCAATACATTTCATTAATGTGTTTTCACTCTTCTTGGTGTATTTTTAAATTGCATTTCTTTAGGCATTTATCATTGCATCTCATTTTAACAGTGTGTTCAATTCTTCTTTTATTTTAAGCATCTGTTTTTCGCTGACGTAAAGAAGTGGCATATCTTTTAAGTATTGATGACGATTGCCCTAGGACAGGCTGCAATATATTTGTTTCTAATTCATGTTCTATAAAATGTATTTGATTAGTACTAAAAGCAGTGGAGATTGTGACAATGACATGCCTTCGCCGAATGTTGTCGATGTAGCTTTCTTAGACTGACTACAACTCAATGAGCTACTCCGAAATACGCAAGGCAGAGTGTTAGTAAAATTTGGCATATCTTTAGTCAGTAGTAGTTTTACTTAATTTGTGTTTCGCAGAATGATTGGAACACAGGCTACATCATGTATCTGTATATGTAGTTATCGGCAATTTTGCGTTGTAATGTGGGATAGCCGCATTTTAGTGTTGCAATCCAGCTTAAACAATTTTGCTATTATTTTGAAAACGCCGTGAATGTCTTGTTCAATATGTAAAATCTCAAAAATGTGGAATAAAACGCTAAAATGTAGTTAAGTGATTTTAACCACATTTACGTGTAGTATTCTTATTTAACGGCTGTATAGCGTTGGAGTATCTACATTCCTAAAAACAGAATGCTAATCTACAAAAAGTTAAAGTGTTTTAACGGCACTATTGAGTACAAAAATCAGTTAACAACTATTTATTTATGTAACTTACATAAAAATTACAACGAAAAAAAAACTAAGTGCTGTTA
Organism: Arctia plantaginis; assembly: GCA_902825455.1. Taxonomy (NCBI): domain Eukaryota; kingdom Metazoa; phylum Arthropoda; class Insecta; order Lepidoptera; family Erebidae; genus Arctia; species Arctia plantaginis. The sequence continues at coordinate 1,455,733 of CADEBD010000327.1, forward strand.
GCCGCTTTTTAGGTTACGAAATATGGTTAACTGCGTTTTTGAGTTGTAAACATACGAAAAAAAATGATATAATGACATTTTAACTACCTATCTTTATCTCGAGAACAAAAATAGATAAAAATAAACCATTCATACAGAGCTTTTTTTTTCTGATTAAGGTGGAATTAAAAACTAAATATCGACCTGATGTGGGTTAACGGCATTATAGTCTGCAGGGCAGTGCGTCCATTTTACGCCCAATGTGCAACCATTTTAATTTAATTACCATAAATTATTACTATTACCAGTTTTTGATCAAATATACACAGAAAAAGTATCAAATACCTATTTTTCTTTCGAAATCCACACTGTCGTACTTAATACTACATTCACGCCTGCGGGTAAGGGGTAGCCGGATGTGTAGTAGGGACACTTCTTAGCTGATAAAATTAACAGATCATCCGCGTTATCCAGATGACTGCGTCGAGAGCAACATGAGAAAATGACAATCTCTATATAAATATATCTCTAGTGACGCTACTTCTTAAACAAAATATAAAATAATGTAAGATGTAGTGTGCACAGACCTTAAGGTTTGGAAATCGTAGACCGACGACTGGATGGCGTAGTGGTTTGTGTAACGGACTGCTATTCCAAAGGTCTCGGGTTCGATTCCCGCTCAAGTCAAACATTTGTGTGCATGAACATTTGATGTTTGATTTGGTCTGGGTGTTTCTATGTATAATATGTATATATTTACAAAAAAAAAGTATATATGTATTTATATCAGTTGTCTAGTACCCATAGTACAAGCTCTGCTTAGTTTGGGACTAGATGGCGTTGTGTGTATGTGGTAGAATATATTATATTATATTATATTATATTATATTATATCTTGATAGGTTTTAAAACTGTTTAGTTGGTAGGCAATCGTCATTTTCACCATCATGAACATATTGCTGTCCTGTTCTTAATTTTATTGTCGGTGTAACGTGTATTGTTGCAAAAGCTTTTGGTTGGTTTCTTTAGCTGCTAACCGTCTGCCTGAAGGAAATCCAGGTTGGATTAAAATTTAGGAAAGGTAAATTTGATCGAGCGAAAAGGATAGGGCGAGAGATAATGAGGTAATAGGTATGCAAAGAGGAGTTCTTATTAAGATACTTTAATTTTAATACTAAGATTAATTTGCCCAGATTACTTAGAAACTCAGTGAACTACATTAATCAGAACATCTAGACGTTAAAACCAATATAAATAAACATTAGTGAGTCAGGTCAGTGTCATGCTCGCCGTCAACCAGGAATAACGAACGGTTTCCTGTGCCTGCTATATTTAGAACAACTAATTTAACAAGGAAACTCAGAGTTAGTGAGCATTGAGGAATATTTTAAATATTTACTTTACTTTACTTTAAATATTTTCATTGTTTTTTTTTTTCGTGCATATTAGGACACTTTAAAATGGAATTTTAGATTTAAATTGAGCGGAGCTTGGACTATGCGTTCTAGAACATGACAGAAACATTCATTTTATGTTTTTTTTAAATGCTGCATACTTTACATATAAAAAACTTGACAAAACCGCACATCTGTACTATTTGTCAAGTTTTATTCCGCCGAATTATTCCGTTGATAAACTACCTAGTTAATTCTTTTTTCCGATCTGGGCATTCTCAGCCTGTACTAAAATGCATAATATGTTAAATTAGGTTCAGGGCAGTGTTGAAAATGTAAAAGAAAAAAGTTAAGTCGCTTATCAATAAAAAATTAAAATTTGTATGCCTATGGGTACCTATTTAAAAAATATATATTACACCTTTTTTTTTTTTCCGTGCGGAAATCCCCTCGGATACCACCTGTCGGTGGCATGTCGGACTCGAACCGACTAAAACCTAAAACCTAAAACCTAACCTAACGGGGAACCAGGTATACCCTAGAAAGGAAGTCCCTGGTACAATATATATTACAGTTAATATTAATTTTACCTCCGTTGACAAATAAATATTTATATTTCTATGACGTTCTTATATTGACACAAAGTTCCTAATGTAATTGTCTCCGACCTAACATAAATTACTCAGTTAGTTTCAGAATTTACTTAGCATCGTAAATCGTAACTAAATGTAGGTATGTTGGTGCCTTTCAATAAAAAATGCATGGTTGACGTTTTACTGAGGATGGTTTTTTACTCTATATTTTTTCTACACTTTCTTGCACCTTTTTTGCTATTCTTATCTTATCACTTCTTTATTATTCGTCTTCAATAAGGAAAATAACGGACTTAGGAGTTGCCGCGTCTGTGCACAATATACACCGCGCAAATGTACCAAAGACAATCCCCCGTTCTAAGTTTTAACAAACGCTTTACATTTTACTTTTGGTTAACTATAACAAAATGTAGTAGCAACTATAATGAAATATAATCGTGAATCCAAATCACAGCGGAGATTGGCTCTACAAACTCATATAGGTAACTAATATGATGTTTCAAATTTAAAGTTTGTAATGTGACGCAATCGATCACTCTGATAACATGGATGTCTCGTATTGCTGGTGTCGATGTCGTAATAAACAGGAATAGATCAAAACAACTATGAGCTTAATGGCAGTAATATCTCTCTATTGATCCTGTGTAGTGTTGGTTACTGTTGCTAGGACGAATTACACTCATGATTGACAAAATTAAATTAATTTGCTTACTATTTGACAAAATAGAGATTGTTGCTTTTGTGTGTGTGTTCATCTATGACTTTAGAGTCACATTACAAGACAATTTCAAACAATTTAAAAAAAAATATGAAAGAAAGAGAGTTTGAGTTTAAGGAGTATTTACTCCAGAAACTTCTTTTTTTCGCTTCAAATACAGATTTGCTCCTTGATGTTCTACTTTTAAATAACAAACATAAACGTATTTTGCGTATAATTAATTAATGTATGTTTCTGTTTAATGAGTTCTTTGCTTATGGTTCTTCTCTTTGAAGAATGAGAAAGAATAGTAAAATTATTTAGGAATTGAAAAAAACTTTATATTTTGGTGAGCAGTTATTAGGTAGGCACTTATTCATTTGTTGGGTGTACTCTATCTATAGTACATATGTATTTATTTCGAATTATAGAAGTATGTTTATCTATAGTCTGTTTGGTTACCGAAGAACTAGCTTCGCCTCATTTGGGATCAGACGGCCGTGTGTGAAATGTGTCAGGTTATTGTAAGTATATTCTTGAAAGTTAAATTAAATACTTGTTTGACGTGTTTTATGTACTGTTTTGTCGTTCATCTCACCATCGTGAAATTTTGCATATACCAAGATGTTTTCACCATTGGTTAGAGGAATTCATTGGAAACTTCTAGGTGTATCATTTATAAAAGTTATGGTTGAATTTACTTATATATGACGACGATTGTTTTTTAAGCGTGAGAGGAGAGCCGTGCCATGGCACATATCGACTAGGGCTATACCACGCCATAACAGTTAACCAGTGTTAAGAAATATTTAAATTTCCCTCTGTAAGAGAGGTTACAGAAGATTCTCTACCGTTTAGTTTCTTCGTTAAGTTTTTCTACCGTTATTTTTATCGTAAGTTAACGTGCGTATTTTCTAAAACTCATATGTATTTTGTAACCTTAGTACAAGAGAGATTAATATCTAGAAAAATCTATACGAAGACTCCTACGTGTTACGTTCCAAATTATCCTTATCCAAGTAAACCTTTCCATCCGATCCTTAGGGAGACGAGAGGCTACTAAATATAAATCGAATATATTCTGACACGATTTAACTTATCTAATAATTCGATAGAAACCAATATATCGGTCCTATTCACGTCACGTAGGTAACGCCATGTGAGATGAACACGGAATACTAAGTGAGTCTTAAAAAAACTTGTGTGTTTGATTGTCTGTATTGTAAGCAGCTGCCGAATTTATTTATTCTTGAGTTTAATTCGTTTTATTGAAGTAGGCATTGAGAATAGTTCGGTTCTATTCTGTTTTGTTTCTATTTGTGTGAGACTGGTTGACCTGTTAGTCTAATAGTTATAATAATAATAATAATAATATTGTACCACATTCACACAACGCCATCTAGTCCCAAACTAAGCAGAGCTTGTACTATGGGTACTAGATAACTGATATAAATACATATATACATTTTTTTTTGTAAATACATACTTATTATACATAGAAACACCCAGACCAAATCAAACATTAAATGTTCATGCACACAAATGTTTGACTTGAGCGGGAATCGAACCCGCGACCTTAGGAATAGCAGTCCGTTACACAAACCACTACGCCATTTGGTGGTCGGTTGAGTTAACTCCCACCCAGGAGAAATATTGTTATTTATTATTTTATCTTATGTCTTAAAAAAAGACCTGTCCCACAAATCTCTGCATCATCCAAAGGTTGATTCGGAGAGAATGCCTGTGGCAAAAAGTTAACCTATATCTGGTTAAATTTATTTACTGTTAATTACTTTTCTATTAGGTATAAAATAGTTCTGGTAGTAACGAAACGGACAAGTCGTATGTTTTACTAGGGTGTAGAGTTTGTAAAGATAGGGTTGGTAGAGTTAAGGCGTGTAGAGTTAGAAGCTTTTCTCTACAATATGAGAACTGATATATATGGTCCCGTTTTGGAAACATTTTAAATGAAAATGATTTTGGTGGGATATTGTATTTGCAGGAAGTGCAATAAAATATAATTAAGTGACGTCATTTTACGCACTCAAAACACGGGGCCCTCAATTTTCATACAGATTGTATTGCTAGCGTCATATTCCTACATCTGTAACAGACTATTTTCTGTCTTCCCCTTCGTTATTTCAAGGGATTACCATTTTGCTTGTTTCGACTTCATTTCACGAAAAAGAAGTGATATTGAAATTGAGAAATAAAGAAAAAAGGAAAATAATTCAATGGTGCTTAATACGGAGGAACCAGGAATCTAGATTTTTTAAATTTTATATGAGTTCTGGGTTATTTTAAAATTATGCATTCCGTGTAGTGACGGATTAAGAATACGGAATGTCACTACCCCAATTCATCCCGTGGGTGTCGTAAGAGCCGACTAAGGGCGCAAAACAACGCAGGTCACCAGCACTGCAAAAAGAAGGAAAACTTGACACAAACCCTATACCAACCCGTCTGGCCAGCGTGGTGTAGTAGGCCAAAACCTCCTTTCTAAGGAGAGGCCTATTTCCAGCAGTGGACTATTAAAGGCTGATGATGATGATGATGATGATGATGATGCATTCATTGATATTTTGGACCCAACAGCTCCTATTTGTTTATATTATTCTAAACTCATCATCATCAGCCTATCGCAGTCCATTTTGTCCATCGATTTTGACATGGCCTGTAGGCGTCCTACACTCCGTTCATAAACTCATAAAAATATTAAACACCAAGAAGTCCCTACCCAAGTAACTGATCGAGGAAACGGGTCAGCTGAAGTCTGTGCTCAATCTCGATCTCACCCACTGGCTTCTGCTCGATCGATCGATCCTCTACTAAATAATAATTCTCTGTCAGGAAAATCTACATATTGTTTACACACACACAGGCAATATTATGTCTAAAAGGAGTGCTCCAACAATTTTTGTAATTTGATTAGGTTGAGTTAATAGAAATTGATTCCTTTATATCTATACTAATATTATAAATGCGCAAGTGTGTCTGTCTGTCTGTCACCTCTTCACGCTTAAACCGCTGAATCAATTTAGATTAAAATTATTAAAGAGATAGTTTGTGTCACGGGAAAGGACATAGGATAGTTTTTATCCCAGAAATTATCCTTTGAAAGGGTGAAAAGGAGGGTGGAAGTTTGTATGGGGAATCAATAACCGCTGAACCGATTTGGATGAAATTAAGTATGAAGATAGTTTGATTCTTGAGAAACGACATAGGCTACGGCTATTTACCGCAATAAACAACATACGAGCGGGCAGAGCCGCGGGCAAAAGCTAGTGTTTATATATTTAATAATATAATAATATAAAATAATATATAGTATAGTAGACTATCTAAGTCTGAATCTATTTCTGTGCCCATATAGATCTGTTAAGCCTTCTTGGCGTGAACATCCATCTATCCAAAATTTTGCCTTTATAATAGTAGTAAGATAACAAAATGAATGATCAATTTACATCTCTCCCAAAAATCTAAGAGAACTTATTTTCCACAGCGCCGCCTTACCCAAAAATACAGCATCGCAGTCGGAGTCCCAACCCTGGTCATCCGTGGCCGTCACGTCCGGGACCAGCTTCTTGATGACGCCTTGGGAGAGAAGTTTCCCTGGCCTGCGCCTCCCCTACACGAAGTTTTAAGAGGCGTGCAACTGCAAGGCGATGGAGACAGCAGACTATATGAAGAATTGCCAGCTGATGCTGTCAGAGTGTTCTATTTTGCTGCTCATTGGGTGAGTATGAATTATTACTGGAATAACAATTTTTGCGCAGAGAGTACAGAGATTGGACTTTTTCATTTAATTTATTGGCCGGAATGATACATCGGCCTCACAGAAAATCTATGTTAAGCAGTTGAGAAGCAGTGAAGTTACCGGAGGGACCCCAATAATTCTGATTGGGGCACTGAAAAGTCGGCAAAGCATTGCTGACTCTTGAATTGCAGGAGTCCAGGCTTAGCGGTTTATAGTTACCATCAGGTGAACCGTCTGCCGTGCACTCTATCTCGTCCTTATTATAATTCAAAAATCATAGTACCTTGTTTTTTTTTTTGCAAAAAAGAATAAGTTATTGCTTTAATTAATTCCTTTGTCGTAGTGTCCTCCCTGCCGGTCGTTCTCTCCGAGCCTCTGCGCTGCGCTTGCAGCGGTTCGCAAACGCCGCGCTAAGTACTCCAACACGCAGCTTATACTCGTCTCTAGTGACAGGTAAGATCACCGCGATTCTGGCCTCCTATCTAGACTTACGGTATCCCCTTATCATAGCTCTCTTTACATATCCATTCCCCTAAACTACTTCCTTCTATGTCCCGTCTACAAATGATTACATTCCTTAGTTGGCGTGAGACAGAGAGCTTTAGTGTATTCCTTTTTTCCTATCTTCGACTTCATTGCACATGGTTAATAGTTTAAGCATCGAATTTCGACCTCTGGACGACCACTTTGTATGATAAGTAGGTATATATCTAATGTATAATGTTTGCCAGCTGTTTATAGCAAGATACATATGTCATATGAAGAATTAGCCAAGAACAATGCGAGCGGCGTCCGGCGGCGGATTAGCCCAATTGAGATCTGTAGACGACTCTCGTCAAACGATAGGTACATATTTACTTAAATGTACTTTGTCCGAGTCTTTCATTATTTATGACGACCGGATGGCGTAGTGGTTTGTGTAACGGACTGCTATTCCAAAGGTCGCGGGTTCGATTCCCGCTCAAGTTAAACATTTGTGTGCATGAACATTTGATGTTTGATTTGGTCTGTGTGTTTCTATATATAATGTGTATGAAAAAAAAAGTATACATGTATTTATATCAGTTGTCTAGTACCCATAGTACAAGCTCCGCTTAGTTTGGGACTAGATGGCGTTGTGTGTATGTGGTAGAATATTATATTATTATTATATATTATTATTATATTTTTACGTACATTTATACATTTACGACTATAAGTCATCCCGCAGTCGTATGTATGTCGTAACCGCCTGCTTGTTTGTCAATATCATTAAAAAGAAACCTGAATAAGAATTAAACTTATGTTTCTTAATTTTAGGTCTATATTTAAATTTTATTGAAATTATTGTTTCATACTATCTTTTATAACAAACAAATCTGCCGATTCCAGTCAATAATAGCGAATAAAAAATCATTTTACAGACAATTTTATTAACATCAACCACAGCTTTTACCAGTCCACTGCTAGACATAGGCCTCTCCTTAGAAAGGCGGTTTTAGTCTACTATACCACGCTGGCTAGACGGTTTGGTGTAGGCTTTGTTTCAAGTTTTCCTTCTCTTTGCAGTGTGTTTCCTGCAGAGTTTGTTACGACACCCACGGGATGACACACCGTATTCTTAATCCGTCGCCACACGGACAATTTTAACAAACAGATCAAAATATGACATCCGGCAGAACATGTCTAGACATTCTGCAATCAATATTTCATATAGAATTATTCATATCTATCTACAGAGATCTACTACTTTAACTCAATAATACAGAATATTGACATTTATCATTGCTATATCAGTTATTTAACTGGACTTGTGCAAAAGTCCAAACAATAATAGTTCAATTTTTACTGGACAACGAAATAAAACTGCACATTCAGAAATTCTAATAAGAATAATATAAATCTAAAGGCTAATGCTATATTTCTTTATAATTTTAGTAGGAGTTCAACTGCACGGATGGCGTAGTGGTTTAAGCGGTCGCCACGCCGTTTCCTATTACGCCGAGTGTTGTGGGTTCAAACCCCACATGGGACAACACTTTGTGTGATCCACAAATTGTTGTTCTGAGTCTGGGTGTACTTTGTGTCCGTTTCATGTATGTTTGTAAAGTCCCTCGCGACACAGGATTTATTCCTAGTGCGGGAGTTGTATCTTTTATAAAAAGAAAAAAAATAATATAAAACTACTGTTACTTTTTGTCCAATGCCTTTAAAGAAAAAACAAAAGATAATTTCAGCGAAATGGATTCCATATTTTAAAACAAATAAGACCGTTTACATGCTGAATAATAAACACTCCTCGCGAATACTTACTTGCGACTTAGACGTAGCTAGGGTTGTCAGAATCTTGGCAGATATAATAATATAATTTAAAAGATGACGCTGAAATATTGGAACACGTAATTGTCACGATTAGAAAAATAAAAAATCCGGACAAGTGCGAGTCGGACTCACCCACTGAGGGTTCTGTACAGTAGTACATATTATAACTAGTTCAGGAATCGAGTCTAGCAGTTTTTTCGAGCTTTTCAAGAAATTCAGTTCAAAAACCTATGATTACTAAAATTTTTGTGTTTTATTAGTGAAACTGTACCTCGATAATTGATTAAGTACTTTAAATAAAGACTATTTTTTTTAATAATTTAATTAGGTACAAATGTATAGTTTCAGATTTTTTCCTGTACTTGTGGTACAGGACAATGTTACTTGCCAAATTTCATAGTTCTAGGTCAACGGGAAAAAGTACACTACCAATTTTCAGAGTGTTGAATAATGCTTTTTTGCGACAAAAGCGGCCGTATCTTTTATTATGTTGACTTGGAAGTTTAATTTTTTCACAGCTTTAAGAGACTGTAGTCTTGAGTATATTGTTTTAATTTCAACTCGATAGCTCCACGCGCCTTATAAAGGGTCTTGACAGATAGACTAGACGACAAAGTGTTCCTATAAGGGTTCCGTTTCTTCCTTTTGGGGTACGGCACCCTAACAATTTATTTGTATAACGTCTGATTTGAAGTGAAATAAAGTAGAAGAGGATTTAATTTTAATAAATTATTTATTTTAAGTATTAATTAATATATGTATGGTTGAGCCAATGCTCAACCATACACACAACATTTTCACAACTGTCTGAACGTCCTTTACTTTCCTGACTCCCAGCAAACTTAAATGTGTGTGTAACACGTTCTTTTGTTGCGTCTGCGTGTAATTTATCTTTAATATGTATGTATTTAGTAATTTATAAGTAGGTTTGTCAGTAGTCTGGTGATGTGTCAAGTTATTATAACGAAACCAATCTATATTCGTCAAAATATTATAATATTTGCACTCTTATATAGCTTTGGCAGATTCTTTTCAAATCGTCAATGTCTATAGGTGAATAGGTTTCTCTTCATAAGCCGTGGATTGTCTTGTTGGGGAGTTAGGGACAAAACAAAGTCACTACTGTAATTGCCAAACTCATCGTTATAATAAAATAATAATAAATGTAAGTGAGAATTGCCGTAGTCGCATTTTATGTGGAATATCTGACATCAATTGTCAAATGAAATAGTGCACACTTCCCCGACATCCTGTTACATACTACCGTCCCGTTTCACGAAATTATTTCAGCTAATTGCAGGAAAGAGAGAAAAAAAATCGTACACCTCAAAAACATTAATCAAAATTGAAATCTGTAAAATTGCAAATGTTGTAACATAGTCGACCCTGCTCGGTACAAGACAGTTTCGTTACAACAAATTGAATTCATTTCCTGAAAGCTCCCGGTGCGCGGCGAGTAGGCGATCGATCCACACTTTTTGTGCAAACTTGTATCAAACGCGTCGCAAATTGATTAAGTTACCAACTTTAGTGAAGGTTCAAGTTTTATTACTTTTTTTGCGAAATGCAGCAAAAGGATTTCCGCTTCATATATTATATAGTATTACAAAAAGTTGTGTAGGTGTGTAGCCGATAAATAAAATTAATATGGCTTGTGAAAAAATAAAACTAAAAACAAATTTATGAAACTAGCGACCGTTAAATTCAACTGGCCTGTTGGTCTAGTGGTTAGTGACCCTGACTGCTACGCCAGAGGTCGTGAGTTCGATTCCCACCCAGGACAAATAATTGTGTGATGAATACGGTCATTTGTTCTGTGTCTGGGTACTTTATCTATAATATGTATGTATTTAAATATATATAAGTATGTTTATCAGCAGTCTGGTTACCATAGTACAGGCTCTGCCTAGTTTGGGATCAGACGAGCGTGTGTGAGATGTGTGAAAATATTAAATTAAAAAATTGCCTTGTTTTATTTCAGCGACCACTATAACTTAATCTGCCATTGTGTGACTTTTACACCTTGATCAGTCAGAATATACACTGGACAGTCATAGTTTTATGTAGACATTTGTACACAGGGAATTTTCAAATTTATATGCAACATATTATTTAAAAAAAATAGCTTACTTCACTTTTTATACATATAAATATTAAGAATTTCAAATATGACATGCTCCCATTCGCCATGTTTGGATAAATGTTCTTTATAATACGCTTTACAACAAATAAATAAATCTAACGAAAAAAAGACATAAGCGAACAAATAACCAAGTACGAGTCAGACTAATCTTGATGACAAAATATATAAGTTACATCGAGTTTTAACAAAACATCAATTCGCCGTCAACGTTAGTAATACGTCTACTAAATTTACAACCAGAACTGTACCCACCTTTTGGGCACTATTCAGAAACTTCCAAACTAACAACTTACCTTAGAACAAACTACTCGTAAGTGCACTGTCGCCAACAAACTTGGACAGGTTTGTTACTTACCGTAGTTCCCACATACACATCCAATTTGGTATATCTTAATTCCTTTTAACGTAATAAATTCACAGGTCAAAATTGCAGTATACGACCCACAGAAAACCAGCGTTAGCATTTCCTTCGTAGCTTGTCACCGAGTGAGTGTACCCAGAGCTCAAACCCTAGGACAGAGAATTAGTATTGCCTTTCAACATTGCAATGCTGCCAACCTTCTGGCAACGATGCTAAATAACTTTTTGAGCCATTAATGTAAATAAAAATAAAATAATAAACTCAGACATCTCACACATAGCCGTCTGATCCCAAACTAGGCAGAGCCTGTACTGTGATAACTGACAAATATATTTTTAAATATATGCATATTACAGATAAATTACACCCAGACACAATAAACGATCGTACTCATCACACAATTATTTGTCCCTGGGTGGGAATCGAACCCGGCACTATAGCACTCAGGGTCATTAACTACCAGACTAACAGGTCCGTCACCTCGACCAAATCGACCTCGTCTACCAAACAGTCCATAAGTCTTATTAAATAAATTAAATATTAATTAGTTAACTATTATTCTCAAGTCAAAATAGTATAAACATCGAATAAGAAGTTCCTGATCGAATTTCCACCACCTAAATCAAATTATCGAGTCTCAGTGATAAATAGATCTTTTTCCATACTTCATTTAATGAGACCTGAAACTAAGCGACCGCTTGATCAACGGTGCGGCTACTAACAGCGCGGTCGATTAACTTTGATTTATGAAAAAGGACGAAGGAAAAAATCTATTTTATCGGAGTGAAAGACCTGATGATGAATGAACTAATCTACCCTATTTTAAGTTAAGAGTGCCCATGGAAATCCTTTGAACGTAACCCACGTTCAAAGGATTTCCATGGGCACTCTTCATTCTTAATTTATATTGCAAGGGTGCACAACTAGAAGTTTATGATACTTCAAACGTTAACATTGTGGGCATTGGTGTCAATTCTACTATTGCCGATAGGATATTTGCATTGCGAGTCTCTAAAATAGCACTCTGCTATCTTCATTCAACACGACGCGACGGCGACGACGATAAAACCCTTTTACGTGGGGAAAACTCTTCGGATACCCCCATCGGACGACGGGGATGCGACGTCGGACTTGAGCCTATTAAAACCGCAAGCTTTCTCGGGTGCCAGTAGCCGAGAAACCAGGTGTAGTCTGGAAAGTAAGTTCCTGGTACCCCGGCGGTCTCCACGCCATCTACGGCTTACAGAGAGAAAAATACGGAGGAATACTTAAAATCTCTTAACCAAAACTAGAGAAAAAGACAGATAATTTTAAAAATAGTCTGGTCAAATAAACAACGGCATCGGCACTATTATACCTCTCAGTAAGAATAACCTCTATCTTTAAAAAACATGGAAATGTATATCAAAAACTTAAGAATACTCTTGCGAGTAACGAAAAAGAAATCATTTATGTTACTTAATTTCAGCTGCAAATTAATGATGCTTAAGATTCACAAATATTTGAACGCTTATTTCGTCCCCAAATCGTCTAATAAAATCGAAAAGATTCGACACGCAGTCCTAAAGCGCTAAAACAAAGCAACGATGCTAAATTAAAAAGCCCCTACCGTCATCACAGAAGATCCCCTTTTAGAATCCGTCCACACAAAGTACCTATAACAGGACGAAAACTAAAATCAAAGTTCTTTGATTGAAAGCAGCTGCGTCTCATAAAATGCATGTGAAAGGTAGAACTATCAAATGTTGAGCCTCATTAATATCTTCAAAGGATTTTGCCCCCGTCTTGATTACGGTGCATTCAAAGCTTTGATGCCATACTATGAATACTGCATATTTGTTCCGTGACGTCATTATACATGTTTGCAAAAAGTTCTATATGTGGTCGCCATATTAATAACTCAATCCGCGGCACCGCCCGTGTGTATATGGGTTATCGTGGTAAAAGGTAGCCTATGTTGATCGCCGATAATTTAGCTTTCCAATCGCAGGGATCTGTCACCCTTGTCACCACGCGTCCTTTCAGGAGCACAAAGGGCACAGGGGGGTTCCCACACAGGAGGGGGTCATCTACACGGCGTAGATGGCCCGATGTACGCCGGGGTACCAGAGATTTCCTTTCTAGGGTACACCTGGTTCCCTGGCGACTGGTACCAGAAGACGACGTGTGGTTTTGGTCGGTTCGAGTCCGACATAAAAACCCCTCCGGTGGTATCCGAGGGAATTATCCAAATGGAAAAGTTGCGGAAAGTTGCGGCCGGCATTAGTCCGAAAAAATCCTTGGAGCACTCTCCGTGATATATACGATAGAGCATGCAGAATGAAGCTACATCTCTTCGTAACGCCAAAGATCGAGCCGATCGGAGATCTTTGGGCTATCGACGATTCGAGTCGCTTTTCATTCGATTTTGAAGAATTGAAATTGAAACCATTATATTGGCTTATTCCGAGATCTGAGAAACTGCTAGACCCATGAAGATGAAATTTGACCGGGAAGTAATAGAGAAAGAAGTAGGCTATGTAAGGTTAGAACGGATTCTGCGACTTACAGGGCTCTGGCATGTTTATATCGAAGTCTTTGGTGTTACATGCTTGACTATTTATTAAATCAAGATGTAGGAAAAGGTTAGTTAGTTAGTTTAGTTCATCACCAAACGATTCTTTCACGAAAATACTTGTAAAAGCTTTTTTTTGTGGTTTTAGTTTTAATCCAGTAGTTTAAAAACAAAGAAGCCATAGTGCACATTGATTCTAAATTTGATTTTAAATATGCGTTTTAAACTTTTTTATTCATTCAAGCCATATATTTCAGGTACTATTAAAACGTTACTATTTTTAATTGAGGAAATGAAAACATAAAACGAACTGAAGTCCACAATACGTGTTGCTGTACGCACTAAAATCAATAATTGTAGCCCATCTAATGAAACGTGTACGGATTGTACCTACACCAAAACACTCCAATTTATTATAGGTGGAGAGGGGTGGAGCGACGTCACAGTCGCGACAGGTAGCCGTCTGGCTAATGCAGGGGTGAGAATAGGGCTGCGATCGATACCATATAGAATTTTATATAATATAGAATTTTTGCTCAATGTTTCCAGTGCTCAACTTTTTATTTGATTATTCAAATGGTGTTTTCAATTAGGAATTGCAGTGCAAACGATTAATATTTAAAAGTTCATAATAATAATAACTTGAGGTGCCTTTCACACGGTCGCCTGATCTCATACTAAGCAGAGCCACTAGTTCCGGATCCTGACAAACACAGTTTTATATTATAAAATGTTTATATTTTCTACACTGAGGTATCGTTCATCTAGTCATCCTCAAATAGTTTTTTTTTCTTTTTTTTTAAGGTCTCTTAGTAACCGAAATTACTAGTATTCCCGCTAAGCTAAATTGCTTGTGTTAGGAGTGGGTTCACGTCGGTAGTGTACTGGTCAGGATTTGAACCCACGACCTCTTGGACGCAAATCCAACGCCTTAACCATTAGGCTACCGCTTACATCCATTCATTCATCCAAAAAAAAAACGAAAGGTATAAAAAAACTTACTTACGCAAGTAAAGCTGCACCCAAACGCTTGAACTGATTAGAATAAGAAAGTTTAGTGCTTTATTTTACACGGATAAAGTAAGCAGCAATGAGGCCACCAACCATTTAAAGTAATGCCTTTATTTCCCCTTGGCACAGTCCTTACTAATAGGGTTGTCCCTGTGCGTGCGTAGAACTTGTCCCCGCTATTCATTATGCACTCGAGGCACTGCAAAGTTGCGGGTAATTACGGGCTGGCTACGTAATTGTTCAGTGTTAAACGTTTCTGTATGAAAAAGGGTGTGAAATGTTCAGGCGCCACGAATAATTCTTTTAACGCAATTAATATGGTGTGACTTTGTCACTCTGTTGGTTTGTGGCATAGCTTTTGCCAGCGGCTCTGCGTGTATGTCGGTTATCACGGTAAAAACTAGCCTGTGTTACTTTCCCTTGGTGAAATAATTTTTAAAATTGGTTTAGTGGTTTAGGCGAGAAAGTGAACAAACAAACAAACACATTCAATTTCACATTTAATATATAAATATGGATTAAGATGTGTCCATTATGATGTTTAATAAACAACTAAATAGTGCTGCAATGAAAGTAATAATATCAAAAATGTGTAATTAAACTCAAAATAATAAAATTCTCTCGAGTGTAGTTTTTAAAGATCTTAATCAATATTCTAAATTCG
This sequence comes from Arctia plantaginis, assembly GCA_902825455.1. NCBI lineage: Eukaryota > Metazoa > Arthropoda > Insecta > Lepidoptera > Erebidae > Arctia > Arctia plantaginis. The sequence continues at coordinate 1,471,187 of CADEBD010000327.1, forward strand.
ATTTACAGGCGGAAGTATACACAGTTTTATTTTCCAAGAATACAAAATTACCGCCGATCGCTTTTATATCCTATTTACTTACAGTGAGTTTTCGTATACTCAATAAATGGCAAATTGGATACCGGAGTCAACCCAGCCGACTCGTTCTAAATTCGCTTAAAACCGTCATAGGTACACACAAAAACGAAATAGCTACCATGGCCTATTCGATTTGCTTTTTAAATTGTTTTTTTTTTAACTTTATGCACGAAAGTGACAGTTACTAAAGGGATTTTTATTACTTTTCTTTACAAATGCAACTACTCTCACTACTACTCATGTTAATAGTTTCAATTGCACAACATGGCGTGATGCAAAGCACATAAAGCACGTTAAATGAGCTTGAGCATAAAAAATATTTCTCGGTTCGTTTGTATTCTCAGAAAATGTATACATAACTGCACTCTAATAATCTTTTTTTTTTGGTTTGTACATATGTATTAGAAATAAAAGCACTGATGTCTAGAATAACTCATTTCTTGTTAGTGTATTTGACATAGATTATCATTTACCATGAGGCGATCCGTATGTTTGGTAGTGCTAAATGAAATATTTATTCAACATAATTACATGCTACAGAAACATCATACTTCTGCCAAACTTGATGGATGGCGTAGTGGTTTAAGCGGTCGCCACGCCGCTTCCTACTGTGCTGAGTGTTGTGGCTTCAAACCCCACATGGGACGACACTTTGTGTGATCCACAAATTGTTCTTCTGAGTCTGGGTGTTCCTTGTGTCCGTTTCATGTATGTTTGTAAAGCCCCCCGCGACACAGGATTTATTCCTAGTGCGGGAGTTGTCTTCTTTTAAAAGATTAAAAGATTAAAAAAACTGCATGACAGTTTGATGGCAGATGCTACTCCCTTTTGATAAACAAAAAACACATAGTATACATTATATGGCAATACTAACCACATACAAGCATTTTTCATTACATATTTATCTTTTATCTACCCAAGAAAGTTAGACTCATACACGCATTACCAGATATGTAAGTACAGTACCAAGTTTTTACATTGTTATTTTGTTACTAACGCTTTCTAACAGAAACTTTTTAAACTCCTTTTTAAATATTCTAAAGAATCGATGAGATCTGCCTTTATACTGAGTGTGGGACAGTGGCCACAACGGGCTAGTATTATTCCTGATACAAAATAGCTCCCAGAAGCCCGCCGGCGTCCCTGGAGATTTTAGTGCTTCCGAAAGGATCCAGGCAGGCTTACCTCTTATACTTGAAGACTCTCTGAAATAAATATTTTGGTATACTTATCGCTGAAGCCGGGAACAGACCTTTTTTTGGATAAAAAACTACCCTATCTCATTTTATATACCTGTGACGATGTGTTTTCATAACGATCGGTGTAATAAGACCGGTAAAAATTATATTTGTTTTAGATAGAGAATATATTGAGATATAATATAGACTATAAAACATTATGCTGTTAACTTTAGAAGTAGAGCAGTGAATATAAACGCAGGGAAATGAAACTGGCGGTAAAGGCTAGTGTTGTATAAAATAAATATAAATTATACGGTAATATCGAGAAATATTTCAGTGCACCGATGATACATCAAATGTCGCAGAATTCGCTCAGTGACACGTAAAATAATACTTCAGAGAGTCACGATTTTTTTTTAGTTCACTGAACAAATAACTTAACAAAATGTTTTCTTTTATCTATTGATTCCAACTTTACAGTTCACCTGATAGCAAATAATCAAAATAAGGTACATATATTTATATGAGTTTTATTACATATACATATGTGTTAACTGTTTATTTATACCACGACTGAAACCGACAGATTTTGCTTTACACGAACATGGAATTTCCTTTTGTTTTCATAATTAATTTCGACAATAAAATAAATCAAAAAACATCTTGTCACCAACTGTCTGGTTTCAATTGTGAATCATATAATTCAATATAAAAAAATGTTACAAACTCACAGAAAATGTATTCGAAGAGGTAGATAAAGATGAATAAATCGAAGCTACAGCAAACGAATTTTGACTCTAAGGTCAAATCAGAAGGTATATTATTTTAAAAATACTCGTAGTACGTTTTGCAGAATCTTGAGCGTAGTAGCAATTTGTGACGTCATAAATTTGCATTTTTATATAAGCTATACAATAAATAAAATAAAAATTTGAAAAAACAACAAATCAAAATCTTATACATAAAACGCGTAATTGCAAAAAGACTCAAAATAGTTAAGTACTGTTTATTTTCATTCAACTCAAACAGGCGTTTTCTTTTCGAAAACATTTAATAAAAGAACAACAATGTTTTTTATTGAAAGACTTTAAAGCAAAGCCAAGAGTCAGTGCACTTTTGAATTTTAAAAGTGTTACAAACTTAAAGCTGAGCAGAGCCCTCGCAATAGCTACGCAATCCCCTAGATAAGTATATAGCCGTAATCTGAGCTCTGAAGAGGGAGAAAGAGTGGTCGTTTAAAGCCACGCTCTTAATGATATATCGTAAATCTGTTATTCTAATCTAGTATTATCCATATTTTAATACTACGTCTTGAATATAAAATGAAAATATTCCTCCCCTCTTTCATATTTCATTTGGGGTCGACGCAATGTGTAACTTGACTTTAAGTTGGTTTCTTTTTTGGTTGGCAATTTGCCTGTCAGCAAACCTTTTTGGGAATATAATACAATCCTTTTTAGACTGAATAAATAAGAAAGAGACTATCTCATGTCTGGGGTGGGACCGTCTACCGATTGGAGAGCCACTAGGGCAGGGAACTTAAGTGGCTATTATCTTATTAATAGTTATTGAATAATAAACCTACTTTGGATTATAGTACTCGTCAAACTCTTTTTGAAATTACTGTGAGGATCGATCTCTGGTTGTGTTGTCTTATTTAGGCCTATCCATTAATTTCATAGAAATCCCATTAATGGTATAAACGCGAAGTTTGTAAGTGATATTATCTACTTCTTAATAACGTTAGAACGTTTGAACGCATCTGGATGAAATTTGGCACAATCAGGAATCTACATAGGATAAGTTTTATCAAAGAAAAATTGATTGAGAAAATAAAGTACAAACATTGATGATCAACGTACCCACCAACTTTTATAATTGTTTTTTTTTAGAATAATATCGAGTCTATTATTGTTTACATTTTTAGTTAAATGTACAACACAGCGCTAAGCGTAACTTAACACTTTCCTCGATACATTTCTTGTAAATAATATATGTATTTGCAAGTGAAAAATATTTAACAAAAAATAAATCAACATAAGAACATGGAAATATTTATAATTCATTTGACTACAAATCAAAAGAAACAAGAAAAAAACATTACCTTTTTAACTTAGGTCGAATGAAACGAACTCTTTTTGTCCAGATAATCCATTCGAAATCACGACAAGCCCATCAACTATCTACAGTATCTCTTCTTAAAAAGATGAAGTCATAAACCCGGCTTATCATGACATGACGAGACCAGCACAAAAGTTTATACAACCTATTCCCTCCAGAAAAGATAATTTTGCCCATAAAAGTGAATGTGCGTAATAAACTCTAAAGGTTTCGAGGGCCCCCGGCCCACGCCGCATTTTTGTAACTTTTCGAGTGTTTGAAATGCTACCAAGTAAAATTTAATTAAAAACTTGCTATTTATGGGTATACAAAGGTTCGCAGCGCCATCTGCCCTCCAATACGGAAAGCGCATTTAAATTTGCTCTTCGTGGCTATTTTTCTTCGTATTTTGTGCTTGTAATAAAACAAGTTGTTTTATTATTGTTTTGGGTTCTTTATCACCGTTAAAGCTTGTTGTCGAACTTTGTATTTTGTTTTTTTTATTGTATAGGGGTAACTAGCAGACGGGTCACCTGATAGCAAGTGACTCGCCGCCCATAATTAATAACAATACCTTCACACACCTAACACACGGCCGTCTGATCCCAAACTAGGCAGAACCTGTGCTATGGGAACCAGACTGCTGATAAACATACTTATATATTTCTGAATACATACACGGGTACTACTATAGTATAGATAAATTACACCCAGACACAGACATTATGCTCGTGCTCATCAGACAAATATTTGTCCTGGATGGGAATCGAATCCACGACCTTTGGCTATAGCAGTCAGGGACTATTATTTATTATAGTATTAATTATTGCTACTTTTAAATCATATTCATTAGATGAAATGATTGGTTTTGGTCACTGTGGTTTCAACGGTGATAAATCACAACTTAGATTTGGTCATAGTCAAAGATAAATAGCATCGAAATCAATCAAACTGTTTTTTTTTTTAGATTTAGACCTTTCGCAAGTCTAATAATAATAATAAGTCACAGTGATGTCGCAGTAACGCTTAGCAACGAATGCTTTCTGCTCCCTTCAAAGTTTGAGTGTTTTCCACTTGAGTTGTACGAGCCAGCGGCGCGGGTAAATTAACTAACTTCTAGTAACTTTAACCAACCTAATTTTGTCATAAGCGAGGCAGAACCTATCAAGTGATAGGTTCTGCCTCGATTATGACAGAATCTGAATCCTAATGATCTTACACCTACAATACATGTACACTTACAATATACCTTTGCATAAACATGCAAAAAAAAAACTTCAAAAGCTTTTTAAAACTCCTTAATGGCGGGGCCATTCATTACTATTCTCATATAAACAAGCTTATAATGATTTTAATAAAGCTCCTTTATAGCCATTTTATTCATATATTGAATAAACCTACTGTACAGGCATTAAAAAAATGAAAACCATATCCTGTGATGAATGACGCGCTTCTAATCTCGACTACTAAATTACTATGGTATAAAACGGAAAAAAAAATATTAATTAAAATATTATTATTGCTTGCTATCTACCTGTCCGTGTAGTGACGGATTAAGATTACGGAATGTCACTACCCCAATTCCTCCCGTGGGTGTCGTAAAAGCCGACTAAGGTAGCAAACTACGCAGGACAACAGCACTGCAAAAAGAAGGAAAACTTGATACAAACCCTATAGCAACCCGTCTAGCCAGCGTGGTATAGTAGGCCAAAACCTCCTTTCTAAGGAGAGGCTTATGTCCAGCAGTGGACTAGAACATTATAAGTACGATAAAGGAGTCGTTTTTTGCATACCTATCTGTACAATAAACTAAGAGTTTACTAGCTTTTTTTTTTTAAACCTCTTTTTATTTTTATCGTATGTATGATGGAACTCGTTCTTGCCCACCTCTATTTCTAGTATGTGCATGTTTTACAACATTCGAACTAATTTTCGAAGTAGCTCGTGGTTATTATCATCAACAGCCTATAATATTCACTGCTCTACATAGGACTCTCTTTGGAAAGGAGGTGGTGGTCAGCTCGTGGTCAATACCCCTTTATATTTAACAATAAAAAAATTGAATTAATAAAAAAAAGGAAAATCAAAAAATCTTTCTCTTACAATTTTCTTTCAACAGACCTTTGTTCATATTTTGGAATCATTATATTTTATTTTCAACTCTTAAACTATAATATACAATTTTGTCCAGCTATATAACCTCTAAAGCACAGAATATAAATACGTATAACTAAATATACCCATTAACAAAGATAAGTCGAAACAGTGAACCCCACTAAACTCGTAACAGTATAGGAAAAGGGCGGTAGTTTTGCGCGGGAAGCCCACGGAAACGTCGACATGGCCTCCCCACAGTCTGTTATCGCCTTAATTTAATTGCGTAGACCGGTGCCTTTCTGAATGGCTTTCAAGCGCTCCACTTGTTTGTGTTGTGGATGTAATTTGCTGTAAATTGTTATGAATATGTTGTGAATACGAAATACCTCATGATTTACAGAAAGTGCTATAGGTTTTTTTTGGGAAATTCTGTGAAGAACACAGTAGGTGTATTTATGAAAACACAATTTCTTAAAGAATGACATATTAGTACATACGACTGGTCCTTCAATTAATTAAAAAAAATTTGGCGGACACCTCGTCGCTTCCCACATGGGACAACACTTTAAGTCTGGGTATTCTTTGTGTCTTTATGTATGTTTGTAAAGTCCCCCGGACACAAGATATATTCCTAGACCAGGAGATGTCATTTAAAAAAAAAAAAGATTTTTTTGTTATTTATTCTCTAAAGGTAACAAATCATATAAACAACTAGCTGAGACCCGCGGTGTTACCCGCGTTTGTTGTTATAACCGCGGGCAACGCCGCGGGGCGAAGCTAGTCTGAATAAAGTAGCCTAAGTTACTCCTTATGTCATCAGCTATCTGCCAATGAAAGTCCCGTCGAAATCGGTCCAGCCGTTTCAGAGATTAACCGGAACGAACAGACAGAGAGACAGACAAAAATTGTAAAAAATGTTATTTTGGAATATGTACCGTGTAAACATACATATGCATTTAGTAAAAAGCGGTTATTTTAATATTACAAACAGATACTCCAATTTTATTTATTTGTATTGATTTTGAAGATTAAAAATCCATAAGAAATGGAGTGACTTACGCTGTATCTTCTATCTATATATTGACTATGTAGATCTACACACTGTATTAATTTTATTAAAAAATGTGGCGCTATGGACTAGCCAACTCTTTTCTGAAAGGTTGAAGCAAAGCTATGATCTTTCTTCATAGAATAATATAAAAATAAAATTCACTAACAATAATCAAATACACCGTATATTTATCGTTTACCAAATACTATAAACTTCTACTCGCTATTAAAGTAATTATCTATTTTAATAAACATTTAATTCCAGTAACAAAACATTCAAGACAAGTTATTTCTTAACATACACTGACACAACTGCTCTCAGCTTGAACAATTCTACTAACCCCTTAATTAAAACAAGATTGGTTAAACAAACAACTAAATCTAAATTATAAGCATACCCACGAGATTCGCTTCTACCCTCGTGCCTGTACGCAATAAACTCAAGCCATTTATTACGGATGATTACAAGTTCAGGCAAGTTTATGGCGACTGCAAATGACATAATGCAATACCTATTGCCTAACAAAACATAAAAGAGGATTTATCTAAATGAACTTACTTTTAGCCATGACAACAAATCCTATTTAAATCATACGCAGCTCGTTCAACTCCTACGTTTACGAAGCAATTAAAAAAGAAACAAGCATTGTCTTTGACATAAATAATTTTTAAAAGCTATATTTCATAATTTGAATTATGTACACACGGCAAAATAAATACCTGGTCAGGTTACAAGTGTGTGTCATTCCACTTACTATATTATTATAATTATATGTTTACATGTGTGTGAATTGTAAATTACTCGTTTCTTCACTAATACATTTGTAAGAATATCAATCTATGATTATTGATATTCTTTTTAAGTTTAGACGCCTTGCCATAGAAGAAAAATCTTTGCCAACTTTTGCATTTTATAAAGTTACCAGTGCTAAAAAGAAGTAGTTAACATTCTTAACTTAAAAATAAAGCTAATTTCTTGCATCAGTGCTAAGACATAATTAAGTTATACATCAAAATCTGATTACTATACAAAAACCTGCTTTACATAAGCATATTTGGGTACCGCCATAAAGCGCCGACTACCACCGCCTGCGGGGTCCCGATAAACCTTTACCGTAAACTTAGCACCAACATGGGGCTACATAAACCCCAGGGTGAATGCTCGCTTCATGGCCTTGAATACGACGAGGGTCGTATTCAAATGCTTCTGAAACTGGCTTCTACAAAATTGCATTTCATACTTGTGATTTCCCTTTTTTGAATTGTGTTTTCATTTGATTCTACGGCAACGATAATGGAGAACGGCAGATCTTGTTATGTAATAATAATATAAAAATATTATATTTATCTATAATATTTATCTATTTAAAAATATATAAGTATGTTTACCAGCAGTCTGGTTATAGTACAGGCTCTGCCTAGTTTGGGATTTTCACAGACGGCCGTGTGTGAGATGTGTGAGATATCTCTTACACATATCTTAGATCTTGTTATATATGTAGTAATATATGATGGATGGTTTTGAAATTGGTACCGCTTAAAAAGTGAGTCGTCATAACTATTTTCATGTACATAAGTAATAATCATATTGTTATTTACAATTAATATAAAAATATTGTTCTTTACAAAACGCATTCCTACGTTTTCTAAAGTTGCCATGCATAAAATATAAATTACATAAAAACGATAAGCTCACTAGTGTATTCAGCATTTAAAAACAAATATTTCTTTATTAAAAATGTTGACTACACATTATACGAAGTAAAAAAGTAATAAATATTTTAAATCAATTAATTTAAGGAAAGGTGTTAATAACTTTTGTTCAACTCGATTAGGTTAATCGTGAACATTGTGTACAAAAGTAATTAAACGACAGATCAAGAATATCGTAAACATGAGATATAACAATATAGAGAACACAGGGTACAGCTGCCTGTAAGTGGAAGCGATACAGGCCACGAGAGAGATGGATGCCCGATATTTCCCTGTCTCTTAACCTTTATTAACCTCTCATATTCCCCAGCCAACCACAGCGAAAGCCAAAGAAAGAGACAGAGAGGCGAACTATTGTACATCTCTCTCGTTGCCTATATTGCAAGATTGGGGCTTTAGTTCCCTCTAGATTATAACTCTATGTTCGTAAACGAATGATTTTGAAAGATATCTAAGGTAACTTGTTGACAGTGATGACAAGCCAGTTGTTATTGAAATCGACTTCAGTACAGCCTATATGACTGCACGGATAACGTAGTGGTTCAAGCGGTCGCCACACCGCTTCCTACTACGCCGAGTGTTGTGGGTTCAAACCCCACATGGGACGACACTTTGTGTGATCCACAAATTGTTGTTCTGAGTCTGGGTGTTCATTGTGTCCGTTTCATGTATGTTTGTAAAGTCCCCCGGGACACAGGATATATTCCAAAAAAAAAACTTCAAGGTGTATCATTTATAAAAATTATGGTCTAATTTACTTAATATGATATTGTCCTTTGGTGTAAAGGCTATATCAGCATCATAACTTTCAAATTACTTATACGGTGTGATAACATCTGGGCAGTAAAGTCATATTTTACTACATACTAAACGAGTTACTATACTTATGACCCATCCATTATCAGATTAAGACAGAAAAAAGCACAAACAAAAACAATATGTATGACAATCTTTAACTTAAATACCAATAATAAAATTTACAATTTCCTTTCCTAATCCTCACAACAAATATGCTGTAACATATTGATATATATAAATACATATTAAAAAACATAAATTGTATCCACATATATATGATATTTGTGTTTGTAATATGTATCTATACACTACGCGTGCGTATGCGTAACTTCGTCTCTCAAAAGAAATAATTTTTCCCCGATTTTTCAACATTTTTCGTTGATGCTCGGCTCTTCTTGGTGGTGGCGTGATGTTATAAAGCGCTATAGCCTTCCTCGATAAATGGGCTATCCGACACTAAAAGATTTTTTAATTTCAAACCAGTGTTTCCTGGGAGTCGATGGACCCATCGACCTGGAATTTATTGAGAAACAAGGTCACATACTACATACAAGTAAAGGTACAAATTTAAGGGTAATTTTATTTTGCTGTAAGATAATATACTGCTATTGAAAACTTATATTTTGCGTTTGCACTTATCTAGATTTGGACACCAGAACCTACTGTTCATTTAAAAGGTGTCTATAGTTGCATATTTTTCAGGATCTATTTCAGTACCATAATAGTTATTGGTAAGATCACTTTCATTCGTTTTATATTAATTTTATTGGTTTAGTTTTAAATTCCTTTGTAGATAGTAGATGCAAAGTTTTCCTAACGACATTAGTATAATCAACCACAATTAGGTGATTATTCATCCTTTTTACTCCTAGATTATTACTAGCAACAACAAAAAACATTTAAAAATGTAAAAAAAAGCCCTTCAACTAAATTGAAAATATTGATATTATTAACTAATTGGGCCTATACCGTATTGGGGGACATTTAGCACATGTCTCACCTGATTATAAGGAACAACCGCCACCCGTGGACAACTGCAACTCCTCAGGTAACCTCACTAACCACTCCTGTAAAGTAGAATAATGTAAGGAAAGGAATACTGCTAACACAGGCGATACATTGGAAATCTCATAAGTATCATAAAATATAGTATACATATATATAGATATATAGTATAAATAAAGTTCTAACTTAAAATAATCAATTTCGAACAAAATATCATCGCTTCCAAAATTTAATCAAAAGGCACCCGTGCATATCTTAAACTTCCATTACTGCGAAATAGGCAGTATATTGAAACGTAATACCTACATTTTTTGTTTTTTTTTCTCGAAACTGTCATAAGGAAACGTGCGTAATGGCGCACAAGAGAATTATGGCGGGAATGTCGTTCCGATGTTGGAGGATTGCTTACTTACCGTTGTAGATACGAGCCGAAGCATAGAGTACACAAATTCAATTTTGGAACGCATTGTTTATACGATATAATCCATTCCACCTTTTTTTTTCCTGTGCGAAACTCCCCTCGGATACCACCCACCAGCGGGTAATTATGTCGGACTCGAACCGACCAAAAACCGCACGCCGTCTCCAGGTACCAGTAGCCGGGAAACCAGGTATACCCTAGCAAGGAAAGCCCTGGTAGGGTTCGATTTCCACTTAGCCCAAAAAACTGTAAGTGTATTTTATCATAACAAGCACTTAGATTTAAAAGTTTATTAGGAGACTGGTTACCAAGGCATAGGTTCTGCCTAATTTTGTTATTTACATGTCGTATGTGAGATGTATCAAATATATCTTAATATTACTCAAGAGAGTCAACTATTTCTAAACATAGTCATTAAAAGTGTTTTGTACCAGTTTTAAGTTAGGTTAAGACTAACAATATACTCGTTTCGAAATAAATGAATAATAATAAAAGAAAATAATTACCAAAATTTTCTAATAACAGAAAAAAAACTCGACTAACAGAGAGCTCCTATTACAAATACGCTGAAACATTTCACTATTCAACTATCGATTCAAAATAATATTACAATGCAATGTTATAACACAGGTATATACAATATGTACTCACCCTTTTCTCCCTGAAGGGGAACACAGAAGCGTCTGAAAACGCCCACATGCCAATTATAATATTAATCCCATTTATGGTAAGCTTATTGACGTCAGCTGTGTACTGTAGGAATCAGATGGTTTGTTTTGTACATACTTAACTACTGTTAGGAGCCTGTCTGACAACCTGAACTCGTCTTTATATACGCTGCCCTGTATTTCAGTTCTCATTCTCAATGTCCTCGAAAAAAGGAATTATTCCATGTAGATACAATTTTGAAAATCCTCGCTTTTATTCCTGTTAGGTACACTTTTTTCTAGTACAGCCAAATAAACGTGTTTGTGTAAAATAATTAAAAAAAAAATAGGGACGTTATAATTACAATAAACTTCAAAAAATCAAATAAAAAAATCATCAAAATCATTTGCAACTTATATATTTAAAATCAGTGTAACCCACAGTAATTTGCCTGTACTCACGTTAGCAAAGATATAGATGTGATAACAAGTTTTTAATCACATCCACCTGTCAGCTGTTCACTAACACCATTACTACACTTGCCTTTATTAACAAACAAGAACACCTAACCAAGAATGTCTCAACTAGCTGTCATTGAATCTGCACAGAAGAGTCTGGAGGAGATCTTCACCAAACGTATGGGTGAGCTCGAGGCACAGATACAGTGTAGCGCACCAGCCAAAGACACCGTTGGAAAGCTTGCCGAGGAATTTAGAACCTTCCGAGAGCTCATGTTCAGCATGCTAAGCTTGATAAGGAAACAGATAGATGAGTGCTCTAAGACTGTCGACATAATGGAAACCCGACATAGACGGAAAGCACTCATTTTCATTGGAGTTCCCGAAGTAGACAATGAAAACTGCACTGAATCGGTCCTGGGTCTTCTTGGTAGCAGGCTGGATCTACAGTTGACATCATCATCCATCAAAAGTTGCCATAGGCTTGGAAGCCCCAAGAAGGATCACAAGAGGCCTTTACTGGTGAGATTTTCCACTTTAGACCTTAAGTCTGCTGTCTGGAAAGTGAAGACTAGGCTCAAGGGTACAAATATCACTGTTAAGGAATACCTAACTAAGGCCAGACAGTCTGCATTCGCTAGAGCCCGTCTTCATTTTGGCGTCAAAGGTTGTTGGACACAGGAAGGCGTCATTGTCGTCAAACTACCGGGCGGAAGCAGGGTCAAGATCACATCTCTGGCTGAACTGGAACCTTTGATGCAGAAACATCCTAAAGCAGCCGACGAGGCCCATATGGCTAAGGGCAGCAGTTCATCAGGTGCCAGTTACACGGCTAACATCACTAAGAACACAACACGTAGAAACTAACTTCCAGGTCCCCATAGTGTTAAATTTTCCTGTGGTCAGTTTCTTAAGGTTATTACATTGTTTTCATTTTGAATTATTATTTATACTTTAGAATCATTTAACTAGACAAACAACATGACAACTGACAGTTGACGTTTATGAGCAGAGCTCTGTAATCGATGCGTTCCGTGTTCACGCATATTCTCGTTTATGTCACCGACCGCTCTGCAATTACTCTTTACTAAACTGGCCTACTTTACTTTACTGAGTTTTGCATTTTTTTTATATCCCTTTTAATTATATTTCTCATATATTAATGTCATGTACCTAATAATGTTCTTGTCATCACTCCTCAATAAGTGCTAGTGTAAGCCGGCGGGTGGTGCACTGATGTGAGTATTAAATTAACTCATTACCCTTAAATTTGTAATTGACCAATAACTTTTATTTTTATTATTATAATATTTTATTTACTGCATATGTCTGATGTTGACTCCTACTGCTCCGCCAACGACTCCATTAATTCATCAGCAAATGAGAGTTTTACTTCGGTAACTGACACCCTCGGTGACATAGTACGTAGCACTTTTATACAAAAATGTCATCGAATGTTTAACGTTTGTCACATAAATGCTCAAAGCATACCCAGTCACTATAGTGACTTATGGGAAACTTTTAACGGCTCAAACGTGGATGCTATCCTGATTTCCGAGACTTGGCTCAAACCCCAACTACTTTCAACCTTTTATCCTCTCCCAGGCTTCGTTCTTATAAGGAACGACAGGGCAAACAAAAGGGGCGGTGGTGTTGCAATATACCTACGTTCCGATTTTTCGTACAATATTCTCTCCAATTCATCACCCAACTCGACTGCTGAGTATCTTTTCCTGGAGGTTTGTGTCAGGGGAGCTAAACTCATCTTAGGTGTCGTTTATTGTCCTCCAGCCACTGATTACTTCACCGAATTCGAATCGGTTTTAGGTCTGAGTATGAGCATCACATCATCATGGGCGACTTTAACACCGATCTCCTGTCTGCCACCTCCCCTCGTTGTCGTAAGCTGTCGCATATTCTGGAATCTACGTGTCTACATGTCCTACCGCTTCAAGCCACTCACCACAACCAATATGGAGAAGACACCCTGCTGGATATCATTATTACTTCGTCTCCTGATAAGGTTTCATCGCATGGACAATACCCAGCACCTGGTTTCTCACATCATGACTTGATCTTTGTTTCATACAAAATTAAAACGCCAAAACCTAAACCCAAAATGATGCTTAGACGTTGTTTTGGATCTATGAGTCCTGAGAGACTTCGGGAGGATGCTTCTCATATCCATTGGGAATCGTTAGCGGCAGCAACATCTGTCGACGAAAAGGTTCAAATATTGAACGAAAACATCCTGCACCTATACAACGTTCATGCGCCATTGAGGAATGTCAAATTAAAGCATCCTCCCGCACCTTGGTTGACAGATAACATCCGCAGTGTAATGCGGTGCAGGGATCGGGCTTTTCGGCGATTTAAAAGAACTCGAAGTGATGACAACTGGCTTGCCTACAAAACTGTGAGAAATAGATGTAATCAGGTGATACGTAACGCCAAACGCCGTCATATTCTCGATAACATTTCTTCATCCTCTTCTGCTAATATCTGGAAGTTCTTAAGGACTCTTGGTATTGGCAGTGAGCGCCATGCAGATTTTCCAACGAATATTGCTTTAGATGATATCAATTGCCATTTCACCACTCCCTCTATATTGGATCATCAAAGCAAAGTTCAAACCATCGATTTCGTAGCCCGTCTGCCTAGGCCTAATATAAACCCCTTTGATTTTTCTCCGGTTGCATCAGAGGAGGTCAAACGATTTGTTACCTCTATCAAATCCAAAGCTACTGGTTGCGATAAAATTAGCCATTTCATGGTAACCACTATCCTAGAACAGCTTTTACCAGCTATCACTCATATTATCAACTATTCCTTAGATTCCAATGTTTTCCCCTCCTTATGGCGCAAGGCTTATGTACGTCCATTGGCTAAGGTACCTAACCCCTCCCTTCCTACTCATTTTCGTCCAATATCCATCCTCCCTTTCCTCTCCAAAGTCCTTGAAGCCTGTGTACATAAGCAACTATCTCACTTTATTTACCAGAACAACTTGCTTAACCAGTATCAGTCAGGATTCCGACCAGGACATAGTACAGGTACAGCACTGCTCAAGGTGACACTTGACATAAAGGCTGCGATGGAAGATGGCCAGATAACTGTACTCGCATTAATTGATTTCTCAAATGCCTTCAACAACGTGAATCACGATATACTACTTACAATCCTTTCCCATTTCATGATTTCCGATGATGCACTGGAATGGTTCTCGTCCTACCTTCGAGGACGCCAGCAGTCTGTCCGAACTGATGAATCCACATCGCTATGGGCCGACCTTGACTCTGGTGTTCCACAAGGCGGCATTCTTTCTCCACTTCTCTTTTCACTATTCATCGACTTCATAACTTATGAACTTCAGTGTTCGTATCACCTGTATGCAGACGACTTACAGATCTACTCACATGCGAGAGTAGAAAATATAGACGAAGCGATAAACAAAATTAACCGCGACCTAGACACCATAAAAAACTGGTCCAGCAGATTTGGTTTAACCGTGAACCCAGCCAAATGTCAGGCAATCTTTATAGGGAGTCCTAGAATGACGGGTAGAATTGATACTGACGCTATCGCAGATATTATTTTTGATGGAACTGTGTTGCCCATTAGCCAATCAGTCAAGGATCTCGGTCTGCACATAGACCCAACCCTAAATTGGCAAACGCAGGTAACTAGCGTCAGTCAGAAGGTAACGAATATCTTGAGGGGACTTTACCGCCTGAAAAATTTACTCCCAGTGAAAACAAAAACGATGCTGGTGCAGACCTTAATTTTCCCAATCATCGACTATGGTGATGTGTGTTACCTCGACCTGAATGCAGATCTGCTCAATAAATTAGACCGACTTCTCAACAACTGCATTCGGTTCATATTCAACCTTCGAAAGTACGATCATGTATCCGCTTATCGCAGTCAATTGTCATGGCTACCTATAAGACAGCGCCGCAGTTTGCGGGCGCTGACTATGTTGCACTCCCTTCTCCACACACCTACCTCACCTACTTACTTAACATCCCACCTGCAATATCTCTGCTCCAACCATGACAGAAGCCTTCGCTCCGCTGATAATTTCCTCCTTCTTTGTCCTTCACATAGCTCCCGTATCATACATTCTTCCTTCACTGTCCAAGCGGCAAATCTTTGGAACGCCCTTCCCCTAGAGATCAGGACATCCACCAACCGAACAATCTTTAAGACCAGAGTACGCAAGCTTTATGGAGACTTGTTGACGGAGTCATCAAAATAACCCCTTGTGTGTTCATCAACGCAGGCATGTATGTATGAATGTATGTGTGTATGTTTATGTTTTTTTTTTTATATTTATAGTATTATATAGTACGTATAAATGATATTTGCATTTATATATGTATCCATCTTGCAACCGACTACAATTTAAATAATTTACCTCATTATATACCTGCCATACACAAATCTCTGCATCACCCCAAGGTTGACTGGAAGAAAATGCCTATGGCATTAAGTCCGCCTTATGCAATGTATTTGCAGGAAGTATAAATAAATAAATAAATAAATAAACATAATAATTCCCAATTAAAAAGAACTCTCACTAACTTTTGCTAGTACTTTTCGCTTTTCTTCGCAGTTGTTTACTCATTGTATTGCAAAACTAATCTGAAGCTACACCGCAAGACGGCGGTTATGTAATAACTGTATAAGCAAGCTTTCCATTGTAGAAAGTTCCAGAAAGTTACTCTAGAAATGTTGTTATAACCTGATAGACTCTATACCCTTCTGGAAACTTCTGTAATATCGTGGAACATTCTTAAGTATTGGATTTAGCTTGATTACTCGATAACTTTAGGCAATTGTAACACTACTCAACTCTTCATCGTAAAATTAGCGTCAACATTGCCAGGATTGCAGAAAAGTAGATAAATCTACCTTCACCAGAAAGAAAAGCTTTTCTCGAGGGACAAAAACTAACACACTTTTCCACAAATAAAAAGGTTAGTTTTACAACTGTCCAATTACATTTACATAATATTTTCTTACAAATCCCATACCCTTGCGATACGCTTAACCTAAATGGCACATAAAACTTATTCTTAACGTTCAAAGTTCGTCAAATCCGTAACTCAAACATTGAACAGATAAGTCGGCATGTCATTAAATACGGCGGGAAACCATTTGTCGCCCGCCTAACCATAGTTCAGCAAAGTTTTCACATTAAACTCAGCGATACACAGGCAAAAGACATCAAGTATTCAGCCAAGCGCTCTAATAAATTACTTTTATAAAATACTGTTTGTAATGAGAAAAATGGATTTACGCACACACAAAGTTTTGCCAAAAAATACTTGGAATATTAAGGTTTTAAGCACAATTTATGTTTTGTAACTTGTAGAAAGGTTATAATTTTTTCTTTTAATCGTCGCACATCTCGGCAGCTTTAGAGGCAAAGTCGAAGGGTCAATGAGCTATTTTGCAAACAAAATTGCATCCATTTTGCCACAGACATTTCTACCGTAATTTTTGCAGGCATCAACAGCAATAATATTTTATTTAAAACAAATAAAGTATTGAAATTTATCTCACGAGATTGTCGATATGTGGAATTTTGAAAAAAAGCGAGAAAGGATAGGATAGACCAACAACAACTACCCGTCATACGTCAGTAAGATATTCGAATCTCCATAGAACACTAGCTTGAAGCAACAACAAAAAACAGCCTAAATTTCCCCTTAAAATACTCGAACAAATACGCAGAGATTATATAAATTTGACTGATAGCTGCAAATATCAATAGGCTTAAATATAAAACAGTTTCAGCTTTAATATATTAGAAAATAATCTAAATCACTTTTAAAAACTTTTATAGTAGTTCTAAACTAACAAACTAACCAAAGTTCTCCCAAGCCTAAAGATTTCTTCAAGTATTACTTACGTAAACAAACAGCAGTTACTGTGGGCCCACGCATCCTCAATTCACCCTGAATCTATTCTAATATTATTAAGCTGAAGAGTTTTTTTTTGTTTGTTTCGTTAAACGCGCTAATGTCAGAAACTTCGAATTGAAAAATTATTTTAGTGTTGGACCCATTTATTCAGGAAGGCTATATAACATCACGCAACGATCAATAGGAGTCAAATATCATTAGAAATGCTTAAAAAACGGGCAAAATTTATTTCTTTTGTGAGACGTAAAGGCAATTGACGGGCGGGCCTGTTGGTCTAGTGGTTAGTGACACTGAGTGATACAAATATTATCCCCCCCCCCCCCCCCACTCAGAATCAGGAAGCAGGGGATTCTGGGATTCTATGAGGAATATGCTTCCTTATGAGGAATATGCTTGATTTAAAAAGCTGGGGTGGGGATCTATATATTAATTTAATAGTTAAAATTTAATACTCACACACAATACCGAACACTATTGAAACAAATATATGCTAAGTAAAAATAAAAATTACATCAATATTACGTTTCACAATAACCATATTCATTAGAGGATTAGAAGATTATTGGATATAATTACGGAAGTATTTTAGGAGATTCAAGAATCTGTCTCATTAAATTGAACGATAATTAATATTAGTCCCTCGTCGGGCGCCATCCAGTAGATAACAGCAAGCAACTCTGTTTTCATCCTACCAATTATAATTTAGCAAATATCCCACCGCTCCAGGGGCGTGCGCTCCTTGTAGGCAGAAATGCAGTGCTTTACTTGCTATTCACAGACATTTTAATAAAACGTTGGTACGTTTAAGATGACTTTAATTAATAGTAAATAAATGAAAAAACAAAATATAATAACTTAAAAACAAGTTTATTTTTAGTTATTGTTTGCAAACAATAACTAAAAATAAACTTCAATGAATTACGATAGAACGGGAAGACAAATCAAATAACTTGAACAAATAGTCTGTCTATAATAGTGTGTAAATAGGTGTGGCCAGTAGGTACCTGCAAAAGTCGTATTATTTTGCAACGATGAACTGAGAGCCTAGTGCAAATTTATTACACATCCACTCGCTCCCGAAAGCGAGCGCGTTCGGCGTTGCGATTGGTGAAGATTTCAGTGCGATGCAGTCACAGCGCTGATCGCGGTCACCGTGACGTGACGTGATGTAGAATAAACTAGTGTGGCGACTCCCACAAACAACAAAACAGAAACATACTACAGCGCCATCTAATGAAGACACACCGAACTACGGAGTAACTACTAAAATAAGAATTAATCCTGTATCGCGATATAAAGAATTCCCTCGCCGATTAGCATTTATACAACTTCCCAACATCAACCCGGGCCGCGGCCCGCCAGGCATGATCACCTCGGCTGGTCGGAGGATCCTCCCTTTGTGTTGGAGGGACATGACACCCGTTCCTCCACACTAGCACTTGGGCCTGTAATAAACTGACATGTCGAATGTGAGAATCCATTGTTCTTGTGAAAGCTTAATTGACTAATAATATTATTTATGAATGTTTGTTAATATCTAAGCCACTTTATAACCTATCTTCGCCTCCCCCTGGTGATACGTATGAAATTTTAGATTATCGACCATATCCTTCAGCGACATCTTGTACTTTTTGAGAAGATTATCTTAAAATACAGATAATTCAATTTTGGGTAATTAAGCACCGTATCAGATAAAGTTTGGACAGACATTAGGAGGACTACTTCCAACTGGTATGAAAAAATAATAATAGAAGCCAAGTAATAAGCCAATAAACATGTAAAAACACAGTCTCAACAATTTTTCAGTTTAGAGCACATGTGTTTAACGTAAAATAAATGGACAAAAAGTAAGTAATTACATCTTGCCACCCCTTTGAGTTAATTTGTGACTTTTCCGAACCTCCAATGATGTAACTTTTTATGATTATTTTGCCTACAATATCCTATTTTAAAGAAGAGATTACTAATAACAACAAAGCTGAAACTTCACTTGCATAGATTTTGCTTATACAGCCAATGGCGCCCAACGAGGGACTAATTTTAATTATCATTCCATTCAATGAGAAATCTCCTTGAACCTCCAAATATTATTGCCTTAATTATATCCTATAATCTTCTAATCCTGTAATCCCGAGTTTATTGCACCCCATCCCTACTACTATAACGTACAAAGTTGTATCGTAAAAAATATTTGATGGCGGCCATTGCTGACAACGGGCGTATGTTATTTATTGCTTTGATACCGAGTTGCTACTGAAATGTACTGCGTGAATTGTGTACTATGGGGACCTGTAGAGTTGTTGTTGTTTAAAACACAAATATCATGCTTTCCAAAGTGAAATAATAATTCTTAATAAAGATGGAGAACAAAATAATCTTTAACATTATGTTGACTTATAAAAGTTTTCTTAACAAAATAAATGCGATTTATAGAAATATAAATCATAAAATAATTTAATTATTAATTTTTTAAAGAACAACAAAAGGATTTTACAAACATATTTTTAAAGACAACTCTACAGGTCCTCCTATGAACCTTTAAGTATTTCAATATTGGTCTAATATTGATACAACTTTTTTGAGTTGGTTGTGATTGGTTGAACTCCGGTTACCTCACTCACTTGGTGAAACTGAACAAAAAATGCATTTAAAGAAGTTTGTGGTGTGGTTTCTGTGTTATCACCGGCCGACGCATGGCTCTACTTCGCAAAACCCCCACTTCACCATTAATGCATGTGATTTCTTTTAAAAAAAAAAATTATGTGCCCCTTTCAGAAGCGAACAATCCTACAATCGCACGGTACAGTCAGTCTCATCAGTGGGCGCGTTGTCAGTGCCTTGGTCTGCTGGTGATGCCCGGCTGGCCATGCCCGCAGCGCTAGGAGTCGCCGGCATACCTGCTCTGGTCATCACTGACGGCACAGGGAAGGTGCTCACTGCTAATGGAAGAAATCATCTCGCTGCTGATCCTCTTGGATTTGTAAGTATACTTGATTAGGTTTGGATAAATCGTGATTTTAAATAAAAACCTACTAAGAGTTAGGATAAGAATTAATTTACTAAATGCTGAAAGATTGTGTGAAAAGCTTACGACTCTTACAAGGTATTGATAAGATTCATCATCATCATCATCAACAGCCTTTATCAGTCCAAATATCCAAATACTTACTCAATGTCAGAAAAACTATAAGTAAAAATAATAATAACCTCACAAACACGACCTTCTGATCCGAAAAAATGAGTAGCAATGTTTTTATTATTTTTAATAAAGAGTATTTACTGTTAGTTTAAAAATGCTACTACCAAAAAT
The DNA here is from genome assembly GCA_902825455.1 of Arctia plantaginis. Taxonomy (NCBI): domain Eukaryota; kingdom Metazoa; phylum Arthropoda; class Insecta; order Lepidoptera; family Erebidae; genus Arctia; species Arctia plantaginis. Next base: position 1,491,976 of record CADEBD010000327.1, read on the forward strand.
AAGTTACCAAACCTCCATTTTGTAATTTTAAAAAATCCTTTCTTAGTGCACATCTACGTCACCTAAGAAACATTTGTTCAAAATTTCATGCTTCTAAATCCAGTAGTTATGCGTCGATTAGTCAGTGAATCAGTCTTTCAGTTTCTTCCTTTATATATATAGAAAGGCTAAGGTTGAATATTAAAAAACTACGCAGAACAACAGCACTGCAGAGAGAAGGAAAACTTGACACAAACCCTTTTTTTTTTTTTTTTTAACGTGTGGAAATCCCCTCGGACCGTCACCCCTCCGGGGTTTGCGGCGGGGTGGTGTGTCGGACTCGGACCGACTAAAACCACACGGTGTGCCACTCTGCGCCTGTAACAGGAGGGATCCGGGAACAGCTGTTGTTAAGACATCCGGACCCCTCCTAGCGCCAGCCCGCTCCTGGTGCGGGCTCCGTCTCGATGTTGTTCCTCTCTTTAGGCGACGTCCGGCACACGCGGACGCCGCCCCCTCGCGGCTGGCCAAACTAATGCGGGTGGAGGGGAAACCCACCCCGTCCACCCGCGGCCACACTCAGGGCGGCATGAGGCTGTGATATGCGGGCCTCCGCCGCCCGGTTCGCCGACGGCGGATCGGGTCCGAGTGGAGGTCGTCCTCCCGGGCCCTCTCCGCCGCCTCCTTCCGCGAGATTACTACCTCGCAGAAGGTTGCGACCGCGGTAAAACAACTGTCGCTACCGGCCATGGAGCGTACTACGGCCGGTAGCGAGAGATCCACTCCGATGACTGCAGTGAGGGCCCGGCGCTGCGCCGCCCATGCTGGGCAGACCGCCAGCGTGTGCTGGGCCGAGTCCTCACTGCAGTCGCAGTGGTGGCAGGCGGGACTCAGTTCCCTCCTAGCGACCGTGTGCAGGTACTTTCCGAAGCAACCGTGCCCGGAAAGCACCTGCGTCAGCCGGAAGGAAAGGGTCCCGTGCTGCCGCCCTGCCCACTCGGCGATGACCGGCTGGAGAGCCTCCACGGCGGCGAAGCCAGCGCGTGGAGTCTCCAGCCGGAACGACCAACGAGCCATCGTGGCTCGGCGAGCGGCTTCGCGCCACTCGCGCACATCCTCGGGCGGAGGGCGAAATCCGCTCTCCGCCCGGGAGTCAGCCACTCGCCGATAAACTTCGGCGAGCACTTCCGCCTCCAAATCCCACGGGGGAGTTCCGGCCAACGCGCATGCCACCTCCGTAGAAACGGTGCGGTAACCGCGTATGGCTCTGACCGCCATTACCCTCTGAGAGCGCCAGAGGCGTACCCTATTCTGGGCGGTCAGAGCCGCCGCCCACACCGGTGCACCGTACAGCGCCATTGACCGGACAACCCCCGTGTACAGCCGTCTTGTCGCGACGCTGGGTCCACCCATATTGGGCAAGAGTCGCCCTAGGGCAGACGCAGCGCCGACCAGCTTTGGAGCAAGCTGTCGGAAGTGCTCGTCGAAGAGCCACCTCCCGTCGAGGATCAGGCCCAGATATTTCATCTGGGCCCGAACCGGTACGAGGACCGAGTTGACCACGATTGAGGCGCCAGGGGGTGGACCACGACGGGGCCCATGGAATAACAGGGCCTCCGTCTTATCTAGGGCCACCCGTAAGCCCAGCGCCTCAATGCGCCCGACCACCAGGGAGACTCCCCCTGTGGCCAGGCGCGCCGCCTCTTGGAAGTTTGCCCCCCGGGCTGTCACGAGGGTATCGTCTGCGTAACAGACTACACCCAGCCCGGGGGGGAAATCGGCGCGAAGGGCCCAGTCGTACCCTATGTTCCACAAGAGGGGTCCAAGAACAGACCCCTGTGGAACACCGCACGACATGGGCCGACACCTCAGATTACCTTCTCGGTCCTCGTACACGACGGTACGCTCCTCTAAATAGTCTGCCACTAGCCGCCTCAGGTACTTTGGCACCCCATGATAGTGGAGTGCTTCCCTGATGCAGCTGAATGGCAGACTATTGAATGCGTTGGCGATGTCCAATGACACCGCCAACAGCACGCCGCCACAGCTCACGGCCTCTTCGGTCACGGCCCTCAGGCGCAACACGGCGTCGACTGTCGAACGCCCCGCCCGAAAACCAAATTGGGCGTCCGACAGATCGGGGCCCACCTCGCAGAGGTGCCGGACGATGCGGGCAGAAAGAACCCTCTCAAACAATTTGCCCGCCTCGTCCAGCAGCACGATGGGCCTATAGGCCGCGACCGAATCGGCAGGCCGTCCCGGCTTCCTCAATAGGACCAGCTTCCCGCTCTTCCAGCACTCAGGGAAGCGTCCCGACGCCAAGCTAGCGTCGAACACCTCCCGAGGCGGTCTGCCATGTGGTTGAGGGCCAGGGCCAGCACTCGGGCCGGTACCCCGTCTGGCCCAGGGGCGGTGTTCTTGGAACGGATCCGTAGAACAGCCGCCCCTACCTCCGATTCCCGGACGGGCGGAACATTATCCTCCCCGTGCTCCCCGTCATCTCCGGCCAAGGAGGCCATCGCCGGGGGAGTGTGTTCCGCTCGTTGTGGGAATAGGCCCTCAACCACTCTCAGCTTCAGAGTTTTCCGCGCCCGTCGGTACTCCTCATGAAGCCGGTCCTCCTCACCGTCTCCACGGTGACGCCGTCGACTGCGCGTGTAGGACCTCCGGGCACGTGTACAGGCCGCACGGAGGTCCGCCAGCTCCTGGGACCACCAGTAGACCTCCTTCCTTGGAGGCCGACGACCTCGAATGCGGGGCATGGCCGCATCGCATACATGCGTAATCGCATCGCGAAAGCGACCAGCCCCCACGTCGACCTCCTCGGTCGGAGCCTGAGGAGACAGCCACGAGTGAATTATGGCTGCCTCCTCTAGTAGGTCCCGGTTCAGTCTGGCAACAGCCCACCGCGGAAAGCGGGATAAACGCCGCGCCACGTGACCCCTACTGGAGTCCTGGGTCCGGGAGAGCTCAAATCGGATATACAGGTGATCCGAGAGCGTCTCAACCTCTTCCAGGACACGCCAGTTCCTTACTCGTGCGGCGAGGGCAGGGGTAGCGAACGAAAGGTCCACTATCGACCCCCCCTGCTGTCGCACGCACGTGTTGGTGGAGCCTCTGTTGAGAAGACAGAGGCCCACCGAGGCCGCCCACTCCTCTACGGCCTCGCCCCTTGCGTCCGTCCTGGGGGAACCCCACGCAATGGACTTTGCGTTGAAGTCCCCCAGCACAAGGACGTGCCCAGACGCTAGTCGCCGTATCGAGGTCTCCAAGCTGGTTAGGAAAACCTCGAAGTCGTTCAAACTCCGGTTGGGGGAGAAATAGATACCATATATGGTGATCCCCCCCCACTCGACGGCGACATATCCAGTGCCCTTGTCTCTTAGCGACAAGGGCGGGGAATGAGCCGTCGTGGAACCGACGACTGCCACGGAGCCGTCCCAGTCACCCATCCAGTTTGGACGGGGAGGGACAGAATAGGGCTCCGCGACTACGGCAACACCTATCGACCACTGTGCCATGGTTTGCAGGAAGAGATCCTGCGCCGCGGCACAGTGGTTCAGGTTCGTCTGGACCAGGAGGTTGGAGACTTGATCCATTACTGGATCGTCTCTACAACCTCCTCCATGGGCGACGACGTCGACGCAATATTGACGTCGGGGGTAGCCTGGGTCGACTGGCTAGCCCCTGACGTCTGCCGAGAACTGCGGGGAGGCTTGCAGCCTCTCTGCCCCATCTGGTGATTGGCGGGCTTATTGCCCGCCGCACACGCTGGGCAGTGAGAGGCGGCAGAGCATTCTGCCGCCTTATGCCCCGGTTGACCGCAGCGGAAACACAGTCCGCCGCAGTCAAAACAGCTGTCGCACATGACGCGCGTGTGTCCCGATGCTAGTCATTTGTAGCACCTCATCGGTCTCGCCGCCAGGACTGTGATCCTGGCGCTCACGAAACCGATGAGCAGCCTGCCGGCGTCGGCCAATACTTTGGCCGACGCTACGGGACAGCTGACCCACACGGCGCCAAGCCCTCCTGAACCGGGGCGGATGGTGCCGACCCTAACGTTGTCCGCGCTGCACCCCGTCTTCTCCCGGATTACAGCGCGGACATCTTCGGCCGTTACGGACTCGTCCAGGCCCGAGATGCGCAGCTCTGCGCACTTAGTAGGCCTGGCGATCTTTACACCATCCGTAGCTGTAAAGAGTCCCCGCAGCTTCTCGGCAAACGTGTCCGCCGTCTTGGCGCCTTCAGCCCCTGGGAACTCGAGAACTCGAGCTCCCGTTTGGGCGAGGCGCATCCTGACCCCCACCGTCCCAAAGTCGTTGGCGAGGCTGTCCCGGGCCTTTTTAAAAACGGCCGCGTAGGACAACCCGCCGTCAGCCGCCTCCGGGGACACGGTCACCACTACAGCCGCGGTTTTGGGCGGCTGCAGCTTCCGCGGCCTCTTTGCAGAGGCCGTTGCCACCGGTGGCGAAGGCTGGGCTTGGGCTGCTTTTTGGGCAGCCCTTCTGGCCCGCCTTCGGGACTTCCCTATACCAACCCGTTTGGCCAGCGTGGTTTAGTAGGCCAATACCTCCTTTCTAAGGAAAGGCTTATGTCCAGCAGTCGACTGATAAAGGCTGTTGATGCGAAGGTTGAATATTTAGAACGTTCAATAGTATTTAATAAGGTCATGCTTTTACGAGCACATTAGTTCTCGTTGTAACAATTTAGCACGTCAGTTGGTGAAACAGCACAGCTCTGAAATATTGACAAGCTCTTAATATAGAATACCTTCTACCCTCGCCCTAATTAGGAGATAAAAGTGAACCTTTTTATCTCGGAGGGCAAGGGTCGTCGGTATTTGTATAATAAATTCATTGACCTAGGCATATTGTGTGTATTATATTTCACATGACATAAATATGAGACTTAGCGAAATATTTAAACTTTCATTTATAAAAAAAACCTTTTTTTTTTTTTTTATTGTAATTCACAAAACTGATGTACAATCTCACGCACATATATACATTATGATAAAATGTTACAATATTCATCCGATTGACATCTACTAGATGTGAATCTTACATGCATTAAAACTAAAGCTAAAACAAGGTAGTTAGTAGATAAAAGACATATCTACTACTTAATATTTAAAATTATACAACATTAAAATTATAATACTAAATCATTCGATCAACTTTCTTAGTTTGGACCTGACTGAAACCACAGAACCAGCAAAAATATCCAGTCCGTTACGGAGGGAGTTGGCGAAACAAGGCATACGAGTCATGGGCGAGGAATGACCTATGTTGGTGCGGTAGTGGGGTACAACAAACGTAGATCTGTTGACTAAACGACTACCAACTCGAGGAATGCAAATACTGACCATTCCTAACAGCTCGGGAGAGTCAACTTGACCATGGATTAACTTATATAAAAACAATACATCTAAGACATTCCTACGTGAACTTAATTTCGTCATGTTGTAGTGATGCAGCCTAGATTCATAGGAGTTGTAATAATGGCATTTGTGCTCTAAGTAACATAAATTGTGTAGAAATCTTTTCTGGACTCGTTCGATTCTATCACTATGTACTTGATAGAACGGATTCCAGGCTATGCTACAGTATTCTAAAATACTTCTAATAAAACTATTATAAATAAAAATTGTAAGGTTCGGTTCTCTAAAAATTTTCATTTCTGTTACTATGAAGCCTGTTAATTTTGATGCCCTGTTGATTATATAGTCATAATGATTTTTAAAATTTAGGCTACTATCAATCAGAATACCTAGATCTCTAATATTATTAACCTCTTGCAATAAGCAGTTATTAATTAAATAATGAGTTGAGTATTGATTCCTTTTTCTGCTAAATTTGATGAAATAGCACTTGCTGTGATTTAACGTCATACCGTTTAGAACACACCATTCGTATGTATTATTTATATCTGATTGAAGTTCAATAACATCAGAATCACTGTATATAGTCCTATATATTTTTAAGTCATCTGCAAAAAGTTTATATTTGGAATTAATCTTACTGCCTAAATCGTTTATGAAGACTAGAAAGAATAAAGGACCCAGATGGGATCCTTGAGGCACTCCCGTTGTTATATAGCATCCCTTCGAATTAAAACCCTTCAACCGGACCAGTTGTGATCGATTTCTTAAATAAGACTCACACCAACGCAGAAATGATCCGTGAATTCCCATTCTCTCCAGTTTCACAAGAAGCAAATCGTGATTGACTAGATCGAACGCCTTTTTAAAATCAGTGTATATAGCATGAACTTCTCTACCGGTATCCAACGCGTTCGATACATGTGATACAAATTCAACCAAGTTAGATGATGTTGACTTATTGGGACGGAAACCGTGCTGGTTATCATCTAACATGACTTTGAGATAAGCGAATATTTTCTTTTGAACCAGCGATTCAAGAATCTTGCCACATGCCGATAAGATAGATACTGGTCTATAATTTGCTACATTTTCGCAACAACCAGACTTAAAAATAGGCGTGATGTATGCCACTTTCCACTTATCGGGGAAACAACCCTGTGACAGTGAACAATTGAATAGAGAAGTCAGTGGCTCAGACAGATTATCTGCACATTTTCTTAGGAAGAGTGGAGGTATTGAATCAGGCCCGGGACCCTTATCACAATTCAAAGAAGACAAGTACTTGTAGACTTCTTCTACAGTTGTTGTACACGCACCCAATGTGATTTTATTATTATTCTCTGGTGTTGTAGAATTTAAAATACCAATGTTACTGTTCGTTTGATAAATGTATTGAAAATAGTTCGAAAACAAATTACTAATTTCTTGACCACCTCTGGCTTGACGGTTGTCGTTTAAATACATTTTATTTGGTATAAAATTGATACTTGTTCGTTTGTTCTTTAAGTATTTCCATACATGCTTGGGATTGCGATGCAGATGTATAACAATATCTTTTTAAAATTTGAGAAACATTCCTTTATTACTGCGCTGCACCTCTTTCTCAAGCATTCATATGTTATTTGATCACGTGGGTTCCCGTACTTTTTGTATAATTTGAGATACTTAGCTTTTTCTTTGATAATTCTTAATAAAGCTCTACTGTACCAAGCGGGATAGAGTTCGTCACGTGGTTTAGTAACCGGTGTATGCTGTTTAATAATTGGCATAATATTATCATAAAATATAACCAACATTTCATTGACATCCCTACTATCCTTCCATTCCTCTAACCAATTAATTTTTGATAATTCCGAATTGACAGTGTCATAATCGCACATGTAATAATTCAAGTACGGAGTTTTTTTATGTACCAGAGGATTACTACTTTGATTTGTGGCAAACACAATTTCCAGTGCTGGGTGGTGTTGGTCAATAGTTACGAGTGGAGTTACTTGGGACACGGATACTGCATTATTTCTGCTACTAAGGACTAAATCCAATATGCGATTAGAAGCATTAAGTACGTTGTTACATTGATAAAGATCACTAAAAGCTAGCATGTCCAAAAGATCATTTTCTTGATTACAACTTGATCCCTTGGGGACGATCTGACCAGAGTCTATTTCATACTCCCAGCTAATGCCCCCCATGTTAAAGTCACCTATTACTAAGTTTATGGATTTTTTTTTACATTTATGACTTCAGTAATATTGTTAATAAGAGAATCAATACAGTCCTGTCCAACTAAAGGTGGAATATATACTGCACAAATATTGATGTTCAAGCCATTCTCGCACCGTAATGTAATCCACAACTCCTCACACTGCGACTCCCAATTTAATCTTCGAGTGACTTCATACTTACCCAACACTGCAATCATCACTCCCCCACCATCCTTTTTAGTTTTAAAAGAAACCGTAGATGACCTGTCGCGCCTAAATAATTTGTAGCGGTTATCTAATAGTTCATGGTTCATTACCGTATCGTTAAGCCAACTCTCCGTCGCAATAATTACGTCGTAATCAAAACATGCAGCACTATAAAAATCAGCAGTCTTGGTTCTTAAGCCTCTTACATTTTGATAATACATTTTGAATTTGAATTTTGTTTCAGTTTACATTCCAGACTTGCTTAGAAATATGGACAGAAAATTATAAAGTATCTAAAAATTCTAAATTTCTAACTAATAATGATTTGGATGTGTCGTCTTTTCTAACAAATATGCGCCCGTTACGTATCCACACGAACTTGTACTGTTTTTCCTTCGCTGCGATTCTTGTCGCTGCGTGAAGTTTTTATAACGAATATCGGTTGCTTACCTCCGCCAATGCCAAGATGACTGCTGATTATGAAAAGTAAAAGAAATTTAAGTTACATAAATAAACAAACCAGTAACTAAGATGTTAGATTTAGATCAAGCGGTAGCTCGTTCGGAACCAACCAAGTGAACCCATCCCAACAGAGAGTTTATTTCACTTTTACTCGATTGTCACGGTGACCGCGTTTGGCGTAATGATTAGCCCGAACTAAACTAATCATGTCGATGTGAATTAAACTTACATTAGGCCCTCAGGTGCAGCCCCTGATCTAAGATTTTTTGGAACCAAGGCAGAAACTTAATAATATTTTGTGTGTACGTAATAATCTCTCCAGTGTTTGAGGTAAATAACTTAAAAAAAACTAAATTTGTTGCTTGGCATTTTTCATGATTGGGCGGCAAAGCTTCCGTTTGACGACGGATGGCGTAGTGGTTTGTGTAACGGACTGCTATTCCAAAGGTCGCGGGTTCGATTCCCGCTCAAGTCAAACATTTGTGTGCATGAACATTTGATTTTTGATTTGGTCTAGGTGTTTCTATGTATAATATGTATGTTTAAACAAAAAAAAGTATAAATGTATTTATATCAGTTGTCTAGTACCCATGGTACAAGCTATGCTTAGTTTGGGACTAAATGGCGTTGTGTGTATGTGGCAGAATATTATATTATTTTTATTATTATTATTATCCGTGTGTTGACGTATTAAGAATACGGAGTGTATCCACTATTCATCCCGTGGATGTCGTAAGAGCCAGCCGAGGCAGCAAATTACGCAGGACAAAAGCACTGCAAAGAGAAGGAAAACTTGACACAAATCCTATACAACCCATCTAGCCAGGCGTGTTATTGTAGGCCAAAACCACCTTTTTCAGGAGATGCCTAAGTGCAGCAGTGGACTATTTAAAAGTCCTAGAATATAAAAGATAAATAAAGATGGTGAAACCACAACATAAGTGATTTTGAAAACTTGTACGCCACCCTACAAAAACATAACCACATCAGATGACAAAGTGACATTCGACATTTCAGCTGAAATTAATTATAACTGCAATGAAAAAGTAGCATCTACTCAGAGGCCAAAAGTTACGACGCGTATCAGTTATTTGAACGAGATACAATAATGAAAATGGATGTCCTAATTACTACTGTAATTCTATATTGTGACCCATTTACGTTAATTGCGGGCGTGAGAAATCTTCCACATATCGTTGCCTTGGAGTCTGGGGCAGAACGGATCAAGTCAAAGTTCCTATAAATTCCTTCTATTAATATGACACAAATTAAAAAAGAAACATTAAGGAGTTCGACTTTAAGGAGGCTTTAGTAATCCTCTGCTGGGCATAGGCCTCTCCTTAGAAAGGAGTTATTTGGCTTGCTACACCACGCTGGCCAGACGGGTTTTGGTGTAGGGTTCGTTTCAAGTTTTCTTTCTCTTTGCAGTGCTGTTGTCCTGCGTAGTGCGCTCCCTTAGTCAACTCTTACAACACCTACGGAATGAATATGGGTGGTGACACTCTGTATTCCAAATCAGTCACTCCACCGATTTGATCTAGCTTGAGTTTTTCTCACTATCTTTTAATGCTTCATTAAATAGATAGTTTTAAGATATATTTGAAAATTAAAGTGAAATATTTATATTTTAAAATGTTAAAACTGAGTTACCTTGAATTGTAATTGTGTTCTGTCATTAGGCATAAATATTTTCTCCTCATACAAATACAATAGTATTCAAAAATCGGCAAGATGTCTTGTCTTCATACGGATACCAAAAATATAAGTACGTTTCTATGCCATAATTAATTTATTGCTAACGAATTCTCATATCTCAATCTTGCAGAACTTCCCGTGGGCACAGCGACCGGTGTCAGTGCTGACAGAACAAGCTCTGTTGAAGATGGCTCGCCACCCAGCTGTGGTTCTTTTCATTGGTAAGAAAACACATTAATTGAAATAAATACATAACAAGTTTGCAATTATACTAACAACACGAGATAATAAATTTAAAAAAAAAACGAGAACTTCTGGGTTTAACAATAGAGTCTAAAGGAGTTGGACTACCAATAAAAATAATAATAACTTCAAACATCTCACACACGGCAGTCTGAAGGCCAATTCTCGTAATAAAAGTTCGGTCACAATTCAGTTCCGATCAACTTTCGATCCCATAACTGTCATAAAAGGTATTTTCGAAGTATTAAACATTCACAACCGAAAATTTAATCGGTCATCTGCTAGTCTTAGTAATACTTTACGATCGTGCTCTTTACACAATATTTGTCCTGTGTGGGAATCGAACCCACGACCTCCAGCTTAGCAGTCAGAGTCACCAACCACTAGATCAACAGGCCCGTCTAAATTTCTGGGTTTATCATTAGATCAGTCCTAGTTTCTCAAATCATAGCAGTGACGTCCAAACAACAAATACTTTCATACATAGAAAAATACACTTAATTGAGTCCTCGCGCATTCTTACCATGCTACGAGTGCCCTCCGCTCGTACCCCTCCCGGTCCCCATTCTCGTACTACCTCCACGCCCCTTTGTTTAAAAAAAAAAGATAACTCCCGCACTAGGAATAAATCCTGACTTTACAGTCAGTATTTATTCTGTTGAATCGATTCCGTTGAGTTGACACAAACATGCATGAAACGGACACTAAGAACACCCAGACTGAGAACAACAATTTGTGGATCACACAAAGTGTTGTCCCATGTGGGGATCGATCGAAGCGGCGAGGTGACCGCTTAAACCACTACTCCATACGTGCAGTACCCCGCAGGTAGTTATTACCTAATTACAGAACAATGTTCGTGCTAATCACACAACTATTTGTTCTGAGTAGAAGTCGAACCTACGACCTCTAGCTTAGTAGTCAAGATCACTAACCAAACCAAGAAGTCAGTCATCATAACAGATTTTTTTTATTACTTTTCAAAGAATCTTTAAAAATCAATTTTGTTTATTCTCAGACGATGAAGATTCAGAAATAGAGTTTGCCGAATCAGTCCTGACTGCGTCCGCAGAATCTTACTACGAAGAGTGTAGCATCCAATATCCAGGCTTTTGCCCGTACCAGAACTCTTCGGACGACGAAACCATGGACTTCGACTACTCAACATCACGACACTCCAGGATGAAGAAGAAACCTTTTAAACACGTCATGTTCTACATTGGAATAGATGGGACTGACAGCGCAGACATGCTCAGGGAACACATAGGCCTGGACGATGCTGTACCTCTTCTTACCTCCATAGACTTCCCGAAACAGAAGCTGGTGACCATGAAGTACGGTGATGAGATCACCACAGATTCTGTACAGAACTTTGTGGACTCGTACCTGAGTGGAAACGCAGATTTTAAACCCTTAAAGCCGTATAGTGAGAAGTGTTAGGGACGAGAATACCAGTAGTTAAACCTTTAGCAAATAATATCACGATTGGAAAGGCTTTTTTTACAATGTTTATTTCCTGTAGTAAAAGAGGTTTACATTGGCTTTACAAACAGAAAATACGGAAGTTATAAAAGTTTATTTTAATTTGCAAATGGCTGGAAATGAGCAGACGGGTCAACTGTAAGTGACTTTTGCTACCGTTACCGGGATTGAATATAAAACAGAAATCCCCACCCCCTTCCTGGGAATTAGGAATCCGCTGCCGGGATTGAGTACCAAATTTCCCCGGGAACCTGGAATTATTCTCCAATAATCTTACTCTCAAGTTGAAATTCCGATTTTCGGCCCGTCAATAAATTAATTATAAAATTTCTTTTGACAAAATTTTTGCCTGTCAATCTCTAGGATAAATAACTTATAAAAGTTTCCATTCTGTTAAAATATTTATAAAAATCTTTTTATGCAGTCAGTAGTTTTCTATTATTAATAAAACGTAATACTTGAAATGTTATCCGTGTGGTGATGGATTAAGAATACGGTTTGTCACAACCCCTATTTATATGGGTGTCGTAAGAGACGACTGAGGGAGCAAATTACGCAGGACAACAGCACTACAAAGAGAAGGAAAACTTGACACAAACCCGATACCAACCCGTCTGGCCAGCGTGGTATATAATAGTAGGCCAAAACCTTTTTTCTAAGGAGAGGCCAGCAGTGGACTATTAAATCTGTTGATGATTAATACTAGAAATAAATTGTTATTAGAACAAAATTAAAATAATTATACAGTAAATATTCACCAAACCAAAATGAAATAAATGGTAATTATAAATATACATTTTGTCTCCCCGATTTGTAACGGACTCTTTTCTCTGCGCATACGATTATCCGTTCACTATCCGGTATTCGGACCAAATTTACTATTTGGATGTAAACTGGAGCAAGTCTCCGACCGAAAACCGGATATAACAAATTTATCTAATCTATTCAAATTACGTAAAAATATTGTCAACATTTTCTGCATTTTAATTTATTGAATTTGTTGCGATACAAAATGTGGTTTCGATGTTGCCGGACATTCGGTATCTCGTCATACATTTATTCGTTTTATCTACAAATTATTACATATATTGTTTCCTATCCTACAAAATTAAACGGCAACTGACCAATTATAGGTTTAATGAATCGAACACTACGGTTGGAAGTTAAAAACAGGCAGAGAAAAAAAAATACGTTTCACTTAAATGAGATGGAAAAACGAAAAGCACAGAAGAAGAAATAGATTAAAAGTAATTAAATGCGAGAAAAGTGGTCTCTTACCAACAATTATCGAAATAAGAGGGACAATGGAACAAAAATGTGCTGTTTCATGACCGGCCGCGCTGATGTGCTCTCCATAAAAAGTTTATCTAAGACCGACAAAGTAGTTGGCGTTTTTACTGACCTGTGTACTAGTAGCGCCATCTTTATTTAATGTTCAACAATGATATAGAAATAGAGACGCAAAAAAGTAACTTGACCACCGTATATTGCCTCGAATTAATTGCAGCAATGGTTACCGTATTTGATTTTGTAGGCAAATCATAAATATATAACTGTCTAATTCAATGCAATAAGTTTTAGTGTTTTTAAATAGAATTAAAATATTAGAATATTTAATTGTTTTATTTCCCTTGCCACTACTACTGTTTTTTTTTAATTGAATCTCAAAATAACCGTTGACATGTTTCATCGTTGAATAAATTTTCATTAATTATTGTGTATTTCTTATGTTATTAATTTATCAAATATTTACACGACTTTGGGTAGGACAGTATTAAAATTAAATCTGTTATAATAATATTTCAATAATCCACCCCATAAGATGTGTTAGAAGACTTACAAGTTCGCTAATGGAACTCTGTAACTGTTCCACCAGGTAATACTCATACAATTCACAAAAACAGTAGAGTACCCAAGTTACTCGAAACCTGGGACAGACCTATAACTAACCTACCTAAGTTGAATTGGCGTAAATAAATAAGTAAATGTGGTGTATTGACGGATTAAGAATACACAGTGTCACCAACCCTATTTATCTCGTGGGTGTCGTAAGAACGATCATGGGAAAAAACTACGCAGAACAACAGCACTGCAGAGAGAAGGAAAACTTGACACAAACCTAGACGCTAGACGGGTTGGTATAGACCAACCCGTCAAGCCAGCGTGGTATAGTAGGCCCAAACCTCCTTTCTAAGGAGAGGCTTATGTCCAGCAGTTTATTCTAAAGGCTGTTGATGAAGTAAATAGGAACCGACTTCTTAGCAGTTTACAATTAATAGGTAGTTATTCAATTTTCTGATTGACCTAGATTGAAGAATTAAGTTCTCTAATATCTAAAATCAAGCTCCCCTGCTCTTGTTGTTTTTCATCAATACCGTGCGACGCGTCCGAATTTGTAGCGTTACATTAGCTGAAACAGAGTGAGCAGTTGAGTTGAATATTACTTGATGAGTTTTGATCGAATTTCGCAACTCTGGTTCACGTAAGTAGTAAAAATAGAGCAGTGAGTGAGTACAATATTATTGCAATTTCATCCCAAGCTTCTGACAACTTTGGCTATCACAAAACCTGAATATCAATTACAGTATCTGATATACTTGACAAACACTTAATACACAAAAAATAAGGTTTACAATTTATTTTTTAATAACTTGCTACGATAATCTACATATAAAAATATTCAATTGTTTTGCAAAAACTTCAGCACCGATTGAACTTAAAGAACTGTCCACTTTTTTATGGACATTAGTTTTTTTATTCCGAATAAAACCATTATACCTCAATAGCATCGAAAATTAGGAATTACTTAGATAACTATTTTTAAATAGTACATTTAAAAGAAAAACAAAGTTATTTTATGTTAGTAGAGGTTTTTATTGAAGGATGGCAATATTAAATGTAGTTACTTTATAATATTCTTTAATCACATATTTAATTTCTCTTTATAATCATAGAAATCTCACAATTCTTCATAACATGCTCAAAGTAAACATAAAAAATGCTAACAAATTAAAATGTCAGCAAGCGCATAGAAACCCACTGTAATCCATCTGTCACGCCGCCCAAAAATATGCCAAAGTAAAAACAATGTTTCTCAGAACTGCAGTTATTTAAATCTTCATTTTATAAATTATAATATTACCTCTTATAAATCTATCCCAAACTACTTGGTTCACGGCAACTGGAATTTTCAAGAATAAAAAAAAAAAACAATACTGCACAACTCCTTTTAACACGGTATACATACCGCTTCAAAGATTGTTTTTATCTATTTTTCGCTTCAGTTTTGTTCCTCATTTATCATAATTCTCATTTATGCAACCACAATGTCCCACAGCGAAGAGTGGCAGGGTACAGATTTTCAAATTTTTTTATTTGGAAACACGAAATAAGACTAGAAATTGAGCATGGTACTCGAATTCTGAACTAATTGCTTAAATCTTGACTTGGGAGGATATATTTCCTTAAAAATACATTTTCTTTCTAAAAGTAAGTACTTAAATCTTGTTTTGGGCGGATAGAAAAATACAATTTCAGCTAGTTCCTACTATTTTTTTCTATAATAGCTTCTGAACAAAAAAAATATCAAACATGTTAAATAAATAAAAACAATTTAAAATATACTGAGATGTTCTTGTCGATATGAAGATGAAAAATGTACACAAAACACGTGGTGCCACCCACTCTTAAAATACTCTTCCAGAACTGCTGAACTATAATAATTGATGTTATTCCTAAAATTAAGGTGAAAAATAAAAAAAATCGCTACCTAATATTTTGGATTAGGTAACACTTACATTTTTAAAATTCTATCAAGGGAAGCTAAAAAGACCGTGATTCAGATTAAGCGTTATCTATATATTAGGATCGAAAAAAAAGCACAAATTGACGCCAAAATCAGCCGCCATAGCCGTGAAATATTATTTTCAAAATAAGTTTCACGTGCTGGTACGAAGCCTTGCTTTAATTAAGTATATAGATTAGAATTACATCTACAAATCATGGCTGACAACGACGATCTTCTCGACTACGAAGACGAAGAACAGGCGGACCAACAGGCTGCTGACGGGGCGACTGAAGCGGCGCCAAAGAAAGAGGTTAAAGGATCTTATGTATCTATACACAGTTCCGGCTTTAGGGATTTCTTGTTGAAGCCAGAAATATTGCGAGCAATCGTTGACTGTGGTTTCGAGCATCCGTCAGAAGTCCAACATGAATGCATTCCGCAAGCCGTCCTCGGTATGGATATCTTATGTCAAGCGAAATCCGGAATGGGTAAAACAGCGGTGTTCGTTTTGGCGACTCTACAACAACTGGAGCCATCTGAAAACCACGTCTATGTCCTCGTCATGTGCCACACTAGAGAATTGGCGTTCCAAATCAGCAAAGAGTACGAACGTTTCTCAAAATACATGGCTGGCGTCAAGGTATCTGTATTTTTCGGTGGAATGCCCATACAGAAAGATGAAGAAACATTGAAGACTGCTTGTCCTCACATCGTTGTTGGTACCCCTGGCAGAATTTTAGCACTAGTGAACAATAAGAAGCTTAATCTTAAACACTTGAAGCACTTTATTCTAGATGAATGTGATAAGATGCTTGAGTCACTAGATATGAGACGCGATGTACAGGAGATATTCAGGAATACTCCTCATGGTAAACAAGTGATGATGTTCTCAGCCACTCTTAGTAAGGATATCAGACCAGTATGCAAGAAGTTTATGCAGGATCCCATGGAAGTGTATGTGGACGACGAAGCCAAGCTAACCCTGCATGGACTGCAGCAACACTATGTCAAGCTCAAGGAAAATGAGAAGAATAAGAAGTTGTTTGAACTGCTTGATGTATTGGAGTTCAATCAAGTTGTAATATTTGTGAAGACTGTCCAGCGCTGTATAGCTCTAGCACAATTACTCACAGACCAGAACTTCCCTGCTATTGGAATTCACCGGAACATGACTCAGGATGAGCGTCTCTCTCGCTACCAGCAATTTAAGGAGTTCCAAAAGAGGATTTTAGTTGCAACCAATCTTTTTGGCAGAGGAATGGACATTGAACGAGTCAACATTGTCTTTAATTATGACATGCCTGAGGATTCAGACACCTACCTGCACCGTGTGGCACGAGCTGGCCGTTTTGGTACCAAAGGTTTAGCTATAACCATGGTTTCGGATGAGGGTGATGCAAAGATTCTGAATGAAGTTCAAGATCGTTTTGATGTCAACATTACAGAGTTGCCGGAAGAAATTGAGCTGTCTACTTATATTGAAGGCCGATAGACTAATCACCATTCCTTATGTACAAAAATCTTACATTTTGAATGTCTAGACTAAATAGAAACTTAAGAATTTAACACTGATGTTTGTTGATAAAAACAAGTAATTAATTTTGAAAACTTAATTTTTTTTACATAAAGACATTCAAATAGTACCATTAAATTTTGGATATCACTAGTGTGTATTATTATGACTAAGTGTGTGCTGTTGTTGAGTGCACATTTCTTGATAACTCTAGGTTTAATTAAAACTAATTTGCTATTGTGTTATTTTTGATTTTCATTTAGCCCCCTCAATTTGGTTTAAAAAGTCATAGAGTACTTGACTCATATAATTTTCTTAATTAAAAAAAAAAACAGTTTACACATAAACTGCACAACAGGTACTTTACAAATAGAACATAAATTCTATTTTTTTTGTTCTAACCTACAAATGTTTAGGACACCTTGAGGAAAGTCAAATTAAATAGTAACAATTAACTCGACAAGATGGTGTTTTTTTCGCTTATAAGGGAACTGTTGCACAATATGGTGAAAGTCCTTTTTCCAGGCTATAATAACGTACTGACAACAAAACAATCAGTAAAGACTGGCTGATTTTTAAGTAAGTAAGTTCCTCTTCTGCATATTTTTATAGAAAACAAAGAGCAAACTCCAACATATGTGTAGCACTGACAACGTTATCCAGACATCACTTTTACCATCTTTGGTGATACTGATATTGCAGGTTAATTAGATATGCAGTAGATTTGTTTGAATATTCTAAGATATAGGTATACCATTAACCCAACAGCGAAAGAACAACACTCAAGTTAATGGTATCATCTGGTAATGTGTTTTAGTATATTGACTTTACCTCGGATAGGTAGTTCATTTTTGGGTGGGTGTGAGCATGAATGCAACATTGAATGATTAAATTCTGCTGCACAAATCTTAAAACTTTGATGTTCTTTGACAGCTAAAACAATTTCACCTCATCAGCAATATTATTCTATATATGACAAATAAAAAAAATCTTTACTAAAATGTAAAACTATTTTATTTTTGTTCACACATCTCAGAGTTTAATGGATTAAGATTCACAAAAAATAGTAACATTAGAAAAACAGTACAGTTAACAAAATAAAAATATTTCATTATTAATGAGATGCAAGACAAAGGAAACTAGTGTCAACCTACAAGTCTCTATTTATAAAAAAATAACTCTGTACTGATCTTATCTATGCTGTTGTTACTTATGAAAATAGGACATCAATCTTGATAAATATGTATTAAGAACAATAAGAGAATAAAAACTCCTTTCCTAATACTACTTATCAATTAAATACTTAATTATTATCTAAACAGGCTAATTATTTTTATTAGAAAAGAATGTCTTCTCATGAGTGAACCTTGTAATCAAGTCCAGGGCCCACTTTGGCTGATCTCCAGGCACCATATGTCCAGCATTCCTCACCATAATTTCAATAAGTTTGTTTGCCTGCTTGACATAGCCCGCAACTTCACCATCCACCTTCCAGATATATCTTTTAGCTGTTTTATACAGATCTGCACCAGTAAAGTTTAAATTTCTGAGGTAGTTGACTGTTAGCGGATATGCAACAATAATATCAAGCTGACCGTTATAGATAACTACATCGTAATGATCAAGGAGTTCCGATATCCATGGAGCTACAGATTTCATGACATCCTGTTTTAAATGCATCTCAACTTCTTTTCCTGTATTAAATGTTTTTTTACCAACATGTATAGATTTACGGACTGCAGATTTTTGTATCATTGGCCCAAAATCTTCATATGTAGTATAATCTTTGGTATGTAGGTAGTTGAAGTAGAAATTGAAACCAGTCATATTGGTAAAAATACTTTTCCCATCAATAAGATCACCATTCAACAATGTATCAAAAGATTTGAAAGCATCATCATACTTCTGTTCCTTGATAAAATTAATAGTCTTCTTCTCATATTCCTCAAAAACCTTTGCTTGGTTAAAGTCTATTAGACCAATTTGATTCAAATATTTTCCATAAACAAGTTGGTGTTCGGGATCACTCAGACCATTACCAATTGCAATACCTTTCAAGTTGATTTTAACTTTAGCTGATGGATTCATCTTGTGTATTGTGTAAGCAAGTGCGGGAACATATTTGCCAGCGTAAGACTCACCTGTCACATAAAACTTATTTGGTTGTAGTTCTGGGAAGAGTTGGAAGAACTGAACTAGAGTAGAATACAATTGGGCACCTACTTGTGTCTCATCAGTACAGTACCCCCTGCTGTCATTAGTAAAGCTGAAACCGGTACCTACTGGATTGTCTATGTAGATGACATGGTGATTCAAAGCCCAATTGTATTTCCTTCTTTCAAATTTAAAATTGCGCACTCTAAGTGGCCCATTTTCAGTAAATAACCCATACAGAGAAGTCGCTCCGGGACCACCCTGTAACCACACGATGACGGGTGCGTTTTTCCCATCAGGAATCATCGCAGGAAAATACCAAAAGAACTGATTGGAGTCATAAGTTTTGTTCACAGTGAAATATCCTGAATAACTCTTAATACGAAGACTTTCAGTGAACGGCACTCGTGCTCTTCTCCTACCATCTTCAATATTGCCGCTCTCCACATACGGAGTCAGAAATAGTGGCTCGCCAGCATCTCCATCATCGCACTCACCCAGGTTTAATTTAGGGTACCAATGAAAATAACAGTCGGCAGTAAAAAATATTTGCAGAATTACAAACAATAATAGTATACGCGCCATATCGAGCCGACAATGACACGGACACTAAACCAGTAAGTGAGCGATCTAACCTTTTGCCTTCACCTTTTTATCATACGAGTACTCATGACAATAAACAAAATAAAAGTTTTGCATTGGTGGCCGGTTTCTTTTTTCAGCCGATACCTCCGATAAGTGTCCTGCGTGACATTAATTTCCGCAGTGTTGCTAACAATACTAACGGTTAAATCTCATTTTATTATTCTTCATTAAATTATTTTTATGCAGTATACAAAGTACAATAATGTCGAAAAAAACTGTATAATCGGTTTGACTATAGATGTAAGGCCGGTTTAAAACCAATTAAACCAATCCATTTTATTTTCGATTTAAAACGGTTGGTGTTGATGGCTATGTTTTACTTAATTATAACTACATTTTCTTGATTTTACCGAGGTAGGGATATGACGGAGTAATAAGTACCTATAAACTGTGCTAAGATTTTTGAAATGTGTGATATACTGATATTGATATACTTAGCGGGTTTAGTTCTCGTTGGTCCGTCCGACCAAGCATAGGTATTACCTACCTAAGTATAAAAATTCTGTTGTTAAATTAGTAACTCTGTTTTAGTAAATAACCATTTTTTTTTGTTTCCAAACGATATAAATAATCAATGTGATTCGGTTTAAAACCAAACTCAAACTCGCTACTACTACTACTCAACTCATATAATTGCATCAGCCTGGCATTCCGTCATCTTTCAGAACAGATAAATAAACTTGTGTGCACTAATGCAATAATTTGATTTAAAAAAATCATGTTATTGGATACTTGTGGGAACTCTAAAAATGAAGTCAGTCTGTAAAACTGGAAAGCATTTTTTCATGGAAGAGAAGGCAAACGAGCAGACGGTGACCTAATGAAAAGCGACTACCGCCGAGCAGGAGTCACAAACTCGTTGCCGGTCTTTGAGGACATTTCAAAAACATGCATTTATAAATATAAATACATTTGAGTGACACGATTTGGCATTGTTTTTTTATTAGTATGCATCTATAGTTTATTTCACACTATAATGAAAGCTGACAGCATTTGTTTCACACACAAGTGTGGAAGTAATATACCTTTAATTTTCTTTGAAACCTGGCCTTGATTGTCTCATCTAAATAAAACTTCGTGGAAGTACTCAAACGGTACGGTAACGCAGAACTTTTGGAAGACAGTTTGATTGAATGAGTTGCGTGATAAGAAAATGGTTATCACGCTACACAGAAATTGTGACATACGTTTGCTTGGGATATAAAATAAAGAGATCGACACGCTCTGGTATATAATCCTTGAGTGTTTACTTATTTTTGTTTAGGTAATCAAAGTCAATTGACCCCTGAGTAACAACTTAGTGTCAGTATAGTATATCAATATGTTTATTTATAAGTCTTATAAATTACATAAATAGTTCCGTTCAAAATATACTTTCTATAATTCACCATACGATTTAGATTTTCTTTATTCTACATTTATGAACGAGTTGTGTCACTTCAAAGGGTCGATGACATACCATCAAAAGTTCAAAACAAACGTAAGACGGCACTTCAAACCGCTTGTGACGTTACGGAATTAATCCAACACGATGCAGAATGCCGTCTACTAGTAGAGGGAACATTGGGTTATATATTTTAAACGCTGAGTGTCGTTATGAATGAGTTGGTTTGTTTCGGATAATGACGGTTCATTATCTCTACCTAAAACATTTAACAATACGTTTGATCGCATTAATCAGCTTAATTTCTCTGGGTGGCGCTATTTATTTTCCAAACGTATACCCAAGAATAGATGTAAATGTAAAACTGCCAGAAAACATTGACAAACCTCTTATAATTACACCATATTTAAACAAAGGTCAAATAGCCCTTGCTCAGAATCTCTCTCGAGTATCTATAACGGATAAAATTGGATTTCGAAGTCATGCTGGTTTCTTTACAGTTTGTGAAAAGTATAAATCTAATTTGTATTTTTGGTACTTCCCGCCATTTTCAAAAGTGGAATCGGCGCCAATCATTCTATGGCTCCAAGGCGGACCTGGTGGCAGTTCACTTTTCGGGCTGTTCGAGGAACTGGGACCATTGAAAGCCAAGAAAGAAGGTTTTGCATTGAGAAAATATCACTGGGCTTTAGATTATCATTTAATTTTCATTGATAATCCTGTAGGCACTGGATTTAGCTTTACACAGAATAGTCAAGGTTACTGTAACAATGAGGATTGTGTTGCACAAGGTCTGTTCAGCAGTTTGCAACAATTTCTTAAACTTTTCCCTCATCTGAGATACAATGACATGTACCTCACTGGGGAATCGTATGCTGGCAAATATATACCAACCCTAGCTATGAAAATACATGAAGAAAATGCAGTGAATATAGGAAATGACAAAATAAATCTTAAGGGGCTTGCTATGGGTAATGCATACTGTGATCCTATCAACCAGTTAGATTATGGAAACTACCTTTACCAACATGGTTTAATAGACAATAATCAGTTGAAAGTTTTTCTGAAATATCAAGAAGAAATAACTAAACAAATTAAGAAACAAAATTGGGAACAAGCTGATGTTCTCATGGACAGATTAATGAATGGCCAATTAAATGCATTCTCTTATTTTAATTTATATACAGGCTTTGAATATTACTATAATTTTTTACAGTCAAAACACTTTGAGGATGATGGTGTGTTAAAATCTATACTGCAAAATGTCAATATAAGGCTTGGTATGCATGTTGGTGGGCTCCCGTTCAGTGATGGGGAGAATGTTCAGTTACATTTATCATATGACATCATGAAATCTGTTGCACCATTGGTTGCAGAACTGTTGCAACATTACCGCATTATGTTCTATAATGGACAATTAGATATTATTGTTGCTTATCCACTGACTGAGAATTTCTTGAATAATTTGGATTATCCAGGTTCTAAGCTATACAAGGATGCTCTCAGGTACATTTGGAAAGTTGGCGATCAAGTGGCTGGTTATGTGAAGATTGCAGGGAACTTAACTGATGTGTTGGTACGCAATTCTGGTCATATGGTGCCCAAAGATCAACCGAAATGGGCTCTTGATATGATTCGAAGGTTTATAAATAATAAATATTGGTTTAACTAGTGATTTTTTATTTTCTGGTAATTGCTGAAACTAAGTACTGCATAATTGTGATGTTTCTACAGAAAGATGGAAGCTCTTATCTCCATTAAAGTTTTAAGAGTAGATGTTGGTATGGCGACAAAATACAAATATTTTTTTAGTAAATTTTAAAATAATAAATGTTTTTGTACAATAACATTGCTGTCGTGAATATAGGGTTTTTAAAGAATGACATGTTATCCAGTGTATGGTCCTAAACTGTGTTTTGGGCCAAGCGAAAGGATAATCCAACCAAAATGAAGAATAGTTGCCTAAAACAGCTATGCCTTTAAAGAAAACAGGCAT
The DNA here is from genome assembly GCA_902825455.1 of Arctia plantaginis. Classification (NCBI taxonomy): domain Eukaryota; kingdom Metazoa; phylum Arthropoda; class Insecta; order Lepidoptera; family Erebidae; genus Arctia; species Arctia plantaginis. The sequence continues at coordinate 1,515,110 of CADEBD010000327.1, forward strand.
CAACACATTCATTCCTCAGTGTTTTGTCTATGCACCTCCATATTATCCAAGTCTTGGCAGAATATTTCTTGGCTATAAGTACCTTATTAATTACTAGCTGACTCACGCAACTTCTGCTGCGTCTTTTAAAAGGAAAAAAGTTCCCCGTTTTTGCAACATTCTTCATTGGTGCTCCTATTGGTCTTAGCGTGGTGATATATAGGCTAATATTGAAAGATTTTTTTTTAAATGGGACCCGTAGTTCCTGAGATTAGCGCGTTCAAACAAACAAACTCTTCAACTTTATAACATTAGTGTACATTTTAAAGGTAGGAGAGAAATAAATTAAAAGGAGGTTAATGTCCAATACCATATGTTTTACATGAAAATAAAATATAAATTGTATGAATTATTTACTTTATTTCTTATAGCAACTAAGTTTTCTATAAATAAATACTACTTACTTGATAATTATAATTACAGTCAATTTAATTAACATAAAATTGCCAAGGTATGTTAGTTGCAAAATTGAGGAAACTGTGTGTGACAGTCTGCGAATAGGGAGAGACGGCGGGAGATTGTACGAATTGCTGTGTCCGCTTCTAGCGCCGACGAGGACATCTCAACGTGATCACGAGCGCTCTGCCAAGAGCGACCCGAACGAGAAGTCTTAGGAGATGTGTTTATATTTATATAGCTGGCCTTATAATATACATACATATATTTTTTGGGTTTCTTTCGAACGATTTCAAGGTAACTTAATTATATGATTTGAAATCTACTCGTAATTTAAGATACTTTTGAGTCTAAGCATTTTTGAGCCAGTTTCTACTCTGCCTCTATGTGTACTTCATAAAAAAACAGTAATTTACTCCGAGCAGCGCCATGCTGTGGCACAAATGGCTCCAAATCCGGTATTTCATTATTTTCCATAAAATACATAGATATTAAAACTAATATACCTTAGCTAACAAATGAATTATGCAACAGACAACACATACATATCTGCAATTATATCGTATTTTGTAGAACATATATTTAAATAATTATATTTTGAGTGATTGGTATTTGTCTATTGGTTATATAGATGTATTTAAAACTTAAGTTTATTTTAATTTTTTAACCGACTTCAAAAAGGAAGATTATTAGGTAATTCGGATGTTTATAATTCTTTTATGTATGTTCGAACATAACTCCGTCGTATATAGGCGAATTTGCAAAATTCTTTTTTTGTTCGAAAAGGTTTTATTCCAAAATGGTCTTATTTAAATTTCATATAGATCTATCTGATGACAAGTTTCGGTGACACAACTCTTCAGAAAATGACAGCAAATGAACCACGTTTGCTGCTAGGTTTTTAGTGTTCTTTATAAGTATTTTCTGAAGTCGGTTCAACTTTTTTTTTAAGGATTTTTCTTGTTGTAAGTACATCGGGTTCACCTTCAGGTTAAATGTTATTTTTCAATAATTACTGGAATATTTTTAATAAACTGTGTTCTTCATCAATCAATATTCCATTTAGATTTAAAGAAAAAATACCACCAATATTATTGATGAGCTGTTATTCAATCTCTTTTTTTTTTATTGAGTAGACCTGGTTTCAAACACATCATACGCGACTATCTAAGACTCGGCCATTTTCTTTTTAATTGTCTGACGTCTATGGTTTATGTGATCAAAGGTTATTATTCAAATTGGTTCAGAAATTTCAGAGGTCAGAGGTAACAAAAAGAATTGAGACTTCCTTTTTTTAAGTCGGTTAATAAAGTAAGCGATTTCTTTCTAATTTATAAATACATCTATAATTCAGTTTATAGAGAGCTAAAATTATTGTTTTAATTGAAAATATTAACAAAATTAAATTCGATTAATCTTCTGAACAGGTTCAAATATATTTATGGCAATCCTAATTATTCGTCAATTAATCCTAATTATTATTTCATTAACGCTGAAAGAAATCTATAACTTTTCCTTTTTTTTTTTATATATATAAAAATAAATAATAATTGTATATAAAAATAAGTAGGGCATCGGCAATGTTTTTTAAATTTCATTTTTTATTCACTGGTTTTGTTTACTGAAGAATTAAGACTTAAACCTTTTCAGAGTTCTGGCGATTGCTGTTGTGTCCAGCTTTCTATAAGGTGCTATATAGTGCTATAGTTAGCTAAAATATTCTTTTAACAAACAATAACTTTAGGTCAACTTTATATTTTTATTACTTTAATAAATGAATTAATGTGTAGTAAATAAATCACAAGTGCGATACCTGACACGGACGCGCCTGGTCGCTTCGTTAGGCGCCCCCGTCGGGCCTTTCAAGTAATCGTACCGGTCTAAATTTACTGGTATTATGATTGTCTATATAGGTACAGAAAAACTATTATCACGAGGTGTGCTTACTTGCTAGTTAAAAATCTTGGAAAAGGGCTATTTTGACCGAAAATAAATTGATTTAAAACATGAGAGAATTTTGAGTGTGTTTTATATGTAAGGTGGGTTTATGTCTTACGAGCACGACTTATGAGATAACGTTAGAAAAAACTTGGGACCTGTTTTAACTGTGATGCTGACAATATGGCGGCTCCTTGGTTAATTTCATTCTGCGGATGAAATGTTCTATTGTCCCTTGAACATGTTCACGCTAGTAGAGCTGTGAGGGCGTCCAGGAATTGTGCGCGTTGAGCGATGGGCAGAGAGATGATGGAAGAGTCCACGTGGTCCAGCGACACTGACGCACCACACTTGTTAGCCGCCTGTTCGAACGCTGCGCCGAATAAACTGGAAAAATACGCTACAATTAAATTTAATCGCATAATCTTAAACGTTTTGTTAGAAAAATTATCATTAAATAAGATAGGATATAAGATCATTCTTATATCCTATGTTACATCTGTAGCCTTGCTCTGTTTATGTTGAATACTGGCTCAATGCAATGACTAGCAGCAGGCAGGCGCGGTCCCCAGTCCCCAGTGTGTACGAGCCACAGGGGCGAGTGTGTGTGTACTGACTTGCGCGGCTCCTGCGAGTAGCGCGGCGGCACGCCCAGCAGCAGGCAGGCGCGGTCCCCAGTCCCCAGTGTGTACGAGCCACAGGGGCGAGTGTGTGTGTACTGCCTTGCGCGGCTCCTGCGAGTAGCGCGGCGGCACGCCCAGCAGCAGGCAGGCGCGGTCCCCAGTCCCCAGTGTGTACGAGCCACAGGGGCGAGTGTGTGTGTACTGCCTTGCGCGGCTCCTGCGAGTAGCGCGGCGGCACGCCCAGCAGCAGGCAGGCGCGGTCCCCAGTCCCCAGTGTGTACGAGCCACAGGGGCGAGTGTGTGTGTACTGCCTTGCGCGGCTCCTGCGAGTAGCGCGGCGGCACGCCCAGCAGCAGGCAGGCGCGGTCCCCAGTCCCCAGTGTGTACGAGCCACAGGGGCGAGTGTGTGTGTACTGCCTTGCGCGGCTCCTGCGAGTAGCGCGGCGGCACGCCCAGCAGCAGGCAGGCGCGGTCCCCAGTCCCCAGTGTGTACGAGCCACAGGGGCGAGTGTGTGTGTACTGACTTGCGCGGCTCCTGCGAGTAGCGCGGCGGCACGCCCAGCAGCAGGCAGGCGCGGTCCCCAGTCCCCAGTGTGTACGAGCCACAGGGGCGAGTGTGTGTGTACTGACTTGCGCGGCTCCTGCGAGTAGCGCGGCGGCACGCCCAGCAGCAGGCAGGCGCGGTCCCCAGTCCCCAGTGTGTACGAGCCACAGGGGCGAGTGTGTGTGTACTGCCTTGCGCGGCTCCTGCGAGTAGCGCGGCGGCACGCCCAGCAGCAGGCAGGCGCGGTCCCCAGTCCCCAGTGTGTACGAGCCACAGGGGCGAGTGTGTGTGTACTGCCTTGCGCGGCTCCTGCGAGTAGCGCGGCGGCACGCCCAGCAGCAGGCAGGCGCGGTCCCCAGTCCCCAGTGTGTACGAGCCACAGGGGCGAGTGTGTGTGTACTGACTTGCGCGGCTCCTGCGAGTAGCGCGGCGGCACGCCCAGCAGCAGGCAGGCGCGGTCCCCAGTCCCCAGTGTGTACGAGCCACAGGGGCGAGTGTGTGTGTACTGACTTGCGCGGCTCCTGCGAGTAGCGCGGCGGCACGCCCAGCAGCAGGCAGGCGCGGTCCCCAGTCCCCAGTGTGTACGAGCCACAGGGGCGAGTGTGTGTGTACTGACTTGCGCGGCTCCTGCGAGTAGCGCGGCGGCACGCCCAGCAGCAGGCAGGCGCGGTCCCCAGTCCCCAGTGTGTACGAGCCACAGGGGCGAGTGTGTGTGTACTGACTTGCGCGGCTCCTGCGAGTAGCGCGGCGGCACGCCCAGCAGCAGGCAGGCGCGGTCCCCAGTCCCCAGTGTGTACGAGCCACAGGGGCGAGTGTGTGTGTACTGACTTGCGCGGCTCCTGCGAGTAGCGCGGCGGCACGCCCAGCAGCAGGCAGGCGCGGTCCCCAGTCCCCAGTGTGTACGAGCCACAGGGGCGAGTGTGTGTGTACTGACTTGCGCGGCTCCTGCGAGTAGCGCGGCGGCACGCCCAGCAGCAGGCAGGCGCGGTCCCCAGTCCCCAGTGTGTACGAGCCACAGGGGCGAGTGTGTGTGTACTGACTTGCGCGGCTCCTGCGAGTAGCGCGGCGGCACGCCCAGCAGCAGGCAGGCGCGGTCCCCAGTCCCCAGTGTGCACGAGCCACAGGGGCGAGTGTGTGTGTACTGACTTGCGCGGCTCCTGCGAGTAGCGCGGCGGCACGCCCAGCAGCAGGCAGGCGCGGTCCCCAGTCCCCAGTGTGTACGAGCCACAGGGGCGAGTGTGTGTGTACTGACTTGCGCGGCTCCTGCGAGTAGCGCGGCGGCACGCCCAGCAGCAGGCAGGCGCGGTCCCCAGTCCCCAGTGTGTACGAGCCACAGGGGCGAGTGTGTGTGTACTGACTTGCGCGGCTCCTGCGAGTAGCGCGGCGGCACGCCCAGCAGCAGGCAGGCGCGGTCCCCAGTCCCCAGTGTGTACGAGCCACAGGGGCGAGTGTGTGTGTACTGACTTGCGCGGCTCCTGCGAGTAGCGCGGCGGCACGCCCAGCAGCAGGCAGGCGCGGTCCCCAGTCCCCAGTGTGTACGAGCCACAGGGGCGAGTGTGTGTGTACTGACTTGCGCGGCTCCTGCGAGTAGCGCGGCGGCACGCCCAGCAGCAGGCAGGCGCGGTCCCCAGTCCCCAGTGTGTACGAGCCACAGGGGCGAGTGTGTGTGTACTGACTTGCGCGGCTCCTGCGACTAGCGCGGCGGCACGCCCAGCAGCAGGCAGGCGCGGTCCCCAGTCCCCAGTGTGTACGAGCCACAGGGGCGAGTGTGTGTGTACTGACTTGCGCGGCTCCTGCGAGTAGCGCGGCGGCACGCCCAGCAGCAGGCAGGCGCGGTCCCCAGTCCCCAGTGTGTACGAGCCACAGGGGCGAGTGTGTGTGTACTGCCTTGCGCGGCTCCTGCGAGTAGCGCGGCGGCACGCCCAGCAGCAGGCAGGCGCGGTCCCCAGTCCCCAGTGTGTACGAGCCACAGGGGCGAGTGTGTGTGTACTGACTTGCGCGGCTCCTGCGAGTAGCGCGGCGGCACGCCCAGCAGCAGGCAGGCGCGGTCCCCAGTCCCCAGTGTGTACGAGCCACAGGGGCGAGTGTGTGTGTACTGACTTGCGCGGCTCCTGCGAGTAGCGCGGCGGCACGCCCAGCAGCAGGCAGGCGCGGTCCCCAGTCCCCAGTGTGTACGAGCCACAGGGGCGAGTGTGTGTGTACTGACTTGCGCGGCTCCTGCGAGTAGCGCGGCGGCACGCCCAGCAGCAGGCAGGCGCGGTCCCCAGTCCCCAGTGTGTACGAGCCACAGGGGCGAGTGTGTGTGTACTGCCTTGCGCGGCTCCTGCGAGTAGCGCGGCGGCACGCCCAGCAGCAGGCAGGCGCGGTCCCCAGTCCCCAGTGTGTACGAGCCACAGGGGCGAGTGTGTGTGTACTGACTTGCGCGGCTCCTGCGAGTAGCGCGGCGGCACGCCCAGCAGCAGGCAGGCGCGGTCCCCAGTCCCCAGTGTGTACGAGCCACAGGGGCGAGTGTGTGTGTACTGACTTGCGCGGCTCCTGCGAGTAGCGCGGCGGCACGCCCAGCAGCAGGCAGGCGCGGTCCCCAGTCCCCAGTGTGTACGAGCCACAGGGGCGAGTGTGTGTGTACTGACTTGCGCGGCTCCTGCGAGTAGCGCGGCGGCACGCCCAGCAGCAGGCAGGCGCGGTCCCCAGTCCCCAGTGTGTACGAGCCACAGGGGCGAGTGTGTGTGTACTGACTTGCGCGGCTCCTGCGAGTAGCGCGGCGGCACGCCCAGCAGCAGGCAGGCGCGGTCCCCAGTCCCCAGTGTGTACGAGCCACAGGGGCGAGTGTGTGTGTACTGACTTGCGCGGCTCCTGCGAGTAGCGCGGCGGCACGCCCAGCAGCAGGCAGGCGCGGTCCCCAGTCCCCAGTGTGTACGAGCCACAGGGGCGAGTGTGTGTGTACTGACTTGCGCGGCTCCTGCGAGTAGCGCGGCGGCACGCCCAGCAGCAGGCAGGCGCGGTCCCCAGTCCCCAGTGTGTACGAGCCACAGGGGCGAGTGTGTGTGTACTGACTTGCGCGGCTCCTGCGAGTAGCGCGGCGGCACGCCCAGCAGCAGGCAGGCGCGGTCCCCAGTCCCCAGTGTGTACGAGCCACAGGGGCGAGTGTGTGTGTACTGACTTGCGCGGCTCCTGCGAGTAGCGCGGCGGCACGCCCAGCAGCAGGCAGGCGCGGTCCCCAGTCCCCAGTGTGTACGAGCCACAGGGGCGAGTGTGTGTGTACTGACTTGCGCGGCTCCTGCGAGTAGCGCGGCGGCACGCCCAGCAGCAGGCAGGCGCGGTCCCCAGTCCCCAGTGTGTACGAGCCACAGGGGCGAGTGTGTGTGTACTGACTTGCGCGGCTCCTGCGAGTAGCGCGGCGGCACGCCCAGCAGCAGGCAGGCGCGGTCCCCAGTCCCCAGTGTGTACGAGCCACAGGGGCGAGTGTGTGTGTACTGACTTGCGCGGCTCCTGCGAGTAGCGCGGCGGCACGCCCAGCAGCAGGCAGGCGCGGTCCCCAGTCCCCAGTGTGTACGAGCCACAGGGGCGAGTGTGTGTGTACTGACTTGCGCGGCTCCTGCGAGTAGCGCGGCGGCACGCCCAGCAGCAGGCAGGCGCGGTCCCCAGTCCCCAGTGTGTACGAGCCACAGGGGCGAGTGTGTGTGTACTGACTTGCGCGGCTCCTGCGAGTAGCGCGGCGGCACGCCCAGCAGCAGGCAGGCGCGGTCCCCAGTCCCCAGTGTGTACGAGCCACAGGGGCGAGTGTGTGTGTACTGACTTGCGCGGCTCCTGCGAGTAGCGCGGCGGCACGCCCAGCAGCAGGCAGGCGCGGTCCCCGTGCGGCGCGCTGGCCACGAGCGCGCGCGCCCCGCCGCTGGCCGCGCTGGCCCACCGCGCCGCCACGCCCAGCCACAGCGGGCCCTTCACCACCTGCGCCTCCGGGGTGCCCTGCGAGACAACGTAATCAGACTACTTTAGACCCGTTCGGTTAGAAACAAAGTTACTAGGGTCGCCGCGAAGGCGTAGCGTACGATTTAAATATAAACTTCTTCTTCATACCTCTGGTATGATAAAATAACTAAAGGGTCCGGCGAGGTGAAGCTTCTTCCCGCTGAGAGTGGCGTGTACGACCCTCCCGACGGCTTCCAAGGCTCTTTGAGCCGAAAGAGAACCCAGTCGACGACTTTCATTCTCTCCGCTCTCAATGTCTAGCACTGACAACGCGAGTTGAAATCCTTCGCCCTTTGGAGTCGTTTCCTGTAATGAAAAAACGTAATCAAAGAAAATCATCATCATCGCAGCCGAATCCGGCATCTACTTCTGCACATGGCTGCTAGCCTCCTCCGAGGCTTCAACGGCTTTCCGCGAACTTCACCAGGCGTCGGACCACCTGGTAGCGCTCAGCCCACGCTCCATCTTCCGGTACATGGTCGACACACGAGAACTTTTTGGCCCCATCGGCCATCTTTTCTGCAAGCAAATAGCGTCAGTGTCCCGCTCACTGCCACTTAAATTTGTCAATTCGCCGAGTAATGACAGTGCCCTTGGTTCGTCTGCGGATCTCCTCATACCTGATTCGATCACGCAGAGAAGCTTCGAGCACTAATAACAAGAAAATAATAACTTGTATTAGTTGTTTCAGTTCAATAATACTGCCACTTCGACAAACAGCGTCGATGCGACTAGAAAGAAGAAAGAAAGAAAACATATTTTATTTCTAAATCTACAATGACCACAAATAATATCGGGCCTATAATAGTGCCCTGGAGTACACCTTGATGAAAAAATATCTTGCCGCAAACACGTTAGTCATTGATAAGTTTATTATAGAATGGATGTCTGTAAAGTCAAAAAATTACACACCTAATTATACATATAAACGTATTGATTTTGCTTTTAGTTAAGAATAAACTGTGAGCTACGTGGTCAAAAGCTTTTAAAATTTCTGTACGAGGGGCTAAAATATTTGAATAAAATCTGATATTTAATGGAATATGGAGTAACACTTTGGTTTTAATAACATCAACTCACGTGTTCTATGAGTCCCATGATTGCGTACACGTCGTCCATTGCCGCTAGCGTCGGAGAATGTGGTCGTTGGAGCAAAAAGGTTGTGTGAGTTGGAATCGGTAGCTTATGTTTCGGGGCAGCAGTTTCTAGTGCTGTCAACAAGGAATGGCGAAGTTCTACATCCATCGAACGGTAAGCTTGACGAGCTTGTTGAAGGGGGATCCTGTAAAAATATTTAAAAATGATATTATTTATATTCGAACGAACAATTTCATTTTAAAAGCAAATAAAAGTTTTTTCCATCTCAGTTGGACAAGCAGAATATATATTGTAGATACACGTACCCACAATCGGCCAGTAGCTGTCGCAGTCGCGCGTGTCCGGCGAGCGTGTGCAGGCGCAGGTGCGGCGCCAGCGCCGGCGCGTGGCGCAGCGCCGCCTCCAGCGACCAGCGCCGGTACAGCGGCAGGCACGCGTCCTTCTCCAAGCACACCCGCGCTCCCTGTACAAGTTTTTTAATTTATTTGTTAAGTCGGATAAGTTTTTAACCGGACGATCTGCTCTTAAATTGTGCATATGGAATCTGAATTAGTTTTAAAAATGGACGCACCGTCTGTGAATGCTCAGGTGGCAGGTGTCGGTGCAAGGAGTCGGCGTCCAGTAGGGCGGCAGCCTGAGTCCGCGAGTGCAGCGCGGTCTGCGCGGCGGCCGCCACGCTGGCCGCCCACACCGCCGCCCAACCGCACCGGGACACGCGCCAAGCTAACTCGACCGCTATACACGCGCTCTGTAGTATCAATAGCCTACCTTTTTAATGGGTATACTTTCACTTGTTGGTAAGTAAACAAATCTCGGTAAATAATTTAATAACTGACGAAATATTTACTGAAAGTAACCTTGATAATTTTATTATCCACATCCTTTATTTCAGCCACTTCAAGACCTTGAAACTGCAGAAATCAATGTCTAAATGTATGACATGTAACTTTTCGACGACCGGATGGCGTAGTGGTTTGTGCAACGGACTGCTATTTCAAAGGTCGCGGGTTCAATTCCCGCTCAAGTCAAACATTTGTGTGCAGGAACATTTGATGTTTGATTTGGTCTGGGTGTTTCTATGTATAATATGTATGTATTTACAAAAAAAAAGTATATATGTATTTATATTAGTTGTCTAGTACCCATAGTACAAGCTCTGCTTAGTTTGGGACTAGATGGCGTTGTGTGTATGTGGTAGAATATTATTATTATTATTATTTTACTGTTTTTGAATGAGATATAAGCAGTATTTTGTTAGTTTTGGAAAGGTTCTATTTTAGCTGGCTGACTGCCAGACATCAATCAACCTTTGGGAATGGCATCCATATGGCCGTCCTGTGGTTGGAAGGGCCAATAGGACAAGAACAACACCACCATTTTAGAATAGAATAAACTTTATTGTACACCAATTTAGTCCATACAGTACATTTAGTACATTTACAAATGGCGGCCTTATCGCTAAAAAGCAATTTCTTACAGGCTATAGGATGGACTAATAGACTGTAGATAGAAAATCATGGATAGATTAGGTGTGAAAAATTTATACGTAATTTCTTTATGTATGTAATAAAAATGAAGTACTTACAGGCTTCCCGTAATAAGAGAATTGTATATAATTGAACATAAGATTATTTCTTCTGTCTTCCCAGGCCCTCCTCTCTCGGCGGCGTTCCACCATAGCTTCCAGTCCTTCATGGCCACTCTCTTGAGTTTCATTCTAGAACACATAAGCCAACTGGATACTCTCTCTTTTTTTTATTAAAACATTACCAAAATTTATCAGGTCTTCAAGAAAATGGTTATGAAAATATTCTCAAATAAAACCATAAAATTACTTAAACAATCTTATATATAAAATTCTTGTGTCACAATGTTCGTTCCCGTACTCCTCCAAAACGGCTTGACCGATTCTAATGAAATTTTGTGTGCACATCGGGTAGGTCTGAGAATCGGCCAACATCTATTTTTCATACCCCTAAATGGTAAGGGTGACCCATCCCTAATTTTTTTTTGTTTTGCAATACAACGTTTGCCGGGTCAGCTAGTAGGTTTATAGGTTTCACCCTTTTTATAAGTCAAACTAAAATTACAGTTCGAAAAATGTCGCTGTTTAAAACACCTCTGCCTACACCTTCTGGCTATAGGTGTGAGTGTCTAATATGAATGAAATGTACAATGATGAATGTACAATGATGATAATGATGAATCTACAATGGCAGTCTGCTTTTACAGACAAATTCTGTAATAAATGTATGCTACCAAAAGAATCAAAGGTATTTTAATATCAAAACCAATAATATATCCACTCACCTCATCTTCATCATCATCTCTGAATATATCATCATAGTTAGGAATGTTTTCTTCATCATCTTTATACACAAGCCTTACCTGAAAACAATTTAACCAACTTTTATATTTGCAACAATAAAACAAATACCCGTTTTAATTTCATCATCATCATCATCAGCCTATCGCAGTCCACTGCTGGACATAGGCCTCTCCCATTGCACACCACTTAGATCGATTTCAATTTAAAAAAATTATTTAAAATTTATTTTAATTTTAGTTTTAATTTACAAAATAATAAATTTTACCCAAGCCATAAAAATAATTACTTAATGACAGCAAAATGTAACTTTAGTAATTTTTTTGCTGAAATGATTAAAGTTAATAATCTTAAGACAAACACATGGATATATGACCCTGGCTTTTTTGACCTAGTGTACTGCAGTACAGTACCTCTATGAATCTGCTGTGACTATTCACAAATATATCAGCATGAGTACTAAATATCATTATATTGTCAACACATTCAAAAGACGGTGGGAGAGCCATGGTTCTGCATGAATGGGTCGGCTCGACCAGAGAGATACCACAGCCTCACAGAAAACCGATGTTAAGCAATTCTTTCGTTGCCTTTCACTGAGTGAGTGACATTACCGGAGCCCAAATCCCCCCTTCCGCTGACTTAACGGAAGGGACTCCAAGGGCAGTAACACACTTGTGACTATTAAGTTGCAGGTGTCCATGGGCGGCAGTAGTTGCTCACCATCAGGACACCCGTCTGCTCGTTGTCCCCTTATACCATAAAATAAATAAATAAAAATAGACTGGATTATTTTAAGTAATTATTTAGCGTACCACGTGAATAGGTGATAATAGAAACAATGTTTTGCAATAAATAATAATTATAATAATTAATTACAGACCTAGGCATTTTTTCAAGAGTTTTTAAAAGTACAAAATCAGTATTTGATAACAAAGTTGCTTCGATAACACTTGGATATTTAAAAGAGAAGTTTATTTAAATACATACCTGGCCATCACTATAGACATTACACACATCAGTAGGCTTGTGAGCGTCTAGTACGAAAAACACCACATCCTCCTCGGGCTGCAGAATATCAACCAGGTCTATAGTCCCACCACAGTTTATTAACACTACATACTTTATTTCTTCATTATTTTCTTCGTAAGCCTGCTTCAACTCCGAAATACCCCCCACCGGCACTAGAGTATATGATACGTTATCGCATTTAAACAATCCCTGCAGTATTTTACAAGTGCATATAGCGTCTACGTCGTAATGAACTAGCAGTAAGACCCTCTGAAAAGTAGAAAGAGCTATTATTAGCTTTAAGTTTGGTTGTAAACAACACAACATTTTTAACTTACGTTCCCGAGAAGTACATTGTAGAAATCATTTTTAATATCTTCTATGAACATCTTGGAACTACATGAAGGGGTACGAATCGAATAATGTACAATGATTATAAGGATAACATGTTTTTTTCAACTTAAAGCTTTCGATACAGAGCGTAAACAGAAAACACCTGCAACTTCTGTCAAATTCTGAATGTCAAATAAAGTTACTTTCGCGCCAAATTAATGGTGGCATTCAAAAAGTAAGTTACAAACCTATCGAAATGTGCTTTTAAAAAGTGTAAAACTATATTTTTCAAATTTCACGTTTTTCTAATGTATTGCATACATGTGTTATGTAAGCTTATAAATACAAGTACAATCGTGCTCTCAATTTCGTTTCTTTAATCCATCCAGAGGCAAGAGTAATTCTTGCGTAGCCCATACAGGAATGACACCTTTTTGTTAGCTGCAACTACTTACCTTCAGGATGGTTATGTACTTATTTATCAACTTCATAATTTAGAAATGTTTACTATGCAAGTATATCGATATCAGATCTCCAAGAATTTACAAGCTCATAAAGTACCACTTTAAACAGAGAGATTCCACCATACATACCCCAACCAAGCCTATAGGTACATTCTGTGCAATATTGTAGAACTTATTCACGCGTAGTTATGTAACAGCTGTTTTTGGTTCAGTTCAGGATTATTTAAATGTCGTCATATTTTATACAGAAATTTGTTTTAAAATTGACGAATTAAATTTAAAAACTGATGGAATCAAAACCAATTTAAAACTCTTTTATCTTCAAAGATACCTACGGCTGACTGTGTCTTTTTTTTCTAAAAAATAATATCGTTAACATTAAAAATCATAGAAAAAGCATTTCATAGCAAAACGCTAGGAAAAAAACGTGCTGAGTATTCTTATTTTTTCAACATAAAGCAACACTAGTGGCGTCGCTCCTATTATTTTAAGTAATTATTTAGCGTATCATCAGAATACACGACAGTCAAAGCCATTATTCAAAAAGTGAACTAAGTAATCAGTCGTTTATAAGGCATAAAATTCTGACTACATATACAACACATAGTGCAATCTAACTGCCGTCAAGTACACTATCTGATATAGCCAGAGTGAGACAAAAAAATTGTAGCAAAAGTCAAAATGGACTTCTTTTATGTAGGGCGTAAACAAGCAAGGGAACATGGGGTTCCCACACGGGGGGGGTCGTCTACTCGTCTGTAGATGACCCGAGGTATGTCGGGGCACCAGGGACTTCCTTTCTAGGGTATACCTGGTTCCCCGGCTATTAGTACCCGGCGACGGCGTGCGGTTTTAGTCGGTTCGAGTCCTGAATACCTGCAACTCTAATCACAAGCGCGTTACCGGCCTTTGAAGCAGGAGCGCGCTCTTTTCTTGAAGGTCGTATTAGTCCGGAAATACCGCAGGCGACAATTTATTGCACAAATTGGATCTAAAAATTTATAAAGTACGCCTACCGTCAGAGTCCTACATCGTTTCTTTATTCTGGTCTATAAGCACATTTTTAGATTATAATAAAAGACAAGGTACATTGGTATATGATAATTTAATAATTAATAGACTTAAACTAATACAGCTCTTTATGTACATATTCTCTTTTTATAACTTTGAACATGATGGTATGCTATTTTGTAAGCAATCGTGTCTGGTCGCAGTAAATTAGTAGAAATCGCTTGTAAGTATGATTTTATTAGAGATTCATCTGTCTCTTCTGGATATAAATATTCATTCATGTCATAGCATAGCATGCTTTCTGGACAATCAAGAGCCCTTAGACATCCTGCATACTCTGACCACAGCAGTTTTCTCCATTTCACATTATGCTTCTGAGCTAACGGCACTAAAACACATGCAGCAAATGTACAATCCCCGTAACTTACAGCCTGGAATTGCTCCAAGAACTGAGTATAAAAGTCTTGAAAATTATGCAAACCAACCAATGGTTTATCGAAATTGAACTTAGATTTCTTTTTAAATAAAGCCTCAGAGCATTTTTGTAACAAAATCTTTACTCTAGGCTCCAGAAACAAAGAATTGTCGCTAAGAAATACACACATGATACGACAAAATCTGTCTGTAACGTCAATATCTTTCAGAAGTTCTGGGAAACATAATTCATTGAACAATATCCACTCTAGACTGCTAATAACTATAAATTCTCTCTCTGCTGCAACTCTCTCAGCGATTTTCTTAGCATGTTCTCCTACAAGCTTAGGAATATTACTTGCGTCTTGATGCCTAGTATAAAGTGTTAAAATCGGCATATAAATCCAATCCCGCGGCAAAATGGGTTCTCGCCAACACTTTAACAAAATGTTGGGCCCTGTTTCTCTGTAGTTCATATTCACTACTTTGCGATAACACATTTTTATATTTTCGATCGATGTTAGAGCTTTACTGAAACTTTCAGGATCCGATACTGTCACGAGATTTAAGAGCCTTTCTGCTGTGAACCAATGTTTATTGAAAACGATATTATTAAATAGAAAATACAGGTCATGTTTCTTGTCCATTCTCAAGATATAACACAATTTGTTTGCCACAGAATAAAGCAGGTCTTTGCTTCCTTCCGACATATTAAATCTTGTTGAAAGCTTAATGATATTAATGACTAAATTAGTTTCCATCCTAGTAAACCAATTATCACAGAGGCTTGGCACTCTTTTACCCAACTCATTTAGATATAGCAACATATGCCTTAAAAATGACTCAGAAATATCTTTTTCATTCATGTAAGTCAGCAAGCTCGATAAAGACGCCAAAAACGGTACTGGTGATAAAATATTTAGGACTGGGAGAACTTTTTGCGATGTGTCTATTGCAGAGCCTCCAAGGCTCATCAAATTTTTTGTGAACATTAAATCTTTACTGTCCAAGCCTGACAGTAAATTTGAGCTGAGTATGAGGTTCCTGATGACTCTTTCAAAACCTTGAGATTGGAATAATAATATCAGAGAGTCATTTAAAACTTTCATTGGCAAGCATTCAACCATTATGACTGTTTTACATAAGTCTAATGCAGAGCAAAGTAGTCGTAAATGTCCACAGGTATAATCATCAGCGTAACATAGCTGTCTAGTCCACTTCTGAACACCATCCTTGACTAAGGGATACATCTGCGTTTTATGCGAATGGAATCCTTGTAAGTTACAATGTAAAAGTCTACTCAAAAGCTGTAACACCACTGCGGCATGTGTTGCAGATAAAATGGATGAATTTGTAAAAATATCAGTGGTTTCAACATGATTGTAGAATGTTGTCATAATGACAGGACTCAGAGATATTGCTGTTTCAATCCCAAGGCCAAAATGTAAGAAATTGGATAATACACAATAAGCTTCAATCTGAATCTTTAACCCATAGGAACGGTCTACTTTAGAACTTATGTATTCAGAAATTGGTTTTAAAATACCATATTTATTCAGCAAAACATGTGTAATATCACCAGTTTGCAGTGATAATATTCTGATAAGCTTCAACGCAGCTAATATTGGCTTTCTTTTATACACAATTTGTGGTTCAAACACAAAGTTAATAGAATTAATTGGAAGAAAGTTCTTGATTATAGTGTTCATTAAATATTCCATTTCAATTATTTTTTGTGCAGTTTCAAATGAATCCCGAGCTAGTCGTGTTAATATTTGCAAACAATATTGAACACAGTTAAAACTAGGTCTTATGGTATCTAGAATATAGAACATCCTTTGAAGAACTTCTGTTCTTAAGAGTGCAGTTATAATGTCAATCTCTGCTAAATGGAAGTCATTAAATTCAGATTCTTTAGACTCTAACTCTTCCATTTCCGACTTATCATTTTCAAGACAAGGCTGTATGGTGCCTTCCTCGAAACCTATTAATGCATCAAGGCTAGCCTCATCTATCCTATTGTATATCAAGTTCCTCATTGCCTTTAAAGCAGGTTCTAAAACAATAATTTTATTCTCATCCATGGCTATTCTAATGATGAAAAATAATTTGCTCAATGGTATTTCTATAATGTTTTTGTATGTACCAGCACTGTAGTATTCTAGGATACCAGCAATTGTGTTCAACGCCATGACTTTTTGTTGAGTAACAGTTGACCGAGTTAGTTCAATCAATTCAGTTATAGAATAACCTGGCCGATGGGGTTCATCACCATGGTGGAATAAAGTCTTAGTCTGTTCGTTGTACTCCATAGTGTATGGCAAGAGGTATCCTCTAAAATCAAATCGTGCTTCATAAGGTTCATCAGCTTTGATGGTTTTGCTTACTTGTATGCCTTTGATCCACTCTAATTTATCCTTTTCGAGTGAATCAAAATGCAGCCATTTGTTAACTTGAGGATGTGATAAAATATCATTGTCCCATAGACTATCATCTTCTACAATTATTTCAGTATCCATTTGCTCGTCTATATTTTTATTTGGTGCATTTTGTGTGTCAAATGTTACTTCTTTTTTTGGTTTCTGTTCTTTATTTGAATTTTGTCCTGACTGTCTTTTGGATTTTATATACTGTATAAGCTTAGGGTCCAGGGTTGAAAGTAATTTTTTTTGCTCTTCTAAAATCTCTTTTTCAGACATGTCCTTAAGTACTTTTGTGTTTTCTTTAGAGATGTCACTCGCATCGGTTGATGATACCATAATGCTTTTTGTTGGCAAATTAATGTTGGATGTATCCACATCCATTTTTGTACTTTCTTCTTTATCAGCAGTTTTCTGAATCTTAGATTCAGATGTTTCAAATTTTGTAGCTTCAGGGAATCCTTGAGCAGGCATAACTCTAGTGCCAAAGTCTACAAAATCTGGAATATTCTTTTCGACTATTTCACCTAATAATGATGGAATAACTTTAGGAAAGTATACATAGTCATCGTCACCTTCCGAGAGTGATACTGGGGGATCAGCATCGTAATTTTTTTCTAAAATATTTCCCATGACCGAACTTGTATTACCTTGCGTTTCCGAATGATAGGTAAGACCTTTAGACCTAGCATATTTTGAAGGTTTCCGATTACCTGAGTCGGTATTCGGTCGTTTTATATCCGGACGTAAATTCGTAACTGCTGCTGCGGGCTGTATATTATTTTTTTCCTTCTCCCTGAGAAATTCTTCCTGCATGTGAAGAAGATCCTCCTCATCTTCTCCTGGTTTTGGTCTTTTGAACATGATTATATTTTACAATAAGGTGAAAAATCAAACAATAACAAATAGCACTTTGTCTTCCTAGTTTACAGTTTTACAGGTTAACAGATTTGACAATTGACAATTTGACATATTACGACATACACAAGAAACAGTTTACAAAAACAGTAAAAGCTTTTTTGAGAAATGTGTTTAAACTTGTTAATAAATTACAATGGCTAAAACACAATCAATATATCAATTTAAAATTAATCAATTAAAAAAAAAAAACATGAGAATTAAATCATTAAGATAAAAAGAATCGGGATGAGATTTAAAATACAAGATGTGTTTCAGACATATGTAGGTAATATATTTGTAGAATTAACAGCAAAAGTTACAGTACTTCCAAAGAAATCCTGGACAAATTAATTGAAAGAAAAACCTTGGGCACTTACTGGCCTTGTAAATGCATGTTTTTGACGTTGTCAAATTTGACATTATAATAAATATTGTGTCAGAGTGCACGTGATTCGTTTATATAACCAAAACATTGTTAAAAATGCCTAAAATAAAGAATAATATAGAGAAATTAAAACATCCTAATAGCAGAAAAACTTTAAAAGTTATAAGTAAAATCAAGAAAAGCGAAAAGAAAGAACAAAATAAAGTTGGTACACATATAAAACAAAACCTAATTGGTGAAAAGATTTTGTGGTTTAAAGAACGAATACCGGCTGAATGCGAGGTTTTAAATAAAGAACAGGTTCTGAAATTGATAGAAGAGTATTTGGCGCGGTTTGATGAGGAATTGGAACAAATTGCTTTGAAAAATTCAATCGGACAGAGGAAAAACCGTCAGCATGCTAGCAGAGAAGATATTATCAATATTACCAAGAAACAGGAATCAGAAGAATTCGATACATGTGGTATAGAGATGCCAGACCTGTTAGATCGTCAACAAATGGATGTGTTGAAAAATTGGAGTGGTGAATTGAGGTTCTTACAGCACTTTAAGTTAAGAAGAATAGCTAGAAAGCATTTAATATAGTTTAGGAAAAACTTGTGTTTTTTATTTGTGTCTTAGTGACGTGTCTTCTATCTTTTTAAAGTATCACTATGTAGTTGTTTAATAGAGAGCTTAGTGACAATAGTTTTAGTTGTTTGTACCCATCGTAACAATTTAAACATGGTACTTTTCAACATGACAATGAAAGTAGAACAGAGTAAAACTTAGCATGTTTAAATTTATTATTTCATCATCATCAACAGTCCTTATTAATCCACTGCTGGACATGGGCCTCACAGTAGAAAATGAGGTTTTGGTCTACTATACTAAGCTAGCTGGGCTTTGTTTCAAGTTTTCCTTCTCTTTGTAGTGCCGTTATTCTGCGTAGTTTGCTCCCAGTTGGCTCACACACAGTCATTTATACCCTTGAGATGAATCTCACCCATCCATCACCACACAGACAATTTTTTTTTTACTGCACCACTAAGTGCAATATTTACCATAATTATTCTACTCGTTAATGTTAATAAATTAAATGGATCAGCTCAGCCTGAGTGACACAGCTTCACAAAAACCTGTGTTATTCTTTTGTAGCTTTTCAGTGAGTGAGTGAAGTGGAGCACCAAACCTCTCATGGCTCTCGAGTTGTAGATGTCCATGAGTAGCGATAGTCACTTACTATCAGGTAAGCTGGAGCTGGCTAATTTGGAGAGTAAAATATTGACTTTGACTGCATGAATGACATTTAAGCTGTCACGTCGCCAGATCCTAATGAAAATAAAAAAAAAAACAGTACTCAATTGGACATGGGACAAAACTTTGTGTGATTCACAAATTGTGTGTGTTCTTTGTGTTCGATTCATGTATGTCTGTTAAGTTCCCTGCGACACTGGAAATTTTCCTAATGCGGTAGTTGTGTTAAAAATGAAAATAATTGACTAATAGTACTAAATTTAATGTGATTTATACCTAGATAAATAATTAAAAGATATTCTAACAGAAGTCAATATAAACCCAGGTTACATTATTCCAAACTATTAACCTAGAATGTAATCACCCAGCCGGCAACTTATTATTGAAGTAAAACTTTTTTACGCATGCTTGACTTGGGGAGTAAGCTGGTGAATGCGTTACGGAAAGTGTGATCGGGCGAGGCGAACGGAAGTTGAGAGGAAGACATAAGTAAGTGAAGATAGAAAGAGAGAGAGTTACGTTTCGTATATCTAAGACACAGTGCAGGCTTATTGTCTGTATCACACTGTAGGAGTAAAAGAGAGCAGTGCGGGCGCATGTTTCTTTCTGTCTTCCTCTCATAGCCAGTGCATGAAATATATATATCTGTCAGTAGTTCGTTTGCGATATGTATGTATATACATGTATACATACATATAGATGGAGCTTAAGAAGTTTTACTTCAGACGTGTGGTCTAAAGAACACTCGTTAAGTTCTCTGTTGTGCCAACCCATCGAGACACCGCCGTGTATTTGTAACTTCATTTTCTACAGCTGAGATTGTAATAACTACCGTCATCCAGACTCCAACCTCTTATATGATCCGAAAAAAACATATGCTTTGAGTTTTCAATTTAAAAAAATTAAATAAAAGTCAATCTGCGGGAAAGATGACTAATTTATTAAATTAAGAATTATTTACAAGTTTTATAACATATATATCATATAGAACAGTAATAGGGACCCAGCTTGAACATAAACAAAGGAACATTATATATGTTTGTCTATGTGTAGGATATTGATTTGATTTGAAAGATACATTGTGATTGATTTTAAATATATATTAAAAGAAACTTTATTGTTTATGGAATAGTAGAAAGTATTTTAATGTTATTAAATGGATCATGCATATATTAATAAAGATTATCTGTGTTTGGATCACATAAATACGAATGTCATTAACTATTAACAAATTATATCGATGACTTAATGACCTATTTTTTAATTACACTATATGTGTTAGCTGCCACAAACCAATCTGAATATAGCATCAGTCAACCGAAAATGCAAAATAAATGATCATAGCTGTACCTACGTTGATTTATCAAATTAAATAGCGCGCGGTTCCCGGCCTCCTGTTACACACTTCCGTCCCATTTCATAAATTGCAGAGGAAAGACGTTCCAGATCAAAACTTATCTCTCAAGGTTGGTATAAGACACGCTAAATAACCCTGCGCCAAAACAGTTCGCGCGAGTAGCTCCGCAAAACACAATTTTAGGTATTAGTGTGGTATCCAAGTCCTGCGCTGTGAGCATTTTAAGGGGACTTGGGCACGTGACCGCCGACGAGCTGCACTGCTGAAAGGTCAGTCATGTATCTCGCTCTAACGCATTTAGTAATTTTACTGCTTTGCTTTAACGTACTGTTATGAACATAATTGTTATGCTTTATGTGCGTTTCTCAAAATACCGAGACGATACACCGTATTAAAAAGGCAGGCCAGAAAAATAGTTTTTAATAAAGGTATATAACTATTTAAAAGCAGAATCACTACAAGGAGTAAAAATAAAATTACCTCCGTTAAAGAATATGCGAAAGCTTCGAGTGTGACTGTCCGCAATGCACAAAACATACTTAAGAAGTACTCAAGAGGAAAAAAACGTGAATATGCTCTAATATTCCGAACGCCTGGTATGAAATATTAATGTAGTTAGTTCATACCTAAGTTTTTAATCTGCTGCTACTAATGATTTGTTAAATTATTTAGTAGTACTAGCTGAGTCGCGCAACTTCATCTGTGTCTTTTAAAAGAAATAAATTTTGCCGTTTTTGCAAAATTCTTCATTGGTGCTCCGCTCCTATTGGTCTTAGCGTGATGATAGCCTATAGCCTTCCTCGATAAATGGGCTATCTAACATTAAAAGATTTTTTCAAATCGGACCCGTAGTTCCTGAGATTAGCGCGTTCAAACAAACAAACTTCAGCTTTATAATATTAAGTATAGATTTGCCACCTTGTTAGACCAAATATTAAAATTAATTCTAGAAGCGTCTATTTATTGCTAATGAGTTTATATAACTAGTCTGGAGTAGTTACCAAAAGCGTTAAAATATGTATTTTATTTGTTTGCGACTTTAATAAAAATACGACGATAATAATGCACGCTAACAGTATATAAAATATGTTTGGATACTCAGTACGCTTGTTTGCGAGTGTACCTCCGCAAAATTCGGTTTGCAGCAAACTTTGTTGCCGCAGAGTTATTTGGCGCTTAGCTTAATGACAAGTGTCTTCTATTATAGTCTACATTAATTATCTACTTTCACTTTTTTAAGTGTTAAGAGGTATAAAAAAACGATTTTAATATATTAAGATAACATCATCAGTAAAACCAAGATAAATGAAATTTCATCATCTATTTTAGTATTAAAAGGATAGTTTATGAAAGGAAATAATAACCTAATTTTCTTTTTGAAATTAGATTTAAGTATTTTAGTTGTTTTTGAAGATAAAGATGACTGTTTATTTATTATACACAGAGTTACTTGCGCATGGTGACGCGTCGCCACACCGCTTTACATGTTACATACATATACTATCAAAAATCGGTTGTCTGTAAAGTCGGTTTACTGACGATAGTTGAACGTGACAACGTCATAAGAAAATACTGATGGAATGGTAGCATTTTTCAAAAATGTATTATTGTATACGAGTAGCAGCTGTTCACGCGGACGCATCGCTCACTCAAGTAGGAGAGAGACAGATGTCGAACGCTGCCGAACGCGGAGGCCGATTGTGCCTCTTTGTCACTCGTTCCGCGCTCTCGTTTGCACTTCACGCCTTAAATGGAACGCCTCAGAGCGAGGTAACGACGCATGAGTCATGTTTTTTCGTGTGTGCAGCCGGCTCCATCGAATTATAAGACGTTGTCACGTCAAAAACGTCACGCCAACAGCCGGTCTGGCCCTCCGCATTAGATGTTTCATTAAACTTTTTTATAATAAGTTAACAGGTACGCCAAAAAAATCGTTTACCTTCTCACAACGAGAACGCCGTTTTTGTCTGTCAAATAGTTGACTTTTTCCAATGTGTAATTTTTGTAAAACTATTTTTAAATAAATTACACAATAGGTATATTTTATTGCAACTGACAAACTTCTTTATACATTCTCATAGTATCTATCACCACATGCTACGATTTAGAAGCCCCACAACATAAAGTAACGTCTATTTATAAACACTGACACAACTGTTACTCATTTCATGCAAATTAATGTGCAGAAATAAAATGAGTCATTCTAAACTTTTTGTTTATTAACGATTTCAGTCAACACTCCGCGGTATTGATATTATTCTTGGTATCCTGGTTAATAATGTGTCTCCCTGTGACCACGGACAATTTCAATTTTTTTCAGGTTTAGGATCACTTAATTCTCACAAAGAATAACATTAACTATTCACTTACATGAGAAAAAGAAATTACAGTTTCATTGATTTAGCTGTGACACGGAAAAAAGTAATTGAAACAAAATAATAACAAAACAATTTCTTACACAAATATAGTGAGGGTAACTTAATAATATTATGCATTCCAAACATTTGTTCAACCACGTACAGCGATCGAGCGTGCCTAGAAGTGACAAAGTTTTTTAAGAAGTTGTTTTGGTTTTTAGTATTTTAATTGTGTTACGAATGAGGACATAATGGAATATTTTTTATCATGTAACACCACAGGGTACCTACCAACTGGTAAACCACTATCAGCACAAATTATAGGTACCTTACAAAGTATCTGGTACAAAACTGGGATTCTACGCTAATGACAACTACTACTACAAGAGTGAATTCACTACTACGAAGGCCGTAGTCTAAAAATTAAATTAAGTGTATCATTAACACTATACCTACTAAAAACGTGAATAGAAAACAAGGTATGTATACCTACCTATTACTCGTGAATACTACATTTTAACAGAATCCAATCAGCAACTCGACGCCGCTCTGAACCAAGCCAGTGATAGCCCTTCTAATCTTTAAAAGAAAACATGCCTTTTGACGCAGCAGAAAGCGAAACACATAAAATAAAACAAGTAGAAATCTTTCTCGTACTCGTAACGTTTGTACATTCGTGTATTAGCTTCCAAATCGCAACATTACAATAATCATACTGATATGTCACAAAATCATTTACTATAAATTATGACGAAAACACCGATTCACAGAAATCAAACTATTTCTACATTTATTACATTAAAAAAAAGGTTACATCGGTTATCTATAGCATGATTAACATAATTTATACAAAAACAAAACATACGAACATTGTTATATTATTCCTAAAAAGCATTGCATAATCCATTTTGAGTTTAAAAATATGTACCTACACATCTCTTTACACGGGCTGTCCGTTTCATTTTCTTTTTTTAAACTTGCCAATATTTAAGTCGAAGCATATATCACAACACTGCTTAAAAAAAAGTATTTTATATTTTACATGCAACGAAATATTAAATTTCTTAAACTAATACGCGCTAATAACTAAATAATTTAAATACAAAATCTAAAAAGAAAGTTATGTAAGAAGGTATTAATTTATTATCTGTATTAATAAAATATACGTAGGTAATGCTTAGTAATGACAAAAGCAATCATAAAATTATTCGTTGATAGGCTGTGAATAAAAAACATAGATATTTTAAGAGCTGCTATAATTTTCCTAATGGTAAAAATTATACAATTAATATTAATTGAGAACCATCTAGTTATACATAAATAATAACAATATGTATATATACATAAATAAAACATTTATCATAACCGCAATGTGGTTGAAGTAGAGACTAGGTTCAATATTATTCCAGTGCCTCGAACTACATCACAATTCATCAGGTTATTTTAGGGATGTAGGATTTCATGAAGACATAAAAAAAAAAACATGTCATTTTAAGTTTAACCTCAAGCGTTTTAAGCCATTATTAAAGTTATAATACGCCTATTTTTTTTTATCAGTGATGTTCAAAATAAAAAAACCTTTATATAATCCATCATGCCTCACAATGTTTACAATACCAAGGTTACAAACATAGACCTATATTTAGATAACGTTATCGAAAAAAGAAAATATTGCACACTATGCTACAATATACTATTTAATCAAGTATCAAAACGTATTATCAGAAAGTTTAAACTGAACACATTTAATTCGAATAGCATAGACTAGAATAACGACTTTCACTGCCAACGTTGTAGACACTAAAATAGAAACTAAGCCATTAACATGTTAGTTCTAAAATCTATGTTTAAATTGAGAAAAACAGAACTTTGTTTACCTAAACATGTTTCAAGGACATTGCTACAAGAAATAAATAAAATGTGTATTTATTACTGTACGCAAAAATTACAAAGGTATATTGTCAATATCGCATTCGCATGACTAACCAAACTTTAATTTGACAATAACAAAACATTACAAATAACTGGATGACTATAAGTTTCTAAATAGCAAAATATCTATTCCTGTTATGTTAGTCCGTAAATAAAGTTTTTAAAGCAGTTTTTATCGGGCTGTGATATTGTTACACGAAAACATTTTTTATGGCTTAACTCTTGATATAACATTCTTATAAGATTTTAAATCCCGGTATGAGCATCTGTATTCACCATCACAGCGAATCTAATAATATATAGTATCTTTAAACGAGCAATTCTTGTATATATATATAAGAATTACTCGTTTATCGTAATATATATTTATATTCTGAATCTTGGCAACGGCTCCAACGATTTTCATGAAATTTAGGGTTTGGGTTTTAGAAAATTTACCAAAAAATAAAACCGAGCAGCTCGGTCATCCAGGTACTTATTTTTATATACGGACCCTAGATAATATTCATTTTTATGTGTTATATTATTTTGTTACAAGATCATTGAACATTTTTTTCCGTGCCGGTTTAATGATGACCAGAATTACACGCACAGAGTACGTTGTTTAATAGGACAATAAAACAACGTTTTATTTTACTCTTCAGCATAGCTTAGCGTTTAGTTCAAATAGTTTATTAGTTTTAGTTTTTACTCCGGTACCCTGACTCACTCGGTGAAAAGCAACAAAATAATTGACTAACACCGGTTTTCTGTGTGGCTGTGGTATTACTCCGGTCGAGCCGGCCCATAACTTCAGATAAAATGTTACTTTTAGATTAAATCCTTATTGTCTTATGACTATTGTTAACCGTTTATTAAATATTTTTGCATTATCACATTTTTTTTTGTTTGTTGATAAAATACCATATTTTTATTAATATAATCACTGCACCGCGTGTATACATATTTATAAATGAATTGAATTGAATAATTTTGATAGGTAGCTAATTTTTGAATTTCCTTATTACAACTGCACCGATCATGAATAAGCTGGCATCATACTAACCAAACTATATAACAAATATGACAATCCTAAGCGCGCGATTTTTGCCATTAAAATGACAATTTGATTTTTTAATATAGTATTGTGGAACATTTTTTTCTTAATTTGTACCATAACTATTTCTTAATGGGCGATAGAACGTACGCAAATTAAAAATTGTGAAACACTGCACTGACTGGTTGATAGGGCATGGTTTTAACAAAATTACGTATAGATTGCAAAATATTGAAAATAAGTAGGAAACCTGTTCACAAAACACACAAAAAGTGTATAATGTAGACATATTAAAACTCTTTAGTGTGTTTATAGTATTTCGTTACGTTTACAACCTCATTGAATTAATAAATTAACGCTTTTTACAAAATTTCGGTGGCAAATTATACTAATTAAACTTCGCTCTATTATCGAAAATTGATATAATGCAACTACAAGAGCTTTTTAATAATAAAAACGCAGCGAAAAATAAATGGCTGAATGTAATTCTACCGTTTCAGATATTACGCAGCAAGTAATGGTCGACATTGCTACAAAATTAAAAGTCTACGTAGCTATGCAACTAGGCACTTCAATAGTCTATAATAATTATGTTTTAAATTGTTATATTACAACATATTTGATTAACAAACATTAAAATTTATTGAAGTAGGTAATTTTTCTTTTTTTTTCAATTCTTCAATACATTTTTAAACTATTCAACATTTAGTTTTTATAAAGGTAGCATTTTATTTACATAGGTAATTCTGCATTACTGGACATTTTTTTGTTAAAAGTTCAATCTACGTAACATAATATATTAACAGTTTTACGAATTTATTTCCATCGTTAACATCGTGATGTTATAAGGAGAAGCATTTGTAATATTTTAATATTCATTTAACAGTAAAACGGGAATGAGTTCCTCCTGTTTTTTATCAACCACTGATAACTTTGTCTTCATTAGAGAGCAAAAAATCGCAAACATACATCTCCAGACATGATATTCGTACTCCTTTTATAATTTACACTCATTTTACAAGCTTATATAAACTTAAAAAGTAAAATAAATCAGGTAAACAAAGGGAGATGGTAAAAATCGTAACCTCGCTGGCCACGCGCAGCTAACCATATGTAGACGACGTGGTACGCGCCAGGGACGAAGCAGATCATACCAGCGACGAAGAATACTGCACCTTGGAGACCATTCTCGGGTTCGGCAACAGCGAACGCCCCCATGCCAAGAAGTCCCACACCCACTAAAAGTAACACAACCGCTGCGCATACTGTTTTCCAATTCTCTCTGACTTTTGGATGGTTCCAGCAGTACATAGACGTTGTGGCTTCAACATATTCATGTATCAATGAGTCTGAGTCCCGTGAAGTTGTGTCTTCCGTGCATTTGTATGTTTTGCTGAAAAAAAAAAAACGTTTAAAATCCAATTGGACATTTTACAAAAATTACGGAATTTCTAGAAGTTAGAGTAAATCGTTATTGCCGTTACTCTTTTTTTCTTATGATATAGAAGGGTAAACGAGCAGTTGAATCACGTAAGTAATCAACTACGGGTAACTAAGCACCGAAAGAATTGCTCAACTCCTGTGAGTCCGACTTCGGTTGAGTCCTACCCTATTACTACTACCCTAATTGTTACATTTATTATTTGACGCAAACCTATTCTATACCTACCATAGATAATATCTATGGTATGTATATGAATACAATAAAAAGTAACAACATTAGAGTTCATTATTTTGTAATTTAACTAACAAAATTAATAACAGTGCAAAGGTTGAGTTTAAGGTCGTTATCGTTAATTTGAAATGAAACGAGAACACGCGCAACAAATTAATATATAACATTGAACCTGAGTATTATATACTAAATAGAAAATAATTGTGATTTTGAATTGGTCGCTATAATAGGTGTTTCTATCTTTACATATAAAATTACTTGATATAACTGACTAAATGATTTATCAACTCAGAGCCTAAACCTCTTGGGCAGAGATTCCCAAACTATTTTGGACAAGAGACCCCTTTCTAGAATAAACTGATACCTTAGACCCCCATAGCCAAATTCCTGCACGCTTATCGACTTGTTGAATCTTTTAAAAGTACAACAATAATATTTCCTACTAAAACCGTATCAATGTATACGTAACAACTAATACAGTATATTGAAAGTTTTTTTCAAATAAGAACTTGTAGTAAGGGGTCGATATCGATCACATTGAGCAGGGGCTCTAGGGCTACAAACGTTGTGGGCGGCGGCTCTGCCCGCTGAGAATAGGGCACGCCTCTCATACGCTCCATGGCCGGTGTCCCCGCCGCATCCTTCTGCGAAGACGTCATCTCGCAGAAGGAGGCGGCGAGGTTGTCCTCCCGGACCCTCTGTCCGGGAGGACAACCTCCACTCGGACCTAATCCGTCGCCGGGGAACCGGGCAGCGGAGGCGCGCCACCGCCTCATGCCGCCTCATAACGGCCATCCGCGAGGAGGCTACGTCCGCGTGTGCCGGACGTCGCCTAAAGAGAGAATGTACCCGAAGGTGGTGCCCGCGCCTTTGCGGGCAGGCGCTAGGAGGGGTGCGAATGTCTTAAAAACAGCAGTGCCCGGATCCCTCCTATTACAGGCGCAGAGTGGCACACCGTGTGGTTTTAGTCGGTCCGACTTCGACACACCACCTCGCCGCAAACTCCGGTGGGGTGACGGCCCGAGGAGGATAGCACACGTAAAACAAAAAAAAGGCCACCAACGTGAAATTTTGGAAGCTGATGTTTTTTATGTTGTAAATACCCACTACTAAAGGATTTTTGAAAATATCACCCCTAAAGGGGTAAATTAAGGAATGAATGGTTGTATGGAAGTTCGTCATGTTCATTAGCAACATGCAATAGGAGATAATTACGCGAGCGAAGGCGCGGTCAATGGCTTGTCTATGATATGCATGAACGAACTTTTCGACAACAGACAATTTTATTTACGGGTAAACCTGCTCGAGCCATTACTTACAGACTCTAATCCAATTTCCTTTTTCTATTTTCTTCTTACCTACGTTTTTTTTCATATATTGACACAAAATGTACAATACAGCTACAATGTTAGCCATTACAAAATGTGCAATGTTGGCTATAAAACATCACAAAACCCTTAACAGATTTATTTGGACGTTGAATCGGTTTTAATAGATTTATTAACATAAATTGACTTGAAAACAATTTAAAGAATACTATGTTTATAGAATAAACCAAACAATTGGATAATACTATTTATCACTAGAAAACCGGTTATCAAACTGAAGAGTCAAATTTAGTGATCGAATGACCTCGTTACGTTTTTTGTGCGCAACCTATCGCAACCTATCGTATAACTGTTATACTTGTGTGCAGCCGAATCGTTCTTAACGAGTAAACTCCAGTCGTGCGTTTGAGCTGACACACACATTTTTTTTGTCTGTCTGTAACCGTGTCCGGTGCCCTTTCGATCATCATCAACAGCCTTTACTAGCCCACTGCTGGACACAGGACTCTCCTCAGAAAAGAGGTGTTGGCCTACTATGCCACGCTGGTCAGACGGGTTGGTGTAGGGTTTGTTTCAAGTTTTCCTTCTCTTCGCAGTGCTGTCGTCCTGCGTGGTTTACTCCCTTAGTCGGCTCTTACGACACCCAGGGAATGAATAGGGGTGGTTACACTCCGTATTCTTATTCCGTCACCACACGGATGACGTGCGTGTCCGGTGCCCTTTCAATATCTTACCAGTTCTCCTATCTAAATCCAAAGGTGACGGCTATAGGCTTGTCACGTATTGCGTAAGTTGGGACTAAAATTAACAACAAATTAACATGTCTGTCCAATATCATGAAAGATGTATAAAAGAAATGTGAGTATTTATATTCGTGTTTTACTACCACTAACCCATAATACTAGCTCTGTTTAGTGCAAGCAAACACAAGCTTGACTATAGATAATCTGGGTTGTAGTTACATTGTATGCAGGCCGTAACGACCGTAACATCATGATAAGTCCATTATAAGTTGCCAAAACAAAAATATTGTAAAGAATTATCACTCTGTTTACTGTCTTAATTAGTTCGCAGCAGTTTAAGTTTATAGCAAATGTCATTAAACTGTAGATAAGCTGCAAGGAAGTAGAGTTGACATCTGTTTACTCGACTGCGCAACGCAAAGAAGGTTATGTGTTTATCAGCCTACATGTATAGGTACGCATGCATGTTTGTGTCTTTGTGGCGCCCTTTTTTTTTTTCCGTGCGGAAATCCCCTCGGATACCACCTGTCGGTGGCATATCGGACTCGAACCGACTAAAACCGCACGCCGTCTCGGGTACTAATAGCCGGGGAACCAGGTATACCCTAGAAAGGAAGTCCCTGGTGCCCCGATGTCTTTGTGGCGCCCTGGAGTTTAACAGAGGTCATTTGCTTCAATCTTATTAGGATATTTACAACAAAAAATTGAGCTCCTGTAAAATATCAAAATTATTTGGTAAAAGTAAGGAGTATAAAAGGATAGCTTACGAAAGCAAATAATAAATATAGCACAATTAATTACATAAATGTATTCAGATTAAAAAAAAGTACTATCACAGAGCGTGACGACGCACGCCGTGGCGACGCGCATTAGATGTTTCAGATCAAAAAAAGACTACAAGATTCTCATCTAACTAAAGGGTAACGAAGGGTAGGTTGCCCTAACGGGGCGTCCAGATGGATTGAGCACCTAAGGAAGGCTGCTGGGGTAGATTGGACTCGGAAGGCCAAGACCTATAGCACACGTTAGGAGGTGATGAGGCACACGTGATGATAGATTGCCTGAAAGTGTGCCAATGGAAACTTGTTACTAAGGTTTCCATTAATAATAAGAATTAATTCAATATTTACATGTACCCATAAAAAAAATATCGAGATGTGTCGAAGTCCTTCTATCTAGCAGCGAGTTGAGCGAGGAAATTAATTTTTTTATGCCTATCCGTCTTAACTACCTTTTCCTGTCAATATATACTGCCAAATTCTCGGTGAAAAGTGCCCAGGTGACGTCAAAAGCTTTTATTACTGTCAGCCGGTTATTTTAGAAAAAACTACGTGATTATCACCCATATTTCGTGATTGTGAGCTAAATATAGTTGATACCCTATATTTTGTTTAATACGCTTGTGTTCACGATTATCGTCACTATGGCGTTAATGTTGTTTTAAATTTCTTTATTTATTTCATAACTTTATGCATAAATACATGCATAGGCGGACTTAATGCCTAAGGCATTCTCTGCAAGTCGACCGATTGGGCGATACAAAGATAGAGTGAGATAGGTGTTCTTTATGAGCGAGTTCTTTCAATTGCTACGATTCTATGTTATTTCTTAGGAACACAATGCCTAATTCATATTTATTTATTTACATTGTTGACAATTCATGCACTACAATGTTTAAACTAAAACATAATTGTTCTTTTAAAGTACGACTATTTACTAGTAAACACCGCTTGCTCTGATGTATTATAATTTATACTTATAACATCTAGTAATCCATATAAAAATGAGTGTCCGACCGAAACAGGTTTTTCAGCCAAAACAGAACTTTCTGCCCTTGTTCCAGTTTCGGCCGAAACCGAAACTCAAACTGTTTTTTAAAATTTCAAATTTTATATTTAAATCTAGTATATTTTTTAGCCCTTTATCTGTTTATACCTACATAACACCTAAAACCACACGGCATCAATTCTAAATAAGAGAATATATATTTAGGTAGGTAGGGAAAAAAATACGTAGCTAGGTACTAAATGATAGAAATTCACCTGTCTAAATTAAGTAGGTACCTCAAGCGATAGGCGGGAAAAGACGGGGCGAGGTGGCTGGCTAGGTAATTTGAACGGACTATACGCGTTTTCTCATAGTAAAAGTTAAGCGCAGTTGGACCATGAGGGGCTTATAACCCTCTTCCGGCCTGCCAGGCCCGGGAACAGATCAGGTACCGCAGGCGGCTCAAGGTGACTGAATGATCACCTTTCTCCATGAGCACAGGTCTGAGGGTGATAGGTGGCCGCGACGCGCCTCCGGAACGTCTTTAGATGGAGGGAGGTGCAACCATGGTTACCCACGAGTGTGCTGTAAGATGACTCGGGGTCCGTCGGGATATCAAGGCCGTCTGGACCAGTGGCATGGCACGACGTGCCGCGGTGTAATTGTATCGAAATAAAGTAATATGATTTCTAAACTCATTAAAATAAGGATAAAAAGGACTTGTTCAGAAATAAAATCCATAACCACCCACCAGTTGCCAGGTGGGCGATTTTTGTACAAAAACAAGGGCAGCGCGGAGCTCAAACAGCTAGCGGCGGCCCTGCACGTAGTATAAGTTTTTTGGATGGATTAAAATGGTAAAATAGGGATACCAACTGTAATGAATAATAAACTCACACATCTCACACACGGCTGTCTGATCCCAAACTAGGCAGAGCCTGTACTATGGTAAGACATACTGATAAACATATATTTTTAAATACATACATATTATAGATAAATTACACCAATCCATTCAACAACAATTAGGTATCTATAAACAAATAAATCTAAGGGTCGTATTACAAAATGATACTCAAAACTCCAAAAACGCTTGAGATTAGTTTTCGCCATATAGAACTACGTTCAAGCGTTTCTTGAATTTTGGGTAACATTCTGTAATACAGCCTAAATAATATCTGAATCGACCATAATCTCTTTTATGTGACACTAAGATATAAATTAAACTCAACAAAACCAAGCTCTATTCCTAATAATTGCTTTTGAGATAAAACAATGTTAATTACAAGTAAAAACCGGTAAGGTACGAGTAGAACTCGTGCGCCGAGAGTTCCGTACCTACCCAGATTTTACGTAGCTTTTCGCGAAAATTTGTAAGTACCAAAATTTATCTGAATATTCAAATTTTTTTTTATGGCTGACTCAGGACCTTGATTTTTATACACCTCATAGGGACTATAGCCCTCAGTATCTGGTATAAATTTCAACTTGCTAGGTTACCTGTTCCTGAGAAAATTGGTGGTGACACACGGACAGACGGACAAGAAACTGATCTTATAAAGGTTCCTTTTACACCTTTTGAGGTACGGAACCCTAAAAATGTTGCTTTTATCAAACCTTACTTGATTTTCGTCCGTGATCCGTGTGGTGACGGATTAAGAATACCGAGTGTCACCAACCCTATTCATCCCGTGGATGTCGTAAGAAGCGACTAAGGGAACTAACTACGCAGGACAACAGCACTGCAAAGAGAAGGAAAACTTGAAACAAACCCTGTACCAACCCGTCTGGCCAGCGTGGTATAGTAGGCCAAAACCTCTTTTCTAAAGAGAGGCCTATGTCCAGCAGTGGACTAATAAAGGCTGTTGATGACGACTTGATTTTTAGTTCCTTTGTGTATGTTGTTATTTAACTTTGTTTTAATTTAAATAATTTTCTATTATATTCTAATTAAGTAACAAAAACAAAGACGATGACGAGGTTCATGAATACTATTACATATTGTGTAGATGTACCACTTAGTTTTTATTACATTACTCACACCATAGACAATAATTTACTTCGAACATTTGCTTTTTTCGACTTTCTGAAAATTTCTAGACAATATCACAAAACGAAAGTACCTACTGCAACAATCTTGTTAGCTGGTTTATTTTAAGATATTAGACGATGCATATCATTTCGAAAATAACAGTCGCACGTAACCTCGTAAACAGGTCTAGTTAGTAGGAAAATACAGAATGTCTAAGTTAATTATCTTCAGACTGCAGCATTATTCTCTTGAGTAGCTACTCAAGAGAATAATGCTGCAGTCTAGTAGAATAATGCGAGAAGCTTCTCGCATTATCCTATTAGCTAACCAATTGTACTGTGAAGAACTAACGTATCTAGAATAAGACGACTGCGGTTGCCGATAAACCTATTGGCGGAAATGAAATCCAGCGTAATTTAGAACAATTACATATTATTAATCCCGTAAGTGACGTGAGAAAATTAACGGGTATATTGTTTACAGTTTTTCTTTTATGCCAAAAAAAAGAAAGGTCACCTGATGTAAAGTGACTACCCGCATATGGACATCTGAAGACCAATTCTCGTGATTAAAGTTCGGTCTCAATTCAGTTCCGACCAACTTTCGATCTCAAAGGTTTTCTTAGTAAAATATTAAACATCCAACGTTGACTGTAATGTGATTATATCGTATTGTAACCGAACATTGAATCGGTAATCTGCTAGTCTTAGTAATACTTTACTATTTTACTACGAAAATACCTTTGATGACAGTTGTGAGATCCAAAGTTGATCGGAACTGAATTGTAACCGAACTTTTATTACGAGAATTGGCCTTCAGAAACTTGAGAGTGTCAAGTGCGCTGTTGGCCTTTGGCCATGCTGCGGCAACTTCACTCAATACGCGAAGTGCAAAGTAAAATTGCAAAGCAAAGGTTTTCTATGCTGCAGTAACACTCCAATCGAGCCCTATATATGGCGAAGCATGGATCCGCTACAGTTATGACATCTAAAGTTGCTAAGAAATGAATTGTAACCGAACTTTTATTACGAGAATTGGCCTTCAGAAACTTGAGAGTGTCAAGTGCGCTGTTGGCCTTTGGCCATGCTGCGGCAACTTCACTCAATACGCTAAGTGCAACGTAAAATTGCAAAGCAAAGGTTTTCTGTGCTGCAGTAAAACTCCGATCGAGCTTATACATGGTGAAGCATGGATCCGCTACAATTATCGGATTAACCACGATGTAGTGGAAGTTGTTGAGGAAATTGGATAAACAGATGTGATCTGTGCAATCAAAGGTCATAAAGGACGTCTTAATTTAATCGCTTAAAGTTATAGATGATCATAAAACGATATGACAAATGACGCATTCTTCAACGCGGATTAAAATTATGGGAAAGGCTGTAACATCTATACAAAAAATAAAATTTAAGTGTCACGGTTATTTGCACGATACCTATGCCTAAAAACCAGTTTAAATATTTTTTGTCTGTCTGTCTGTTTGTTCCGGGTACTGTTCTTCAAAACGGCTGGACCGATTTTGCAATTCTTTTACTACCAAGTAGCTGTCTATATAAATGGAATGATATGATGAATCTTATGGAAATGATCAATTCATTTCCATAAGAATGAACAAGAAGTTATTACTTAGTTTTTACTTCCACTGCTCCACATCCAGACCAAACTATATTTCGAAAAAGAGTAGCAATTTATATTGGTTATGTTTCTCCTGGTGAGATGACATAAAAATATTGACACTATATTTGATGTCCGAAAAGCAGATTATCAAAAAGATGAAAATGACTTTGATAAACAATACCTGTTATCTGTCAAGCAAACAGTGACAAGCATTTCTGGTTTTTCTTTAATTGTTTGCATTTTCAATGAAATTACTGATGTAAAACTAAACTTCACTCACATAGAACTTATATGCTCAACTAGTATAACATATCAACACCATAAACAACCAACACAAACTGAATCATAAAGAGGAAACATCATTAAAAAGAACTCGGAATTGTATTACTCACCAAATTAAATCTATGAGTATTCTATTTATTTATTTGAACTTTTGCGCCAAAAGATCAAGACCCAGAGTTGATTCATAGCACCGTTTTTATTGAGAGCAAATTAATTAGCATGATAGTGGAATTTGTGTCATAACTTGTTCGTAAGAGTATTAAATGTTTATATGATTACCAATAAACTTTATTGCAAGGCATAATGTCTTAGTTAGTCTTTACATAGAATGAATCAACATGTAATTAGGATGTATTATCACATAATCCATCATCAAATTTTCTATAGACTGTTATCAATAGGCTTAAAAAAATTGGAAAGAATCATATAGAAATATATATATAAGTTTGTATAGAATATGGTAAAACTGTTGGTATGGTAATTTTTTTTATTTTATCTATCATTATAAATAATCTTAGATTAGTTATATATTATATATGTGCATTTGTATATGTGTAATGTCCATAGATGTTTATTAGTGTATGAATGTTGTATTTTTAAATATTTACGTGATAATGTGTTACGTAAATGTGTGTGTTATGTATAACATAATATGTTGATGGGCCTGTTGGTCTAGTGTTTGTAGTTCAGACTGCTAAGCCGGAGGTTATGGGTTCGATTCACACCCAGGACAAATATTGTGTGATGAGCATGGAGATTTGTTCTGTGCCTGGGTGTAATTTATCTATAATATGTATGTATTTAAAAATATATAAGTATGTTTACCAGCAGTCTGGTTACCATAGCCCAGGCTCTGCCTAGTTTGGGATCAGACTGCAGTGTATGAGTCCTTAAACTGTTAATACCTACAATCCATTTGAAGGTTGTCTGGAAGAGATTGCGGTGAGTGATAAGACAGCCGATTGTTAAGTCAATGTATTTGTCACTAATTTTTTTATAATTTTAGTCTATACAATAAAGATATAAATAAATAATTGAAACCATGAATACTTTTTTTGTGTAACATATTGATTGCTGCAATATATATGTGAGACAAAAATAAATTGACTAGAATATAATGCAGTAAATTAAAAAACTTTATACTTCCTTTCATGCAATTAAAACTTGCCGTTTAGTCAAAATTTGTAGATATAAATACTACTAAACCTACTTTAAACAGCATTGAAAAAAAAAAGAATATTAGAAAAAAAAAATGTACTTTTTTTTTTCATCTCTCTATGTACGCATGACGAATAAATCTTTAATAATGTGATAAACTGTGCGAAAACATTACGGAACAGGTCAGTGTAGTTCAATGTACAACATAATTTAGTAAATGCTAACGAGTAATTAGCGCCACAACAACAGTCTTAACGTACGTCTACAAAGTAAGTAACGGCTCGAAAGTTCGTCTGCCTTTGCTCTAGTAAGGTATTATGACTCACGGAAAGGTCATGAACATACTGACATTAAAATACAAAGAAACACACTCTTCAAAAAAAAATTAACTACAAACCCATCGAAATAATTTTCTTAATATAATAAAATTATGTTACCTGGCCAGATATTCGTTTCCACTTTTATATTTATTCTGTAAAGGCGATCTGTCTCCTGTAGCACCGTAAACTTTTATAGCTTCATCAGTTTCTTCTTCAAATGCGTCGTCAATAGAAAATCGTTTATCACTATTACCGAAAGGCCGCGTCATTGTTAAATAAGTGCGTTATCTGTCTGGAGAGGTAAAATAAACATCACAACTTTATATTACGGGACAAAACACAGCTGTCAATTTGTCATATCAACATGCGCCATATTGATTGCAGTGCGAGCAATCTAAAACCTAATTACTGAATTGATCTAAATATTTGGACATTTTTAATGACAAAAAGCTAGTAAAAATTTACTTTTTTTAAATTTTGTAAGCCTATCTAATTTACTTAAGATTCTTAAAATCCCTTGCTAAAAGGTCCCTCGCAAGTTACAAACGTACAAAAGAGCAACGAAACGCATTCACTGGTTACTTTTGTAGATATGGTATCCCCGTTGAAGTTATGTCAAAAACGTCAACCGTCTATTTGACAATGAAATGTCAAAACCGCATGGTGTTGTATTTGTAAATTTAAATTTTGACAAGAATATAGTTTTTAATCATGGTTAATAAAGATTGGACCAAGGTATCACCAGCTTTATCTGAGCCGGTGTTGAACTGCATCAAAAAACAGAATTTCCAGTTTATGACACCTATACAAGCAGCGGTAATACCGTTGATTTTGTCTTGCAAGGATGTGGTAGCAGAAGCGGTCACAGGGTCTGGTAAGACTCTTGCCTTCGTGGTCCCAATGTTAGAAATGTTAATTAAGAAGCAAAAAGAGGCACCGCTACGGAAAGACTTTGTCTATGCTGTCATTATATCACCGACCAGGGAATTGGCGACGCAGATTTGTACGGTAAAGATGTTTGTTAAAAAAATAATTATAATATAAATACCTTATAAATTAATAAAGTAATCTAATATATAAGACAATTTACTGAGTTACAAAGAGGTATATAATGCTAATCAGTTCAGCTTACTAGTTTTATAATAATAAACACAAGATTTACAATTTGTTAAAGATTACGGTATTATATAGGTAATATGCTTTTTGGCGACTTTTCTATAACATACTTTTTTTTACTGTTTTTGAATTATTTATTATTAATTTATTATAAGTAGAAATCAAATAACAATATTTGATATAATAATATTTTAAATGTCACAAAAAGTTGCTTATTAATTGATGAATTAAAACATTTATTATTTAAGACAACTATAAACATAAAAAGCCTAAATTATAAACTACATACAATTCTGACTGCATTGATGGCAAAGTATTTTAAACTGTCACCTCGCCACTTCCTACTGAGCTGAGTGTTGTGGGTTTGATCCCCGCATAGAACAACACTTTGTGTGGTCCACAGATTGTTGTTCTGAGTCTTCTTTGTATCTGTTTCATCTATGTAAAGGCGCAACACACGAATACAATCCTAATGCGGGAGTTGTATTAAAAAATAATTTAATAAGTAAATATGAAAAAATAATTATAAATAAGATTTTAAAATGTAAATGTATGATTTTCAGGTCATTGAACTATTTCTTCAAGAGCCAGAACTGTCTCACATAACAACTGGTCTCCTTGTAGGTGGTCGGCCAGTGGAGGTAGATGTAGAGACTATGCAGAAGGGAGCACACATTGCAGTATGTACCCCTGGCAGGCTTGAGGACTTGCTAGGTGAGCGGAAGCAATTGAATCTTGCAGGCCGACTTAAAGAATTGGTTAGTTGAAGTTTTAAGATAAATCATTGATCTTTTATAGAATGTATCACCTTAGTATTTTTTTTTCTGAAAAAAAGCCATGAAATAGTGTTTCAAAATTTTTTCACCAGCATTGGAAATACTTATCAAAATTTGGAGTAATGTGACTGAAAAAATATTTTTAACTCAAAATAATTATAAAATGGTTCTAATTTCCATGCATGATATAGCAACTTGTTTTATGTGAATTAGAGACCTTAAATAACACTTAAAATATATATACAAAATATTTTTAAAGTTGGTGTGTTAAAGTTAAATCTCTTTTATGATCATAACTACCTTTAACTGAAAAGCACTGTGGTCAAATTTTTTAGAATCTGATCTAACATAATGGTCAAAACAATTTGGAGTGAATATGTTAATTTCACATAGTTAACATAACATAACATTTATTTCATAGTAAAGTTTTACAGTTTCATTACATAGGTTATTATAATAGTTAGGTATATGACTTAGGCTATAATTAATTGGAGTGATTGCTGTTCTCCTAGATAGGCAACTAAGTTGCCTGTGTTTAGGAGTTTAAATTAAAAGTTTTGACATAAGGATTTCAGTATTATGAATAGGGGGAAGTCCCCTAGTGCCGGACACATAAGGTTTTCAGGAAATAAAATTAAAACTACATCGAGAAATATGTATTTATTTATGAATTACCTAAATTAACAAAACATAAAATCAAAATCAAATAACAAAAATACAAATTCTGCGTAAACATAGTTTAGGAATGTTAAATAAGTTTTGGTTAAAAAATAAAGGACTTTGACATTGGCACCTAGTGCCGGACGGGTTAATCTTCAAACTCCAAGCACCGGACATTCTAAAACTTTTAGCATCTATCACATATGTAGGCATCTCCACATTCTGGAACGTCTGCACATGCTTCATGAGCCCATTATTGGCATCTGGAGCATTGTATCCAGTCCTCGTCGTGGTCTTCTAAACACACTACACAAGTCGTTTTTTCTATATTTGATACTTCAGTTAACGGCTCCTTTTTGTTGTCGTTATTGCCACGTTTGGTTTGTTTACTCATGGGGAATCTTCATAGCTTCAGCCAAGTCGTAAGCTAACTTCAAAAACTCGTTTTTCATCAGGGGCAGACATCTATTAGACAAATCTCTTATGTGGTCCACTAAAACTTGCTCATACTCGGGTGAGAAGGTTTTTGTAAATCTACCAACTTTTGGTTGCAACGTGACTTCTTTTCCACTGCTCAATGTCGTTATTTTATCATGTAGAGTACTTTTTGGAACATTGTAACATGACGAAGCTGCCCTCAAACTCATTTTTTTGGACAAAATCTTGTTCATCGCAGTTTTTAAACTTTGCTGATCCCATTTTCCTTTTTTTTTCTCTCTTGCATTTTCAAATATCTCTCTCCTTCTATCCTGTAAAACAACAAACAATCATCATTACAATAAGTACAAATGCTTCATAAAAAAGCTAACCTATAAACTGTCCGGTGGTAAGGGACACCTTTGTGTCCGAAAGTAGGGGACAGGAAACGTCCAAAATTACGTATTTCATACTAAAACTGTTTAGGTATTTAATAAAAACTTTCACAATATAATAATTATAGTGAAACACTGTCTTTATTAACAAATAACAAAAACAATTAAGGATAAAACCATAGCAGTAATACTTACTTGAAATTTACGTGACGCAACGCTTTCCCACCAAAAACAGCAATTCACGGCTTCCACCACGACTGTGCGTCTCACTGGCAAATCGCGTTGCGTGATCCTGTCTCGCTACGTTCCCCCGCACCCCTTTCACCGATTTATAAATAGATCGCGTTGACGTTTGTCAAAATAGTATGAGTGTCCGGCGCTAGGTGCCGTCCGGCGTTACGGGACTTCCCCCTATATCACAGTTATGGGTACCGTGTGGTGACGGATTAAGAATACAGAGTGTCACCACCCCTATTCATCCCGAGGGTGTCGTAAGAGCCGACTAAGGGAAAAAAACTACGCAGAACACCGGCACTGCAGAGAGAAGGAAAACTTGACACAAACCCTATACCAACCCCTTTGGCCGGAGTGGTATAGTAGGCCAAAGCCTCCTTTCTAAGGAGAGGCCTATGTCCAGCAGTGGACTATTAAAGGCTTGTTGATGTGTGTGATGTGATGGGTACCAAAGATGATCATAATAATACACACTAGACTATGTAATAATAAAAAATTAAAAAATTTATATTTATATGTTGTGGGGTGTGTTTTAAAGAAAATAAAAACTAAAATTGGTGGCATCAAATAGAAACAAAATAACAAAATAAAAGTCTCGGGCGCCAGATACCACCTTAAAAGAACACAGAACCCACCACAAACACAACAAATACCT
This sequence comes from Arctia plantaginis, assembly GCA_902825455.1. Classification (NCBI taxonomy): domain Eukaryota; kingdom Metazoa; phylum Arthropoda; class Insecta; order Lepidoptera; family Erebidae; genus Arctia; species Arctia plantaginis. The sequence continues at coordinate 1,556,074 of CADEBD010000327.1, forward strand.
CGGACATCTCAGCCAGCGTTGAACCTTTTTAACCCATGGCGGGAGGCAGCTAATGAATACAAGATGTTAAGTTCTAATGGCAGTTTATTATCCCGTAGTGTCTGTAGAGTACAATGTGTCTTATGTCTCTAATTACATTAGGTAATTCTTATACACAAATTAGTACTGTCATTAATGCAATCCTTTCCAATAAGAAAAATATAAGGTTAAATAAATTTTAAAGAGTCACATGAAGACCCAAAAAGAAAAGAGTATAAGGGTAGTTGTAGCATTCCCTACTCCCTTAATTAAAATTAACCCCTTTGGGGACCTGTATAGGTTTTTTAAACAAAGTCGCATAAAGACTTAATAGACAAAACAATAAACTCTAAGGGTAGACATAGCATTGACCTACTCTCTAATAAAAATAACACCCCTTGGGGACCTGCAGTATTCAATGCCACGTCGCCAAGAAAAATATATCAAAACACATACCACTGACCTTTATAGGCTTTTAAATAAGTCGCATGAAGACTTAATAGACAAAACAATAAACTCTAAGGGTAGACATAGCATTGACCTACTCTCTAATAAAAATAACACCCCTTAGGGACCTGCAGTATTCAATGCCACGTCGCCAAGAAAAATATAACAAAACACATACCAATGACCTTGGATCATCAGTCCGAATGAAATGAAATCAAACCAACTCCGAAACTTCTCACTCCGGATCCCACGTGGTGGAAGAGGCGGGTCAGCACTCCCAGGCTCCAGACAACGGCGTACAGCTAAGCAGCTTTTTCTACCATTCTGGCGCTCCACAGCAAACCAATTTCTTGGGGTTAGGCCGGCGAGAGACAAAAACCGAATGCCACGCAATGACATTCCAATAAGAAAGTAAAGAAATTTAGGTATAAAAGGAGAATAGAGTATAATTAAAACTTTAGATATAAACCAAAAACCCTGATTCATCTGCAAATAAGGAAAAATTATAGGTTAAAAGCCTATCTCATAAGATGAATCATAACTCTGACAAGAAATCATATTTCACTTACCAGGGTCCCAAAATGTTTCACAAATCAAGCAGCGGCATTATAAGCATTATAAGCATTTCCTGTAACCAATTAAACAAAGAGTTAAAACCACAAATTCCGCCAAGCCAAGCGTGAAGCACGTGGCCGAACAAAACTTACCTTTTCAACAAAAATAATCACTCGAACCAATAGCTCGAGTCCTAACTAGGTTGGCCGAACATTTAAAGAGGAAATAGGCCCTCGTCCATAACAATTAAATACGGATTACTAAAAAATTAAATGACAAAACTTGCTTCGCTTCATTTCACTCGGCGGCCGGTCCAAAAGTGAAGCCAACGTGATACCAGTGCAAAAGCCTGCCGCTGCTTAGAGCGGGAAAAAAAAATGTTGCCAGGCCAAGAAAAACTAAATCGACTAACTAATCGCGGGCGAACAACATCGATTATTACTCTCGTCCGCCCCTCGACCATCGGCACTCGCAGAAACGACAAAAAATTCAACCTAACAAAACAAAAACGAGACTAAGGTTCAAATTACTGTAATGGTGCGAAATGCACCGTTACAACTAACATTACTAATGTATTTAAAATATCTTACGTTTATTTCAGGAAATTTTAGTTCTTGATGAGGCTGACCGCCTTCTGGATTTAGGATTCAGTACGACCCTGACAACCATTCTGCAATACCTACCAAGGCAGCGCCGCACAGGGCTCTTCTCAGCTACACAGACAAAAGAACTGCAGGATTTAGTCAGAGCTGGCTTAAGAAACCCAATAGTGGTCAGCGTTAAAGAGAAATCAACCATCAGTACTCCAATACTGTTAGAGAATTACTACGTCATTGTGGAACCACAGGACAAATTCTTATTTCTATTGAATTTTATAAGAAATAGAAAAATAGCAAAAGGGTTGTTCTTTCTACCGACCTGCGCGTGCGTCGACTATTGGGCGGACGTGTTACCGGTATTCTTGCCTGATATAAAAATATTTGCTATTCATGGGAAAATGAAATTGAAGAGGTCTAAAGTTTTGGAGAAGTTTCGCGCTACTGACAACACAATTTTGTTGTGTACTGATTTAATGTCAAGGTTAGTTAATTTAAACTTCACTTAAGTTAACTTATATTAAACAAATCGTTGTTACAGTATAGATAGCAGCAAAAGTCTCTGAACACAAGCACGGGAAGAATAGGTGTGGTGACACTCCGTATTCTTAATCCATCACCATATGGATCCTTTCCTTTAAACTTATGCCTTTGAATGTCTGACACTTTAACCAGATTGCATTGACCGTGGTCAGAAACTGACTACTTGTTGATGAGGTCAAGCAGGGGTGGTCGCGTTAATTCTCTTGTATGAACACAATTATATAATACGAGATTAACTGGAAGAGTTCCCTCCTACCTTGAGCCTGTTTCTTATAGTCTTGAGCAAATTTGTCTAAGAAGCAAAATAGAAAAAGTTTGTTGTATACTCGTATTTAGGGGTACGTATGTATAGAAAGTGAGTTTCCGGTTGTAGAGGCATGGACATCCCCGAGGTGGAGTGGGTGCTGCAGTGGGAGCCGCCGGCGAGCCCCGCGGCGCTGGTGCACCGCGTGGGGCGCGCGGCCAGGGGGGGGGGCGCGGGGCTGCTCGCTGCTGCCGCTGCTGCCCACCGAGGACACCTACGTGCCCTTCATCAGGACCAACCAGCTCGTCGAGCTCAAGGATTGGCGGCACTCCAAAGATGAGATCAAGATCAGTCCCAAGTTAAAAGAGAAGGTTAGTGGGGATCAGAAGCACGAGTTTTTATTAGACCGTTTGCCATGTATCGGGTAGCTTAATAGTTCTATCGGTGTGGAACTTCAGTGGTTTATTGTTGAAAAACTTAGTAATTTTAGATGGTACTTTGGGAGGCCAATTTTTTTTTGTCCTGACTAATTTTCCCCCATAGTTATGCTATTTCTTTCCACTATTGTTTTATATAGTAATTAAAAAGCCGCTTAGAAGAACTAAAGTCAAATATTATAATTTACAGGTACTTGCAATGCTTCACGAACAACAAAAGAAAGACAGGTCCATATTAGATAAGGGTCAACGCGCATTCGTATCCCATATGCGGGCGTACACCAAACACGAGTGTAACTTGCTGTTACAGTTCAAAGAACTTCCTCTAGGTCATATAGCCACCAGCTATGGTCTCCTAAAACTGCCCTTAATGCCGGAAATAAAACAACAACATAAAGACCAGTTTGTAGGGCCCGGAGAAGAGATAGACTTCAATAGTATACCGTATCAGGATAAGCAGAAAGAGAAGAGTAGATTGCAGAAATTGGAGGAGTATAAGAAGACTGGGGTTTGGCCTTCAAAGAAGAAAAAGAAAATGGTGAGAAATTATTTTTAGTAAGAACTTTTGTGTTGCCAGCTTTCTATTATTATATAAACCAGTTTACCGTTAATATGCGCCATATAGCCTTTACTAGTCCACTGCTGGATATAGGCGTCTCCTTAGAAAGGTTTAAAAAAAAATGTAGGTTGGCAGCACAATATTTTTTTTTTGTTAACTTTTCGTTGTTGTAAATATAAAGAAAACTATTCAAAGTTGTTTAAGATATCTAAGGTCATACAGCTTACACATTAATTTCAATTAAAAAGTAGTTTTTAATAAACCATAAACTTGGCAAAAATATAGTTTGTTTCCTAGAGGCAGCTTTTTGTCGCTAATATGAAAGACTTCAGACTAATTTGTGGTCTGTGTTACTGTTGGTTGGTGTGGTATAAAAACTATATTCAGTTGCTCTAAAAAAAGGGACCTGCCCCTACCTATACATTTAGGTCAGGTGTTTTGGTGTTTCTGGTCAAGCTTTAATATTTTGCAACTCAAAGTAATCAAATAATCAACACATAAGTAGATACTGCAAAAATTACATACAAAAATTTATTTTTTTAAAGATGCAAACGCAGTCATGGGAGCAGGCTAAACAGAACAAAGAAGATCGTAAATTAAAAAGGAAGAAACGAAAAGAATGGAAAGCGCAGAATAGCACAGAAGGAGGTAAGAAGAAGAAACGGAAAGCCGTTACACAAGAAGAGTTGAACGAGTTAGCTGCCGATATAGCGCTTATGAAGAAATTAAAAAAGAGGAAAATTACTGAGGACCAGTTTGATAAGGAGTTTGAAACGTAACATACTCATGTCTAAATTGTAAATAAAATTATTTTTTATATTTATTGCGTTTTTTTTTTTAAATTGGCATAGTGGAGGAACGGGTGCTTTGTCCCTCCAACGGTAATCATGCCTTTATATAATTAATACTCTGGATTGATGTGGAATTCGTTGAAATACATTATGAAATCAAACTCACTTGAAATTTTATTCCACTATTTAATTTTGTTGATAAAGTCTTGATCAAGCCTGGCGGGCCGTGGCCCAACGGTTTACGTTTGGAAGTTGTATCAATACTAATCAGCTTAAGAACTTTTCATATCGTGATACAGAGTTTGCAGTTACTCCGTAGTTCGGTGTGTCTTCAGCAGATGGCACTGAAGTATGTTTTTATTTCCCTCCAAGACTTGAGGTATGCTTTAGTGGTTCTCTCCCTATTATTTTCTTCGTTCTTACCTATTTTTGTTAATACTGCCTAAATTGTAGAATTCACGTTAATTCTTACATGGATCAAGTACTATTCGAGTACTTAGTACTTGTAATGGGAATAAAATGAAGACTCTTGGCCTGGTGCTCTTAAGGTTAAAAGCTTTCTAAGACTTTCTAGTATTTTTTGTAACATCAACATGTTTTGTTTCGTTTAGTTCCTTTTAAAAAAAAGTGATGTCTTTTTATGAAATAAACCTTTTTTATTTAGTTATACTGACATGTGAGAGCGTGAATTATGCTAATAAAACGTTATGTGAAAAGATGTTTTGTTTTTGTCGAGATCGTTTTTTTTCTGGTCCATTATAAAAGTCACCATATCGTCTGTCATCGTCTTCGGAAGAATTTCTCTAACATCCTGAGGGTCTAGTGTGTTTATTAGTCGATTATATCGTCACGGTGACCGTGTACGCTGAACACGGTCACCTGGTCACCTCTCTATACCTTTAAAACCGACATTAATGCTAGTGAATCTTCGGCCAATATTAATAATTGTGGGGCGTTAATAAAATAATACGACCAATGAAAATAGTAAAATAAATATATATATTCTGTTCAACTTTCGTAGCAACATTTATGATTTGAGTATTACTTATCAAAACACAACAAGGCACTTATCACCTATATTTAATACAATATTGTCAAATTTCTTGTATATGTAGTGTACAATTTTATATAATGAAGCATTTGGCACTCTGCGTAGCACCGTGGAGCAATAATCTTAGATTGTATAAAAATGGATTAATAATATTGAGCTGTTTTTTTAGTTCTATTAGGGGATAATAATGGGGTAGACTCCTATGTCAACAATAATTTATATCGCCAAAAAAATAACTATAATAATAATTAAAGTACAGCATCAATTGTCCTTCATCATCAAATACTTTCATTTTTCCAATATTTATGAACATTATAAGTGAATGATTTGACAATTGCTAGTTGTGACGTCACACCTTAGTATTTTGTACAAAACAGTACAGCGTTTATCGTTTTGACGTTTAATAAAAATATACTGATCAGTCATCTACCCCATTATTATGAATACTCTCGTCGACATATCAATACCCCATTTCACAGTAAATGTTATTTAATCTATAGCTGCAGATTTGAGATATCACATGATTACTATCAACAGAAATGTATAACATTTATTTTTACAAAATTTTGTCACTGTAATTACGTAAATATCTTACAGGTTTCGCTTGACTTTTAATTATAGATGACCCCATGTGACAATGAGACCCCACGTGACACTAAGACCCCACGTGACAATCCGACTCCATACAACAAGGGACCACACACGTGATAATAATATTTGTTAATCCGCAGCTTTTGCTTTAATTACAAAGTGTTGACAATGAAAATAAGACGCTAATTGTACGTAGTGACGTATAATTAGCGTCTTATTTTGATTTACAAATGTTGACAATTTATTTTTCTTAAGGTAATAAGAATAACTGTTCATAAGGTAACATACAATTACTTTAAAAGAAATCATTGTAATGTGGATAATATATATTTAGCACCTTTTATATTATAACACGTTTTCTCGAAACTACGAATTTCATATAAATATCCAATATCTTCCTATCCAATGTTTATACATTCTAAGACAATGTATTAAGGTTTATAATTGTGCGTTTAGTCATATTTTACTATTTTCAGTTTTCTGTTTGTCACATTTTCTAGTCAAAGAGGAGTAGATAATATATTTACATTAACGTGAATATTGCAATAAATATATACTATGCGTTTGTTAGAACGTACTTAAGTGTGAGAAATAAATAATAAAGTGAAATTTTTTCTTTAGCACATTTTGGACACTTTATTTTAATATAAAACCTATTAGATAAGTTATCCACACATATATAAAAGAAACATTAAAATACGAAAACTGTCAATTAAGATTTTTTTATTAAACGCGCAGTAGTGATAAGTTTCTTTAAAAACGAAATTCGTGATTCATTTGAAATAATTTTTGCTATATGTATCAAACTATTTTCTAACAAACGTATTGTAGTTCACATTAAACACGAAACATTAATTAGGGAAGCGTCTGAAGCGGTGGTAAATAGAAAAAAAAACACAATTACAAATTATTTAACGTCAAAATAATAACAGTCGAAATCTTTACATTATGGCGAGCGTCCATCAAATGCGCTATACTTTTTATGTTTTTTAGATCTTTTTTATATTTTATTTTAGAAAAAAAAGTTGCATCTGTAAGCACAAATAGCATCGCCGATGGACAACAAGCTTTAATGTCGATTATATAATTTACACTAAGTACATTAATATAGTGCTTTTTTTTTTATACACAATAGGTTAAAAATGCTAAGAACTCAAAAAGTGAAAAATACAAAAAAGCGTCACGTACAAGAAGGAACACTTTACATAAATACTAAGTTTAAGATCATGTTGACATTGTCATTACATTATCATTGCCAATACATGTTGAAAAACTGTGTACGAAACTATTATTTATACATATATTCATACAATAAAAAACCAAGCATATTTTTTTCTCATACAAATTCATACATTGCCTTGTCATGATACTAAATATCGAACATCTAAGTTTACGCCATCATAAATTATAATAAGTAAAATAATTATAATCGTCGTAATAATACTATTAAAAATTTAAACTATAATACTGTCAAAGTGACAGCTCGACCTAACCTGTCAAATGTCAAATTTCATAAGTGACATGACTAGCTGCGAAGGACCATTATGTATCCAATCATGTGAAATTAATTCTCCAAACTTCTTCTCAATTTTTGCGTCCTTATGACAATTCCATTTATAAAATACTAATTATTTTTGTTGAGAATAAAACACTAAAAAGAAAAGCGACACTACGCGCTGACGTTAAATTCAAGATGGCGTTGGATTTGGCGCCAAGAATTAAAAACGAAATCTTACGATGAAATAGTAAAACAGCAAACTTACACTAGAGCAGAATAATAGTAGAGTTATTAATAATGCATTGAGCCAGCAATTTGTTTAAAAGCAATGCGCCTTATCCTTATTAATTGAAAAATAAAAAGATATACAAAAGCACCAAGTTACTGGACTCTTAAGCCTATCTTATGAAATAATGACAAGTTAGACATTAGAAATATTACTTAACTTTAAAAAATATGTAAATTTGATTTGTTCCAATATCAAAATTAAAACTAACTATTTGGCATGATACGGAGGTCTTAAAGTTGTCACGTTCGCAAATAGCAAATTATATTTCAAGTGTCTAACTTGAAATTAAAGCCTTATGCACACAAATTTTCACATTTCAAAGATAGGTTTACGATTACGATATTTTTATTACTCACGGACTCGAACGATCTTGAATGGTCAATCAAACATATTAATATGTGGTCATATACATGTCATAGAATATACAATTTAGTTTAGTTTTTTTAATAATAGAGGCAAATGAGCAGATGGGTCACCTAAGTGACTATCGCCGTCCAACTAAGAGACACAAGTTCGTTGGCACTTTTTTAGTGCCTCCTCCACCCCAGAAATAGGGAGGGGAAGGAGATTTGGACCTCCGGTAACTACTAAAGAAATGCTTAACACCGGTTTTCTGTGAGGCCATAGTATCACTTCGGTCTGGCCAGCTAGCCAAGCTGGGCCGGGCCTCTCACGGTTGCTCAATATTTAGGTTAGTATCATATTGCTGGTATTGTAAGTCATCGGGCATTAAGCTGTCAAAGTCTGAGATCATATATGCAAGATCAATTGTTAAAAATGTGACTGCAGTATTTTATATTTTTGGCTGGTGTGACCACATATTTATATACCATGTTACCACAATAAATAATATTAGCTTACAACTAAAACGACAAATAAGTGTGCCTATTTTATATCTAGTAATTGATTTGAACCTACAAATTTATTTGCCTATTAATTTATTACAAACTGACTATATTAATTTCAAAATAGGTATATAAATATTCAAACCAATACCGTTCAGAGATATACATAATTACAGAGTAATATTTTTTATGCTATAGGGAGCAAAACGAGCACACAGATCATCTGATGGAAGGAGTCATATGTGCCTCGCTGTCTTTTGTGTGCGCCCCTTTGAAATTAGTGGTAGGGACGACAATTTTGGCCACATTCTACCTCACTCACACCGGTTTTCTGCGAGGCCGTGACTTTGCTCGAGCTGGCCGATATTGTGCCGAAGTATGGCTCTCCCAAGACAATTTTTTTTGTATTTCTATATAAATAAACTACAAAAAAAAATTGTCATAGTCTCAAATTAAGTTTTAGTCATTTTATTCCATTAAAAAATAACTACTCTGAAATTAATATAGACAGACATTTACAGAGGTTTTATTATTCAACAGTTGAGAGCAACGATAAAACACTTCTGAAGTCCCTTGGTAATATATAGTACGAGGTATTGGCGAGTGTCGTGGTAGGGAGGATATTTACACATTTTGACTGTTCAAGGATTATCTCATTTTACGTTGCTAAATAATTCAATATACCAGTTCTTTTAATACGTTGATAATTATTTCTAATCTCCAAGCTTTTGATGAGAGAAATTCGTTTGAATATTATCCCTAGGCTATCACACTTGTTATATGTCAAGGCACGCATTACATTTACAACACAAAATATTATAAAATCGTTTCAATTTTTATGTTAACCATGACACTATATCAGGGGATCAAAAGACGTAAATTCACACAAACCTATCGCTGTTTTTCTTATTTAAATCCACGCTAATTTCACATAAAGTCAGTCATTATGAAATATGTAATGGGGTCAACTTGACCCCCGCTTTGGTAAACTTGACCCCTTTCATGGTAAAGCTTTAAAGTGAGATGTCCTAGGTACAAACATTTTATGTAAACAATATAGCTACATGAAATAAGGCACATAATTTTATTTCGCATATTATCACTTCGTCTAAACTTACTATTTACAAACATTATTTATATAAATAAATAAATAAAATGTACTGGCAGGTAGAAAAATGGATATTAGACATTTTTGACATATAAAGGTAATCAAAAATGACCGGTCAGGATATTTAATAAAATTGTATGAAATCTATAACTATTTTCTACACGCCAGTATATTTCGTACAATGAAAAATCTTTACGTTCATAACAAAAATTGTCAGCTTAATTTAAATAAATGTAATGATTTTTCACTATTATGTTCATCGATACATATTTTAAACTGTTTAATGCACAGATGGTAGTATGTAACCGTAACATTTCACTTCTAAAGTGGAATCTGTAACAACAGTCATAAAATATAATATCGACTGTAGATCGTCAGCTTTGTGGTGTTATTCTGGTGTCGATTTACATAAATTATTTATTGAATGAGAAATTAGAAAGCAGTGAACTTGTCACGAGAATATTATATAAAACAATTAAATCATCACGAACTCGGCTGTGTGTACATACTTGTTACATAATAAATAAGAATCGCTTGAAGATTTGTTCTTAAGAGTAATAAATTCACAGTTTTTACATCTCATTTTTTCTTAATTATACATCTTTTATTGACGTTTTTGTACAAAATATTCAATATTTATCTAATTCAAAACAATATATCGTGCCTTATAGTTACAGCACCGGCAATCTCCACCAGTAGACCACAAAGCTCCTTTTCACCTGTGACTCAGACCTCATCGGGCGCCATGCCGTCGTCGTCGTGGTGGTTAGGCGCCAGGGCGGGGGATGAGGGCGCGGGGGAGGCCTGAGGCACAGGGACAGGCGAGGGAGAGGGCGGAGCTTTGACGGTTGCTTCGAGCGCGCGGATGCGGTTCTCTTGTTTGACGATTACCGACTTTAACTTGCGGATTTCATCGACTAAATCCGACAGTTGTTTCTCCTGAAATAATTTTATTTTAGGATTTTATTCAGAGCTTGGTAAGCATTACAGCACATTTACTTTATATTCCCTGTATATAGTAGTCAAGTATGGGGTAGATGGATGTATCGAGTGAAGGCGAGCCATATGGTTATACCCCGACTACTAAACGGTGAAACCCCAATAGCGTCAATTTTGAAATAAATATTATTTTATAAAATAATAACTGACAGTACGGTTGATGTATATAGCAAATTTTTCATTTACGATTATAAATTAAACGAACATTTGTTACGTGTGAGGAGTTACGGATTCTGATGATTAGGACGAATAGAAAACCTTTGCATATAAATATATATATATGCATATAATGTATGTGTATATTCATTCTGTCACGGTGCCGTGTTAAATAGGGTCTATAATGGACTATAATAATTTGTAACAACGTTAATATTGAGTATTGAATATATGCTGAAGAATCTATAAAAATAAATAAAATTGAAGTGTCGGTTTGTACAAACGTATACCAAAAAAACAGTTTAAATATATTTTGTCTGTCTGTTTGTTCTGGGTAAGCTTTAAAACTGATGGACCAATTTTGATGAAAAAAATACCAGGTAGCTGTCTATATAGGGAGTAACTTAGGCGTTTTTCACTCTATAAAATTTTGCCCGGTCAGGGAATCTAACCCTAATGGACTGCAGTCGTGGACACACTATGGCAGCGCTTTTCAAATTCCAAGCGAACAAAGTCCAGTGGTACCAGTGAATATAGAACTAAATAGTACGTTTTTTCAATAACGAATCACAAAGGTAAGGTTGTCGTTAGGTAAACGTCGGTACAGACCAGTGCGGCGGAGAAGGCGGGCGGCGGGGTGGCGGAGGCGGGGGTGCCGGCGGCGGGCGTGGGCGAGCGGTCCTTGTCGCGCTCCTTGGCGCCGGCGAGCGCGTTGGCCTTCTTCGTCACGTGCAGCTGCTGCGCCGCGCGCCCCGACACGTACCCGCCCTGTACCACCAAAGCGCGCTCCTGGAGTTCGGTTAGGGGGGCCCTACCTTATAGCATCTGTTTTCAACGTGGCGGTTGGCTTCTGCACGGGACGATCGACTCCCTCGTGGGGATCGTTTAGGGGGCGATACTTCACGAGATTGAAGAGCTTTTAGTAGAAGGATAAATAAATCTATACACGACAACACCGATCGGTATGAACATTATACGAGATATCTATTAGATAGATAATAATAATAACAATTTCACACTTCTCACACTCGACCGTCTGATTCTAAACTAGGCGGAGCCTGTACTATGGTAACCAGACTGCTGATAAACGTACTTATATATTTCTAAATACATTCGTAATATAGATAAATTACACCCAGACATAGAACAAATGATCGTGCTCATCACACAATTATTCGTCCTGGGTGGGAATTGAACCCACGACCTCCGGCTTAGCAGTCAGGGTCACTAACCACTAGACCAACAGGCCCGTCATATATATCCTTTCATCAGTGTGAGTCTCATGACTGAGATGAGATATTATTCCTAATGACCATAAATTTACTAAAACACGCATAAAACAAGTCAATTTAAATCTACAATGTAATTATATTCATGGCTTTATCTTAGTTTTTGGACTATTTAAAAAACGTGTGCGTCTCGAAACGCACGAGAGAAGTGATAACTGAAACTAATCTAAGTTGAACTATTTAATATTAAAATTGTTTAACTTGAGAAAAGCTTAGTTTATTACTTATATTTTATGTAAAACGTCTATCCGAAATACGGCTAGCCCTATGGATTAGAGTGAGATAGGAGCCTGCCTACCACTGCCGTATGCGTGAGAGAAAGGGAAGCCAAACAGACTGGCGCCGTAACGCGTTACGTTACGAAGCGGTTTACCCTCCCATAAGAAGTTATCACTTCAATCAAATTTTAATCCTTTTCATCTATATAATAAGAGGTTGTAAATCACAATTAAGAAAAATTCCCAGAATTTAAGGTATATACGTAAACTGTTAGTACACAACATAAAAATGCAAAACCGATTAAAACATCGTAGTTAAAAAGTCACAACACAACAAAATAGAAATGCTAAAACGGTTTTTGGTTATTATAAGAGATGCAACAGCCATCAGACACATTCAAGACAGATGTTAAGTGTACACCAGGGGTTCTCAAACTTTTCATTCCAATCACAAATTAATTAAACAATATTTAAAACAAACAATTACAACAAAATATAGAAATTATTTGATAAACCCTGGTGTGTAAATATTTAAAAAAATCAATTGTTATAACTAGAGAGAATTTGGTTAAGGAGAAATAATATTGTAGACCCCTTCGTCATAGTCATATCGTATCAAGTTTTAGGTAGTTCAATTACGTTTAAATAAAAATGGGAAGTAAATGAATACACCTACAGAGGAAAGTGATACATATTCATACACACAATAACATTTTTAACTTCCTAACACAACTCGTAAACGGATGGACCGATTTTTTGTCTTGTTTTCACTTGAAACGTGACCCGACATGGTGATTCTTAGCTAGGCTTTAAGAAAATTTGTTTAGCCGTTTGAATATCACCAGCCAGATCTTTGAAAGATTTTTGGAGTCAAGGATTTTTTGTATATTTATTTAATACCAAAACTCATTTTATAAATTGTATTAATACAAGCATAACTTACCTTTCACATAAATTATTGCATAAAAGAAAAAAAAAACATTAAAACAAACACATGCCTATACACACTTAATATTAAATCGTGGTTCTATTTTCTGAAGTAAGTGATAATTTATTTTATACTATTTTATATCGTCAATATGGCAGCTATATCCGTATGGTGACGGATTAAGAATACCGAGTGTCACCACCCCTATTCATTCCGTGGGTGTCGTAAGAGCCGACTAAGGGAGAAAACTACGCAGGACAACAGCACTGCAGCAACAGGCTGTTGATGAATAAGGCAGCTCGTTGCATTTAGGTGGACGTTCGTGTCCATTTGTGTATCCTAGATCGTCGGAGATCTGTTAACAGCAGCGCCATCTTTGATATTGCACGCTTGTATGTTTTGATATTCTCAGATTCTCAGAAAACACAATTGTCCTGGTCATGTTCGATCAAGCGAACGAAAAAATTATGAAAATAATTATCATGTTTGTGGCTCTATAATTATTCATACAAATAAGGCAAGTGGCACTTATGTAATAGAGCATAAATTACACAAATTATGGTTACTAAGGCAGAAAATATATTTTTCTTGCATAGTTCTCTGGTGGGCCATTGTAAGTCAAAGTGTATATGCATATGGGGTCTCTAGAGTGGGGTCATTGAAACTAATATGCATACTCATTTTTGCAAGTTAAATTAAGTATGAGAAATTCTCAAATATTTTAACTACGGTACTGACCATTTCATTTATGCTAACTAAAAAATACCTTGAGCGACATGGTGCAGGGCTCCGCGTCTTCTCCCGCGAGCCACTCGTCGGCGGTGAGGCTAGCCTCATCGCTGAGGGTGTCAGGGTACAAGTCTTCTTGGAACAGCTCCGACTTGCGCGGCACTGTCATTGATACCACCTGGAACGTATGATTTTGGTGTTGACTTCAGACCTTATAAGGACATCTATTGCTTTTTGTTGTCCCTGATATTATACCACGGCCTCACAAAAAACCAGTGTTAAGCAATTTCATCGTTGTTCGTTGTCGTTCCCGGAGCCCAAAGACCTCCTCTCCCTGATACTGGGGGGAAGGGGTACTGAAAGACCAGAAACACACTCGGTGACTCTTGAGTTGCAGTCGTCCATGAACGGAGTTGTCACTTATCATCAGGTGTATGTCTGCACGTTAGCCCCCTTGCTCGTTTGTCGTTTCTATTATAGTAGCTGAATTAAGCCATAACTTAATGTCAAAATAGAAATCTATCCAATATTATCAATAGAAGTTGTTTAAGATCATTTAGAATCTGCTTAAAAGAAGTACTAACAATTCAATAATGCCTCAATAATTAACAGGCCAGGTGGAGTGACAATTTGCGCAAGATGGCTGGCAGGAGCTGGATGCGAGAAGCCCAAAATCGATCTAAGTGGCGTGCAATGGGAGAGGCCTATGTTCAGCAGTGGACTGCGATAGGCTGATGATGATGATGATGATGAAGGTGGAATTTCGATTGACAAACTGCTAATCTACAGAAATGGCTGTGCTAGTGAATAACGGGTAAACAGACAATCTTACCTGACACAAACCAGAGTTGTTCAGCCTGTAGAACTTGGCTATCTCGCACGTGGCTACGTCGCAACCTCGTTTCGGCATCATGCCAATACCTGAAGATGACGAATCAAAAAATCAAACTCTCTTTATTTCATAAACTTTTTAAAATTGTTTGAAATCGTCGTTTATGTAGACTTTAAAGTCATATTTCAACACACACAATAATATAAAGAAAATGATCTTTTTTTTAATGACAACTTCTGCATTAGGAATATATCCTGTGTCGCGGTAGACTTTACAAACATACATGAAACGCACACAAAGAACACCCAGACTCAGAACAACTATTTATGGATCACACAAAGTGTCGTCCCATGTGGGGATCGAACCCACAACACTCTGCGTAGTAGTAAGCGGCATGGCTACCGCCTAAACCACTCCACCATCCGTGCAGTCAAATAAAAAAATGATTACCTCTTTGTGGGTCTGGTGTTTGGAAGGTGTTGATGTAATGAACGAATGGTGGCTCCGGTGTCACCTGGAAATTAATACAAGTATAATAGATAATAATTAGGCCAAAACCTCCTTTCTAATGTGAGGCCTATGTCCTACAGTGCACTGTTAAAGGCTGTTAATAAACAGAAACAAGTATGACATCCTGCTTTGAAGTAAGTTAAAATACAACTGAGTAACTTCAATATTCAGAACCTTGTAATTTGTTACTAAATTCAAACTAACCTCAAAGTACCGTATGACGGAATCGCCTTTCCCGCACAGGTATATGAGGTTGGTGTCGGGGTCGTACAGGGGGAACATGACCCCATTGCTGGTGTCTATCTCCACCGTGATGATGGGCTCCGACAGCGCGTCCGGGGTGCGCAGCGTGTACTGGCGCTCTGACATGCGACTGAACCTGAATGTATAATAATATTGATAATTAATCTACACCTATTAAATTACTTGCCTTAACTAACTGATTGATTCATCAACGCAGAGCCTTAACTTTAAATGTTGAATCTGACGCTTTTTATGTTGTATGCATCCACTAAGAAGGGATTTCTGGAAATGTAACCCTATAGGGTTAAAATAAGGGACGAACGGTTGCTTTGATATTCGTCATTTTCTAAATTAGAAACGAGAAATCATTACAGGAGCGAGTCCAGGTTAATAATGATGTGGCTCCTTCACAACAAATAAAAACATACTTCAGCGCCATCTAACGAAAACACACCGAACTATGTAGTAAATATTAATCCTGTATCGCGATATGAAAATTCTCACGTCGACTAATATATGCAACTTCTGAACATCAACCGTTGGGCCCAACCGGCATGATCATATCGCCTGGTCGGAAGAACCCCTTGGAGAGACATAACACCCAATCCTCGATTGTCGAGGAACCGGTGTTATGTCCCTCCAAAGGGCAAGAAGCTACCAGTTGCAGTCATACTAACCCAGTGGTGAACACAAGTCCATGTTTTAGGAAAATAGCTCTTGATGCTTTGCTTCCCTCGTGAGCGATAGCTTCAGATTCTACCTCACCCTTACGCGGGTCGATGATCCTGGTGACAATATAACAAATATTTACAAACTTGATAAACTATAAAACTTAACTTAAAAAACCAATTCACATAATATTTGTTTTATTGAAGAAGCTGAACCTTGGGAAATCTCGGGAAAACCTCACAGGTAGTTAGTTCCACATAGTGTGCGAGAGGGAACCTAAGGTTGTGTGGGTGAACACGGCCGTAGCGCAAGCGATCTAACAAGGGGTTCCAGTGACGTAATTCTTTTTTTTTTATTGCCGAGGAGGGGCAAACGCACAGCCGGGTCATCTGATGATAAGTGATTACCGCCGATCCGGGATACCTATAACTCAAGAGTCGTAACTGCGATGCCGCCCTTTTAGTACTTTCCCCCAGAATCAGAGGGAGGGTGTTCTGTGAGCCATGGCCGTATCACTCCCGTCAAGCCTTCTCATTTATAGTTCTCCCATAAATGTCTATACCAAGGATGTCTAAGATGGTAAAGGATGGTTTTTTTACCTGTAAACAATGTGCCTAGTGATTATAAAACGACGTATTATTGATTACCTGATTTTCTTATCTCTGCAAGTGGTGAGGAGTTTGGAACCGGTCCAGTTCCAGCACGCTGAGTAGATGAGGTCAGGATGGCAGTCCAAGCTGAGCAGAACTTCTCCTGTCCCTACGTTCCATATTGCTATCTGAAGTGGATACAAAACCAACGTTGAAACAAAAACAAAAAGTTTTTTAAGATATTTACTACACTTAGTAAGTAAAAAAAAAGGATAGTTAAGTAAACTGATAGACAAAAAAATAATAAATATGGTAATTTATATATTCAAAGTGTTCAATATGGTTCTTAATTGAAATAATTAAACACCTATGTCAAAACTTTTCTTGGAATTTAAATGGGAATAACCCGTAGCCAAAACTTTTGTACAAAAGTATTTTAATGGTCCAATACAATTGATGACCTGTTTTGCTTGGCTGTGGAGCAACTAAGGAGTGTGATGGTTTGATTTCCATTCAATGAAAACATTTGCATGCATAATTATGTCTTTTTCTATCAATCTGGTGGATTTCATGCACATCTTTATGTAGCAGGTCTTGCCTAAAGTAATAGACAATTTTAGCATTAATGATTAAAAATATAATTAAAGTTGTGTTAATTAGGTGTGTATTACTGCGCACGCGTGTGTGTTTTTGTGTGTGTGTGTGTGTGTGTGTGTGTGTGTGTGTGTGCGCGTGCGTGCGTGTGTGTGTATGTGTATGTGTGTGTCAACTTATCCTTTGATTAATAAGTTGCGAGATTGTTGTGCAATGGTATTAGAGCTTATTCAATGACTTTAACAATAACTGACCTGATTGTCCGAGCCAGCTGTCAGCAGTACGTTCTGTGCGGTGGGATGCCACAGAACAAGACCCACGCGCCGCTGGTGGTACACCAGATCCACCACTGGTTCCGTGAGGGTGCGCGACAGACCACCGTCCGGAATCTGCCACACCTGGATATCGAATAGTTATTCATTAGTCGTGTTGCTACTAAACTCAGAAGGTTGGGACTTCCAGTCAACAATTTGAGTTCTAGGCATCCCTGAATGTTCTATTAATTATCCTATATATATATAACTATTAGTTTTAACTGGTCAGTTGACCAAAATTAAGACGGCAGACATCTGGATACTTAATACGCTGATGTACGATGCTTAATAACATAAATAATAGAAATAAACCTAGGTACCACTTTGCAAATGATGTGAGATTTAGAAGAGGGTCAACAGAGTAAATACCTCATGGGCGTACTAACATACCCCAAAGTGTTTCTCATCACATGGCATGAAGGGGCATTTGCCGTACCGACCCCCTTTTGGACACTGGTGTACTTAGATCAAAATAAATCCTCTCGAGAATCAGGCACAATCAAGGTAGCCTGTACTGCTCACTATCTTCTAGCTTTTGGAAGAAGTAGCCGAACATAGGTGTTTTATCTTTATTCATTCACGTTTCTGTCTTGTCTGAACTTTATATGTAAGCAGAAATGTCAACCCAAAAAAAAAAAATTGAATGGGTTTTAAGTAAACAGTTGCATTTAGAAAATGAAGATTCTTAGTAACTTTTTTGTATATTATAGGGCAATCGTCGTGCTTAACACCAATTTTTTTCCATTCCGGACCCTTTTGTGCCAAAATGTGACTCTCCCATGGAAAATATTATATGTTTCATAAGTATTTTTAAAGGTGACCTCAGCTTGTACCAAGCTGACTCACATGAGGTGGAATGTCTGTAAATGTATCCGATGATCATTAGATACAGTATTACCTTACACAATATGGGTATACGCAAGTCGATCCGAAATATGACACTGAACTTTAGGGCAAAGGAATTTACAATATAACCGTGTTGTACAGAATCGATTCAATCCACATACTCATCAAATAATAAACGCTAACGAATTAATTTTACAAAATAATGCATTTACGTCATTTATTAGCACACTAACAGCCTTTACTAGTCTACTGCTGGACATAGGCAAGGAGGTTTTGGCCTACTATACCATGCTGGCCAGACGGGTTGGTATAGGGTTTATGTCAAGTTTTCCTTCTCTTTGCAGTGCTGTTGTTCTGCGTAGTTTGCTCCCTTAGTCGCCTCTTACGACACCCACGGGATGAATAGGGTGGTGACACTCTGTATTCTTCATCCGTCACCACACGGATACTTATATTGTTAAACAAATTGTTATGCTGTTGGTTTTCTTAATAAAGATAAATAAAGCTACCTCGTAAGCCTTACCTTAACAACGCAGTCCTCGGAGCCGCTGGCGATGACATTGTCGTTGTGCGGACACCACGCGATGTCCAGCACTGGCCCTTTGTGCCCGCCCACTAACGGGTGATCCGCAGGTATGCGTCCAACCTTGAATAAAAAGATATCGTGATTAGAAAGGATTTTGACAACGTTTTATTTACCACACTTTTGACTTATGTAGAGGGCTCTGACTTTCCGACTACAACCAGTTTGAGTTACAGGCATATGATCCTGATCTGCTTGCCTCGGTGATGCAGTGGTCGGGTCGTACCAAATGTTTGTATGATCTGCAAATATTTGTTTCGGAGTTTGGTTGTTTTCTATGTGTAATATGTATGTATTTACAAAAAAAAGTATCTAAGTATTCTGTCAGTCAATCTAGCTTTCATAGCACAAGCTCTGCTTAGTTTGAAAGTAGATGGCGTTGTGCGTCAGATGTCCGATAATCTATACTAATATTATAAAGCTGAAGAGTTTGTTCGTTTGAACGCGCTAATCTCAGGAACTGCTGGTCCGATTTGAAAAATTATTTCAGTGTTAGATAGCCCATTTATCGAGGAAGGCTATAGGCTATATATCATCACGCTAAGACCAATAGGAGCGGAGCACCAATGAAGAATGTTTCAAAAACGGAGAAAATTTATTACTATTGAGAGACGCAGACGAAGTTGCGCGGGTCAGCTAGTATTTTATACATGTACATGTTTACACTCCCCAAACCATCAGTATAAGTAATATCCGTTGCAGACTATTGCTGTCCCTTCTTATTCTATCATTTCTTTCAGTGGTCAAATTTTTCCATCTAATCCCTAAAAGGTGAAGGTTGCGGGAAGCCGTTGGATGCGGGCAGCACAGGACCAGTTGTTGTGGAGAGTTTAGGGAGAGGCCTAGGTCCCGCAGTGGACGTCGTTCGTCTGAGATGATGATGGAGCCCCAAAATGCTTGATTGACGGCAATATGGTTGCATGGACTAGAATTATAGTGGCAGAATATGAGCATTTAAGACGTCTCTGCCTATCACTTCGGGAATATAGACGTGAATGTATTTATCTTTTCCCAGAAACCTTATTCCGTCTCACACTAACTTAAAAAAAAAAAAAAATAGGTTCAGCTAGCTAAGGAACGCAATTAAGGCGCTTACGTTATTTATTTACATTAAAAACAGTGTAATTCACGTTTTAATTGCCATTATAACAGTTGCATTTAAGAATAAGCACAAAAAAACAAAATTAATTTTATAACTACACGCACTAATTACAAGAATCGTAAATAGCAGGCTTTTTATGTTTTTGATCCTCATTAAATCATAGAAAAATAAAAACAATAACGACAAAAAAAGCCTTGTTTGCGTTCTGTTTGAAATCTTGAATTAAAAAAAAACTATTAAGTCTTAATTAGAAAAATGGTACGCCTGAAAATTGGCGCCAAAACTTTCACAGTGTTACGACCTAGAGAAAGTCGGCCATGATGTATGAAAACAGATAATTAATAAACATTTTTGGCGCCACAATTAGAGTATAAATTGCTAATGTAGGACGCCGTTATACACGAAATTTACCGACATATTTATGTTCTGCAAGGTGTAGATTCGGATAAGATTAGCCTGCTCATTGCATGTTTGGAAAGTGTGTAATGGGTCCTACTACTACGTAGTGGGACAAAAATTAAAGTGTGTACGTCTCTGTTTACTCCTTCGGCAATTTAAGCGTGAGTGTATAGATATATAATGTAATAAATACTCTATCTGATACAATAAGAATCATATATATTTAACTGATAGTTCAAGAACAAAATAAATAAACAAAAAACTTCAGCTGTTTTATATTAGTGGAGAAATTATGGTATACTACAGCTATGCTCCTTTGCTTGTATCCACTGCAACTGCATTTGAAGTACATATCTCATATTTTAATTCCCCTATTTCTCAAGGTCATTTTGGCTGAAGGTTTAGATATGTTTCTTTGAAATCACAATACACTATCGACGGGTGGATACAAAACTGCACTTGCGTATTGTGTATGGGGCCTACAATATATAATAAAATACCAGACACAGAAAAATTTGCCATTTCAACAATTTCAAAATAAGTTGACTGCCTGGTAGAAAAATGTTATTACTGCCTAACAGACTACTTAAATGATGCATTTTAATTATTATATTATTTTTAATTTTATTTTTTTGTAATTACATTTTTGACATTTTTTAAATTATTTTGACAAATAATTTTCCATTTTATTATTTCTAATTATAATTTTATAAACATACAAGGTTTTATATCCTAATTTTATCTTTAATTTTTCTTTTATCTTAATTATATTTCGTAATAATTATTTTAAAATTTGTATGTCATACGGCAGAATGAACCAGTAACTTACTTTACTTACACAACATCTAATTTGTATTTTTTACCTACATTCTAAACAAATAAAGTTTGATTTGATTTGACAAATACTGGCACACTCACTATTTCTCGAAAAGACAACAATAAATGTTAATCATTATTAAAACCGCTGTGTGTGTGTCATTGTAACCTAAGATTTTTAGTTCAATAGAACTAAAAATCTTAGGTTACAATGACACATACACCAAAAAAAAAACTACACCAAAAAAAAAATTGTGCGTAAATACCGACCCATTATTTTTTGTTGACAATTCGAAAGACAAAGATTATAAGTTTTAATATAAATGTCACCGGCAAGATTCCTGAATCACGAAACCTGCGTGAAATTATTGTATAAATAGAAATGACTGTTGAAACTGCTAGAATAATATATAGGTTACGAAAGTGTAAATATTTTTAGGTTATATCTTGTTGAAACGAGAGCAGCTTGCGTTCAAGAAGTGGTTAATAGAAGACTGTTTAGAAATTTAAAGAAAGATATACAATATATTGTTTTATTTTCCCGGGCCTGTTGGTCTAGTGATTAGTGAACATGACTGCTACGCCAGAAGTTGTGGAATCGATTCCAAATTACCATTTCCATCCGAAATATGTAATGTTTATCATCAGTCTGGTTACCATAGTACAGGTTCTGACTACTTTGGGATCAGACAACCGTATGTGAATGGTACCCTAGAGGTAACAAAAAAAAACAATATAAATACCTAATTCTTTAATTAAAATCGGTTAAGAACGTAACACGTGTAGAACAATCTGGAATCTTCCTTGAATGGTACACGGAAATAATATGGCGGTCGTAGTCCCGAAAGTGTTGCGTGGGAGGTCTACGCTCTAGAAGTGCTTGATCACCACTTCAAGGTGGATGAAAATTTATGGGCAAAATTGTTATAACAACAGATTTAGCCATTTGTATGAGTGGATAATAAAGTTCCCATAAATTTAATAAACTGGATAGCTATCATATTTTGTGTGAGTTCCTTGAAACTTTTTTACCAATGGCCAGGTGCAACAACCATGTTATTTTGTTTCCTTTATTTAAAAAAAATGTTTTCGTCTCATTAAGGCTGAAAACTTATACATATTATAAAAGTTGCATTATTATTTCCTGTTCATAATATAGGTAGGCTCATCGGAGTTATATAGAAACAGGAATAAAGCCGCATGTATGCATCTTTGTCAGCAAATATAAAAAAAAGGAAACTTTTCACAAATGTTTTCGAAATTCGAAACTCTCCAACAGGTATTTGAGATTACATCATATACAGTAATTTTGATCAAACGTTTGCCTGAATATTTATGCATTTCGTTGTGCCGAGAGATGGCAGTTGGCCAAACGGACAATATTATTACAGTGCGAATTCCGTGGCTTTTGGGAGTAGACCGTGTCATGTTTTCTAAGTGGCCTCACGCTAATGAGCAAGTGAATGAATGTATGACATATAATCCAAATGTATGTCAACTTGATTATCTCAGTGTAGCTATGTAAACAAGAAACGGGCAAACGAATTCGTGCGAATTATATTTCGATTTGTCGAATTCCTTTAATTTCAGATATTGCCAAATGCCAAATATTGACAAATGAACGTAGCAAAAATTTAAAAAAGGAAAGAAAATCTGAACGAACAAGTCTTTTTCCTTTCTTTCTTTTTATAAAATATACAACTCCCACGTAAGGAATAAGTATATCCTGTGTCGCGGGGGACTTTACAAACATACATGAAACGGACACAAAGAACACCCAGACTCAGAACAACAATTTGTGGATCGCACAAAGTGTAGTCCCATGTAGGGATCGGACCCACAGCACTTAGCGTAGTAGTAAGCGGCGTGGCGACCGCTTTAACCACTACGCCATCCGTGCAGTCAGCCTTTTAGTCCATACTAGCCGAGACCCGCGGTGTTACCCGCGTTTGTTGTTATAACCGCGGGCAACGCCGCGGGGCGAATTAAGTCTAAAAAAAGTACTAAAAGTTACTCCTTATGTCATCCGCTATCTGCCAGTGAAAGTTCCGTCGAAATCGGTCCAGCCGTTCCAGAGATTACCCGGAACAAACGACAGACAGACAGACAAAATTAAAAAAAAATGTTATTTTGGCATTTGTACCGTGTAAACATACATATGCATTTAGTAAATAGCGGTTATTTTAATATTACAAACAGACACTCCAATTTTATTTATTTGTATAGATGATCGTTTAATTGAAAAAAAAAAACGAGCCCGTGGAGCAAGAAAAAAGCGACGTAAGTCGGACTAAAATTAAATTTCGCAAAATGTAGGTGTTTCATTCGTCTCTGTCTACTCCATAGGCGATAAACGCCGTGAGTATGATGTCCATATGTAGTTATATTAAAATAAGTTACCACAAGCTACAAACTAGGTACATAAACTTCAAGTAATTGAACTAATTAGTACAGTTTTAATTCTTTAAAAAACATATACGAGTATTTTAGATTTAGTGTTCGTCTAGCTACTCGTAGTAAATGCACGGACAAGCAAATAGGTTTAAATTAATTAAAAACGGTTTGCACCTGTCCGTCTGTATTAAACTTGAGTTTCGTATCGTGAACATAATACATATTTTCTTTTAACAAAAAAAAGTATTAATTTACACCTAAAACTAGGATAACTTGGGTGGGCAAGTTTATCGACATACCTATATACACTTACGTCTTTATACCCTTAGTGGGGGGGGGGGGGACTATAATTTTAGTCCCACTTATGTAAAAGATTGCAAGGCTATCGTCAGCTGGGCACATATAATCCATACTAATATTATAAATGCGAAAGTGTCTGTGTGTTACCTCTTTACGCTTAAACCGCTGAACTAATTTAGATGAAATTTGGTATAGAGATAGGCCGAGTTTTGGGCAAGGACATAGGGTAGTTTTTATCAAAGAAATCATCCTTTAAGGGGGGGTATAAAGGGTGGTGGAAGTTTGTATGGGGAATCAATAACAGCTAAACCGATTTAGATGAAATTTGGTATGGAGATACTTTGATTTTTGAGGAAAGACATGACCTACATACACGCGGGCGGAGCCGGGGAAAAAGGTATTGATTTATATAAAGCACATATAAATCAGTGCACATAGCACGGAGTAATATGAAAACTGTTAATGTACCTTTTTAAAAATATCGGATTCTCGATAACTTTTAATAATTTATGATTTTTTTCATCACAAATGCGTATACACCATCACCGCTTAATGTAACTTAAGTAGAACACTACATATGTAAGAGACTAGTGCCTGATAGGCATAGGGAGACCTGTCACGGGTTGCCGAGCCACCTATACTAAACAAGAAACTTACATAGTGAGATGAGATGTATTAGCTTTATTTGAAAAAACAAATAACCGTAATCACATAATAAGTGCATGAAAAGAAATAAAAGTGTCGGCGGTCGAAATCTTTTTTTTTTTTTCGTGCGAAAATCGCCGAGGATAGGGATTAAACCACACACCGTCTCGGGTACCAGTAGCCGGGGAATCAACATCTATATATTTCAAAATCAAAGTACCGATTTGTCATCAAAGAAAATATAATATTTTATCAACAGTCCTAGTCATAGTAAAAAGAATGTATGCACAATCGGTTAATGTATATAATTTACACAAACCCATACATATTACCGGTGTTTTAACGCTAGAAAACATTAAACCATCTCTAATGATCGTCCACTGCACACGTCGCTACGCTTTTCTCGGCGCGCGTGGGAGGGCCCTCGATTTCCGTCCGAATTATTACCCAATACACAAACACACATAAATAGATTCCTTAAATAATAACGTCTAATATTAGAGTGTTGTTTTGTATCGAGTAACTCAATTGTGCGCTCTTATCAATCTAGACTGGACCGCAAATGAAATTGATATGTGGAAAGCCATGGACATATGGGACGGACCGACCGGAGTGACTAGTGAGTACCACAGCCTCACAGAAAACCGGTGTTAGAAAGAAAAGAAAAAGAAAAAAAAAACGTTTATTTTGGCAACAACACTATACAATTTTGCAGCTTGAATTACCACCGATGCCAAAAACGGACCAAATTCAGCTTTGTGTCAGATGAAAGCTTAACGCTGGTTTTGAATTGGCCCAAAATGACGCTATGCGTAAAACCAGTTGCAGACCCTAAGTGCTAAGCCGTGTACATACATCATAGGGATTATAACATATAGCAATAAATTATAACAAGACAAAGTAATAGATATACAGATCATGCCAATATACACCACGATATACACAACAACATAATAAAGTGTTAAACAGTTCTTTCGTTGTTTTTCATGCATCTGTGACCGGTGGTGCAGCCCTACCCTCTAATACTTTTTTTTTCCTTTTAAAAAGACAACTCCCGCATTAGGAATATATCCTGTGTCGCGGGGGACTTTACAAACATACATGAAACGGACACAAAGAACATCCAGACTCAGAACAACAATTTGTGGATCACACAAAGTGTCGTCCCATGTGGGGTTTGAACCCATAACACTCGGTGTAGTAGGAAGCGGCGTGGCGACCGCTTAAACCACTACGCCATCCGTGCAGTCAACTTGCATCTCTCGAGAAGGCTATAATAATATACCATCACGCTACGACCACTAAGAGCGGGGTATCAATGATAAATGTTTCAAAAACGGGGGAAAATTATACGTTTTGAGAGATTCCG
Organism: Arctia plantaginis; assembly: GCA_902825455.1. Taxonomy (NCBI): domain Eukaryota; kingdom Metazoa; phylum Arthropoda; class Insecta; order Lepidoptera; family Erebidae; genus Arctia; species Arctia plantaginis. The sequence continues at coordinate 1,582,171 of CADEBD010000327.1, forward strand.
ATGTGTGCGCTGCGTAAACGGTTAAAGTTTGTCTTTTGAAAGTTCTAAAAAAAAAGCCGCGACATTGGCACTAAATAAGGACTTTCCAGTAATAGATATGCGACCCCAACTGCTCGAAATTACATTCCCCAATGCATTCGTATAACCAATATGCCTTTCATTTCCAGGGCAGGCTTAGTTATTTCGAGCCCTTTTTTTATTTTAAAAGGACAACTCCCTTAGGAATTTATCCTGTGTTGCGGGGGACTTTACAAAAATACATGAAACGGACACAAAGAACACCCAGACTCAGAACAACAATTCGTGGATCACACAAAGTGTCGTCCCATGTGGGGATCGGACCCACAACTCTCAGCGTAGTAGTAAGCGACGTGGCGACCGCTTAAACCACTACGCCGGACACTACAGCGGAGTTATCTTTAAAAAAAAATACACCCAGACAGAACAAATGATCGACTTAGCAGTCTAACGGTAATACGTTCACTCATATTCTAGACTAGCTGACCCGCGCAACTTCGTCTGCATCTCTCAATAGTAATAAATTTTCTCCGTTTTTGAAACATTCTTCATTGGTGCTCCGCTCCTATTGGTCTTAGCGTGATGATATATAGCCTATAACCTTCCTCGATAAATGGGCTATCTAACACTGAAAGAATTTTTTAAATCGGACCAGTAGTTCCTGAGATGAGCGCGTTCAAACAAACAAACAAACAAACAAACTCTTCAGCTTTATAATATTAGTATAGATAGACAAAAAGTACAAGCTACGCTTATTTAACGTACAGAGAGATGTGAAGATATCAGATGTTCCAGACTATTAGTCACCAGCTGTAATCGTTCTACGGCTGGGAAAAAGAGAGAGGAATTGAAGAAGTCTCACAAATAAATAACCTGTCTAATAATAGCAGGAGTGAGTAGTGCATTTGTAATAAAATATACATCATGTATTGGAACGATTGGAGTGTAGTATGTTTGTGTGATAGCCAGAAAACTATATTAAACTATATTAGTCACGCTAAACGATTGTGAGAGCGATACCTTGCAAATTGCAACTGATTACTAAGACGGGAACATAGGTTATGAATCATATGCATTGAAACTGAAAAAAAAACATATAAAACGTGTTCTGTTTTTATTTTCTTTTTTTTATGTTAGAGGGGCCAGACGAGCAGACGGGTCACATGATGAAGGAAAGTGACAATCGCCGCCCATGAACATTTATTTATTTATATTACAAACATACAAACATACATGAAACGGACACAAAGAACACCCAGACTCAGAACAACAATTTGTGGATCAGACAAAGTGTCGTCCCATGTGGGACATATAAAACGTGTTCTGTATTTATTTTCTTTTTAACATCTACAACTTAGGAGTCACAAACGCGTTGCCGGTCTTTTAGGAAGGAGTGCGCTCTTTTCTTGAAGGTTTGAAGGTCGTATCGGTCCGGAAATACCGCAGACGATAACCTTCTTCGAAGGATTCCAGCATTTATATTGTATTGAACCATTCCATTAAATTCCAAACAATTTTGGACAAAATAATTTTATGATAAGCACGATCATTTGTTCTGTATTTGGGTGTAATGTATCTATATCATGCTTATATTTAGAAATACATTTATATGTATGTTTATGAGCAGTCTTCAACAAATGGTCACGGATGGCGCAGTGGTTTAAGCGGTCGCCACGCCGCTCAATACTACGCTGAGTGCTGTGGGTCCGATCCTAACAAGGGACGACACTTTTTGTTCTTTGTGTCCGTTTCATGTATTTTTGTAAAGTCCCCCGCGACACAGGATTTATTTCTAGTGCGTGAGTTGTCTATATTTATGAAGATAAAAAAAGTCTGGTTACCATAGTACAGGCTCTGCCTAGTTTTGGATCAGACAGCCCTGTGCGAGATGTGTAAGGTAATTATTATTAAATTTTCTTTCATTCTTACATCCATGCAGTCAATTCTATATCAAACCAATTACTAATAAGCTATTAACAAACAAAACGTTACATCCTGTAATGAAATCCACCCACTACTTCCGCGCGCTATCTCCAAGCGGAACTGAATATATCAGACATCGTATCCAGCCGTTCTCAGTCTCCGAGATAGCAGCCGTTATAGAACGGAACTTCTAATCAGACTTTGTTGAAACCTGACCTTGCGAGTGTGAAGCGACAGAAATAGGCCGGACTGACTAAGAGTGTTCCAGATATGGGTCAAATAAATGCGTGTGAATTTGATTCGTATGTATTTTATAAACAATCCTTTGACCGCATTGTTTCTACCAGGGTTTCCAAGGATTTCGTTTTTAGGCCGTTTGACCCCATAGTCTAGTGGAGTGGACTTTTGCTGAAGTTAGAGAAGTTAGAATTGGCTAGTACTTCCACTGCTAGGGTAGTGGTATTCATACACATATCTAATTCAATAGTATTACATCTATTCGCAAGCAAATCGTGAACAGCTTAGAGAATAGTCGATCTATTTTCCTGCAGAAATCATGACCGCAATATGTGTACCTTTATTTTTTTTGACGGGGTGGAAAATCCTTTCGGGTCTCCTTGCTCTTTGAGGAATCAGGGGGCTAGGAGTATGTGGTGATTGCACTAAAACAACCGACGACGGCCTCAGGCGTCGTACTCTAAGAGGATCTGGACCATGTGATTTCAGGTCCTCCCCGAGTCGACCCATTACTCGGGATAGCGCGTAATCAGGACATTTTTTTTTATAATATAAGGGGCAGACGAGTAGTCGGGTCACCTAATGGTAAGTGACTGTTGTCGCCCATAGACCACCTACGATTCAAGAGTCACAACAGCGTTGCCAATATCACTCTTTGAGCGTCCCACATCCAGTAACGGGCTGGGTTTGACTCGGCGAAAGAATTGCTTAACACTGGTTTTCTGTGAGACAGTACGATAGTGAGACTAATGAATCGATAAATCCGGTCGAGCCGACCCATAATGCTGAAGCATGGCTCTCCCACGGTTAAGTCTTTCGAATTCCCCAAGTTCTCACACCATGCCGTCTGGAATTCTAACAATGCAACTATTATTGTTTGGTTTATTTCTGTTGTCAGGTGTGGTGTGAAAGTCAAAGATAAAGTTATCAGTCAGAGATAGCGAGGGTGAATAATGTGTTCATATGAAGGTCAGATCGTAATACTACTGATTGGGAGCCCGCCTGACGCATGTCGTCATCGCTGTAATGATTGGATTATCGGTTAATAACTTATGCAGTTTCAAGGTTTTTACCCAAATATTATATTGAACTTGATATTGATTGACGGGCCTGTTGGCCTGTTAGCCAGAGGTCGTGGGTTCGAGTTTCCAGCCAGGACAGGTTATTGTGTGATGAGCCCGATCAGTTTTTCTGTGTCTGGGTGTAATTTACCTATGATTTGTATCATAATCATCAACAGTCTTTAATAGTCCATTACTGGACATAGGCCTCTCCTTAGAAAGGAGGTTTTGGCCTACTATACCACGATGGCCAGACAGGTCGGTATAGGGTTTGTGTCAAATTTTGAATCTCTTTGCTGTTGTCCTGCGTAGTTTGCTGAACAGACTTTTGACTTTGAAAGCTTTGTTACAGTATTTTACCATGTTAAAACGCAAATTTCAATAAAATACAGTATTTTTTAAATTATTGTCTCTTCTAAAATACCCTAGAATAACAAAAGTGTTGATCAGGGGTACTAAACCGACGTAAAGAAACTGATTGAGCATTGTTGAGGCAAAACACTGCAAGTTGAGTTACAGTCTTTTGAATTGTCACGGCAGAGGGGTGGTAACACTCCGTATTTTTAATCCGTCACCACAGTTGTATTTTCATCGTATACTTACAAATATTATTATTATTATTTTACTGCTACTGAAACAAACCCTATACCAAACCGTCTGGCCAGCGTGGTATAGTAGGCCAAAACCTCCTTTCAAAGGAGAGGCCTATGTCCAGCAGTGGACTATTATAAGCTGCAGATGATGATGATGACTGCTTACTATAAAACAGTTTCTGTTACTAACAAAAATTAGTGTTGGTTACTACCAAGACAAATTTGTTGTAATCAACAGAAACTTAATCTATAATAGTAAAAGGACACTTAATTATTACACGCTTTATATTAGCTTCACTTGTATGTTTGTAGCTGACTCCTTTGGGCGTGATTTTGACTGACTTTAAACGTTCAGAATTCGTTTAAACTTTGTAGATATATCGAGGACCGATGACAATACACTAATTTAAAAAAAATAGTTTAAAAAAACTAAAAAACACGCTTTCTTAGGAAATCAAACAAAAAAATATTGGTGGCGTTGGGTGCCTGTTGTCAATAGTAAAAAGCACCCCACGCTTTTTTCGAAAGCGTGTTTTTTAGTTTTTTTAAACTATAATTTTTTTATACTACTACGCATGTTATCGCTGCGCAATCAAGTGGGAGATTATACATCAGTAATTAACGTAACAGCAGTCTAACCTGTCTGTGTCTGTCTAACCTTTGTTTGTAACGCTTTCACGCCTTAATCCACTAAACTAATTTTAAAAATTCTTTCACCAATGGAATCAATTATCAGTGTGTAACATAGGCTGTCCGTGTAGTGACGGATTAAGAATACGGAATGTCACTACCCCAATTCATCCCGTGGGTGTCGTAAGAGCCGACTAAGGGCGCAAAACAACGCAGGACACCAGCACTGCAAAAAGAAGGAAAACTTGACACAAACCCTATACCAACCCGTCTGGCCAGCGTGGTATAGTAGGCCAAAACCTTCTTTCTAAGGAGAGGCCTATGTCCAGCAGTGGACTATTATAGGCTGTTGATGTAACATAGGCTACTTTTTACCACGATAACCGACATACAAGCGGGCTAAAAGCTGGTATAATATATATACGTACAATATGCAATTGATATAGTCATTCATTTTACTTTTTGATGTTTCTGGTATACAATAAAGAAATGTCTTTATTATCACGAACCTACGAGCCTTCAGACACGTAGGCTATATAGCTCATACATATATGTAGGTATATCATGACGTACCAGCCGGTGAGTTAATTCGATACCGTTTCCTTGATTACATTCACTTGTCTGAGACACAATCGAATTTGTAAACACTCGTAATAGTTGACTTTGAATCTTTCCGATTAGATCATTCGATTTGCAATCGATTAATGTCGTCATGAATCGATTATAGGTAGATAAAATTAAAATACTATTCTATTAATAAAAGCGATCATCTTTTTGGCAATGCCAAATGTAATTTTATTGTTTTATAAATAAGACTAGCTGACCCAGCAAATATTCTCCTGCCATATAAATTATCAAACAAATCAAATGGCGATTAAAAAATGGAGGTAGGGATGGAACGGTGACAAATACTTTACGACCTATCATATATATAAAAACAAAAATTCATTAAAATCGATCGAGCCGTTACGGAGAAGTGCGAGACCACAAACAAGACACGAGATATTTAAATATTGGATCGGGTTACATAAAGTGCTTTACCCGATAGACAGAATTGTTCGTCCTTTTAACCGACTTAAAAAAGAGGAAGTTTTTACTTCGACAGAAATTATTTTCATTTATACGATTTGTGTTTTAAATAATTCTATTTTTTTTTATTAAATTGTTTACATAAGGTTACTCCCATTTAAATAAAAATCTTCCACCTTAAAGGGTAAAAAAAGGGGTTTTGGCTGAATGAGGTCAGTGACACTTGTTTATAATTGAAATAGTTTTATGCCTACAGTAAAGAAAAACGAGTGTGCTTTAGACCACACGACTGAAGTAAAACTGTTTGGCTATGGGAGAAAGAGAGAAAAAAAAGGGTGTTTGCCCCTACAGTAATATACAAAACGTAACTCTCTCTTTCTATCTTCACTAACTTATATCTCCCTTTTTTATGTTAGAGGGGGCAGACGAGCAGACGGGTCACCGAATAGAAAGTGAAAATCGCCACCTATGAACGTCTGTAACTCAGGAGTCACAAACGCGTTGCCGGCCTTTTAGGAAGGAGTACGCTCTTTACTTGAAGGTTTAAAGGTCGTATCGCTCCGGAAGTACCGCAGACGATACCCCGTTCCACAGATTGGTTGTGCGGGTCAAAAAAGTGTCTCCCTCTCAACTTTCGTTCGCCTCGACCGATCACACTTTTCGCAACGCTCTCGTCACGCATTCACCAGCTTACTCCCCAAGCGTGCGTAAAGAAGTTTTACTTAAAAAAGTCGCATAGATAGACAGCTTTGTTTATTACATATACTACACCATCAGTATATCATTCATTCCCATACGCGGTCACCGCGAGTAGTTTTTGCGCGCGCGCATTGTCATTCATTGTTGTCCGTATATTGCACAATGGCCGCTATCTAACGCCTCAACGCATTGTTCACCGATAAAAACAAGCCAATGTTTAACTAACCGACTATGCAGAAGATAGTGTTGTGACATTGCAACAGGGTTCGATAACAAATGTTTTGTTTTATCAAATTACAGTTCATCTATAATCCACCGTTTTGATCATTCCTTGTTCCCATCACTGTGTGCTTTTCAAGGAACTTTTTGCTTCGCAAAATCAATCTATGGAACAAATTGTAACCTGCGGTATTTTCAGACCGATACCACGTATAAATCTTTAAGAAAAGAGCGTACCACCCAGGGACGGCGTTAGTTCTGCCTGTCATTTGGACAGGCACTGGAAGTCAACAGTAGTCGGCTTATGCTTTATGTTAATGTAACGACAAGGGCCTCGCAATGGTTTACCAGCCTAGGGCCTCGCAATGATCTACCTGCCCGGGGCCTCGCAGTGGCTTAGGCCGCTACTGCTCCCAACTCAAAGGCCGACAACGCGCTTGAGACTTCTAGTGGTAGTAGTCACTTTGCATCAGCCGTCTGCTCGTCTGCCTAGTGTCATAAAAGAAATGTCAAATCGGGGAACACTATACCCACCCAGGGTTTAGTGTTGTGGCTGTGCAGAGGTGGCAAATTCAAAGTGGTTTTCTCACCTCACGGTCCATATACGAGCTTCCAACATAGGCTAAACGAAGCTAGCCAAAACGTTTTGCAATAAAAAATTGTGGCAAACACAAATGAAATTAAGAAAAAGTCAGCAAAATAAATAATGATTGTCTATGGCATTGTGTGAGTGACGGAGTGAGGATGAAATGCATAAATTCTTCTAGTAAGGCGTTGTTTAGAATACGATTACCTAATACAAAGTCAAACTTAAATGCAACTGTTTGTTATGTGATAACTGAACGACTCATGCATAGCTTAGATAATACAAATTAGTACGACAATTAGAAAAATAACATTTAACATAGATAACAGAGTTATTTGTGTGACACGTTTTGAGTTATTTCGAGTTCTATCTTGTTCTTTATCCTTACAAGCTTACTGTCACAAATAATATTTTAGTGAGGGTAGGTGAATATATTATTTTATCATGGGAGAGCCCTATAATTTCATTTTGTATATAGAGGAGAGGAAGGGGTCCTCCGACAACTTCACTCGGTGAAAAACGACTAAACAATTACTCCACACCGGTTTCCTGTGAGGCGGTGGTATACATCCAGTCCAGACGATCCGTATGTGCCGAAGCATGACTTTCACAAGTTTCTGGTTATATTGGAGTCTACAGAAAGATAAGAGACTATTAGAGACTTTAATGTAGAAATGGATTGGACCTATGATGAAAGACAGAAAAGTGGAGCTCCTTCATAGATAAACTGTTCGCTGAAAACACCCTTCATTCGAAGTCAGTTCTACAAATTATAGTTCACCGACCAACGGTTCGCGAAAACACCTTTCATCCAAAGTCGGTTCTACAAACTTTAGTTCACCGATGAACGGTTCGCGAAAACACCCTTCGTGTATATTCAGTTCTACAACTAATAGTTCACTAATTTACTGTTATCCGATAATAATAATCCTCTTTCAATGGTCGCTTTTACGATTTCACCTAATTGAAAAGCTGTAATAAAAATGCGCAAAACATTGTAAGACTTCACACAATAAAATTATTAAGAACTGTTTCTAAAATTTTAACATTTCCATTATTATTATTTTTAATTAATTATATTTGTTATACTTTTTTTTTACGTGTGGAATCGGACCAATAATGTCACAGAGTGGTATCAAAAGAAAGGCAAGAAAGACCAGAAGAACAATAATATCTTAAGGGGTGGAGGAGCTTTGTACTTAGTACTTAAATAACTAGAGGGAGGTTGAAGAGTCCTATGTTGGAAAATAAACTGACGATTTCGATGATACTTCTTTATAATCTAATGTTATGTGTTCAATCCGTGTCCGTGGAGCGACGGATTAAGAATACGGAGGATACCCCTGTTAACTCCGTAGGTGTCGTAAGAGCCGACTAAGGAAGCCAGGCCCTTCTTTCCCACTGGGCACTCTGGGCACGTGCCCAGTGCCCCTCGATCGATAGGGGCCTGATTCCTGCCAGATCACCAATCGAAAATTAATATTTATCACCAAAAACATTTTTATTTTGAAAAATTCATTTGTATTAACTAACTACAATACTTTTTTTTTCTATTCTAACAAAATAGTGCTCAACTAAGTTCGTAGGGGCCCTATTAAGCTAATTTGCCCAGGGCCTCCAATAGGCTAGAGACAGGCCTGAAGGGAGCAAACTCTAAAGGGACAACAGCACTGAAAAGAGAAGGAACACTTGAAAGAAACCCAATGTCAACCTGTCTGGCCAGCGTGGTATAGTACGCTAGACCCTTTTTTCTAAGGAGAGGCCTATTTCCAGCAGTGAACTATTAGAGGCTGTTGATAAAAAAAAAATGACAGAAATTATTTTATTTTTTAAAGGGAATAGTAAAATATCAATGACGGTATTCTTCTATTATGCTGTTATGCAATTGTTACAATAAGAAAATGATTCACACAGCAAATATTTCCCTTAGGTTATGACATCACCAATCTCTTGTTCCTTTGAATTAATTACTGTCATTCTTCTTAAACCCTTTTTATCGAGATTTAATTTTAATAAATTAGGCATAGATAGATGATTGCCTCTAAACCAATACCAGAATAGGTAATTAAGTAAATCATATGAACACTCAGAAAAAAAATTGAAGGCTCACTGTAGAGGGAACAAAATTTTGTGGCAATTCTTTGTAATATTGGAATATTTTTGTAATTGAATGTCAATTCGTCAAAACAAAAGAAATCTAATAGATCATTTGACAGATTACGGAAGGTGGACTAACACAGAGTTCGTATTATTAAATAATGTGGCACTAGTGGTATCCCTTCCAGCCTACTCGACAGGAAGCTCTAAAGCACACGATCTTTCTTCATTGAACAGTACCAAAATGTTAACCGTGTGGTGACGAATTAAGAATGCAGAGTGTCACCACCCCTATTCATCCCGTGGGTTTCGTAAGAGCCGACTAAGGGAAATAACTACGAAGAACAACAGCACTGCAGAGAGAAGGAAAACTTGACACAAACCCTATACCAACCCGTCTGGCCAGCGTGGTATAGTCGGCCAAAACCTCCTTCCTAAGAAGAGGCTTATGTCCAGCAGTGGACTAGTAAAGGTGTTGATGATGATGATGATGAAAATATTAAAAATTGTAAATGACTTACACACTTTTAGAACTTTACATTATTTAAACTAATAAAACCTTCACTGGATTTCTATCTATTTCTTGAAATGATTGCGTTTATTCCCTGTAGCTGTTAGGTACGGAGGTAATTTTAATGTGGTGCAAATGCACTCATTATCTTTGGTATGAAAAAAAATTAAAGTACTAAAGTATTTAACGTTCTGGGGTTAAAGATCTTCTGCAAAATATGTTCAAGATGATTAAAATAGCCTAATTATGCATGTAGTACCAATAATCATCTCACCAGCTCTCAACATCGTACTCATTAAAAAGTTTTTATTTCTCAACATAACTAGATGCCCACGGACTCTGGACCACAAACTAATAAAAAAAAGCTAATTTCAGTTTAATTTAGAATCAGAACCACATTAAAATTCATGAATAAAATCAACATAAAACGGTCAGTTGTTCATGAATTTTTTGTGGGATTTGAAAGATAATGCATTATTAAGATAAAAGTGTTATCATAGATTTGTGAAAATTTTGATAACCGCTATTTTACTCAAATAACTAGAAAACTTGTATTGGAACTAAATCGACAGGTAAATATAAATAATATCAAATTTATAGAGATATTAGTGTGCAAAGAGAATTATTTGTAGGCATTAAACTTATTGTAGAACTTGAAATTTGAATATAAAAAAGCAGACAATACTTTTTTTTTTAAATATGTATCGGTTTCAAAATTACCTTCACACAGCTATATTTATCAAGGTAAGTACATCATAAATCATCATCATCATAAATCTGATTATGACTAACAAGAAATAAATAGGTGTGTGATATGTGGATTAATAAAAAATAAATTGGATCTATGGAAAATTGAAGACCTAGAATAACTACCATAGAGTAATTAATAAGAAGTTAGAAGAAGATTGTGAGTCACAATCAGATCTAAAAAAAAATGGTGTAAAATTCCTGAGATACGAGATGTATCCTGCCACGCTTTGCTGTGGCACATTGTGGTCAGTTGATGAGAAACGAAAGTACAAAACTGAAGCCAAAATTAGTTAAAAAGATGTTGGAAGCGGTTTATATATTGTGTGAAAAATTTGAACTTAATCAGTGCAGAACTTTGAGTTTTTGAAGCATAAAAATAGCAACTTAACATTTATATATACCTATTTATAGATATGTTTTAATGTCAACAATATTTGGAATTGTCTCAAGCCAAAATTTAGATACTTCTACGTCCTCTTTACTGATACTTTAGAAGGCAAAGATATAAGAGAATTAGACTTTAGTATACAAGTTTTTTTTAATGAATAATGGAATATGTAAATGTCGTTCAAATCACGGGGTTTAAAGTGATGATGAAGACCATGACGGTTAACAAATATCCAACAGTTACCTACACCCCATATTCTTAAATATAACAGAATTACAGGCTTTATTTTCTTTTCTGTCACGGAACACATTTAGAAAGCATACGTCAAAACTGCTAACCAAGTTTTATAGTATAACTAATATCATATCCATTTACGGTTATTCAGGAAAGGTATTGGTTTAAATTTAAAACTGTTTATTATATATGATCTAGAATTCATTAATGTATAATAAAAACATTAACATATTGATGTTAACATGAAGATACAATATGTTTAACTTACATCCAAGTTCCCGCTATTTAAATAAAATGTATAAACAAAAATTCACCAAAAATCCGAATAACTTGGCGATTTACAATATAGAAGGTCTTATATTACAATAAATTATTATGCCACAGTCAATATTAATGAAGATATAAGTAAAGGAATAATCACTAGTCAAATATGTCACATACTAATCAAGACTGAGTTTCAGAAATAAATCACTGCAAATAATCACAATGAGGTTCATAATTAGAATAGTCTACATGGTAAAATTCTTTTTTATCCAGAAGTAGTTATTTATAAATCGGTATAGTATGACTAAGCGTCTTAATATAATATATTCAATGGAAATTTGGAGGCACAGAAATAAGATTTTATACTTCAATCTGTGAGAAATAAATACTTTGTTCAATTAAATTAGCTTACCTTATTGTGTGGCAGTACTATGAAGGCGCCTCCGCCGGCAGACTCGACGATTATAGCCAGAAACTTAGGATTCACCGCACAGAACGTCGAATCCCAAGAACTCTTTGACACTCGTATATTATCATAACATTGCTCACGTTTTAGGGCCTGCCCATAAACGTGGCGAAATTTAGAACTGCGCACCACCCTAAACGACATCTGTAACGCGAAAAGTGGCCCGTTAACAACAATACAAACAACAACTATCCGATTATTTCACTTTGAACATAACCTATACGCCACTCTGACCTATATTTTGACACTACGATTTAAATATTTTAAACTTTAACTCACGTTTGATTAAAAAGAAGAAATAATAATTATAACGCTTAAAAATGCAAAGAAAACATTTGAATATAACACAATTATTTGAAAGAAAATAAAACTGAGAGCTACTAAGGATCGAAGGGAGGACGGTTGGGAAAACGAGCAAACTCCATATTTGGTAATGCCTGCAGCCACCACTTTTAGTGATGATAATCTTGATTAAAATGTTTAAAACAAATAGGAAAACTATCTAATATATAAAGTTAATTTTGTAAGAATTTATAATTGCATTTTAAAACATTAATTTATTTGTTTGGAAGCATTTTTCAGGGTTGAAATTAAACTATTTTCACGTTATTTTTGAACGCACCTTAGAGTTGTCAAATTACTGTCAAATTAAATTTTTAACGGTGCATTCGTAAAACACATTGTAGAGACCGGGCTAAAAGTTCATTTACTTTTAGAAATATTGAATAAATTTGGAAATATTTAAAAATTAATATTATTATACTAATTCTTACCTTAGGTACATTGATAGGGTTTTGCACATTTTTAGAAGCTTTTGGGGTCTGAGCATGGTAACTGTGACAACGTTCTCGGCCTACCCTTTTGGCCACAGGTGCTCTTTTAATGTTAGGACTCGTGAAACTATTATGTCTCTTGACATCCTTTAAAACAAAAATTAAGCACATGTCAGATGGTTACTTGACAACAATAAATGATTTTTTAAGTACTAAAACTTACTCTATCTACTGTATCTATCTCCATGATCACTACAATACTGAAACTCTTTCTGAATATTGTAAAATAGCGACGATGTAACAATGAAAGTGTTAATTAAGAATTGTAAATGAAGAACTACAAAGACATTGTGTTCTTACGAATTTATAACTACTTACCCTCATTTTTTTTTTTTGGAGGACCTAATTTGCGCATAAGTCATAAAAGTAAAACTGATCTCGTATAATAATTAATTTTAAACTTAATATTTTGAATTAATTACTCTTTTTAAACTATCCGTAAGTTATTAATTTAGTACTTTCAGATCCTATTAAAATAATGAACTCAGAAAAGAGATTAATGGAGTGGACTGCACCTAGATCTAGATTTTATGGTATACGTCATATAGAATTCTAAGATTGTCTGTGGTCGTTCTAGTAAATAGAAGAATCGTGGAAATTGTCGAATGCCGAAAATTTGCGAAAATTATTAGAATTTATTTAATGTTGGGGTTTCATACATTCTGGTAGCAATGTTTTAAAGTTTTAGTATGTATGTTGATATGTTCAACCAAGTCATGGAGCCAGCGGTCACAAAGGTAAGGGCATTATTATATTCGTAACTAATAAATTGTTAACTTACATTCAGGTATTTTATGTGATACTTAAAATCTCGATTAATATTTTTATCTACAATAATAAATTTTCATGATTTAAATTTTTGTTAGTAAATAAATGACGATGTTTAGAAGCATTTGAAATATTTGAATGAATAAAAGTATTATTACAAATTAATTTCTGATGTCATACGAATATATGCGCAAAAAGAATAGTATAAAATTAAGGCTGTATTTACTTACAAGAACTGAATCTTAAATGCAACTTGACTTGTTTGTATTTTTTATTTTATATACCAACACTGAGAATAAACATGATTCATGCAGCAGTTAACACTAAGATTATTGTTTTTATAAATATGTATTAAACATAATTATTTAGAGCGAAAACTTTTACTCAAATAGCGCATCAGCATAAGTTGTTTTCTCGGGGACATTGGGCAAGGAGAGGTCTGAGTCAAGAGTCTGACAGATCCCTTCGCCCTCTCCCATTGGGCGAAGGACATCCTTGAGGATCTTCCACCACGTTAACGATAAAAAAAAGTTGTCAACAGCTGATTTGAGAGCTAAATTTTCTTTTAATAAGGAGATACGGAAAAGATAAATTATGTAAATTTACGTCATAGAGAACCATTTAATAATTAATTTATATTTACCTAAATGATTAAGAGACTTATTATATAAATCAATCATTACATCATTTGATTAAGTCCAAAGGATCTCTTCATCTATTTATCCTTCTGCCTGTGAGCAATTCATTTCTAAAAGAAATGAATAGATTAAAATATGAGTTTTTACTTGTGGGTTAAATGGAAGTGACTGCCATCAGAACTCCACAACCCATGTAGTAGGCGATATCGAAGTTCTGTAATGAGACTGTTGTCTCGCTTTTGGAGCTTCAACTACCGATAACGATTGTTAAAGATGTTTGTACGGCGACTGGGACCGATGGCTTAATGTGCTCTCAGAGGCTTGGAGAAATCTCAATGTGTTAAGAAATTGTCAACTATCCATAGCCTGACCTGGCTAGGATTGCTTGACTTTGCTATGTGTTTACATACTCGGTTATCACTTAGCCACAAGCCCTTGGCGAGATATTATATTATAGACTAGCTGGTACCCGTGCCTTTGTTCATGCGCTGCCTTAGTGGGTTCAATTTCTGGACTGGGCAAAATTTTATAGGGTTTTTCTGAGAGGAAAAATAGCCTAATTTACTTCTTATATAGACAGCTACCTGGTGGTAAAATATTATCAAATCGGTTCAGCCGTTTGGAAGATTATCTGGAACAAACAGACAGACAAAAAATATTTAAAGTGGTTTTTAGGCATAGGTATCGTGCAAATAACCATGTGAACATGAAAAAACCTATGATTTTGACATTACAAACATAGATATTTCTTCACAACAAGATATTTCTATTTCAATTTTCTAAATTTCAAAATTCAATTTTATTTATTTGTTTAGAAATATAATAGGAATAGCTACAGTAATTATAAATATATTTTATGAGGCACCACACTACTGCACTCCCTGTCCGTATGCCACTACTTGGCAAAGGGCTTTCAACTCTCGCTATTGTTCTCTGATGCTACTCTGGTGCATGTGCAACCTGCAATGGTTTTAATGTCATCCACTCACCGTCTTAATGGTCTACCTCTTTTTCTCTTTCTGTTCCCTGTGACCCTATTCATGACCAATCTTGACCGCTCCTGATGTATGTGCCAGACGGGTTGCTGTCAAGTTTTCCTTCTTGTTGCAGTGTTGTTGCCTGCGTAGTTTTCTCCCTTAGTCTATTCTTACGACACTAACCCTATGAATAGGGGACAATATAGCGATACTATACAGCATTACATAGATATACATTTATCTTATAAGATTAGTACACAATAATTAAGCCATGTTGGCATGTATGTTCTGCTACAGGTGTAAAGATGGGGACCGGGAGAGGTTTAGAACTCTCCCGGCCCGCCAGGCCCGGGAACGGGCAAGGTACCGCAGGCGACACAGGCGCCGGAGGTCGCTGAACGACCTCCGTCCTCCATAAGCGCAGGCCTGGGGGTGACAGGTGAGGCCATCTGTCACCCTAGCAGAAGCAGGCCGGGGTAGCGGCAAGCGCGTTGCGAAGCGCGCTCGCTTCCAGGGAGCAGAGGGAACATGGGGTTCCCACACGGGGGGTCGTCAACTCGTCTGTAGAATGCCCGAGGTATGTCGGGGCACCAGGGACTTCCTTTCTAGGGTATACCTGGTTCCCCGGCTATTAGTACGCGAGAAGGCGTGCGGTTTTAGTCGGTTCGTGTCCGACATGCCACCGAGGGGATTTCCGCACGGAAAAAAAAGGTGTAAAGATGGGTCGAGTTGATTGTATTTTTTTAATCAATTATGATCAACGCAGTGTTTTTCATACGCTATTGGTATCACTGACCTGTGTTTTGTATAACTCTCCTTTTGTGAATCAACAATAATTATTAAATTGGCACAACTTTGTGTGCTGTGAGTCATGGTTATTTTCTTCATATTATTTCCTTATGAAAAGAGTTCAAGTTGTTTTTTCTGTATTATCTAGCTTGCATACTTCCATTCTTTTATATTATAAAGGAACTGGGACCCGCGACTTGGTTTGCGTGAAATTTGAAAAGCGCTGTCTTAGCGATATGCAGTTCATGAGACCTCAGTTTCGATTCCTCGACCGAAAATTTTATTGGGTTTGGTCTGAGAGGAAAAATAGCCTAAGTTAGTCCTTACTTGGTAGTAAAAGAATATCAAAATCGGTCCAGCCGTTTTGAAGAACCATACCCGGAACAAACAGACAGAGACAAAAAATATTTAAAGTGGTTTTTAGGCATAGGTATCGTGCAAATAACCATGTGAGCCATGTAAACATTTGAAATTAAAACAGACACTTCAATTTTATTTATTTTTATAGATGTGAAAGTGAGAATGTTTTCTTATTAACGCTTTCACGCCTAAACCACTAAACCGAGTTTAAACATTCTTTCACCAATGGAAAGGTACATTATTAGTGAGTGACATAGGCTACTTTTTACCGCGTTAACAGAAATACACGCGGGCAAAGCCGCGGATAAAAGCAAGTTCAGGGCCTCAATTCTGCTATTTTATATTCAATTCAAATAAATCATTTCCTTAAAATTTGAAAATATATTACATTTTTTTGTTCTACCACTGTGTAGTACAGTATCTTAAGAACAGCCCCCGTAGTCTTATATAATCCCAACTAGACATGGAAATTATTGCTACTTTTAAATCATATTCATTTGATGAAATGATTTGTTGCACATCGATTTCACATGTGATTGTGATTTCGTCATAGACAAATATAAATGGCATTAAAATCAATCAAAATTCTTTTTATCAAGGAGCTCTTTTTAGATTAAGACCTTTAGCGAGTCTTGCGCTAGCGTAATAATAATAATTAAGTAGCAGAGATCTTGTAAGTCAGTCACAGTTGTCATAATATGATTTATAAATCCCAACCATTGTACCCTATTAACCATGTTGTAATTCTCCAATACACCAATGTCAAATCAATAAAATCTCATGTTTAGTATGGTCACCACAATTATCTATACATCCATACAAATAAATTAAACTGAAGCGTCTGTTTGTAATGTCAAAATAATAGGTTTTTTTCATGCTCACACGGTTATTTGCACGATACCTATGCCTAAAAACCAGTTTAAATATTTTTTGTCTTTCTGTCGGTCTGTCTGTTTGTTCGGTAATCTTTAAAACGGCTGGACCGATTTTGATAATATTTTACTACCAAGTAGCTGTCTATATAAGGAGTAATTTAGGCTACTTTTTCTCTCAGAAAAACTATAAAATTTTGCCTGGTCCGGGAACCGAACTCACTAAGGCAGCGCTTTTCAAATTCCACGCGAAAGAAGTAGCGGGCACCCGATAGTTATACATGTATGCTCCAGTCAGAACTCTAACCCGGGCGAAAATATTATTAACCGGTAAAATCAGTCAAAAGTAAACAACATCCATCCAACAATAGAGGGGAGCAGAAAAACGTCTATTGCCCTATGCCTATGTGGACTTTTATCCTTGGAATTAAATCCTTTAATCCTTCAGTTACTATTATATATACCTATATATATATATTATCCTTTAGTTATAATTGTTAGTTACTACGAGTATATGGTGCTAGTAACTAATAATTGCAGATATAATTTTGCTGTACGTTTGAATATTCCGTTCTGTATTTTTCCTGTCATTAAGAATCACTTACACTAGTATTTATCTAAAAATATTTTGTTTATTCTGAAATATCATCATCGTCGCCGTCCAATGGTAATCAATGGGCCTTGGAGACCCATGCATCTTCACCAATGGCCCCCCTCGCCCGGAGTGATACCAAGTCACAGAAAACCGGTGTTAAGCAGATTTATAGTTGCTTTTCGCCGAGTGAGAGAGACCCATGCTTCTTCACCAATGGCCCCCCTCGACCGGAGTGATGGGACTAATCCCACCCACACGCCCACCACTGTAACTCCTGTACACCAGGATCCACAGCAGTGACCCACGAACACACCGAGTTATGACACTCGGGAAGTCCCAGGAAGAAATTAAACTGTCTTGGAACCCGCAACGAAATTAATCAGAAGAAAATTGGAGGAGTTGGAAATACAGTAAATCCACTTCCCTCCTTAGCAAAGCGGGAGACAAAATGAAGTAAAATAGGCATACACCCTTTTAAACAGGGAAGCACCACGGCCACAAAATATTACGGGTCCTACATGAGCTATATTTGATTTCTATAATATGTATGGCAGAATCGCCTAAACGCACGGAAATTCACCCTAGTTGACACAAGATCCCCATAGTATACCGCCCCAGATGTCACCTGCAAGCTATTCAGCATTATATTACGTTCATTATACCAAAGACTACATTCCCAGAGGATATGATGAGCAGACTGTTCATAATGAGAGTTAGGTGTTGAGCATTGACACAATGGTGACTCGACTAATTTAAATGAATACAACTTGCTCTTAAAGTTACCATGACCCGTAAGAAATTGAGCGACACAGTGATCCACCTCAAGCCATGTCCTCGACAACCGTTCGCGAACAGATGGAAAAAATTGGTAAAGATGGCGCCCCTTGGATGATTCGTCCCAGCGTTGCTGCCATTCGTCTATGAGGTCATTATAGACATCGGACTGCTGTTGAAGCAATCTTGTAATTTTACCGCGATCCCGCGCGCCCAAGAAATCGCATTCCATGTTTTGTCTTGAATAGTACATGGCTGCACGTCTCTGCACCTCGAGATCGACCGGAAGGACACCTGCCAACACCGGCAAAGCCTCAGTGCTAACCGTCCTATATGCCTTGCACAAAAATATCAGTGCCAGTCGTTGGCCTTGTAACAGTTTGCGACGGACAGCGCCTACGGTCGCCCTATCGGCCCATACAGGTGCACCATAGCACATAGAACCTAAATAAGTAGCTCCGTATATGATCTTTAATGTATTAAATGATAGACCCCATGTCGCAGTTGATATCCTTGTCAATGCACAGAAACTCTTTTTAGACTTTTCATTAACTATTTTAATATGTTCGATAAATGAAAAGTTTCTTTCTAAAACTAATCCTAGATAACACACTGTGGTTTTATTTTTTACAGTAACATTGTCAAATCTAATGCTCGGCGGTGATTTGAGGTTACCTTTTAAAAGTAACTGGAAGGTTTTGTTGGGTGCAAAAGTTAAGCGATTACGTTCACCCCATTGAGATATCAAGTTCAAACATCTATTGGCTAATCTCTCAAGCCCCGCCCTAGTATCAGATTCCACCAGTAATAAGCCGTCATCAGCATACGCGTTCAGAGTACATCCGGATGGTATTGGTATCGTAAGAAAATCGTCGAAGCCGATATTCCACAAGTATGGACCTAGCACCGATCCCTGAGGACATCCCATTGTAAGCGCCTTCGACACAGAATGATGACCAAGTCTTACCGGAGTGATACCAAGTCACAGAAAACCGGTGTTAAGCAGATTTATAGTTGCTTTTCGCCGAGTGAGAGAGACCCATGCTTCTTCACCAATGGCCCCCCTCGACCGGAGTGATACCAAGTCACAGAAAACCGGTGTTAAGCAGATTTATAGTTGCTTTTCACCGAGTGAGTAAAGTTACCGGTGTCCAAACCCTCCTGAGTCTGGAATGGAAGGGACTCAATGCAGCAACGCACTTGGAACTCTTGCCTTGATGGTGTTCATGAACAGCGGTAGTTAACCATCAGAGGGCCTACTATAAGTTAATTACACTTCTATTCGATTGTCACGGTGACCGCGTTCGGTGTTGTGATTGGCCCGCACTGAAATCTCCTCCAATCACAACGCCAAACCTCGCTGTCTAGAGCGAGTTGATGTAAAAGAAACTTACACTAGGCCTTGAGGCCATAGGTAGGGAGGAAGGTCGCGTCACCTACCGACTGACGCAGGTGCTCACTGGGCATGGCTGCTTCGGTGAGTACCTGAATCGGATTGGACGCGAGGAGACGGCACAATGCCAGCACTGCGCGGCTGACTGGGACTCCGCCCAGCACACACTGGAAGCCTGCCCCGCGTGGGCGCGAAGTCCTGGTCGATGAAATCGGACGAGACTTGTCCCTGCCAGCAATCATTACTGCCATGCTGGCGGGTGAGGAGGGCTCTTGAGGCTCAATAAAAAGCCCTTGAGGCCATAAAAAAATATAGACCTTTTTAAAGATTACTCTACTTTGATTCGATGTTATTTTTAAACGTTTCAATAAAAAAAACATTTGTTTTTATAATATTCGTTACGATAACAACGTACCTTCGTAAAAAAAGGCATGAATGACAGCAATTAAAAAAACTCAGTTATTTAAAAACCAAAGTAATTTAAAAATAGTCATAATTACTTGTTACATCTCACACACGACTCTCCGACTCCAAACTAGGCAGAGCTTGTACTATGGTAACCAGACTGCTGACAAACATCCATACTTCCATACTGCACGGATGCCGTAGTGGTTTAAGCGGTCACCTCGCCGCTTCATACGGCGCTCAGTGTTGTTGGTTCGATCCCCACATCACACTTTGTGTGATCCACAAATTGTTGTTCTGAGTCCGGGTGTCCTTTGTGTCCGTTTCGTGTATGTTTGTAAAGACCCCCGCGACACAGAATTTATTCCTAGCGGGAGTTATCTGTTAAAATAATAATACTTGTATTAAAAACTAGCTGACCCGCGCAACTTCGTCTGCGTCTCTCAATAGTAATAAATTTTCTCCGTTTTTGAAACGTTCTTTATTGGTGCTCCACTCCTATTGGTCTTAGCGTGATGATATATAGCCTATAGCCTTCCTCGATAAATGGGCTATCTAACACTGAAAGAATTTTTCAAATCGGACCAGTAGTTCCTGAGATTAGCGCGTTCAAACAAACAAACAAACAAACTTCAGCTTTATAATATTAGTATAGATGCGAAAGAGAGTTTTTTGTTTTTTTGATTTTAAAAATTCATGCACCAATGGTAAGCTACATTATGACAACTTTTTTCTGCTGACAACTGATAACTGACACACACGCGGGCGGAGCCGCGAGCAAAAGCTAGTGAATTATAAATGTGAAAGTGACTGTTTGTTAAGCTTTTACACATAAACCACTGAACTGATTTAAAAATTCTTGCACCAATGGTAAGCTACATTATCAGCAACAGCCTTTAATAGTCCACTGCTGGACATAGGCCTCTCCCTAGAAAGGAGGTTTTGGCCTACTATACCACGCTGGCCAGACGGGTTGGTATACGGTTTGTGTCAAGTTTTCCTTCTCTCTGCAGTGCTGTTGTCCTGCGCTGTTTATTCCCTCAGTCGGCTCTTACGACACCCACGGGATGAATAGGGGTAGTGACACTCTGTATTCTTAATCCGTCACCACACGGACTATCTACATTATCAGTTAGTAACTTTGGCTACTTTTACCATTATGACCGACATACACGCGGGCGGAGCGGCGGCCAAAAGGTAGTGTTCTTTATAAACATTTGTTAACACAAATTTAATAAGATTTCGAGGCCACTACTGTGACCGTAATAGACTTGATAACAGCAAAGCAAACTTTGTACCCACACAGCAATAACAAATCGCGCGTGCTGCATGCCCCCTGACATTTATAATAAACTAGCTGAGACCCGCCGTGTTACCCGCGTTTGTTGTTATAACCGCAGGCAACGCCGCGGGGCGAAGCTAGTCTAAAAAAAGTAGCCTAAGTTATTCCTTATGTCACCAGCTATCTGCCAGTGAAAGTCCCGTCGAAATCGGTCCAGCCGTTCTAGAGATTACCCGGAACAAACAGACAGACAGACAGACAAAAATTGTAAAAAATGTTATGTTGGCATATGTACCGTGTAAACGTACATATGCATTTAGTAAAAAGCGGTTATTTTAATATTACAAACAGACACTCCAATTTTATTTATTACCACAGACGAATAAAAAATCAAAACTGGTATTAAAAAAAAAAAAAACCACATTTACTGACAATCGTAATGTAAGCGACTTAATTGCTGAACTTGTATTATTAACCAGCTATTTTTCTTGTTAAGTTATGCCTACGTGCTATTCCATAGTATAATCTATTTATGTGCTAAATTTCATCGAAATCCGTTCAGTCGTTCTGGCGTAATTAAGTAACAAACGTGTACACATACAAATACTAAAGCCTCATTCCCGTGCGAGAGAACTTAACGATCCCGAGATACTGCTCCTGCCTCTTCCACATCTTCCACATGTGACTGTTTAAACCACTACGAAATCGGAACTACGCAGTCGAAATTAGCAGTGGTATTAACATGCTGAATTCATGTATCTTATGATGTGGTCTTTCCACTCGTTGCCTTTTTAGGTGCTCCAATTGTAGCGTACACGACGTTGTCAAGTTTTTTTTTTTATGACCATTTATAATTTAATGCAGAAACCATTATCTTATTATACTGCATTGCTTTTTAAGTTAAGCGGTATATACTGTTATTCCCTATGGTGTCCGTTGCAACCCTGCAATTATAGCTAAAAACACAGAGTGTTTCAAGTAACCATTCAAACCAAAAATACGATACCACAGAAAAACACACGTGTCGATCATACATTGAACTTATGACGCGCTTGTCTGTAGGGCGGCAGTACTTTTAAGTGGGCGTTCTAATTCCCTTTCGGGTACTAGCATTCAAGGACGCAGCTATATTTAAATCGAGTTTGAACTGTCAAAAACTAGTTTACATAACATCCTCATTACAGTTAAATGTAAATAGGTAATATTTGTAAAACTGTCCGTATGGTGACGGGTTAAGAATATGGTGTATCACCACCCCTATTCATACTATTGGCTGGGTGACAACGGCACTGCAAAGTGAAGGAAACCCTATACCAACCCGTCTGGCCAGCGTGGAATAAAAGGCCAAAACCTCCTTTAGAAGGAGAGGCCTATGTGAGCATGTGAACTGTTATAGGCTGTTGATGGTGATGTAAAATGGCGCGTTGTAAATTTTTATTTTACATAATCGTGCATAGTTACGCTGTCAAGCAAATGTCAAAAGAGAAATGACAGAGTTTAAGGCAGCAACAAGGCTTTTGAGAAGCGAAACTGGATACTATTTTATTGGAGGAGTGGCAAATCCCTTCGGCTCCCGGAGAAAATATCGCTGCAATACATGTGGCAGGAGTAAATGCTGTTTCCACTAATAACCACCCCGATGGCTGTCTTCAGGCGCTTAAATTTCTGGAGACTTTGGAGAGTGCTTGTGCTAGCTGCGATTTGAACGGGATTCTGCTATTTAAATCCTGTTCTCCTAAGGGGGTGTATTGAATACTGTCTTGGTATCAAATTCGACATAAATATTATACGAGAATACGTATTGTTTGTAAGTACTACATGTGCCTATTTATAGACGGAAATGTCGCAAAGCGTTGTATTGATACTTCGAATTGCAATTGATTATTAGTTAAAAGCCTAAAAATTATTTACAAGCTAAAAACTGATTACTGTCCCTACTCCAACGTCAACTTATTAAAACCTGTCTTTTTTTTTTTTTTTTTTTTTGTAATTTGAGTAATAGAAGGGAAAGGATAATTCAAATATGCCAGGGGAAGGGAGGCCTCAAGCCTACCCTGTGGCCTTGCGAAAAAATATAACTGACAAGCTAAAAACTGATTACTGTCCGTCCCTACTCCAACGTCGATCAGACTTATTAAAACCTGTTTTTTTTTTGTAATTAGAGTAATAGAAGGGTAAGGATAATTCAAATACGCCAGGGGAAGGAGGACTCAAGCCTACCCTGTGGCCTTGCGAAAAAAAATTACTGCATTCTTAATTGCCTGTATTAAGGGGAGGGATCAGAGAAATTAATACTTTTCTGAACTGATACTCTCTGAAAATTTAAATCCCCAACACTTGGATGATTTGTATTCCACCACTTGCGCTTTTCAAAAATCACTCCTGCAAGAAAATGGCGAGGGATCCTCAAATCTCTACATCATAAAAAAGCCCGAAGATTTTACTTACTTTGTTAGAATTTCTTCGAGAATGCGTATTTAATTTCTGCTTTGCCAATTAACAGCGACTTTTTGGAGAGTGGAATAGTTGTTGTTGTGGCGCCGAAAATCATATTTTTGTTTTGTTTCTCTTTAAGAAGAGAACTCCCACACTAGGAATATATCCTTTTACGGCGGACTTTACAGAAATACATGAAACGGACACAACGAACACTCAGACTCAGAACAACAATTTGTGGATTACACAAAGTGTTGTCCCATGTGGGGGTCGAATCCACAACACAGCGCAGTAGTAAGTGGCGGGATAACCGCTTAAACCATTACGCGATACGTGCAGTCTTTGTTTTCTATAATACGAACATATCTCTATTTTGGATAGACTGATGATGAGAGCGGATCTCGTTATGTTGCTGTTTATTAATTAGATAGCGTAGCTTTGATCGTTTTATTTATATCTTTAATATTGATATGACTGGGTCACAGGTCTTGGACAGTTGCATATTGTTTAACATTTAAATATGCGTATCATATAAGCATGAATGGTTATCCTTCGATGCAACATTATTAAGCTTTGTGTAGGCGAGGATGCTAATTTATGTTAGTGTTAAACAATATAATTATAATACTAATAATAGCCGTACAGAAGTTCGAGTTTATAAAGTAACTAGCTGATCCGCGCAACTTCGTCTGCTTCTCTCAATAGTAATAAATTTTCTCCGTTTTTGAAACATTCTTCATTGGTGCTCCGCTCCTATTGGTCTTAGCGTGATGATATATAGCCTATAGCCTTCCTCGATAAATGGGCTATCTAACACTGAAAGAATTTTTCAAATCGGACCAGTAGTTCCTGAGATTAGCGCGTTCAAACAAACAAACACACAAACAAACTCTTCAGCTTTATAATATTGGTATAGATTTAAATAAATAGCAGACCCTTGCTCTGACACAACATTTTATTTTATGGAATAGGTGCAAACAAACAGACGGATGGATTGATTGTAAATAACTACCGCCGCTGTTGGACACCATTTTTGTTCTGTGCTGCAATCCTTTGGGATACCACCCACCAATAGGGTTGTTATGTCGGACTCGAACTGACTAAAAACCGAACGCCATCTCTTATACTTGTAGCCTAGGAATTCCCTGGTATTTATTCCCTTCTCAAAATTAGGAGGGCAGAGAAGACGGGCTTAGTTTTCTAGTAGCATAAATTATTTGGTGAAAAGCGACAAAAGAATTAGGTACTTGATACGGATTTCTGCGAGTGATCGTCCGGCCCATACGTGGTTTTTGATCAGACGCTAGACATATTAATATCCTCTGAATATCTATTTACGAAGACAACAGGGCGCTGCCTCGAGACACTGACGATTTCTAGTACTGTTATCTCCTCCTCCTCTTCGACCTTCAATCATCCATTTTTGGGTAAAGACCTCTGCATGATCACGCCAAGCAGTGTGGTGGCCATGAGTTTGTTTGCCCTTTCTTCTCATAAGGCTCAACCTCTTGGAAACGGGCGGTTGTAGATCGGCACAGGCATATCATAGATTTTGTATGGGTTTGGTTTTTGTTAAATTTATTTGCTTACTATTTGACAAAACAGAGATTGTTGCTTTTGTGTGTGTTGATCTATGACTTAAGAGTCACATTAAAAGACGATTTCAAAGAATTTTAAAATTTTTATGAAATAAAGAGAGTTTAAGTACGCATCCAGACGCTTCCTGCTATTTACTGTTACCTAACTAGTACCTATTTGTAACTCAGCTGTTTTTCTATTTCCTAAGCTTTAAATACATATGTTACTACTTATATTACTAGCTATTATGTTCAGTTATCGATGTAAAAAGGTAGCCTATACGATTACCTGATAATGTACCTTCCCATCGGTGAATTTTTAAAATTATTATTATATTTTAGATTTTACCTCAACTGAGTTTTTTTTTTACGTGTATAAATCCCTTCGGGCCGTCACCCCACCGGGGTTTGCGGCGAGGTGGTGTGTCGGAATCCGACCGACTAAAACCAAAACGGTATGCCACTCTGCGCCTGTAATAGGAGGGATCCGGGAACTGCTGTTATTAGAACATCCGGAAGATGTAATCACCCAAGACAAGCTTTGTACCAACGGACAGAATGAATATTATTGTTCGTTGTTCATTTACTATAACTAGCTACTTACTAAAATATCTTTGACCAACCCCCGACCGCGCAGGCTTATCATCGCTAGCCCCGCACGGATTGGCGTGCTGTTTTACGGTTCTCGCGGGCCACGAGTCCATGCGAAGGTGTATAAGTATGGATGGCTTATATCTGAAAATGTTCTTATTTAAAATAAATAAATTTGAATTTGAATTCGATCTTTACTAGTTATATAAAACTCTTTATCTAAAAGTGTCGAACATACGATATTAGTTAGATATTATCATGAGTGCTTGGGGAAATCGAAGTTTGACTTTGAACGTACAAACATTCGTCTAAGTAATACACGAAATATTAATATCTATACAAATAAATAAAATTGGAGTGTCTGTTTGTAATATTAAAATAACCGCTTTTTACTAAATGCATATGTATGTTTACACGGTACATATGCCAAAATAACATTTTTTTCCATTTTTGTCTGTCTGTTTGTTTGTTCCGGGTAATCTCTGGAACGGCTGGACCGATTTCGATGGGACTTTCACTGGCAGATAGCTGATGACATAAGGAGTAACTTAGGCTACTTTTTTTTAGACTAGCTTCGCCCCGCGGCGTTGACCGCGGTTATAACAACAAACGCGGGTAACACCGCGGGTCTCAGCTAGTCAATATATATGGATGAACATTGTTTATGTCGTGTGTGATAATGAATTGTGTATGCTTATCAGTCGCAGAATGACCTTTACGTCGGAAACTATAAGTACCTAATATATTTTAACAGGCTTTTATTAGTTTGGTATGTAAATATGTAACGGAACCTTCGAAAGTGATTTTGACCCATTTTTATGATTTTTACTTTTTATGTTAAAGAAAATTTATTTCTACTTTTTAGTTCGGCCAGACAAAGAGCGTGTTTTTTTTAAACAATTTTTTACGTGTGGAAACACCCTCGGGGCCTCACACCAGCGGAGTTTGCGCTCTGGCGGTGTGTGGGAATCAAACCGACTAAAAGGCGGTAGCCTAGTGGTTAAGGCATTGGACTTGCGATCAAGAGGTCGTGGGTTCGAATCCACACTACCGACGTGAACCCACTCCTAACATAAACAATTTAGCTTAGCAGGAGGGGTTAACGGGAATACTAGTAATTTCGGTTGCTAGTAGACTTTTATAAAAAAAAAAAAACCACACGGTGTGCCACTCTGCGCCTATGATAGTGGAAACTAACTAGTGATGTGCCGGATCGTTAACAAAGTATATCCGCGGATACGGATCCGAATACGGATATTTGGTGTCAAGATCCGCGGATACGGATACGGATACGGATCTTAAGTTTCTTACTCAATCGGAGCCCGTGACCTTGATAGTTGTCGCCACTTGACGCTTTGCCGTTGATATTTAAATATTTCATTATTTTAATAACCTAATACAAAGATGTTTGATTGATCTCATTATAAAGATAGCTCTTTCAGTACCTACGACCTGCCTAGTTGATTTAGTATGGTACGATAAATGATTGCAATACAAAGGTGCCAAATATTTGTTTTAAGAAATAAAAAGTAATCTGAACAGAATTCAATAGTTTTTCATAGCTACCTAATAACCATTATTCAGGGTTATTTTAAATTTACTGAAAACCTCTGAAGTGCATATTAGCAACATTATAAACAAAAACTTTTCTTCTGGACTAACACCGAAAACGAAAGAACTAACAACATTTGATTGGTCATTTGAATGGAGGACCAATTTTTTTTCATTTTGACGTTGTAACACATACCTAAGAGTTTTACAGTGAATACAAAATCACCTATATAGAATTTCATCTATGTAATATGTATTGAAGGATCCGCCAAAAAAGTCACGGATACGGATACGGTTACGGATCTCTCTTCTCCCTTGGATATCCGCGGATACGGATACGGATACGGATATCCGGCACATCACTAAAAGTAATTAAACTCCCACAGGGATGTAAATACTATGATAATATATAGTTATACTGGAAAAAACGTTGTACATAAAAAAGAATTATCTAATCAAGTAATACACTACTTGTATTATTATCTTTTCTTATTATTAAATTATTTATCACAACCAAAACAAACAAAGTATTTTAGTAGGCAATAACAATAAAATTACAATAACAATTTTACAATGATTTTTTACATTTGTCTGATAACACTTTGTGTGATCCACACATTGTTGTTCTGAGTCTGGGTGTTCTTTGTGTCCGTTTCATGTATGTTTGTAAAGTAACCTTTTTTTTTTCCGTGCGGAAATCCCCTCGGATACCACCTATCGGTTGCATGTCGGACTCGAACCGACTAAAACCGCACGCCGTCTTGGGTACTAATAGCCGGGGAACCAGGTATACCCTAGAAAGGAAGTCCCTGGTGCCGTCACCCCCAGGCCTGCGCTTATGGAAGACGGAGGTCGTTCTGCGACCTCCGGCGCCTGAGTCGCCTGCGGTACCTGGCCCGTTCCCGGGCCTGGCGTCCCGGGAGAGTCCTAAACCTCTCCCGGTCCCGCTCCGCCGTCTCCTTCGCGAGCATAACTTGCTCGCAGAAGGAGACGGCTTGTAAAGTAACCTAACGCGGGAGTTGTCTTTAAAAACAAAAAAAAAACCGGCTTTTATCCCAGAAGGGGTAGACAGAAGCTTATTAAACCCCTGCATTTTGCCAGCTATAATTTTAGTTGCTCTTACGTAATGGGGGCAAACCTACGAGTATTGCCGTCGATCGGGCATATACTTCTAAATAAGCATACTACCCCCTTGTCCTGTCGTTCTTCTCACTGCTGCCGATGGTGACCTCCATAAATCATCTCTTAGATGATTGCTTACCATCCATTGCGGTTCCAGTACTCATGGCTTCGCGGACTCCTGAACTTTCGCGCTCTGTTTTGTCCAGCACATGTTGCGCTATCGTCCGCGTGATGACGGATTAAGAATACGAAGTGTCACCACCCCTATTCTTCCCATGGGTGTCGTAAGAGTTGACTGAAGGTGCAAACTACGCAGAACAACAGAACTGCAAACAGAAGGAAATTTGAAGAAACCCTATACCAACCAGTCTGGCCAGCGTAGTAAAGTAGGTCAAAACCTCCTTTGTAAGGAAAGGCTCTTAGAATAATTTATTCTAAGAAAAGGCCTATGTCCAGTGGTGAACTGTTAAAGGCTGTTGATGACTGCCATAAAGTTCCAGCTCTCTAATCGATTCATGTAATCACTTATTATTAGTAGTTATGTATGTTTTGTTGGTCAGTTACCGTTGACGTCACCCGTATCACTCGCAAGGTCGGCGAATTTAATCACTCTCAGTTTTAAAACACAGAAATTTGCATATTACGTAATTGAGACCAAAATTTATCGTTCACTCATCACTTAACCTGCCTTTTCCCAACTTTATTTAGCGTCAGTTCCAAACGTGACATTCCAATATTTAATCCTTTGGTCTAGTGGCTAATGACCCTGACTTATAAGCGGGAGGTCGTGGGTTTGATTCCCATCCAGGACAAGTATTGGGTGATGAGCACGATCGTGTCTGGGTGTAAATTTATCTATAATATTTATGTATTTCGAAATATATGTATTTATCAGCAGATGAGTTACCGTAGTACAGGCTCTGGTGAAACTGTGGGCATATAATACGCCTGCCTACCTCTTTTGAGATATAAATGTCTAATATTGATATAGAGTGGGTGTATTTTTATATGATACTAGTTTTGACTGCGTCTTCGCGTGTATGTCGGCTATCGCGGTAAAAAGTAGATAGATAGATAGATAGGTACTCTTTATTGCACACCATGGATAGAAAACATACAATGCAATATAAACATAAAATTAAAAAAAACAGTGGTACAATGGGCGGCCTTATCGCAGTCTGCGATCTATTACAGGCAACCTTTAGATGGACTATACTGTATAGTGATATGTAGTCTGTGGTGCGCATAATATGGAATTACATAAATACAAATTCATGCACATACGTACATTCATATAAATATACATATACATACATACATATACATACACACATATACATACATACATATACATACATACACATACATACATACATATACCTAAATTACATACCTACATATATAACACATAGTTCTTACAGAGACAAATAGTGACCCTTGACGAGTCTCTTAAAAGTACTCACTGACCGTGCCCGCCTTATAGCTTCCGGTAAGGAATTCCATAGGCGTGCTGCTTGTACTGTAAAAGATGTATCAGTAAAAGTTGTGGAGTGTGTTGGAATTTCTAGTGTAAGATTTTCTGTTGATCTCAAGTATCGTGTATGTGTGTCACGGATAAATGCAAATCGTCTCTTTAAGTAGATAGGAGTTGCAGCATTAAATAAAATATTATACAGTAAAGAGAGGATGTGAGTATTCCGGCGAAGCCGAATTGGGAGCCACTTGAGTTTTTTACGAAATTCGGAAATATGATCATATTTGCGCAAGCCAAAAATGAATCTTATACAGAAGTTCTGAAGTCTCTCAAGCTTATCGAATTGGTCCTCGTTCAGATCAAGATAGCTGACATCGGCATAGTCAAGGATGGGAAGAAGAATTGATTGATGATAGATAGTGGCAGTTGGAAGGAAATTACGTAATCTTCTTAAACAGGCGGCAGAGGCAAACATTTTACGGCTGACATTTTGTATTTGAGCATTCCATGAAAAGTAGCCTATGTTACTCGCTGATAATGTAGCTTGCCATTTATAAAATAATTTTTAAAATGGGTTTACTGGTTTAGGCGTGAGAGCGTAACAAACAAACAAACAAACTCACTTTCACATTTAAGACATAAGTATGGATTATGTAACCAGTATGAGTGAAGTATGAATGTACACAAAACATAATTTAAAGTACTAGTGAAATGTGCATATTTAATATATGTATTTTATGCTGTGGGAGAGGCATGCTTCGGCATATTTAACATGCCAGCTCAACCAGTCAAACCACGGCGTCACAGAAAACCTAATCAATTTTTTCATTGCGTTTCACCGAGTGAGTGAGATAACCGGATACCAAGCCCACTCCTCCCCTGATTCTTGGGCACTCTAAGGCCTTCAACCCACTTGTGACTCTTAAGTTGCAGGTGTCAATGGGTGGCGGTAGTCACTTACCATCAGGTGATCCGTCTGCTCCTTTTCCCCATGCTGTTCTAGTAGGTTCGATTCCCTGACCGGGCAATATTTTATAGGGTTTTTAGGTGAGAGAAAAAATTGCCTAAGTTACTCTTTATATAGATAGCTACCTGATATTAAAATATCTATTAAGAAAATCGGTCCAGCCGTTTTGAAGATTAAATACTGAACAAACATACAGACCGACAGACAGACAAAAAATATTTAAACTGGTTTTTAGGCATAGGTATCGTGAGCCTATTATTTTGAAATTACAAACAGGAACTTCAATTTTATTTATTTGTATAGAAAAAAAAATGTATACAATATTGCTTACTGTTAACACGTCTAATTTATTTATTATACCGTATTTAGAACAGCCTTGGCCCGTATCACGTCAATGTACAGCTATTGGCCTAATTACATCGTAGAGTAAATGTATTCCAACATTTAATGCGTAATAAAATATACTTAAAAGAGTAATGTTTACTGATATTATAAGCGCGGAGTAGCTCTGTCTATCGCTATCGCAACGATTTTTTTTTAGAAGTCGCATAAATAACGTTATCAACGTTATATAAGCGACTTCTTAACAAAAATCGATTAGGTTGTAGTTTTTTTTTATTACGTCAGAACCGAACTCTGTGATATATGAACCTCTGCGGAAAGTTTTTTTTTGTTGTGAAACATCTAATGCGGAGGGTCAGACCGGCTGTTCTCGTGGCGACGTGTTGCCACGGAATGCGTCGCCAGGATCCATCAAATCTAGGCTACAGAGCGTGCAATGAAATATACACACATAAATACACTCGCCTCTGGAGCAGTCGGGTAAAAAAAAACGACGGGTTGCACTCCGGGAGTGCCGGCAGAAGTGAAAACTTGAATATTAACGTTGTGCATTTTTGATATTTTGGAATGGTTAGGGAATAATTTTGCACAAATTACTTTAATTATCAGTATAAAAGTACTATCATTTATGTGGTAGAATACAATAGTTATTTATTGCGCTATCGTACGCAAACATGACAATTTATCGAGAAGCTGTCACCATTCATGGATGCGCGTGGCACGCTGTAACATAAACACACACGAACATTCGCGCAAGCGCCCTGCGCCGTCTAAACGAAACAGCAGGCGCAGGCATACATTTTCTTACGTCATCATCGTCTTACGAATTTTCGATCAGGTCACGTGTCCTGACGCGAGTTTAATATTTTTTACCCATTACAAAAAAGTAAAGAAGTTTTCACAAAACAGCCATAACCCTTATGCAACTATGTTAACCCAAAATAATTGGGCAACACAGATGACAGAATGATGATTAATAACAATTTTTTATTTAATACTTTATGCACAAAAAAAAATGTACAAAGGTGGACTTAATGCCGTAGGCATTCTCTGCCAGTCTACCTTGGGGTGGGGTAGAGATGAGTGATTCATCATCAACAGCCTATAACAGTCCACTGCTGGACATAGGCCTCTCCTTAAAAAGGAGGTTTTGGCCTACTATACCACGCTGGCCAGACGGGTTGGTATAGGGTTTGGGGTGCTGGGCTAGAAAACCTCCTCGTGGTGCACCCTGGAAACGCTGGCGATGGTACTGTTTCCTCCTTGTCCTCTTGGAGGAGAGGATTATCGCCAGCGGCCAATATTCTAGCAGAAGAGGCAGCCGTTCATCGGCTCTCGGGCAAGGCCTGGTCCAGCAGGGTGGGCGTGTCTGCCGGTTGCCCTGCTGGCTCTTCGCTCTTCGGAGCATGGAGGAGGAAACCTCGGTAAAAAACCTGATGGCGGGGCCCTGTAGGGGCCACAGTTTCTCCGCTGATAGCGGTGGAGAAAGGAGGACGGGCTCGGCGTGTACTCACACTACCACCGAGCAGGCAGGGGGACGTAGTCTCCCTGTCAACCGTCGGCATATCGCAATCCCGAGAAGAGCGCTGTGGTTAAGTCTCGCGGCTCTGATCGGGGGCGAGGGTCTTGGCTTAACCGCCCGGACCGCGAGGAAGATAACCTCTCTAAAAAATTCCCCGAATCCCGTGTTCTGGTGCGTGGCCAGGGGATGCATGGCTGATGGGAAGTTCAGTCGCGAGCGCACTCCAAGCCGAGGTACCTGCGGACCCCTCGGTTGGGTTAAAAACTTACGCTTGCCCGGGTAATGGGGGATCTCTGCCCGGGTGGACCTTTATTTCTCCCCCACTCGTGGGATCAATTATGCAATCATTAAATAAAAATACGAAGAAACGATCGGAAACAAACACAAACCAGACAAAGGCAAGCAAAACGGACACTGAAACAAAAGGTGCAAGGGAGAAGAGGAACAGTGGAGTCGATGGGTCGTCCACTGAGGGTGAGGTGGCGTCGGGAACGCCCATCTCGATGGGGCTCCCAGAAGTCAGTCTGACTCTGATCTCTGGGAGCCGAAGAGCATCGGATCGGCTGCGTTCCGGATCCGCCGCTTCGTCGGATGGCGCGGAGGCCATGGAGGCGGAACGAAGCGACAGCCGGAAACGCGGACGCTCCAGGGACGAGGAAACGGATACGTCCCAGGAGATGATGCCACCAAAGGTGGCAAGCAGCCGCCGAGGGAGGGCGCGCAAACCGGCCTCGGCCCCGGTCTTAACCCCGTCAGGCTCCGCGTTCTCAAACGCGGAGTCCTACAGAAGTGTACGGGTGGACGGCGAGGCCGTAGCGGAGGAGGAGATCGCGGATCTCCTGCTCAAGGTTCGGGAGCCGGTGGGCGGAAATGCCCCCCAGGCTCCCGTGTCCGTGCAGGAGAGGGCGAAAGCGGCGGTGGCCGTCATTCACAAGGTGGCCACCAAGTCCGTGAACCTTAAGGGCTCGTTTGTGAGGGCCCTTAAGGACTCCTCCTCCGCTTTGTCGGAGGTCGTGGAGGGCCTAGTGGGCGACGTTTCGCGCCTACAGGTGGCCAACGAGAGGCTGACGGAGCGGGTGAATGAGCTGAGTGCTCAGTTCGCCCGCTTCCAGGCGAACCTCCCCGAGCGGGAAGCCCCGTCCGCGTCCCAGCCTGCCCCTACCACCAACCCAGGGGCATTTGACTCCCAACTGCGAGAAATCCTCATCGCAGTTGGGAATATGCTGGACGGACGCCTGGCTGGCCTGGAGGCGAGACTGCCTCCTGCGCCGATTATGCGCCCCCCGCTCGCGTCGGCACAGCGGCCTAAGGCCGCCGCTCCGACCGCGCTCCCCGTAGTGGGAGGCCGCGTCTCCTACGCGGCGGCGGCGTCTGCCCCGACTTCATCGGCTCCCCAAAAGCCGAGGAGGGGGGCCAAGGCACCGGCCCAGGCGCCGGCCAAGGCACCGGCTAAGGCGCCGGCCAAGGCACATCCCCAGGCGCCGGCCAAGACGGGGCCTAAAACGGCGCCGAGGAGCGGAGTGGCATTCCCTCCGCTCCCCACTCCGACACCCCTGCCGGGCCCCTCCGCACCTGGCCCCTCCAACGAGG
The DNA here is from genome assembly GCA_902825455.1 of Arctia plantaginis. Classification (NCBI taxonomy): domain Eukaryota; kingdom Metazoa; phylum Arthropoda; class Insecta; order Lepidoptera; family Erebidae; genus Arctia; species Arctia plantaginis. The sequence continues at coordinate 1,616,734 of CADEBD010000327.1, forward strand.
GTTGGCAGGAGGCGAGGGGCTCCAAGAAGTCCCGAAGGCGGGCCAGAAAGGCTGCCCAAAAAGCAGCCCAAGCCCAGCCTTCGCCACCGGTGGCAACGGCCTCTGCAAAGAGGCCGCGGAAGCTGCAGCCGCCCAAAACCGCGGCTGTAGTTGTGACCGTGTCCCCGGAGGCGGCTGACGGCGGGCTGTCCTATGCGGCCGTCTTCAAGAAGGCCCGGGACAGCCTCGCCAACGAGTTTGGGACGGTGGGGGTCAGGATGCGCCTCGCCCAGACGGGAGCTCGAGTTCTCGAGTTCCCTGGGGCTGAAGGTGCAAAGACGGCGGACTCCTTCGCTGAGAAGCTGCGGGGAATATTTGCAGCCACAGATGGTGTCAGGGTCGCCAGGCCTACCAAGTGCGCGGAACTGCGCATCTCGGGCCTGGACGACTCAGTGACGGCCGAAGATGTCCGCGCTGTAATCCGGGAGAAGACGGGGTGCAGCGCGGACAACGTCAGGGTCGGCACCATCCGCCCCGGTCCAGGAGGGCTTGGCGCCGTGTGGGTCAGCTGTCCCGTAGCGTCGGCCAAAGTATTGGCCGACGCCGGCAGGCTGCTCGTCGGTTTCGTGAGCGCCAGGATCACAGTCCTGGCGGCGAGACCGATGAGATGCTACAAATGCCTAGCATCGGGACACACGCGCGTCAAGTGCGACAGTTGTTTTGACTGCGGCGGACTGTGTTTCCGCTGCGGTCAACCGGGGCATAAGGCGGCAGAATGCTCTGCCGCCCCTCACTGCCCAGTGTGTGCGGCGGGCAATAAGCCCGCCAATCACCAGATGGGGCAGAGAGGCTGCAAGCCTCCCCGCAGTTCTCGGCAGACGTCGGGGGTTAGCCAGTCGACCCAGGCTGCCTCCGATGTAGTTCGTGCGTCGACGTCGTCGCCCATGGAGGAGGTTGTAGAGACGATCCAGTAATGGATCAAGTCTCCAACCTCCTGGTCCAGACGAACCTGAACCACTGTGCCGCGGCGCAGGATCTCTTCCTGCAAACCATGGCACAGTGGTCGATAGGTGTTGCCGTAGTCGCGGAGCCCTATTCTGTCCCTCCCCGTCCAAACTGGATGGGTGACTGGGACGGCTCCGTGGCAGTCGTCGGTTCCACGACGGCTCATTCCCCGCCCTTGTCGCTAAGAGACAAGGGCACTGGATATGTTGCCGTCGAGTGGGGGGGGATCACCATATATGGTGTCTATTTCTCCCCCAACCGGAGTTTGAACGACTTCGAGGTTTTCCTAACCAGCTTGGAGACCTCGATACGGCGACTAGCGTCTGGGCACGTCCTTGTGCTGGGGGACTTCAACGCAAAGTCCACTGCGTGGGGTTCCCCCAGGACGGACGCCAGGGGCGAGGCCGTAGAGGAGTGGGCGGCCTCGGTGGGCCTCTGTCTTCTAAACAGAGGCTCCACCAACACGTGCGTGCGACAGCAGGGGGGGTCGATAGTGGACCTTTCGTTCGCTACCCCTGCCCTCGCCGCACGAGTAAGGAACTGGTGTGTCCTGGAAGAGGTTGAGACGCTCTCGGATCACCTGTATATCCGATTTGAGCTCTCCCGGACCCAGGACTCCAGTAGGGGTCACGTGGCGCGGCGTTTATCCCGCTTTCCGCGGTGGGCTGTTGCCAGGCTGAACCGGGACCTACTAGAGGAGGCAGCCATAATTCACTCGTGGCTGTCTCCTCAGGCTCCGACCGAGGAGGTCGACGTGGGGGCTGGCCGCTTTCGCGATGCGATTACGCATGTATGCGATGCGGCCATGCCCCGCGTTCGAGGTCGTCGGCCTCCAAGGAAGGAGGTCTACTGGTGGTCCCAGGAGCTGGCGGACCTCCGCGCGGCCTGTACAAGTGCCCGGAGGTCCTACACGCGCAGTCGGCGGCGTCACCGTGGAGACGGTGAGGAGGACCGGCTTCATGAGGAGTACCGACGGGCGCGGAAAACTCTGAAGCTGGCCATTAGCCGCGCCAAAGAAGAAAAAAGACAGGAGATGCTGGAGGGTCTTAATCGTGACCCCTGGGGTCGCCCTTACCGCGCGGTGCGACAAAAGCTCCGCGCGTCGGGCCCCCCCCTTACGGAGACTCTCCAGCCCAGCTTCCTGCGAGAAGTGGTTGAGGGCCTTTTCCCGCAACGAGCGGAACACACTCCCCCGGCGATGGCCTCCTTGGCCGGAGACGACGGGGAGCACGGGGAGGAAAATGTTCCGCCCGTCCGGGATTCGGAGGTAGGGGCGGCTGTTCTACGGATCCGTTCCAAGAACACCGCCCCTGGGCCAGACGGGGTACCGGCCCGAGTGCTGGCCCTGGCCCTCAACCACTTGGCAGACCGCCTCGGGGAGGTGTTCGACGCTAGCTTGGCGTCGGGACGCTTCCCTGAGTGCTGGAAGAGCGGGAAGCTGGTCCTATTGAGGAAGCCGGGACGGCCTGCCGATTCGGTCGCGGCCTATAGGCCCATCGTGCTGCTGGACGAGGCGGGCAAATTGTTTGAGAGGGTTCTTTCTGCCCGCATCGTCCGGCACCTCTGCGAGGTGGGCCCCGATCTGTCGGACGCCCAATTTGGTTTTCGGGCGGGGCGTTCGACAGTCGACGCTGTGTTGCGCCTGAGGGCCGTGACCGAAGAGGCCGTGAGCTGTGGCGGCGTGCTGTTGGCGGTGTCATTGGACATCGCCAACGCATTCAATAGTCTGCCATTCAGCTGCATCAGGGAAGCACTCCACTATCATGGGGTGCCAAAGTACCTGAGGCGGCTGGTGGCAGACTATTTAGAGGAGCGTACCGTCGTGTACGAGGACCGAGAAGGTAATTTGAGGAGTCGGCCCATGTCGTGCGGTGTTCCACAGGGGTCTGTTCTTGGACCCCTCTTGTGGAACATAGGGTACGACTGGGCCCTTCGCGCCGATTTCCCCCCCGGGCTGGGTGTAATCTGTTACGCAGACGATACCCTCGTGACAGCCCGGGGGGCAAACTTCCAAGAGGCGGCGCGCCTGGCCACAGGGGGAGTCTCCCTGGTGGTCGGGCGCATTGAGGCGCTGGGCTTACGGGTGGCCCTAGATAAGACGGAGGCCCTGTTATTTCATGGGCCCCGTCGTGGTCCACCCCCTGGCGCCTCAATCGTGGTCAACTCGGTCCTCGTACCGGTTCGGGCCCAGATGAAATATCTGGGCCTGATCCTCGACGGGAGGTGGCTCTTCGACGAGCACTTCCGACAGCTTGCTCCAAAGCTGGTCGGCGCTGCGTCTGCCCTAGGGCGACTTTTGCCCAATATGGGTGGACCCAGCGTCGCGACAAGACGGCTGTACACGGGGGTTGTCCGGTCAATGGCGCTGTACGGTGCACCGGTGTGGGCGGCGGCTCTGACCGCCCAGAATAGGGTACGCCTCTGGCGCCCTCAGAGGGTAATGGCGGTCAGAGCCATACGCGGTTACCGCACCGTTTCTACGGAGGTGGCATGCGCGTTGGCCGGAACTCCCCCGTGGGATTTGGAGGCGGAAGTGCTCGCCGAAGTTTATCGGCGAGTGGCTGACTACCGGGCGGAGAGCGGATTTCGCCCTCCGCCCGAGGATGTGCGCGAGTGGCGCGAAGCCGCTCGCCGAGCCACGATGGCTCGTTGGTCGTTCCGGCTGGAGACTCCACGCGCTGGCTTCGCCGCCGTGGAGGCTCTCCAGCCGGTCATCGCCGAGTGGGCAGGGCGGCAGCACGGGACCCTTTCCTTCCGACTGACGCAGGTGCTTTCCGGGCACGGTTGCTTCGGAAAGTACCTGCACACGGTCGCTAGGAGGGAACTGAGTCCCGCCTGCCACCAATGCGACTGCAGTGAGGACTCGGCCCAGCACACGCTGGCGGTCTGCCCCGCATGGGCGGCGCAGCGCTGGGCCCTCACTGCAGTCATCGGAGTGGATCTCTCGCTACCGGCCGTAGTACGCTCCATGGCCGGTAGCGACAGTTGTTTTACCGCGGTCGCAACCTTCTGCGAGGTAGTAATCTCGCGGAAGGAGGCGGCGGAGAGGGCCCGGGAGGACGACCTCCACTCGGACCCGATCCGCCGCCGGCGAACCGGGCGGCGGAGGCCCGCCTACCACAGCCTCATGCCGCCCTGAGTGTGGCCGCGGGTGGACGGGGTGGGTTTCCCCTTCACCCGCATTAGTTGGCCAGCCGCGAGGGGCGGCGTCCGCGTGTGCCGGACGTCGCCTAAAGAGAGGAAAATACATTGAGACGGAGCCCGCACCAGGAGCGGGCTGGCGCTAGGAGGGGTCCGGATGTCTTAACAACAGCTGTTCCCGGATCCCTCCTGTTACAGGCGCAGAGTGGCACACCGTGTGGTTTTAGTCGGTCCGAGTCCGACACACCACCCCGCCGCAAACCCCGGAGGGGTGACGGTCCGAGGGGATTTCCACACGTTAAAAAAAAAAAAAAAAAAAAAAAAGGGTTTGTTTCAAGTTTTCCTTCTCTCTGCAGCGCTGTTTATTCCCTCGCTGCCTTTAATATTATGTAGTTATTTATTTTTGAGATGAGTGATTAGGTGCACTAAAGTCAATAACAATAACAAGACTTAACTAAGAAATACAATCTGTGTTAAAATCATCTGAAAAGGCGTAAAACAAGTTGTTTGTTCAGTTGTGTTGAGCGCAAACAAGCGTGCACAACATGAATGATAGTGCGATCACCGCCCAATATAGTGTATTTGTGGTCACACTATTAAAGTGAGTCATGCAATTCAAGACTATCATTGTTAACCGTAAGTAGATACGTAACGTGACGTAACAGACTAACTGTTGCTCACCGGGTTTGTTGGCGTTCAACTTACTTATATGGAATTGGCAACTGACTGCAGCCGCACAAGGATATCTACAAATCAAGAGTCGCTGCCTTTTATTTTATGCAGGTTATTTATTTTTACTTTAATACTTTATGCAAAAGTAGCGCCTCAATTCTGATATTTTAATATTGTATCAATTGACTGTCGATGAAATGTCCTAGGAATAGTTTTGCGCTTTTCGTATTCTACTATGTAAGACCAATTGCCTCTCGATGACTGGTCACTGATACAAATGTCGTCGATGTCTTTATAATATTTTGGTAAACGGTACATTTTAAATTTGTAAGAAAATGATATATTTTATTTTCCAGGTATGGCAATGTTGTTGATATCACCATTGATGACCTATATTACTAAGTCGACAGTCTATTGACACTGAATTTATGTTAGTAGAATACCGATATTTTGACGGATGCCAATGGTGTCTCAATAGCATCTAGCCTGTCAATGGAATGACAGTGGCTTGGCGTTCACATAAAATAGCGGAATTGAGGCCCGGATTGTACAATGGCGGACTTAATGCCACAGGCATTTTCTACCAGTCTACCTTAGGGTGGTGCTGAAATGTGTGACTAGGTGCACTAGGGATTGATATAATGTAAAGTAAGAGAAAATTATTGAGAAGTTAGACAGAAACAATAAGATAAATATACATACGTACCAAATACATACACATACATAAATACTTACCTAGTTACTTTTAAGTACCTATATTCCAAGTAGACTTAGATAAATTGGTTAGGTTGGGCTTCGGTTAACTTACTTACTCGGCTTAAAGCTATGAAAAAATTGCTTAATAGCGGTTTACAGTGAGGCCGTGGTATCACTCCGATCGAGCCGGGCCGTTTTTGCGGAAGCTGGGCTTCCTGGGAATAAATATATCCTTTTGGCGATTGCTTCTTACTGGATGAATGTGGGTACTGTGTGTTGTCCTGTCATATACTTCTAAATACGTTTATGCAAGACTAGCTGACTCACGCAAGTCCCCAAAGGTTTATTTTTTTACGGTTTTAAACATTATTCATGAATGCTCGGCTCTAATTGGCCTTAGCGTGATGTTATATAACCTTATACCCTTCCTCGATAAATGTGTTATTCAAGAAGAAAATATTTTTTCAATTCGAAGCTGTAGTTTCTGATATAGCGCGTTTTACAAACAAAAAAACTGAAAGAAGTTCTGACTTTTCGGCTTAACCGACGATCTTTATCTAAGAAGGAGGCTACCTGCATATCACGTCAAAACCCGATCAAGCATTGTTGAAATACGTAAATAGTTTAATTTTCTTTGTTTCAGGCTAAAAATCGCACTGCGATGATCTTCCTAGCTGCATGCAACGCTGTTTCTTTGTTCGCAGCTACGAATCTGGTCGTCTCACTGAATCCATCAGACAAGTAAGTAAATGTAACACTTTTTCGTCTTGTTACTAAATAACCAACTTAAAACAAAAATCACCGACTTCAATATCTAATTATTTTATGTATTTTTGCCAATACCATGTTGAATTAAAAGAAACGGTATTCTTCATTCGTTAATTAGTTTTCCGCCCTTAGAAGTGGTATATTTTTCTTCAAATTTGAATGGGACCAAACGGGAATATACCACTTGAAATAAAAAAAAAAAAAAAAAAGGTTTAAAAATGACTGAGTTCTGACGAAACTAACTTAAAAACAAATGCAACAGAATTGAAAAGTTGTTCCTTTTTTAAGTTGGTTAAATTGAGCTACCTTCCCATTAACAGGAGAATTGGCTAATACACAAACAGTTACATCTCCCCTTGTCACCTGTAGACAATTCTGGGCAGGATTTGGATTTGTAAGAAATAGGTAATTGCAAATTATTGCTTGCGGTAAAGGGCATACCGGACCATCATCAACAGCCTCTAGTAGTCCACTGCTGTACATAATCTCAGAAAGGAGGTCGGGTTTGTTTCAACTTTTCCTTTTCCTTGCAGTGCTTAGTTTGCACCCCTAGTCGGCTCTTACGACACCCCAGTGATGGCACACCCCGTATTCTTAATCCGTCACCACACCGACCTTATTATAGGAGACATTAAAGTTGAAATCTAAATGACAGATGACGGTTGAAGTTGCCATATGAAAATTACGTCTTTTTCTTTTTTACGTGTTTTTTGTTTTTATGTGTTTATAGTATAATTATATCAATGCGTAAAGTTACATGCACTGTTTACGTTTACAATTAACAGTTAGAAGAGTACGGTTGGGTAAATACGACCTAAGCCTCACACCTTGACCTTGTACCACTGACGTTATGGCTCTTGACAAATGATGTCACTCAATTTAATTATCCTTAGTTATCACATCACATCAACAGCTTTTAATAATCGACTGCTGGATGTAGGCCTCTCCTTGGTAAGGAGGTTTTGGCCTGGTGGACAGCGTGGTGTAGTCAGCACGCTGTCCAAACTGGTTAGTATAGGGTTTGTGTCAAGTTTTCCTTCTGTTTGCAGTGCTGTTCTCCTGCGTAGTTTGCTCCCTCAGTCGGCTTTTATGGCTACGAGAATACCTTTTATATCATTTGTGAGATCGTGAGTAGATCGGAACTAAATTCGAATTTTCATTACGAGAATTGACCACCTGGTCAAAAAGTTAGGTAATTTCAACTGCTTAATACCGATAATGAGCGGTTATTTCCTATAAACATCCCCATAAATCATACACGTGGACGAATGACGATACGTGAACAATGCACGATAGTAAAAAGTTTTAGGTATATATGTAAATTAAACTATTTTCACAGCAACGTAAAAAACTTATCTTTATTCCAATTACGATTACCGTAACCATGTCTATGTCACTGTGTATCCAATACACTTTCAGTTAAGCCGATAGTAATGTATTATCACACTTATGAGCAAGGACAAGCCTTCACGTTCAATTTTCGACTCTATTCACGATGAAACAATGTAAATTTTGCAAATGAGCTATGTTATTGTAAATATTTAACGCAATTTAGGTAGAGTTTGAGTATGGCTGTGAATGAAAGTGAATAAGACAGAGAATGGGTTACGAAACAGTTTTGTATTCATCTTTAGTAATATATTGATTATCCGGGTGGTGACGGATTAAGAATACAGATTGTCACCACCCCTATTCATCCCGTGGGTGTCGTAAGAGCCGACTAAGGGAACAAACTACGCAGGACAACAGCACTGCAGAGAGAAGGAAAACTTGACACAAACCCTTTTTTTTTTTTTTTTTTTTTTTTTACGTGTGGAAATCCCCTCGGACCGTCACCCCTCCGGGGTTTGCGGCGGGGTGGTGTGTCGGACTCGGACCGACTAAAACCACACGGTGTGCCACTCTGCGCCTGTAACAGGAGGGATCCGGGAACAGCTGCTGTTAAGACATCCGGACCCCTCCTAGCGCCAGCCCGCTCCTGGTGCGGGCTCCGTCTCAATGTGGATGTTCCTCTCTTTAGGCGACGTCCGGCACACGCGGACGCCGCCCCCTCGCGGCTGGCCAACTAATGCGGGTGGAGGGGAAACCCACCCCGTCCACCCGCGGCCACACTCAGGGCGGCATGAGGCTGTGGTAGGCGGGCCTCCGCCGCCCGGTTCGCCGGCGGCGGATCGGGTCCGAGTGGAGGTCGTCCTCCCGGGCCCTCTCCGCCGCCTCCTTCCGCGAGATTACTACCTCGCAGAAGGTTGCGACCGCGGTAAAACAACTGTCGCTACCGGCCATGGAGCGTACTACGGCCGGTAGCGAGAGATCCACTCCGATGACTGCAGTGAGGGCCCGGCGCTGCGCCGCCCATGCGGGGCAGACCGCCAGCGTGTGCTGGGCCGAGTCCTCACTGCAGTCGCAGTGGTGGCAGGCGGGACTCAGTTCCCTCCCAGCGACCGTGTGCAGGTACTTTCCGAAGCAACCGTGCCCGGAAAGCACCTGCGTCAGTCGGAAGGAAAGGGTCCCGTGCTGCCGCCCTGCCCACTCGGCGATGACCGGCTGGAGAGCCTCCACGGCGGCGAAGCCAGCGCGTGGAGTCTCCAGCCGGAACGACCAACGAGCCATCGTGGCTCGGCGAGCGGCTTCGCGCCACTCGCGCACATCCTCGGGCGGAGGGCGAAATCCGCTCTCCGCCCGGGAGTCAGCCACTCGCCGATAAACTTCGGCGAGCACTTCCGCCTCCAAATCCCACGGGGGAGTTCCGGCCAACGCGCATGCCACCTCCGTAGAAACGGTGCGGTAACCGCGTATGGCTCTGACCGCCATTACCCTCTGAGGGCGCCAGAGGCGTACCCTATTCTGGGCGGTCAGAGCCGCCGCCCACACCGGTGCACCGTACAGTGCCATTGACCGGACAACCCCCGTGTACAGCCGTCTTGTCGCGACGCTGGGTCCACCCATATTGGGCAGAAGTCGCCCTAGGGCGGACGCAGCGCCGACCAGCTTTGGAGCAAGCTGTCGGAAGTGCTCGTCGAAGAGCCACCTCCCGTCGAGGATCAGGCCCAGATATTTCATCTGGGCCCGAACCGGTACGAGGACCGAGTTGACCACTATTGAGGCGCCAGGGGGTGGACCACGACGGGGCCCATGGAATAACAGGGCCTCCGTCTTATCTAGGGCCACCCGTAAGCCCAGCGCCTCAATGCGCCCGACCACCAGGGAGACTCCCCCTGTGGCCAGGCGCGCCGCCTCTTGGAAGTTTGCCCCCCGGGCTGTCACGAGGGTATCGTCTGCGTAACAGATTACACCCAGCCCGGGGGGGAAATCGGCGCGAAGGGCCCAGTCGTACCCTATGTTCCACAAGAGGGGTCCAAGAACAGACCCCTGTGGAACACCGCACGACATGGGCCGACACCTCAGATTACCTTCTCGGTCCTCGTACACGACGGTACGCTCCTCTAAATAGTCTGCCACCAGCCGCCTCAGGTACTTTGGCACCCCATGATAGTGGAGTGCTTCCCTGATGCAGCTGAATGGCAGACTATTGAATGCGTTGGCGATGTCTAATGACACCGCCAACAGCACGCCGCCACAGCTCACGGCCTCTTCGGTCACGGCCCTCAGGCGCAACACGGCGTCGACTGTCGAACGCCCCGCCCGAAAACCAAATTGGGCGTCCGACAGATCGGGGCCCACCTCGCAGAGGTGCCGGACGATGCGGGCAGAAAGAACCCTCTCAAACAATTTGCCCGCCTCGTCCAGCAGCACGATGGGCCTATAGGCCGCGACCGAATCGGCAGGCCGTCCCGGCTTCGTCAGTAGGACCAGCTTCCCGCTCTTCCAGCACTCAGGGAAGCGTCCCGACGCCAAGCTAGCGTCGAACACCTCCCCGAGGCGGTCTGCCATGTGGTTGAGGGCCAGGGCCAGCACTCGGGCCGGTACCCCGTCTGGCCCAGGGGCGGTGTTCTTGGAACGGATCCGTAGAACAGCCGCCCCCACCTCCGATTCCCGGACAGGCGGAACATTGTCCTCCCCGTGCTCCCCGTCATCTCCGGCCAGGGAGGCCATCGACGGGGGAGTGTGTTCCGCCCGTTGTGGGAAAAGGCCCTCAACCACTTCTCGCAGGAAGCTGGGCTGGAGAGTCTCCGTAAGGGGGGGGGCCCGACGCGCGGAGCTTTTGTCGCACCGCGCGGTAAGGGCGACCCCAGGGGTCACGATTAAGACCCTCCAGCATCTCCTGTCTTTTTTCCTCTTTGGCGCGGCTAATGACCAGCTTCAGAGTTTTCCGCGCCCGTCGGTACTCCTCATGAAGCCGGTCCTCCTCACCGTCTCCACGGTGACGCCGCCGACTGCGCGTGTAGGACCTCCGGGCACGTGTACAGGCCGCACGGAGGTCCGCCAGCTCCTGGGACCACCAGTAGACTTCCTTCCTTGGAGGCCGACGACCTCGAACGCGGGGCATGGCCGCATCGCATACATGCGTAATCGCATCGCGAAAGCGGCCAGCCCCCACGTCGACCTCCTCGGTCGGAGCCTGAGGAGACAGCCACGAGTGAATTATGGCTGCCTCCTCTAGTAGGTCCCGGTTCAGCCTGGCAACAGCCCACCGCGGAAAGCGGGATAAACGCCGCGCCACGTGACCCCTACTGGAGTCCTGGGTCCGGGAGAGCTCAAATCGGATATACAGGTGATCCGAGAGCGTCTCAACCTCTTCCAGGACACACCAGTTCCTTACTCGTGCGGCGAGGACAGGGGTAGCGAACGAGAGGTCCACTATCGACCCCCCCTGCTGTCGCACGCACGTGTTGGTGGAGCCTCTGTTTAGAAGACAGAGGCCCACCGAGGCCGCCCACTCCTCTACGGCCTCGCCCCTGGCGTCCGTCCTGGGGGAACCCCACGCAATGGACTTTGCGTTGAAGTCCCCCAGCACAAGGACGTGCCCAGACGCTAGTCGCCGTATCGAGGTCTCCAAGCTGGTTAGGAAAACCTCGAAGTCGTTCAAACTCCGGTTGGGGGAGAAATAGACACCATATATGGTGATCCCCCCCCACTCGACGGCAACATATCCAGTGCCCTTGTCTCTTAGCGACAAGGGCGGGGAATGAGCCGTCGTGGAACCGACGACTGCCACGGAGCCGTCCCAGTCACCCATCCAGTTTGGACGGGGAGGGACAGAATAGGGCTCCGCGACTACGGCAACACCTATCGACCACTGTGCCATGGTTTGCAGGAAGAGATCCTGCGCCGCGGCACAGTGGTTCAGGTTCGTCTGGACCAGGAGGTTGGAGACTTGATCCATTACTGGATCGTCTCTACAACCTCCTCCATGGGCGACGACGTCGACGCACGAACTACATCGGAGGCAGCCTGGGTCGACTGGCTAACCCCCGACGTCTGCCGAGAACTGCGGGGAGGCTTGCAGCCTCTCTGCCCCATCTGGTGATTGGCGGGCTTATTGCCCGCCGCACACACTGGGCAGTGAGGGGCGGCAGAGCATTCTGCCGCCTTATGCCCCGGTTGACCGCAGCGGAACAAACCCTATACCAACCCGTCTGGCCAGCGTGGTCTAGTAGGCCAAAACCTCCTTTCTAAGGAGAGGCCTATGTCCAGCAGTGGACTAATAAAGACTGTTGAAGAATATATTGTTTTTTTTTTAATGTAAATAATACGTTAGGTATAATGTGAGATAGCAAATTAACCATTTTTTTAAATAATACTATCCAACATGAACATCATTTGGGATAGGAGGCACAGACACATCTATACGCCGTAGATGGCCCGAGATACGTCGGGCTACCAGAGATTTCCTTGCTAGGGTAGGTACATCTGGTTCCCCGGCTACTGGTATCCGAGACGACGTGCGGTTTTTAGTCGGTTCTGGTCCGACATAACCATCCGACCGGTGGGTGGTATCCGAGAGGGTTTTCGAAAAGTAAAAAAAAAGGTTAAAAGAAGGTCACTATACTCACATTATCAAACGCGGTAATCTGCTTACAAAGCTATGTGTAATGTCTACAAGGATTATGCACATGTATGTTCAGCAAATTTACTTTTTCTCTTATAACGTTTCATTCTCTTCGTTCAACAACTTTAAGAAATGCGCGTGCCCTCAGCGCGTCTCGTTACCACCCCGGCCTGCTTCTGCTAGGGTGACAGATGGCCTCACCTACCACCCCAGGCCTGCGCTTATGGAGGACAGAGATCGTTCTGTTATCTCTGGCGCCTGAGTCGTCTACGGTACCTGGCGCGTGCCCGGGCCTGGCGGGCCGGGAGAGTTCTAAACCTCTCCCCGTCCCGCTCCGCCATCTCCGTCCCATAGCGGCAATCATGTTGCCGAGCGAGAGAATTCTCACTCCGACGGCCGCCACGAGGCCGCGCCTCTGCTCAACCCACGCCGGGCATTCTGCCAGCGTGTGGAGCGCCGTGTCCACGGTCCGGCCATCGCAGTGGTGGCACTCAGGCGTTACCTCCTTGCTTATCAGACACAGGTGATCTCCGAAGCATCCTTTCCCGGTGATCACCTGCGTCATCCGGTATGAGAGGGATCCGTGATGCCTCTCGAGGCAATCCTCCATAACGGGTCTTACCGCCGTGAACCTTCTTTTAACCTGTTCTCATTTAATAGATACTAAATTTTCTGGTAGTCAGTGTGGTGACGCATTAAGAATACTGATAGTCACCACCCCTGTTCATCCCGTGGGTATCGTAAGGCCCGACCACTGCAAAGGAGAGGAAAACTTGACATAAACCATATACCACTCGTCTGGCCAGCGTGGTATAGTTGGCAAAACCTTCTTTCTAAGGAGAGGCCTATGTCCAGCAGTGGATTATTAACTGCTGTTGATGATAATAATATTCACTGGAGATGTCTATGAGTATCCGGCAATAGCTAAATTTTAATCCTGAGGTGGGAAACATCAAAAGCATAACATTTGTGTTTCTTGAGAAATTATGATCTGATCGGCGGTAGTTACTTAATACGAGTATTACCGGTGACCGGTTTACTGCCCCCGCCATGACGGGTCTGTTGATTGTAACCCTAACTGCTAAACCGGTCGTGGGTTTTATTCCCACCGAGGACAAATAATTGTGTGATGAGCGCGATGGTTTGTTCTTTGCCTTGGTGTAATTTATCTATAATACCTATGTATGTATTTAGAAAAAATATATAAGTATGTTTATCAGCAGTCTGGTTACCGTAACACAAACTCGTTTGCAATCAGACGGCCGTGTGTGGGTTGTGTGAAGTTATTATTATTATTCTTTAAAGTATAAAAAAAACTAATTCAAGCCTGAGTCTCGAGTTTTGTTAACAATGTAATAGTATATAATTTAATTGAACATAAGTAGCCTAAGTTACTCCTTATGTCATCAGCTATCTGCCAGTGAAAGTCCCGTCGAAATCGGTCCATCCGTTCCAGAGATTACCCGGAACAAACAGACAGACAGACAGACAAAAAAAAGTAAAAAAATGTTATTTTGGCATATATACCGTGTAAACATACATATGCATTTAGTAAGAAGCGGTTATTTTAATATTACAAACAGACACTCCAATTTTATTTATTTGTATAGATATAGATTATTCATTATAAAGAGTTTTTTACTCATGAACTTTATATTACTTTTCAGGATAACAATAAAACGAGGCAGCGCGCTCACGGCTCTGGGTTTCGTTTACTTTATGAGCCTCTTTGAGTTGCTGAACGCGCTGACACTGTTCACGGGCGTGGGCGCACGGTTCAGACACAAGTACCGGCTGAGTTGCGGGGATGTACTGGATATTACTAACAAGTAAATGATTGTACACAAATCTATGGGTCAATTAATGATTGACTAACTAAACGTCTATAGGCCGATTACTCAAATAAGTATAGGCCGATTATTCAATTATCTATAAATCGATTACTCAAAAGTCTCATTAGTCAAATATAGACCAATTAGTCAAATACCTACAGGCCGATTAATCTAACGGCTGTGAGCCGATTACTCAAACGTCTCTATATTCTCTATAGTATAGTCAAAAGTCTATAGGCCGATTATTTAATATCTAGAGGCCGAATAGTCAAACGTCCCTAATGTGTGGTCCTTATAATAATAATAATAATATTCTACCACATACACACAACGCCATCTAGTCCCAAACTAAGCAGAGCTTGTACTATGGGTACTAGACAACTGATATATGATATATGGTTTGACTAATCGACCCACAGCCAAACGGCCTACGGATACGGATCTACGGTCTTACATATAAGACCTTATATAAAAATTGTCCACGTTAAATATATAAAAAGAACAAATCTTTCATATATTTCAGATTCGTGAGCGCAATTCAAGCAGCGCTATCCTGCATCACTGGAGCCGTAGTCTGCCTATGGTCATGTACCAGGGACTTTATCCGCACTAAGCACTGTATGTCAGAAGCCTACGCTTGGTTTGGGGCTGCGTACTTCTTTTACGATATATGGAGCATGTATATGGTAAGAACTCAATTTAATATGTGTAATGGCCTGGTGGTGGAGTGGCTAGAGATCCTTACTGCTGGGCCAACGGTCGTGGGTTCGATTTCCTTCCATTTTAAATAATTGGGCCTATGTCCAGCAGTGGACTTGTAAAGGCTGTTGATGATGATGACGTGTAACCTCTTTCCTCTCGTTTCACTGCAACGATTAAGTGGGGCAAGAACGATTAAGTGGGGCAGCGCGCTATTTGATTGGACCGATGAGCGCGCTCAAGATTCTAAGTTTTTTTTTATTCCAGCCTACTACATATTTGTTTTCAATTCATAGATTACCAGCTTTTGAACGTGGCTTCGCCCGCGTGCATTTTAGCTGCCGCGGTGAAAAGCAGTCTATGTTACTCGCTGATAAAGTACCTTTCTAAGAAAAGAAAAGAAAATATTTTTTTAAATCGGTTTTTTAAGTAAGGACTATCTTTTGCCCGTGGGTCCGCCCGCGTTTATGTCGGTTATCGCGGTAAAGAGTAACCCATGTCCTTCCTCAGAAATCAAACCATCTCTGCCAAATTTCATCAAAATCAGTTCAGCGTTTATTGATTCCCCATTCAAACTTCCACCCCTTTCACCCCATAAAAGACGATTTCAAGAATAAAAACTATCCTAAATCCTTTCCCGGAACTCAAACTCTCTCTACACCTAATTTAATCGGTTCAGCAGTTAATGAAGAGTTAACTGACACACAGACAGATAAACTCGCATTTAAAATATTAGTATGAATTAAATTTCTCTTTCCGTGTGGTGACGGATTAAGAAAACAGATTGTCACCACCCCTATTCATCCCGTGGGTGTCGTAAGAGGCGACTAAGGGAGCAAACTACGCAGGACAACAGCACTGCACAGCGAAGGAAAACTTGAAACAAACCCTATACCAACCCGTCTGGCCAGCGTGGTATATCAGGCCAAAACCTCCTTCCTAAGTAGAGGCCTATGTCCAGCAGTGGACTAGTAAAGGCTGTTGATGTGATTGATAAATTTCTCCTTTCAACATTCAAGGTGCACGTCCAAATGACGGCAAACACAGACTCCAAGCGCAAGCAATCCAAGAACGGCTCCTCACTCCTCTCATCAGGAGACGGAGCTGTCGTCAAGAAGAACAGCATATCATTCTTCTCCTACTGCAAGCACGAGCCTGTGATACTGATGCACCATTTGTTTATTGGAGGCTTTGGTTTTCTGGTCATTGTGGTAAGTTATTGTAACGTTTACGCATTTGTTGGCATTGTTGGTCTCGTGGTTAGTGACCCTGACGGCTAAGCTGGAGGTCGTGGGTTCGATTCCCAACTAGGACAAATATTGTGTGATGAGCTCAATTATTTGTGTCTTGGTGTAATTTATCTGAAATATATATTTAGAAATATTTAAGTATGTTTATCTGTAATCTGGATACCATAGTATAGGCTCTGCCGCCGTGGTGAATAGGGGGGGGGGGAGGGGGGAATTAAATGGATAATAGAGAATAATTCATGTTGTATTTAATGGTTCAGGTGAAATAATTTATTTTAAACATATGAATCAACCCTGTTGTACAAGGGCAGGAAGATGTTGATGGTGATTATTATATGAATGTCTCCCATTGCCAGTACCTCCGCGGAGACCTGGGCGACTGCACCTTCGGTTTCGTATACCTCATGGAGCTGTCCACGCCGTTCGTGTCCCTCCGCGGGATACTGTCGAGGATGAAACTGAAGGCCTCCAGAGCGTACCTGGTCAACGGTGTGATGATGCTGCTTACGTTCTTTGTGTGTCGAGTGATCAGCTTGCCTTATGTTTGCCTCCTGTATAGTAGAGTGCTCGGGTTACCCTATTTAGAGGTGAGTGTAATTCCTGTTCTATGCGTGGTTATAAATAAGGGAGGCTTTACGTGGGTCAGTCAAGAAAAATGGGTAGGCTCGACCTAAGTGTTACACGGCCCTCAGATCAAATAAAAAAAGTTAAAATGGTACTCTGTGAAAAAATAACTGAGACCAATTAAAACTACGCCTTAGCGTGTACATACGCAATTACACGCACACACTTACAACGAAACTACGCCTTGTCAATTAAAACTTCATCGAAAATATTTACAAGTAAACCGAATTGTGTTGTGAAGGTTGTAAAAATCAAACGACAAGAGATAGATAGTAGGATGGAATCGCATTTCAAACATAAGTAAGCGTAGAAACCAACATTTTCAATAAAATAAAATTATCATGGCACAAAAAACGCCCGTCTGATCCCAAAAATAAATTTATTTGTTAGAACATAATTATTACATTAGGTGTGATATTTTATTCTTCGTTTCTTACATTCTACCATTTCTGGTGTAGAAATATTTTCAGTCAAGTCAAGTCAAGTCAATTGACATACGAAAAGAAATGAGTTAAATGAAATCAAATACAATAAATTTATTAACATTTGGAGAAGAATTAGAATACAAACAATTAATTACATACACAAATCGATACAAAATCGCTCCTAGAAGCCTGTGAACGCCCCAGGAGGCTTCTGCGCTTCTGGAAGGAGCTTGGTTGGCTCACCTAGCTAACCAGTCCTCGACGCATAAAGGACCACTCTTGAGTCTAAATGCGGAAACCGAAGCCCACAACCAATACCAATACATACACAAATAATAGTAGAATTAATCAACATCCATAAAATACATTTGAGCAATAAAAGTAATTAAATAGAACAAAGTGAAAAAACAAATCTAATGTCATACAGAAAGTCATTTAAGGAATAGTAACACTTTTGTAAAACGAGTTCAAAGACTCTGCGTTTAAATCTTCAAACTATCCAGAACCTGTACTATAGTAACCAGACAGAAGAACTTCTAAATTAAGTAATATAATTCATTATCGATAGATAAAGTTGGGTTTTGTTGGCTATTTCTTGTGGCGTTGTGGTAATGTTATGTAAATATATACGAACGACATAAATTCATTTGTTGGCACAGTCAATAACCCTTCTAGACTAAATGTACTGTCGCTCTAAATTGTTTGTGTAGTACAGCAAACGATGTACTCGGTCAGGTTTATGTGTTATTCCGGTAAGTATGTTATTATAGCGCCATAGGATTAATTGGTTCTAGTATAGTGTCAAGAGCCTGATGGAATTTTGAGCACAGCGCCATCTTGTATCAAGCAAGGTACAACGAACACTACGCGTTGAAATATTAGTTCCTAATTCCGATACTTGAGTGTCGAGTTTAGCTAAAGGAATTCTAGAAATTCCTTGTTGTCTGGAACGGTCCATCGAATCCTAGGGATTATTCTAGTTAGAATAGAATAAGCTTTATTGTACACCAGTTCAGTACATTATACATACAATAGTATTTCAAGTAAATGACCATTACAAATGGCGGCATTATCGCTAAAAAGCAATATATTAAATTTGGATGGATAAATAGACTGTAAATAGGTAATTTCACGGCCAGTTTTGGTGTGATAAAAAGTGTAAGGAATAAAAAAATATTTATACAGCAATACAACATTTGATAGTGATAAAAGGTAAATAAACAACGTGGTATGGATTATACGTCAGTCAGTCCTAACAATACCTACCTATGTAAATACACGTTGATACATAAATAATCTGTGAAACATTATGTATTATAAATACATACTACTGCTGCACGGATGGCGTAGTGGTTTAAGCAGACGAGACGCCGCTTACTACTATGCTGAGTGTCGTGGGTCCGATCCCCGCATGGGACAACACTTTGTGTGGTCCACAAATTGTTATTCTGAGTCTGGGTGTTCTTTCTTTTTTTTTAAAGACAACACCCGCATGAGGAATATATCCTGTGTCGCGGGGACTTTACAAACATTCATGAAACACCCAGACTCAGAACAACATTTTGTGGATCACACAAAGTGTCGTCCCATGTGGAGATAGGACCCACAAGACTCAGGGTAGTAAGCGACGAGGTGATCGCTTATACCACTGCGTCATCCGTGCAGGCAATAAAAAACCGATTAAACTAAAAGCCAGTAAGACTGATGTCCAGTAATATTTTGGTGGTTTACAGGCCATCAATTCCCTGCCGACCGGTTGCAAGATCTCGATCTGCATCCTCCTTCTACCTCAGCTCTACTGGTTCTACCTGATGTCTTCGGGAGCCATTAAGATGCTTGTCGGGGGGCAGAGCTCGGCCAAGTCACTGGCCAAAACTTCGGCAGCCGTGAAGACTGAGGCAGTAGAGGGGATAGAAGGATCAGAGGGAGCTTTGGGAGACGTGCGCAAGCGCAGCTGATGTCGCGCGCACGTCTCACGCGCACGACGTGCTCGACGCGCACGGCGTGCACGCACATAGCGACACACATAATGGAGGTGATATCTATTTGTATAGCTAAAGTATTTGTCATCTATTTGTGACTTCGGCGGTGCTGACCCAGCTAGTCGATGTAACCGGTAGACTAGTCGTTGAGGTTGCTCATTGTTTCTTTTTTAAGTCTAACTTTTCAACCTTCCTAGTTCCAATCTGTATTCTCGAATAGTTTCCATTGTAAATAAACGAAACAATGAAATTAGGCGAACAATCGACTAAAAAAACATATTCGAATATCATGTTAAGTAACTTGTGTGTAGCGTGTTTTACGATTAAACATCGACTAATTATCGAATTGAAGGAATAAACGTTTTAAAAATTAACAAGTCACGGATGGCTCAGTCGACAAAATATCTAAACCAGAAAGAACAGTCGCAGATTGTCATCCCTTGTTAAGAATCTTCTAGTTTAATTGCCCATATAAGTTATACATGTATATTCTCTTATAATATTTTTATTCCTAGTTGATTTTTATAAGGAAGTGTTTTTTTTAATTACTTAAATTACCAACTTATGAGGAAACAGTTTTTGTTCACGCAAATTTAATACGTTCGTATAAGTTTTTGTTTACTTTTACTTATTTATTTCTCACCATCTTAGTGGACAGTGTTGCCAGATCAAACTGTTAAATTTCCAATATTATTAAAGTATACCATATTAAAAAAAATGTAGAACTAAGAGATTTGTTATTGTCATTACAGCACATTTCTAACATATCACATTGATATGAAAATTCGACCTCCAGCCTAATTAACAAGATTATTAATTGTTCAAGTATTTTTGACCAAATATTCGTCAAAAAGTTTTTACGAATATAAAAAGTCAAAACACAATAATGTACGTTTCAGAAACTTGAAGTTTTGAACCGATTCAGCTAAAATTTTGACACAATCTACAAACCGATTCAAAGATTTTGTTTACCTGTTTTTCGCGTCAGTTTTATCCCTCATTTTTCATGATTGCAACTACACTGTGCACACCAAAGCGTGGCATGTTAAAGTTGGTTATTTAAATC
Organism: Arctia plantaginis; assembly: GCA_902825455.1. Taxonomy (NCBI): domain Eukaryota; kingdom Metazoa; phylum Arthropoda; class Insecta; order Lepidoptera; family Erebidae; genus Arctia; species Arctia plantaginis. The sequence goes on from CADEBD010000327.1 coordinate 1,636,823, forward strand.
GCTTTAATATGCGTTTTCTGATACAAAAGTATATTAGTGTACAAAACAATAATAATCTTAAAATTAATTGGCTGTTTGTCGATGTTTTCTTATTGCAAAATGATAATATTCGTGTTTCGTATTGTTTGGACACTGTTTTGACTTTCATTGCACAATATATAATATATGTAACATTTTAAGCTATGTATTTAGAATAATAGTTTTTACTAACTATGGTGTTGTGTCTATCTGTGGAATATTCGGAGTCAAGTAAATTTGATGTTTTATATTCTACTACTACTAAAGGCAATTTTTAGATAAATTTAAATGGAGTGATGTTATCAAAGGAACTTTGAGGAGGTTTGAAGTTACTTACCGTCGACTGCTAGTTTGCCCCCATGCCATAGAAATAAATATGTGAAAACAAAACCTCAAGACTTAAGGTGTAAATAAAATTATTTTCGTCAAAAATTTTGTAAAAATCCCGTCACACTTATTTTTCCAATATTATGTAGTAAAATCGCTAAGTTGGCAACACTATATACCATTCTTGTTACCGTTCCATCTAATATTTTCTATTGTATTCAATGACTTTTATGTTTTGTAGAACTATAGTGTAGGTTTTCAATTTGCGCGTGTTGTGATTGAATTATACATGAATGATTAATATGCAACTGTCAATCACGACACCAAATAATTAGTAAAAATAAAAAGATTGTAAAAACATTAAATTAAAAAAAAACGTGAGTTGAATGTCAAGTCAAGTTAACTTTGTCTTTGGTTTGACGTTTGTTGTTGCACGTATACGTACGTACAATGAATACACGTTCTGTAAGTTGAAGTTACAACCTGTGACGTCATACTTTAATATCGTCAGAGAAACTGTTTGGTCTTGAATGTCAACTAACTTATTATATGGGCCAGATCGGCTGATACAGGTTTCTGCCAGCACCATTTTCGAAAAAAATATATATTTTCTTATTATAGTCAATAGAGTATTAGACTAGTTTTTGAAAAATATGTCATATTGTTCCATATAGCGTTTTAAAATTACAATTTGAGAAGGGCTAACCTCCCGCCTTCTATATTCTGCCTTTTAAGTGTCCATGGGTGAGATGGCCAATTACCATACGGTGACCCCTCTGCTTGTTTGCCCCTATACCATCAAAAATATGTATATAAGGCCGGAATCAACATCATTTATCAGACACACAACATTGACATATACTTGGAAATTATTGCTACTTTTGAATCATAATCATATGATGAAATATTTGTCATTAGTAACAGCGATTTGAACTGTGATTGTGATTTGGTCAAGACAAAGAAAAATGCCATCAAAATCAATCAAAATTCTTTTTTATTAAAAGTAATAATAATAAGTGACTTTGTATATTAGTCATGTGTGATTATATGATTTATCACAGGTGATTGTGGTCACTTCACCGTTAGCCAATTATGAGACTTTTCAATCACATGGTCTAATAATAATTTATGCATGTTTTTCCATCCAAAAAATATACAAAATTTTAAAGGCGTTCTATAAAATAGTTGAAACAATACTGTAGGCAAACGAAACTTTTTATTTTATAATCAAATATATTTGGCCTTACAAAAAACATTTGGTATTGTAACAAACTGAATCTCTTGTGTTGTTACTCCCCATTTCCAATTACCATTCATCATCAGCCCTTAATAATCCAATGCTGGACATAGGCGTCTCTTTAAAACGCCGTTTTGGCCTACTATACCACGCTGGCCAGATGGATTGGTATAGAGTTTGTGTCAAGTTTTCCTTCTCTTTGCAGTGCCCTGCGTGGTTTTCTCCCTGAGTCGGCTCTTACGACACCCACGGGATGAATAGGGGACACGCCGTATTCTTAATTCGTCACCACACGGACTAAATTACCATTGTTACCATATTATTTAATGCTGCCATTTTGGGGAGATAAATGCACTAAAATGACGCGATCTGCTAAAAGCAGCTGTTTAATTAGTTAAATTGTTAATTTATTTATTTTTAATGCATGTGTGTGGATGTTATTGAAATCTTCCAATTGTTTGCCAAACTCATTCCAATTTTTCCAATAGTTCCAACTTTGTCTATTGAGCATTTAAAAGAAAATTTGATAGTTTTATCTTTGGTAACGCTTGTCTCATCGTCGGCTGGAAAGTATTGCTTAAATAATTATTTTATTAAAAGTAATATGTTCACTCAATATTATATATATATATTCATAACTTTTATATATTTGATCTCTTTTGCATGTCGAATAGGCTCCCAACTTAGACACTTATACTGTTACGATCCGAGAATTCGATAGTCGAAGTAGGTTGGATGTTTATTACCAAAATTAGCACTGTATTTATAAACACACGGTTTTACAAACAATAAATTAACTAAATACTTTGTTAGTCGTACTAGAAAATCGTTTCGATGTTAATTCTTTGTCTCGTAAAACAATACTGTGTCGTACG